>OX387425.1:42400850-43104040 GCA_947563755.1 Lochmaea crataegi | reverse complement strand
TAGGGGGAAATGAGTACAAGCTTGATGGAACTTGCAGAAACATCGTTCAAGGTTAAATTAAAAGACAAATATCTAAAATAGCACTTTGGTGGTGCTTGCTACAGCTCGTCCGATCAACAGCACAAAAATAGCGCATTGGAAATTAAATAAGTACAAAGATAGGACGTGGGAAATCAAACAACAATAATTATGTAACTCGATTTTGACATAAGTAAGTCTGAGAAAAAATGTGTATTTCAAACAATAGGTGAAATATGATTACACAAATGAATCTTGTGACAAGCTTTTATATCATACAAATTGTGTAATGCAATAAATTGATGGGTTTGCTTTGATTTGAAGTTTATTTCCTTTTTTAAGAGCATTTGAATGGAAACATATTTCTAAAAAAATGCTTTACTATTAATTCATTCTACTTACAAACTACTACTTTTACTAACTACTATTTTCGAAATTCGGTATTCCGACAAATAGATTATGTTGGGAGATATGTTCAGTTAATATAAGTAATTCAATCAATAAAGCAATGAATATAAAACAAGTTCTATTTTTTCAAGGTTGCAAGAATTCCAAGATAGTGTTCGACGCCCTAGAATGGGTGGGATAGCGACTAATCATTTGGCTATGCTCAGACAAAGAGTGGAGAGACAAAGAAGTGTAATCCTACCACATCAGACTAACACAAATTCAATAGAAGAGCTCAATTGTGAATTAAAAAGTGATGTAGAAAATACGAGGAATGGAGTAGACAGATTAGACGATCAAATTTTTACCCTCCACCAGGATGTAGCAGCACTTAGTATGGAGGTAATATTAACATTACTTCAAAGATAAATATATTTGATACATATTTTAAGAAAAATGTAATCTACTTACACACTAACTATGGAGATGTAAGAGTGCTATGAAAATTATATTTTGTTTTTTCAAGTACTTATAGTTTCTATGGGGTTTGACTCACTACTAAATAATGGGTATATCAAAGTTTCTACCAAAATATGTGTCAGAAAGTCCACAATGTTGTTTATAGTAAAAACTGATTTTTTCGATATTGAAGCCTTTGCTATCAGTATACTGCCTGATAGTGGCGATTGCCTAAGAGCTGTTAAAATATGTCAAGTACAATCCAGAGTCCAATTATCTCAATGGCAGCTGTCAGATTTCCAATGACCAAAATAATACACCAAATTCGCCGGACTTGGTCTTCTACTCCTTTCTTCTATTCCTAAAAACTATTACTATAAAAATAATTGGGTTTGATGCGAGAACAGTCTAATTTTCGATGTTCAATAATATTTGTTGGTTCAAAATGGAGAAAATTCCTTCTTATTATCAAATATGACAAACAACTGAATGAACGAAACTTTTCAATGGTGAAATATTGAAAGAATTTTGATGAACATAATCCAGCGATCTTGCATATTTCTGCTACGCTCACTCGACAGATTATAATCCGAATAGATGGTTTAATATGTCGAAATTTTTTGTTTGGAAGTTTCACAATAGATTAATTGTCATTCTAATAGTTTTTTGCTTGTAGTAATATTCCATGTTTTTGGCGGATTGCTTCTGAATGAATCCATTTCATCTTAGATAGCATAAATCCGTTTCAATTTTTTTCTCCTTGTAGCTTCATTACTTCGTTCTAGGTCTCAGGATCTTCAATTGTTTTATCTGATACGAACTAGTATAGTTCCTCTTATTTTTCAAAATTCCTTTCAAAAACTGCAACTCTTCACCATCAAAATTTGTCGTTCAATCTAAAACATTTCCAATATTTTCCGCAATAATTTATTTCCCTCGCGTTTTTTCTCTTTCTTCATAACCAAAACTTCTATTTCATTCTTTCTGTCCGACATTTTGGCCACTTTGAATTTTTACCTCCGAACTTCAGTAATTGTAATTTTATTGGTTTTTGGATCTAGAACTTTATACCCGTTTGAAGTTTCATTATATGTGTTACGTTACGTATTTTCACAGCCGAGAAGCTGAGCAATATCGAGAAATCATCCCACATTTTAGCGAGGGCAAATATTCCATAGTATACAAAGGGTCCATTGACATGGAAAAACCTCATCCAACGATTTCCTTCGAGATTATAGAGCATTATAGGGTGAGCGATTGATTTTTTTTAAAGGCATATGTTTTTTCGGTATGGATCCTATTTGAATGATCAAAGACTCCGATAATGTTCTTTTGATCAATAAGAAAATCAGGAAAATCATTTTCGATAAATTTACAGAAAAAAAAGAAGAAATTTGGTTGGTTAGAGTCATAAAAACCCATGGTGATTTATCTATTGGTACTGTAAACAAACTTCAAACAAACATAGGACAGTTTCAATTTGGGATATTAATTTCAAATAGACACATAGCGACATGTTTGAACTGGAATTATAATTAATTTATATCATAAGGACTTGAGCTTCTTTTTGGATGATGCATTATTAGTTTTTGAGAGTAAAGTGAACAAAGTAAATATACATTGTTATGGGAAATTTATTGAAAAATCAAGAGATACTGAGATTTTATTATTGAAATATCTACACACTGAAATTACACCCATAGAAGTGGCAACGGACATACATAGTTGGTTTGCGTAAAATGCAAAAGATAAAATTTTGGGTGGGCCCTAAATAAAATAGTTTCATTTGCAAACAGGTGTTGATAGCGTAGATTTCTGCCTGGAATACAGATGCAAACTTCCCCAACCATGCGTGGACATTGCACCTGGGTCAGACAGGCAAGCCTCTGAAGTTTTGATAGCTTCAGTTCGGCTTTCCTCTGATCTGTTTTTGGCCACCAATCTAAGGCTCCATAGGTCTCACCACAGTTGTGTACAGCCAGTGAAAACGATCCGTTGATTTAGTCCCCATGTGTTTCCTATCGCCCGTTTGGCAGCCATTAGGGCCATTTTCCTTTCATTGGTTTTGTCATGTAGGTGTGAATTCCAGGTTAGTTTTGCGTCCAAAATAATGCACAGATACTTGACATCCTGGCTAAGACACAGCTGCACGCTGGAGAGACTCTGCAGTTTTAGTCTCTCAAGCTTCCTTTTTTTAGTTAAGGGAATGAGCGCAGTTTTTGCAGGGTTCACCCTTAGGGATTTTCTTCCTACATCAAATCTCCGCCTTTTCCAGAGCTTGTTGCATATACCATTAGGGTATTCCCCCATTACAAGTATTGTCAGATCATCTGCATACCCCTGGGTGTATATCCCCTTACTATTCAATTCCTCCAGGAGTTCGTCTATGACAAGACAAGGTCCCACAGCAAAGGTGATAAGACTCCTCCCTGTGGGCATCCCTTCATTATCGATACCTCCATGGAATCTCCAAATAAGGTTGATGCTGCTATCCTGTTGAAAATCATGTTTTTCATCCACCGACATGTGGTGGCGTTTGCTCCACGCCTTACAACATCAGCTATCATGGAGTCAAAGGAGGTGTGGTCGAATGCTCCTTCTATATCAAGAAATACTCCGAGAGCTATTTCTTGATTTCCTAGGCTGTTTCACAGGATTTTCCTAATTGATAGGCATGTTGGTTATAATGTTTAGCATGCCTATCAATGAGTTTCTCCATTATCTTTAACATGAAAGAAGACAGAGTTATTGGCCTGAATGACTTTGCATGGGAATAATCCTCACCTGGTTTGGGAATAAAAACGATTTTTTTCCAAGAAGTTTCAATGTATCCAGTTGCTAGTGATGCTCTGAGCAGTTTACAAAGTACTGGAGATGTTTTTGCCCCTGTTGCAGATGCGCTGGGATTATACCATCTGGTCCAGGAGCATTGTATGGCTCAACCGAGTTAATAGCCCAGTTCAATTTTCACTTTATTAGCCGCACTCCAATCCTCTTTTCTCGCACGAGCCAGGGGAGCTGGAGGTTCCTATGTCTACAGAGTCTGGTAGATGTGCCTGCAGTAGAATCTGCAGGTTCTCCGTGTATGATCCATCAGGTTTTGAAATATTGCCTATAGGATTGATAGGGTCTTTGGCAAGGATTTTCTGGACTCGAGCCGTTTCTGAGGTTGTTTCCATCTCACCCCGGTATTTTCTCCAGGACTACCTTTTTGCCTTCCTGATTTGTTCGTTGTAAGCAGTCAGATTAGAATAATATTCTTCCTACTCTCCTGTCGTTTTCGCACTGTTAAACAGTTTACGAGTTCTCGATTTTAGTTCGGTAAGCTCCTTGTTCCACCAGGTTAATTTATTCCTAGAGGAATGGGTTACCTCAGAGCAGTGGCTGTGATAAGATATTTTGATGGCATCGCGAAGTTGTTCGGAGGCAAGCTCTATATCATCACTGTTTTTTATTTTATTTTTGACATTCCCTAGTAGGTGTTCAAGGTCATTCCTATATTTCTACCGTTCCGTGCTTCTCGGATCACGGTACCTCACTGTAGGTTTCTCCATTTCGAAGATTTCCATACATATGTACCGATGATTCGAAAGTGACGGTTCTACAAACACATGCCAGTGAGTGAGCTGAGAGCTTATATCAGTAGATGCTAAGGTTATTTCAATTATTTCCTTACGAGTTTTTGTCACAAAAGTTTGTTTTGCCCCCCGATTCACTATAACTAATTCATTGAAAATAATAAAATCTGATAGGTACTAACCTCTTGAGTTAATGTCACTGCTACTCCACGCAGTGTGGTGCGTTCAGATACATTTATTGGGGGTGAGGTAGTGATCGTCGACTTTACTAGATTTTAATTTAGTGTTATCCATGATTCCCACGAGTTACTAGGGAAGAATGGTCGCATACAACAGAGCTCCGCATGTTATAGGAAGGCTAGATGCAAGAGGGTTTCGCCTGGTTCCCTCAGGTTAGTCGGTAGGAATCGGGAAATGCTGGGCCCAGCTTCATAGTCCCACAGGTCAAACTCTCGACGGTTTAGGCCGTTAGGAAGTTGACCCTAGGGCCGGTGAAGACTTCTCCCCATTGTACCCTGCGATCTTCCATCCCCTAGGCGCGCACTATACCGTAGAACTAGGTAGTTTTTATGGTGGTTGTCACCACGTGGTCCACACGGTCAAGCAAAGACCCCCGTGCTCTTTAGTACTGCATAACCTCAATCGCTGGAGGGGTCGCTGCAATACCAGGCAAGTTACGGTTTGTGCCACAAGCTGGTCGGCGGCAGACTATTTCACAGCATTCTCGGAAATTTTACCTTCCTCACCCCGTTTTATTCAACTACTAAACATTTCTTTTGCTCTGAAAAAGGCTTTCAGTCTCAGTCAACCGATACCCTTCCACAAAGTCGAGAGTCCTTGCCCGTTCCTCTATTCGCCACCTGAGGACGCCCACAGAAGTAGCTCAACCGAGTGGACTACTGGGTTAAGAATTCATCTCGTTTAATCAATATGCAGGTAAATAGAAGTGAAAATAAAAAAAGATTCGCGATAGATGTAATCTAAACTTCCGTAAATTGTTTATGGTGCCCATTGTGTTTTATAACCTGACCGGATACGACAGCTGTTTATTGATTAGCGATCTGTGCAAAAAAGGAGAATTTGCATATTTCCAATCAATAAAGGAAAATACATTTCATTTACTTTGTTTGATCAAAAAACAGACATTGAATTCAGGTTCATAGATTCATGTCGATGTATGGCAGCATCTTTGGATGAGTTGGCGTCCATTATGAACGAGAAGGATTTTGTTGTGTCCATAAAGAAATTTATCCATTGAGATGATGAGAAATTTAAATTGTTGATTAAATAGGTAAAATTGTATTTACTTAATTACAGTTACCTGTAAATAATTGTCATATAAGTAAAGCGTGATCTATAGACATCAAAAAATAATAGTTCAATACTATTAAACGCTTTACAAAATTAGAAAAATTAATTTCCAAAGAGCAGACCTTGTGCTGATGAGGCGCAAAAACGCCGAAACCGGTCCACAAGTGATGTTATTCCTTCTGATCGCAAACCAGAATGGTTGGTTCTATCTTAACAGATATACCAACCCCGTTTACTTTAGAAGTGTAATTCAATGTCTGTCGGGGCATATAGCCCGAGAAGTAGTTGTTGCTTCTTAGTGGACGGTCTGCTCTTTGAAAATTAATTTTTCTAATTTTGTAAAGCGTTTAATAGTATTGAACTATTATTTTTTGACGTCTATAGGTAAAATTGTATTTTCATACAATTACATTGATTGTATGGAAAAACTAAGTGAAACTTGATTACCTGATATTTAGTGATTTTACAATAAACTAAATAATTTTGAGTTGAGTGAGAATACTTTTTCTCACTTAACTCATGCCAAAAAAGAGTGGAAGAAGTTTCAGATTGGAAATTTGGGTTCATTTTCAGACATGTGTCTAAAAACGGACGTTTTAATTAAGGTGGATATTTTTTTTAAATTTTAGAAAAAAGTGTCACGCTACCTTGCACCACTAAATGATGTTTAGAGATATGAGACCCTCCAAAAGATGTTGAGCACCAAAATATGAGCCAAAAAAAAGAGGTATTTATGTTCACTTCTCATGGTTGAAGTTATGAACGTGGGTTCTTATGAACCTAGAGTAACATGATTTAGAGCTATTGTAATAATATCTTGTAAGTAAATACCATGGGCGCCACAAAGTTTTCTCAAAAACTTTGAAAAGACCTACAAAGACTCTAGGTAGTAGCTATTTTGAAGTTTACTTGTTACTGCAGGTAGGTAGTTGAAATTAAAAATAAAAGACAGTCTCAATGATTACTAAGTCTAATGAAAAACAGTGAATGTATATAAAAAAAATACAATGGTTATACAAAGAAAACAAAAATTATCTTGACTGCTTTTAGTTGGTGTTAGTTAAGTTAGTGTTATTTAATTCTAGGAAAGATATGGGAACAATATAAATGCCATACAAATAAAAACACTATCCGCTCTTGAGCTACTTCTGTAGTGACGCTTATGTTTGAGGTCCCTCGATGGTTGTGGGTAACCTGTAGGTATATAAGTCTTCTGCTAAGTTAGCTAAATCTTCCGGTAACTTCGGGCAAGCTGTGTACTAAGCTTCATACAGGAATCCTAAGATGCACCTCAGGCTTTGTAGTAACCTCTTAGAAACTATCAGATATGGGTAAATTGTAGATACAGGCCTTGTATCAACCTCGGAAAAACCCCATAAAAAACCATATAGAAAACCATAATAAAAACCGCTAAAAGATATAAAAATAACAGTTTCCATCATAGCACAATTTTTTTAAAACCCCCCCAAAGAAAATAATAATTTTACACTTAGGTGATTTACATCAAATCCTACTTAAAGGAATAACAACAAAAAAGTTTATAATTAAATGTTTTACATTTACATTATATTCAAAGAAAGAAGAGGTTTTCACAATTAAATGTTTTACATTTCTAACCAACGAAAAAACTGAACATACATGCCCCTGGAAAGTTTTTGTTTTATAAATTTGGTTATCTTTGAATTCTGTACAAATATGTTAGGTAATAGAAATATGAGAATTTAGGAATTAAACAACAGGTAAATGAATAGTAGTGTCGTCTGCAAAATTCAATAGGAAGAACAGATATTCATTTTTTATAAGCTTCCGCCATGTAAAAATACTATCTGTCATTCCATTTAAATCCAAACACATCGACAGTTTAGTTAATCTATATGTCTTTAAGTAATGTATAAAAACTTACCAGAGATAAGAATTATCGTTTAAACCATTTATTTAACAATCATCTGTTGTTTACAAATTATAATTCTTCAATATCTCTGCGGCTTCAAAGGAATTCTATTTCGCCCTTTCTTAGCGACAGATTCAGAGCGACAACCCAGCCTGCTTTCACAACTTCCACTCTGTCTTAGCGCAGAACCACAGAAGCGCAGGTCACAAGTAAAAATCAATGATTATCTCGAAATGCCTGCTACCACTTTAACGTTAATATTAGAAACAAAGTTACTGTTTCAACCTACGGTTTAGATCCAGCGTGGCTACTGCATGGCTACACCTGGGATTTTTTTTTTCGGGCCGAGATGGGAAACTCGTGTTCGAATGGGTCCAGGACCCAAACAGTGTTGGACTCATCCCCAAGGAGATGCCTACCAACCAAACCCACCTCAAACTCGCCGTTACCCCCGCCTCGGAATCACTACCCTAGCATACTTCGAGACTGGCGGCGGTCCCTCGCACCGTCATCTTCTCCCTCCTATCACTGCTGCTTCTCATGCCATATCGAGTCCTTCTCTCCCCCTAACCATGCTCTCTACTACTCCACTCACCTCCATCCATTCCTCCTCCTTCCTCAACATTATCTCCACCATGTTTTCCCAGTACACCGACTCACCTAGTTTCCTCTCCAACTTCTTCAGCATTATCTCGTTCCTCCAGCATCTAAACACATGCCTCACATCATCCTCCACTTGTCACCTCTCGCACACACCAGTCTCTCTTTTCCCAATCTTGTGGAGGTACCCTACTCTCGACCCATGTCCAGTGAGCACCTGTGTCAAGAAGTAGTTCACCTCTCCGAATTTCCGGTCCATCCAATCTCTCCTATTCCCAATCGCTCCTTTCAGCGCGCCCTCATACTCCTTCCACCTTCTCTCCATTTCCTCCTCCATCCATTCCCGTATCTCCTCTCTGGTCGCACCCCTCCAGCGTTTGTTCCTAGCTCTAGCCATCACGTCCAATGGGTAGGACCTTGCCAGCACCGCTGCTGCCAGTCCACCCACTGTCCTGTACCCTGCACCACCCTCAGCAATATAATACCTCTCTGCACCCGCAGAAGTGGCCTAACCCTCGCATTCACCCTCGCTCTTTCACCCCACACCTCCGCACCGTACAGCTCACTCTGCTCTACCATCCTACCAATTACCCTCCTCTTCCACTCTCCCGGCCCTTTCACATTACACATCAATCTCCCCAGCGATGCTACCCTCACTCTACCCTTCTCTGCCGCCTTTACCATAAGAGTTTTGAAGGATAATTGGCTATCCAACCACACCCCTATGTATTTCACAGACTCCTCCACACGAATTCTCCTTCCCCTAACCATCACCCCCACTTCCCTTGTCCTGCTCGGTCCCTTCACTAGCAACCCCACCGTCTTATCTTCCGCCACTTCCAGTCCGCACCGCTCTATCTTCTCCACAATCTTCCTGCACATTATCTCCGCCTTTCTTTCTATCTCCGCCTCTCCCTTTGCCGTACATACCAGACACACAACGTCCGCATACACCGTAATCTCACATCCCTCTTCACATACTATCCCACAAACCTCATCAAACACACATTTCCAGAGCGTTGGTCCAAGAACCGAGCCCTGAGGCACTCCAGCCTCCATCTCATATCTCCTTCCTCTGGAGTCTACAATCACACCACCATTTTAACCAGCCCCTGTTCCACTCCAAGCCTCAGCAACGCGCTCAGCACTGCCCGTTTGATGACACTGTTGAATGCGTTCCCGACGTCGAAGAACACGAGTAGGGCAAATTTCTTCTTCCTCCAGCTGCCCTCCCTAGCTCTTTTCACCAAACCCATCACCTAGCTCAGTGCCGAGATGCAAGATTTCCCCTTCGCGAACCCGTACTGGTTTACCCTAAAACCCCCATTCCTACCAATTTCCTCCTCAATCCTATCCTTTACTATCCCCTCAATTTACCCATACCACACAGCAGGCTGATAGGCCTATAGTCCCCCGCCCGCTTCCCCTCTCTACCCGCCTTCTTCATTAGTATCACCCTGGCCACCTTCCATCCTTCCGGGAACTCCTCCTCCCTCAGCCCCCTGTTGAATAGTTCCCAGAAGTACTCCCTATTGTCATCCAACAGCCTCTTCACCATATCACCCCTCAGGCCATCTATCCCTGGGGCTTTTCTCACTTTAATGTTCCTCTCCTCTACCTCCCACTTCTCTACCGGCCTTATCCCCCTCATTCTCACTACCCCCCTAGTATCCTGGATTTCCTGAATTCTGCCACCCACTCCTCCTTCTCCCCCTGGTAACAATTTCTCTATAATCTCCTTCTCCCAATCCTCCCCTAAAACCTCGTTCCTATTTCCATGCTCTTCACCGCTACCTCATACGCCTTTCACAATGGATTGTTTTCCAATTCCCCCAGTAACTCTTCCCAATTCCCCTCTTTTTTGCCTATCCACTCTACGCTCCAATTCCTCCTTCTTCTCTTTATATCCCCCTCTTCTCTCTATCCTTCCTCTTCCCTTCAGCATCCGTCCCCGTTCTTTCTTACACTCCCTCCACAGCTCCTCTATTTCCTCATTCCACCGTTAGTTGGCCCTCCGCTCACGCCTATTGCCCCTCTTTCCCTCTCTTTTACAGCCCTGTATCACATTGTACAATTCATCTGCATCATGTCCAAGTCCCCTTCCTCTCTTCCCTCACTTTCTTCCTCATACTCTCTGCCTCGGCCTTCGTCCACTTCCATCCCCACTCTTCCAATAAATCCTTTCTCCCTCTCCTTATATCCGTCTCCACATACCTATGTAAGCTCAAGCTTTCCTCATCCTCCAGCACCCTCCAACTAAACACTCTTTCCCACAGCCATTCATCACATGCTGTTATATCAATGAATGATGAACCCCCGTCACCCCTCACGAAGGTGGGCAGTAGTCCATCATTCAGCACCACCAACCCGTTGGATGTTAACACTTCCTCCAGGATCTCCCCTCTCCTGTCCGTTTTCTTCCCCCCCATATAGTATTCTTCGCATTGAAGTCCCCTGCCACCATTCTCCTTATGATCCTCCTTTTTCCTTTTGACACCCTCAGATCGTCCTCTAATCCTGTCATGCTCCTCTCATATTGTTCCAGGCTGACATTTGGGCTTATATACACACTGTACACCACCATGTCTCCCATTCTCACTACCACCCATCCGTTTCCCTTCCTCACTTCATCCACCCTCAGTCCATCCCCCACCACTCTTATTCCTGCTTCTCCTGTATCGTTCATAATCCATATCTAGCATTCACCTCGGATCCACAAACCACATCCACTTCCCTCCTAAAAATCACTTCATCCAATATATCATGCGCCCACCATACATTCCCTACATTCCTTCTTCCCGCGCAATGCTCTCCCCTTCCTCCTATTTGACCAGACTCGTCCCCTCTGAGGGGTCCAGAGGGTCCCTCCCATTTTTTCCTTCACCTTTTCCATCGTCTCCATCTACTTCTTTCCTTCCTCTATTACATTCTATCTCCCCTGGCTTGTGTCCCCTTTCCCCACATACCCTACAAAGGAAGGCCTGCCGACAGTCTCTCGCCATGTGATCCTCGCTCTTACAAAGCCAACACTTACTCCTTTCCTTGACTACCTTCACCTTACACCCTGCTACTTTATGGCCCATCATCCCACATCCAAAGCATCTGTCATCCTCTCTACCCTCTATGATATTTACCCTGTTCCACCCCAATCTTATCTCCTTTTTTTCGATAAGGCTACCGCTTTTTCCCATTCCGCCCTCTCCACCGCCATTTTTATCCCGTTCTTCTCCCTTACCTCTTTAATCACCGTTGTCCCAAATCCTCTATTTCCCCCCTCACCTATTCATCTTCCATCCACGGTACTATCCCTACCATTTTGATGGTTTTTGTTCCCCTCCACGCTTCCACCACCCTCGCTCCTGTCACCCTTTCCACCTCCCCCAGAATTCCCCTCACCTCAACCCCCTTATTTGCCTCTATTACCACCTCCCTATTTCTTGAGACTCTGAGTCTATCCACCCACTCCCCTGTCATCTCCCTCAACCCCTTCTCAATCCTCTCGATCCCCTCCTGATCGACTTCCCCGATATCCTTCAGGATTATCACCTCATTTCTACACTCCTTTTCCTTTTCCCCATCTGCATAGATTGTTACCTCCGCTACCTCTCCGTCACCTCTCACCCACGTCACCATCTTCTTCAACACCTCCACCTCTACCTGCTCAAGCCTGAGGAGTCCAATGCTGTCCCCGCTCCCCACCACCCCAAACAGTCGACTCATCAGCTCAAACACCTCTTTGTCTTCCCTACAATCTCCCTCCATCTGATAGATCAACTCCTCCGTCTTCACCCTTACCCCATTCCTTTCCGAAGTGCGTACCTCCTTGACCCACTCCATTTGCTCTTCTTTTCCTCCTAGCATCGGGTACCTATCCCTAAACATCCTCTGTACTCCCTTCTCCATTCCACTGTCTTCCTTGGTCACCCATACCACCTTTACCTTTTCATCCCCTAATATTGGATTTCCCACGTTCACCTCTATTCCCACCCCCTTTTTACCATCCCAGTCCCTATCTCTAACATCCATCCATCCTTCCCAGTCTCTTTGCCCCACCTCCCATCGAGTTTTCATTATCTCCTTTCTATCGTCCTCCCTCCTCAACCTCTTCAAATCCCTGACCCGCCCCTCTGCCGCTGCCTTCTCTTCCTCCAGCCTTTCCACCTTCTCCTCCAGTCGCCTAACCATATCCTTCAATCTCTCTACACTCTCCCTCTCTTCTTCCTTCCCTTTCTCCACTTCCCTCTTTCCTTTCTCCTTCAGTTTCCTCTTCTGTTCCTTGTCCTCCAGTGGCGATACCTCATTTCTCTTCACTACAGTATCACTCCACCCTCTCGTCTCCCCCGCCTTATCAGGCGTTCGTTTTACCTTCGTCGATTTACCAAAAATTCCATTTCCTTACCCTCCTTCATCCATAACTTCCTGTTCTATTTTTCTTTCTTCTTTTTCCATATTCCACCCCACGAGTAGCTAGGGAATTAAATGTCCACCACCACAGAGCCCCGCTTGTGGTGGCAAGGCTGGTTACTCCGGGAGGTCACCAGGTATCCCGGAGGCACCGTTTCTGACTGACTTTCTCGCAGCCATTCATCCATTGCCACGGTAGCTAACAACGTAGATTACGGATTTTTTTATCGAGGTTTATTCCTCTGGCTTTTTTCTCACGGTTGCTTCCGGACGCAGCGGCTTCCGTTGCCTACACTACACCACAACATAGCTGCCTACCCCTATGTTGCTGGTTTTTTATCGAGGTTTACTCCTCTAGATTCCTGGGAATCTAACCTATTAGTCGCCTTTTACGACAGGTGGGCTATCCCCTGGGGGTATTCTTCTGAGGGGTCCCGCCCCTAGACGGGGGGGCTACACCTGGGATGCAATATTAAAGTTCACAAAATATAAATTGGAATTATTACGTGACATATGTATGGTTATGTTAATTGAAACAGCAATTCGGGGAGGAATTTCCGTTTGCAGCAATAGCTTCTCTGAAGCGAACAATAAATACATGTCTCACTATGATCACACTAAGCCTTCAAAGTTCCTGCTTAACACAAATGTGAATAATTTATGTGGATGGGGATGTGTCAACCCTTGCCTTACAAGGGATTCAAATGGGTGGAAAACATCGATAGTTTTGATGTTATGATTCTTCCAGATGATTCTCCTGAAGGATATATTTTACAAATTACAAATTTTATGCCAAGTACAAAAACTTTCAATTTGCTGCTGAACACCGCATTCCTCCTGGATCAAAATAACCAAAATTGCTTACTACACTTCACGATGAAAAAGAGTACACCCTGACATTATAGAAACTTGAAACTTACGGTTTAATTATAGCTAAAGTAGGTATATAAAGTTTCGAAATCTGAACTATCAGCGCGGCTGAAGCTCTACATCGAGCTGAATACTCGTTTGAGGACTGCAGCGAAGAATGACTTCGAGTGGAATCCTTATAAATTAGCGAATAATGCGGTGTTTGAGGAAACAATGGAAAACATCCGAAAGCATAGAGTAGTAAAATTAGTTCACTCATGGAGTGGTCGTTATGGTGCCAAAAATTGCGAGTTTTCGGTTCCACAGTTGTACAATTTTCGATGAGGACTGTATGGCTATTGAACTGAAAAAGAACGAATTGGTATTCAAGAAACCCTTGTATGTAGGTATGGCCATTTTAGATCTTTCGAAATTATGTAAGTACAATTTCAGCTATGGTCACATGCTCCCAAAATAAGGTATCGAGAACATAGTCAGTCCGGGATAAACTCTCGGACGATAACATATACTTTGTACTTATGAGGTGCAAAACGCCGAAACCGGTCTACAAGTTATGTTGTCCCTTGTGAATCTTGTAGATTTACCAACCCCGTTTGACTTAGTTGTGTAATCCAATGTCTGTCGGGGCATGTAGCCTGGGAAGTAGTAGTTTCTTCTTCGTTGAACGGTGACTGTTTTTGAAAAATATTTTTCAAAACTTAGTTTGTAATACAGGGTGTTTCATTAGGAATTGTCCATACAATAACTGGAGAAACCATAGCATGAAATATGAAGATTTAAGCCAAAACACTTAAATAAAGTATTCCTCCTAACCGAGATATAGGGTGTTTTATTTAAAATTTACTAAATGATTCTAGCCCATAGTTTTGACACCTTCCAATATTTTTTGTTCATGCGTGGCGAAGAGTTTACACATAATAGGTTACTTTAAACAGTGGTAAAAGATAGTTTTCCTCTATTACCAGAGGCGTGCGAAATTCAGAAGTCTTAATACCCAAAAAACTGGAAGCATTTACTAATATTTATGAGTAATAGGGAATTCAAATACAATCTAAAATAGTAACGTTTTTTAGTATTTTTCTAAAAGTTGATGTATGTAATGTAGATGTGAATTTTAAATGAATAGACTCTGTCGAGATTTGCAAAATTATGGTAGATTTGGCAACACTGCATTCGACTATCTATCTGTTTGTTTGTTTTTCTCTCTGAAATGAGCAAAAGGAAGAAATTACTAAGACCGTTCTGGCGTCAACGGTTAAATTTTCATTTACAATAATAATTCGACAAATGGCGCGATGGGAATACTGCAGTATGCACGAATTCACAATGAGCCATTTATAGTTACTCTTTCCGATTGATACAAATAAGTATGCAAATATTTTCGATATGTCATTTTACACGATGGAAATATTGCAACATACACATATTTTCGATGGGTCATTTTACTGAATGACACGATGGAAATACTGTCACGTATTTTTGATTGGTTATTAGTAAATTAGTTTAACGAAGTCAATCTGCTACCAAGGTAATCAATCTATTACCAATATCTAACACGGCATAGATTTATCGAAATTTAGTGGGATTACTCACAAAGGGAGAACAATCCTCTGTTTTGTGATAATTATTACTAGCTGAATTTTCTAAACTTTGTTCGGCCAATCTGACATTTTTTCTCCTAATAAGATAAATTTGTGTTCTTATTAGTATGAGTAAATAGTACTTATATATCAAATGATACGACACTGGTAATTGCAGAGCTATAAAACTGTAGAACTGTTTAGAACTTGCTGCTCAGCTGTGAAGGGATGTGTAATAGCGTGGATCGAAAATATTTTATGTTTTTTTTTAGATCGGCCTAGGTCGCAAAAGTTGCTAAACTCTCATGGGAGAAGAAAAAACAAAACAAAAAATTTTTCGAAAATTTTTTTCAGGTGCCCCACCTACTCAAATTTTTTTTTAAATTTTTTAAAAAATTTTTTACGGCCTTGGTGGCATGATGTTTTAAACAGTCAGACAAGGATTTTACTTAAAAAAAAAATTAAGTAAGTATTTTTTTCAGGTGCCCCACCCATTACGGGTCGTGGCATGGTGGCGTAATGTTCCAAAGATTCACATAATAATTTTTCTTCCAAATTTTTTTCTCTTGAACTTGAACTTGAAAGAGAAGAAATAGACACGTCCAGCAAGTCCCAGAACTTTGATCCACAACCCTCTTTTTCTTTTTCTGGTGGATCTTCAAGAGATCAAATGAGACATAAACTTTCTACCTTTGCCAGAGAATGTGACCGTCGAGGAGTCTTAGACAGATCAGCAGCTTCTCTTTTATCCGCTCTTCTCCAGGACCTTGGCCTTGTCAATGAAACGGATACCAGTAAAGTTTTTGATAGAAATAAAGTTCGTAGAGAACGTCAGAAACACGGAAGAACTACAAGCAAATATAGCTGTAACAGTGCAAGGTCTCTTTCGACGGACGAACGGATAGTACTAGAACACAAACTAAAAAAGGCGATAAGTATTACGGTAGTACTGTCAAAGAAGAACATATTTCTTTAATACAAGAACCAAATTCTATTTACCTTGGGCATTTGGCTGTTCCGTCTGGATCTGCGACTAATATTAGAAATGAAATATTAACGTTTTTCAACGATAAAGGAATATCAACTGATTCACTGATTGCAGTCGGATGCGATGGAACGGTCGTTAATACTGGTGCAAAAGCAGGTGTAATAACTCTTCTAGAAGCCCAGCTTAGTCGTCCCCTTCAATGGTTTATTTGTATGTTACATCTTAACGAACTGCCTTTACGTCATCTTTTGGTTCAGCTTGACGGTGTAACTCAGGGACCTAAAGCATTTTCTGGTGCTGTTGGTAAATCACTACAAACTTGTCACACGCTTCCTGTCACTAAGTGGCAACTGAAAAGCCTTCCGAAAACTTGGTACATTTGGTTACTTATATTATGAAAGTATATGGCCCAATATGGTTTATTATCAAAGTAAAGCCATTGTGCATCGAAGGTCCTAAACACCTATGGAAGTTGATCGTATGCTCAAGATATATGCCGGATTGGCTTAGGAAAACAGTTGACGTTGTTATTCAAAGAAATGGATTTTTTGCACACATGGAGAATTTGCTCCTAGCTATGTTGTATGACGATAGAGTTACTATTCGAAGATTAGCTGTCTGTAGAATAATTTCTGCTAGACAGATGAATCGAAATTCTTCTGTCAGAAATTTTCGTGTGCCCAAAATAAATATGGAAGCCAAAGATTACATAGATTTAATTAATTGGGCTAAAATAAACGAGCGATTAGATCCTCCAGTTTTAAAAGGCATCTTGGATGAAGACTTAGAAAGTTTTGTATCAGATGACAACATCTCAACGAAATTTCCATATTTATCTAGCTTTCCATGCCACACATAAGGAACCGAACGGTGTGTAAAATTGGTAAGTAACCGAGGCTGCTTCGCTTGTTTGTGGACAAGAAAGTAGAGATGGATTTATAAGATCCAGGCTTGAGTCAAGAACCTTGATGAAAAATTTTAATACAAAAGCAGAGTTTAGATTCAAATGATTATTTTATGTTTTATTCTATTATTTGATTTTAACATATTCGTATTTATTTCATTATATCAGTTAGAATAATGATTTTTTCGTTTATTTTTATAATAATGTAACAAACTTAGTAAAATAGGATAATTTAAAAACTCGATTTTTATTTGGGGCACCTAAAAAAATGCTCATACATGCCTAACTTTTTATCTAGGTGCTTTTAAGACGTGACTAAAACTTTTTCTAATAGGGCAAAAAAATTAAAAAAAAATTATCTTTTTTAAATGTGGGTGGGGGCACCTCAAGAACTGAAAAAAATAAAAAAAAGTTTTCTTCAAAAACACGCATAAATGGGTTTAGCAACTTTTGCCGATCGTGCCGATAGCAATAAAAAACTTTTATAATTTCACTATATTTTTCGATCCACCTTAATGTGTAAATATCACGTATACCTTACTTATTATCGTAGAATACAACGATTCACCATGTTGTTAATATTATTTAACTAATAGTATGGTTAATTGATCTACATTAAAATTTCTTCACAATATCCAACACAGTTGGATACAACAGCTATAGCGTGTTTAATAAAAATCAAAACAAACAGCTGTCAAAAAATGTAAACATCCAATAAATGCGGTTTCGTCACGTTTACCGAAAAATGCAGAATTACATAAACCTTCAAGTTGACATACTGTTTATAAACATTCACTTAAAGAAATCTGTATATTGTCAAATATTAAATAAATCGCTTTCACACATTTATCTCAACTACACAAGTTTTAAGGGACGTATACTGAGGAACCATAAAAAACTTCAAGTTTTTGGATGATTATTACAGTTAAATAGTACGACATGGCAACATCTGTGGATTCAAGCAGAATAAATAGATAAACTTTGACATTATTTATGTTGGCATCAGATAATACGTCTGTTTACTCCTTTATTATGTTCACTGTTTGGAGAGAGCGGGAATAAACTGAAAATAGTTTGACAGATCCTAGAAAACCTGCTGCCAGACAATAGACACGAGATCCCAAAGGGCTCGAGACTACCACCAAACGGCAACAAGTTTGAGAAAAGGCCTGGAAAATCACCACCCAATCCATCGAACTCTCGTGTGAGTTGTGGTATTCGATAGATTATTTTTTTTGACGACACAATCAAAATCACTTCTAAGATTTTATATTTTTATTTCAACAAATTTATATCACTCGACTCAATATTTCAAAATATTTCTTGAGAATGTATGACAGACGCGTCATATCAAGAATAGTAATTATGCGCCAAGGTAGAAAAGTGAGGTATTATTGTCGAGGTCCATTAAAGACCGAGAAGCTTCGCTTCTCGGTCTTTAATGGATCCGAGACATTAATACACTTTTCTACCGTGGCTCATATAGCATTTTTTTCACTACTTCACTACTGGCATTTTATTTTTTTAAATATTAGTTTGTCGACTCCCGTTTCACATGACATGACAGCTGTGCACAAGTTAACCTCACATTCTATTAAATGGATTGAGATTTTGTTATAATCAAGTAGGCTCTGTATTTTTCTACCTTGGTTAATAATGAACAACTTTATTACCTCAAAAAAAGTCAATAAAGTTAGGTTTAGAGGCTAGTAGTGAAAAAAATACGTTGTCATGTGGTTGTCATCCAATAAAAACAATGTACCTTGAATAATTCTCGCTGGAATGATTATTACCACTGTAATAATGTTTTGATTGGCTAGACTGTGCATTAATTAATGGAATCGAAAATTTCTATTGGTTTCGAGAAACCTCAAAAAATAATCAAATTTTTATTTTCGGCCGACGTTGTCTCCTTCGATGTTTTAAAAGACGAAAGATCTAGTAGGACTTAGGCAATCAAAGATTCTTCTGGGTGACTACAACCTGTTGAGATCAAATGAATGCATAAGTCAAAGTAAAACTGCACTAAGAGTTTTAACAGGCATCCTTACGGACATTGTCGCCTGAATGGGCACCTGAAAAAGCTCAAAATAGTGGAGGAAGAAGAATGTAGATTCTTTGGTTTGGAAGAAGAAACCTCCATCCACATACTTGCGAACTGCACAGCAATTCAGAATCCTAGGGCACAACACCTTGGAGATTACTGGATAGAAGAGGGACATTTACCTAAGTTAATGCCTGCAGATATCCTAAAATTCCTCCGGGAAATAGGACTAAAGGAGCTACTAGTCTCTGAGACTTTCCTCAGGAACTAAGTAGAAGTAAGGGGGCACAATAGATCTTTTAGGTCTCAGTGAATATCACCCCAATTTACATACATACATACATACATACAGCATCCGTCTTCGTTCTTTCTTACACTCCCTCCACAGCTCCTCTATTCCCTCATTCCACCAGTAATTGGCCCTCCGCTCACGCCTATTGCCCCTCTTTCCCTCTCTTTTACAGCCCTGTATCACATTGTACAATTCATCTGCATCATGTCCAAGTCCCCTTCCTATCTCTTCTCTTACTTTCTTCCTCATACTCTCTGCCTCGGCCTTCCAATAAATCCTTTCTCCCTTTCCTTATATCCGACTCCACATACCTATGTAAGCTCAAGCTTTCCTCATCCTCCAGCACTCCCCAACTAAACACTCTTTCCCACAGCCATTCATCACATGCTGTTATATCAATGAATGATGAACCCCCGTCACCCCAAGGGTGAAATCCTTAACAATAACCAAAGTACTACCATAACGGTCAGACCAGCACTTTGAATACATATTTTTAAATGTGTCAAATGTCATGTTTGGAGATACGTGTTCGTTGAATATATGTTTCAAGTTCACCTCATCCTGCTTAAATAACACAATTACATTACAATTGTCACGTATAAGCTGTTCCAGTATTTTTGAGTATGTTTGAAAAATATATACAGTATCGATTTCTTTTTGTTTACACAGAGAGTAGAATTCACGAATTTTCTGCTGACCATTACACGCGACATCGTCAAACAAAAACAAGGAGTTTGCTAGAGCTTTATCTGGACTAATAATTTCCTCATTGACTTTAAATGGAAAATACCCAACACCCTTGAGTTGTGCTATAACTTCGTGCAGCAATTTGTACTTTGGTTGGAATAGCGATTTTAAATGAACATAAACGTTTTTGACTTCCGCACCATTTGGATTGAATAGGAGCGCCAGTACGACAGTGTAGTCTTTTCACTCCCACTAGGACCATGAAGAGCATTTGGCAGTAGTTTGCTATGTTTACCAATCGATGGTGTTTATGCGAAATCTAGATTCTCAATAGGCATCGTCTGCTCTAGTTGAACGATCTTCATATTGTGTAACGTTTTTGTTAGTACTATTTCATAAATATAGACATCACCACATCCATACATCAATCTTAACGTTAGTTTATTATTTAAACCTAATAAATGATTCTGTAAAAAGTGTTTTTGCAGCTGGAACTAAACTAATGAAACGTCTCGCACACGGCGATTCTGGTATTAATCCTTCAGACTCTGCTTGTAAACAGCACGATATAGTTTATTGGCAAAATAAGTCTCTCGATGAACGACACAAGGCAGACAAGGAGTTGGAAGATAAAGCTTGGGCTCGTGTCAAATCAAAGGACGGTTCTTTTGGAGAAAAAGCTGCTGCATTACTTGTGACAGGCAGAATGGAGATTAAAAGAAAATTGGGAATATCGCTCTAAGATGTTGTCCATGAAGAGAGGAACATCTTTAAAATTGCAATGTTTGCCCAACGAGCAGCCAAAGCACTTACTAACGAATTTGGTGGAAAAAAGAAGTTGATGTTCCTCGAGTAATACCGATAGCAAAGCTTCCTACCACTAACCTTTCAGCACTTGGCGCTTTGTCAGTTGGTGCTGCTGGGATTGCGAAGACTGTAATTGATGCTAAGAATGCGCAAAAGAAATTGGAAGAAGATGGACGTCAAAAAAGGCTATGAAACGTGTAGCAGGCCACATTGTACCTGAAAAAGTACTCAAAAGGCGGTTTTGGATTGTATTTGAAAAAGCAAAAAAAAAACTGATGAAGCTACCCAATCACGCACTATCCGACTTCGATATAACATATAAATTTTTAAGGAGTTTTCTTGCGAGACACCTCCCCAAAGACGGTCCTCGAAAACAAGAATGCGCAATAGTTAATTTGGATACCTCTAAGAATAGCGGAAGTCATTGGTTGGCGTACAGAAAGATGAACAGCAATGTAAAGTATTTTGAGTAATTTGGTAACTTAAAGCCGCCAAAAGAAGTTTGTGAATATTTTGGAAAGACTGCGCGAATTTTCTACAATAATACCCAATATCAGAACTACGATCAAATAAATTGTGGTCATTTATGTTTAAAATTTTTGCAGAAGCTACGGACATGGGTGTACCACTATTAATACAACATATACCATCAAAAATCATTGCGTATTTTTACTGTCGAAGAACTGAAGTACTTTCCCTTTAAACATCTAATAGAGTGTATGAGACCTTCAGAATTGTTGGATATCTGGCATAAACTTCCACAATGAATACCAAGGAAATTTTGAACTACAAATACGGCTGCCTTGTTTTCTCCATTACAACCGACCTGATTGGACCACGCATTGTGACGGTCCTCTAAGTTCACAAACTTATTGTTTCCTTTGTAAACAAACGACAAATAAATGAAATGAACATTTAAATTAATACATTTTTCGAATTTCATTAGTCACCATGTCGCAGCTCCTAAGAGTGAACAGCACTAATCACGTATTTACCTTCTAATCTCCTACGTCTATTGTGCTCGATCCGAAGAATGATTACGAAATAGCTCTACGATCGTCTCATTTTTATCACAGTATACCAAATATTGAAAAGTGTATGTTTTACTACTACGATACCAATAACAAGCTTCAAAGTTTCAATTTTCCCACTGGATGTTATGAAATTGTTCATCTTGAAGCGTTTATTCATGATAAGTTGGGTGCAAGCAATTCACTTAGACCGGAGGGTATATTTACACCAAAACCCAATCACAATACGTTGAAGTGTGAAATTTCCAGTGAATATGGAATTTCATTCATGGAGGCTAATAATCTTGGAAGAATATTAGGATTTTCACCGAAAATGCTCTTCAGATCTCCCCATCAAAATTATTAAAGTATCCAGTATCTGCTTGCATTGCAACATTACCACTGGAGCATTTAATGCAAACAGACCTGTACGAATTGGTCGTACAATTAGATCCTGGATATTCCATTGACGAGATTCCTCATAATTTTCTCTACTTATCTGTTATACCACAACGTTAAATAACCAATATTACCGTCATTGCCTTAGACCAGGACGGTCAGCATGTAAACTTTGATGGAGAACATAGAATTTTGGTGTTGGGACTAATATTCAATCATAGAAGACAGTCTGCAGCGCTTTCCACTTCATTAGCTGAGCATCGATCGATGCTGGAGCAGCTTACGTTAGCAAACAATTTGGTCCCGGAATCGCTGAGTTTTAAATTGAAAAGTGACCCTATCAAAACGACAACATACCTTCAATGTTTGATATCTGTCGTAAGCCGATGTTTGACGATTTAATTCGAAAGGCTGAATATAGTACCTATGCTCCATTTATAAAATCATTCATATTGTGGAGTTTAGCATTATTCAAGTTTATCCGTTCCCTGCAATGAGCGAATCTTTGCTGTGCATTGAAGGTTCGCTTGCAACGCACGGAGCTGGTGACGTAAAATTAGCAAATAATGTTGGAGCCTTTCTATTCGATTCATGTACCTACAGTGGAAGTGCCAGGGAAATGGAAACAGGATCCTGGAATCGTGAGTGCCGTACGTGCCATGACCTGTTATAACCAAGAAGACTCTAATCATATGGCTAAAGCCGGCCGTAATTACCCTAAAGATCCTATTCTGAATGTCAGCGACAAGTCCCTTAAACTTCAAATACCTCTCAAACATATTTTTAACTTTTTCAGGAATTATCCCATTACATGTGGGCGTCAAACAATGCGACTAGTTCGAGCACGAAATGATAATGATTGCTTATATATCACTGACAAAAATGTTTCCGGTAAGCTCTCTAGTACAACTGCTGAAATTAACATTACAAGCGTTGAACATGGAAGTTTAACATATCTCTCGTGATGTCGATATAAAAATAAATCTCATGGAATCCATCCAAAAAGATCAACCTATAGTTATTCCATTCAGGAAGTGGGAGTTACACTTGCTAAAGGCGCGAAACGTGAAGTTTGCAGTTAACAGACCTCGTTTTGTTATTGTTTCCTCTAAAATCCACAAACGTAACGTGAGTACAGCTGACATTCAAAGTATAAGTCTGTCACTTAATGGCGATTATTGGCCTAATGAGAGAATGCAATTGGATTTTTTTTTATAAAACTGACTACAATCAGGCATATTTTAACTACACTGTAGTAAGGGCCCCAACAGTAAGCTCAATACTGAATTCTATCCCAACTACATAAACTACACACAGAAGTGCCCCCTGCTGGATTATTCTTTTTTCAAGAAACGTGCATTGTTTGTTATCAATTGTTTGAAACAGGAAGAAAGCATGAAGGCGTCCACAGTGGATGTGAAACTTGACATAGGCTTTCCCGAAAATACCAAAGTCATAATTCACGATTGCGTAATGGAATACTTACCCCTCACCGAAATTGTTAAAAGCTTGAATTAGCTGGTGATTTGATTTAGTTGTAAGGTAGACGGCACCATGAGAGTAGCATTTGTGGACCAAGGTTTTGTTGTAGATGGATTTTCCGTTCTCAAAGAACTCGCCATAGAAATTGGGTTTAAACGTTATATATTTTTACCGCCGCAACCGTTTTCTACATTAAGACAAAAAAATAAAAACACTGCGCCCTACTTGGAGAAAAATGTGCATGGTATTCGATACACTTCATGAGGCGTACAATATTCTAAACTGAATCAAATATTGGAAAGCAAGCTATTATATGCTGCAGACTACATTTATGATCGTGGCCAGCGAAAGCAGGAATTTCTGCTGAAGAAATGTCACATCTTTGGTGTTTTTAGACACATTATAGACGTTTGCAAATTTGATGGTACACCCTGTGAAACTGAAAACTTTGTCCAAGATCCGAACCCCTGCCACGCCTATATTCGTGCACCGAACGAAATGTACAACGCCTCTTCCACTGGTTTTCCAATACTGTATTACCAATGTAATCTTTATGTATGTGTTGAATAAAGTTTTTAAAGAAACATGGGTTTTATTGAAACACTATGTATATTCACCATCAACTTTTATATTACTTACACGAAGATTTAAATTTTCGTTTCACAATTTTTTTAAATTGAAACAAAGACAGATACTAATATTACACATGACATGGCAAAATCATTATTGATTTTACTTTTTATATACTCTTCAGTTCTGTTGAACATGCTGTAGGTTGAATACGTCTCAACGGATAAGTGATTTGTGGTAATTGTCTACAAACTAAGGCTATCATCGATTTGTGTAGATCATGACGACAATATATCTCTTCAGACACCCAGTTTATACGAAGACTGCTCCACGTCTTTCTTGCTTCTTCCTTTTCCCCATCAGATGAACTAAGATTATCTAGTTGATTCATAGCATTGAATTTGTCTTCATAAAAGACAATTGTCAATGTTTTCGATACATTTTTCTATTCGACGTCCGCACTCTTCCAACGACATATAGTGGCATGCCTGGAGCGTTAAAAACGTTAAAACCTCGGATCTGTCAGGGACTTGATGAAATTAAATGATTTTTGCGGGAATGTGTTGTGAATAACATAAATAAAAATCTCTACCTATTTAAAAGTTGTGCATCTGATTTTGAAATAGTAAAAATTGATGATTGCAATAACTTATGTTCTATAAAACAGATTAGGCTGTATAATTTTTTGTGTGAAAGAAGTGAAAGCTATTGCAATAAATAAGTAAATTACGAATATTTAAATAGAAAAATTAAATAATATATAAAATAATTGTTTATTTAAATAGTTTGCATTCAAAAAAAATTGTCTTCCATTACTATAACACATAAGTAACATATTAGTAATTATAAAAAATAAGCAAATTATGACTATAAATATTTAGAAAATATTTGTTTATTTAAATATTTACATTTTTTCAAATATCATCTTCTATTTCATTTATTTGAATCATAGGCGCAGTATTTAAACAACTGTCGTCGTTGCACTGTAGGCATGATACACTACAGTAAAATCAATTTTCCGGCATCCGCATGCAGCAATTGCATTGCATTGCAATTGCAAAATAACATTTTTAATAAATCTTCCGGAGCAGGTAATTGATTCATAGTTATTGGATGATAGATATTATTGGAACAGTTCCATCCCCAATTTTCGACGATTAAATCATTCCCTAGTCATATCTGGATTTGCAGGTTAAGTGTTCAAATGCTGCATCACATGTGGGAGGAAACGAAGATAAAAGAACACTTGTGTCTTTGGCAGTTGCTTTGATGAAAGAATTGAACCTAAATGTATTCAAATCTGTAATTTTTGCTATACAGACCCAAAATACATGTAATATCATCTTGAAATATATTATTTGCATCTTCGTTTACATTTTTACTGCTGCTGAGTTATGTACTATCATTTCGTTTCTCGAAATTTTTGGCAAACCTAATTTTTCTTTCATTGTAAAACGCTGAAGTAGTATCACAACCCGTGAAAGCATCTAAGAATGGAAAATGTTCTTTTCATGCTGGTAGAGATTTTTCTAAGTGTAGCGTCTATGGTGTCTTGGATTTCCTTAACTACCAATATCACTTTAGAATAAGAGTGGACTGTATTTTAAGATATATATATTTAAAACTAATTTACAAGCAAACATTAAATTTAAATGTATAGTTACACAGGGTTATTGTCTCTGTGAAGTTAAAAATGCAATGAATGCACCTGTTGAGGGGTGGTCGTCCGTGGTCTCACTCTACCAGCAAAAACCGGGAGGGGATTCCATGGGCGTCGCATAGGGATCGGACATAGCCGCCGCCCTTGAAAGATCTGACTTTCAAGAGAATACTAATATGTTTTGTAACCTTAAAAATTGAGCTCAAGCCCAAATGAGAAGTAAGTTATAAAATTTAAATGATAATCAAAAAAAAAACAAGTGCAATATTATAAATTAATTCGTCTACTCGCTTACATAAGTTTCGGTTGCTCCGGTGACAACCTTAGGCCTTCGACGTCGCTCAGAACGGAGATAGGGGTGGATCCCTCTTATTGATCTTCCGGACAAAATAGTAGACAACTTGTGTGGGCGCCAACTGAGTTTTCCACTTTGGCCTAGCGCAACTAATTTCCCCCGATAACCCAGTAAAACAAGGAATGAAAGTAAAAGGCAAACCTCAGCTTATGTTCCTTATAATTACGCAATTAAAAATAGTTAATACCCTTAAGGGAATGTTTTACAATTAATATCTACTGAAAACCCTAGTAAATGCCCCCCACTTAAAAAAATAGCGTGAGCATCTGTTACAAATAAAAAAATAAATCAAATGATTAACAATTAAATTCCAACCTATACCAGTTAATTGACCTACGTAGTGGGAAATTAATATGGCTGTTCGAGTGTACCAGTAGTGGTTAAATAAAAACTTATTAATTATATTTTACCTGAAAAGTAGTGTAAAGTTTATAAAAAAAACAATTTCATACAAGGCGACACCGTAGTCAAGGCGTTGGTACCAAGGCAGAGACGCATGCGCAAGTGGATAAAATTATGAAAATTAACT
Source organism: Lochmaea crataegi (assembly GCA_947563755.1). NCBI lineage: Eukaryota > Metazoa > Arthropoda > Insecta > Coleoptera > Chrysomelidae > Lochmaea > Lochmaea crataegi. The sequence goes on along the minus strand of OX387425.1, from coordinate 43,077,215 downwards.
TGTGAAAATTTACCGCAAAATATTAATTTCCACCATTACAATTGCATAATAAAATGAATCAGTAAGGAACTACCTGGCTAATGTATATACCCGATACCGGGTTACCCTCAATTTGGACTTCTTCAAGAAGTTGTTGAAAAGTAGCAGCAAACTGCAGAAGACATCATTATCTAACCACCAGGTAGACTCCAAATGTCCCGAAGTGTGTATCTGGAGGGTGGTAGGTATACCCTGGCCCGACAGGTGAAGTGTGTATCTGGCCCCACAGGTGAACCCTTAAAAATTAAAACAGGTGTCAGCTAAAAACTGAGCCTATACAGGAACAAATCCAACACCTCGACAAGTTAAGCTTGTCTCGGCCTATGCCATAAGCTAATTTATAAGAATTTACAAGTAACGTACAAATCAAAATCAACCCCAAATTAACTTAATCAAACCCACAAAGTAGTCATAAGGCCTACTTACAATCTACAGTGTCAGCAACAGTATACTACACTGAATTTAAATCAAATAATAAGATTACGATAAGCATCTAAAATAAACTGTTTTTGGTCATAGCCAGGGTAGGTTTGAAGAACCACCCACGAATTATAGTATTCGTTAGACTAAAGCGGGCAAAGAAAAACAAAATATACACAGGGTAACAGAATAGACTGTCTTAATCAAAAATATACAATCAACAGGTAGTATTTTACCACCAACTGTTTTAACTACAAAAACTACAAATCTATGAGACATACCTTTTCCAAAAAGGGTCCAATACTCAAAATTTTTCTTACTGGATGGCTACCAACAAATAACGAACCAACAAAGACATGTGGCACACCTCCAATTTCAAAACTTCAACGTTGGCGGTTTCAATCGTTTTAGTGCAATAAATCCCCTATAAGGGTTTGTGAAAACAGCTTCCAGAACAGGACGGAATTCTCCAGCAAAACGAACTCCCGTAGAACCAAAATACTAGCCGTATATTCCAAAACTCATTAAGAACGAGAACCTATAAATCCCAGCAGGGGATGACTACCCAGTCATTAACAAAATTCAGATTCTCGTTCGATGCACTTTTGGAAACCAACTATCAAGTAGGAGCACACACTGGAAAAGAAGGGTGACTGACACTTCCTAAACGTCAATACAGATCCGCACAGATCAAGTGATAAAGTGCTACACTTTCCTCTGTGTAAGTCAATACACATTCGCGAGTAAAACAGCCTACACTCCTGAGTAGCATCGATCAAACGCTCTAACAATTCCCTAAAACGGAGCGACAACATGTGTCTATGGACTCGTAAAGTCACAGAGCCAACGCTCTATCTCTGCCGACATCAGTGCGACAAACTAAGTTGTCTGTGGACTCTTCAAGTCACAGAGCATTGCTCTATCTATACCAACATCGGCGCGACAAACTAAGTTTTCTGTGGACTCTTTAAGTCACAGAGCATCGCCTAACATCAAGTACGACTACACTCAGCGGCATGACGAACGAACGCGTTTATCCAAGACACGACTGCCACGGCCAATTGTCAATGTCATCTAATAAATAATTCGACTTTGTAAACAATAACAGAGAAAAATAAAATATATATTATAAATTATTCGAATAAATTTGAGCAATAGATAGTACCACAATACCCTCCTGTCAAAGTAAACAAAGCAAGATCAAACACTCGGATTTAACATACAAAACACATGGCGATAACAGCTAATATATTATAAGTAGATGTTCAGAAAATATTCGAATGCCATCTTACATAGAAGATTTCTAACTAGTATGTATTTGCTTAAGCCAAAATATGGTAGATAAATAAAGAAAATATACCTTTAACTCAAAAGTAAAGTATGTCTACATAGATCAATAAGTTTTATCCAACCTAATTACTATTTTAAATGTCTTAGACTTCAAGTCAAGGAGTCAGTAATTTATAACTGAACCCTAATAAACTTTAGCGTTTATCAAGCTGAAGCGGACAAAGTATTTGGACTACTGAGGCTACACCCCAAAGGTGATATAATCAAAGCCAGAAACAAAATCAGTAGTCTCACGATAACTAAAAACTAAAGTAAAATCCACAAGAGAGAAAACCCCTCACTACCCTTAATTATGAATTATAAGAAACAAAAAGAAATAACTAACATGAATCTATCTATACGGACATTTACCAGGTAGGCGCTCGTTTTATTATTTACATTACCTAGCGACAAAATATAAAATTGTTGTCATGATGTGAAGACAGGTGAAGACAAATGATGTTAGAAACATAGAGATGAAATCCGTCAGGTAATTACTATATACAAATACTTAATATATACAATAGACGTAGTGACAAATTCAACCGTTACATTTTCATTGTCCATGGGCAACATGCTGATCTTCGTGATTGCACGTTTGAATTCACCTTCAGCTGTTTTTATCGACACTACTCGAACTAGTCCATCTTTACCAGGATGAGTATTTGTGATTCTTCCTAACCTCCATCTTAATGGTGAAGTATCATCTTCTCGCAGTAGTGCTAGAGAGCCAATCAACAATTCAGGATTCTTGTCGTAATGCCACTTCATATGCTGTTGGAGGGTGTGTAAATAATCGTGAGACCATCTGCGCCAGAAGTTTTGAATCAGTAGTTGCATGTGGCGATATCTGGAGGCATGCGTATGACGACTGTTAGATACAGTCCTTTCTGGTAACGCTGCAAGCGGTCTGCCAATGAGGAAGTGCCCAGGAGTTAGCACTTCCAAATCTTCAGGATTTTCAGTAAGGGGTGTGATAGTACGAGAGTTTAGGATAGATTCTACTCGGGTAAGAATGGTATAGAAATCTTCATAACTTAATTGTACATTCCCTATAATTTTTGTCAGATGGGATTTAGCCAACGACACTGCTGATTCCCATAAACCACCCATATGGGGCGATCGAGGTGGGATAAAATGCCATTTTATTTGATTCTCGACAAGATAATTTTGACACGTTTCACCATTAGCTTGTTGTGTCATTTCAAGTAAATACTTATTCGCGCCAGTGAAATTAGTTGCATTGTCCGAATATATATCAGTGCACTTACCACGTGTAGCTATAAAGCGCTTAAATGCATTTAGAAATCCATCAGTTGTAAGTTCGGTGACCAATTCTAAGTGTATAGCGTTGGTGGCAAAGCAAATAAAAAGACATACGTAACACTTAATCATTTTGCGATTACGAAACTTACATTCCTTTATTAAATAAGGGCCGGCGTAATATACGCCACAAATACTAAAGGGATGTGAAGGCGTTACCCTTGATGAGGGCAAGTTGCCCATTCTTTGGTACATTTGAGTCGGCCTTGCACGCCAACAAACGATACATTTTTTCAATACGCTTCGAATTGTTCGTCTACCCCCAAGAGGCCAGTACTTAGCACGAATATTTGCAAGAATTAATTGCGGACCGGCATATAGACATTTATAATGCTCATACCTAATAATTAGAGTAGTAACAAAGTGTTTAGCAGGAAGAATCCGTGGATGTTTACTGTCATATGAAAGATATGAATTTTCCAGCCTTCCACCGACGCGAATTATTCCATTATTATCCAAAAATGGAGGCAATGTTACAATTTTGCTCTTGGAATCTAATTGTTTGCCCATTTTCAAGGCGTGTATTTCACTACTAAATTCTTCGCGATGTACAATCCTGACTATAACCTTTATACTTTCTTCTATTTCGTTAGGCGTTAATTTTCCCAATTTCCTATTTTTGGGATTACTTAAAGAATTTTGTTTAAATCTGATTAAGTAGGCAATAACATTTGTTAGTTTTGGAAAGGAAGAATATCGGGTTATTAGATCAAAGTCAGATTTAGTGCTCACTAGAGAAACAGATTTTGTTTCCGGAAGTGCGCCTACTGGAATAAAAATATGCGAATTAGGCCAATAAATTTCATCGTCTGCAAGCCACCGAAGACCTTCGAACCACATACTTGTGTTTTTAAGTTCGTCAGGATTAAGTCCTCTACTAATAATATCGGCCGGGTTAGAATCAGGATTTGTGATAGATTGAATTTGGGGTGTACGGTGGGCCACAAAGGTTTTGAGTTTACTTGGATCTGAATTGATCCATGACAACACTATCGTGGAATCAGTCCAGAAAATAATTTGGTATATATTGAATTTAATAGCCCTTGAGACTGTTTGACATAATTGGACGGACAATAACGCTCCGCACAACTCTAAACGAGGTGTACTTAAAACCTTCAGCTACACGTGATTTCGCACATGTTAGCCTTGTTAATACGTCACCATGATTATTTTTAGACCGTAAATATACACAACTTCCGTACGCGACTTCAGATGCATCTGAAAAACATAGCATTTGAATCTGGCTAGTATCGCATATTAGAATATGTCTAGGAATTTCGATTTCGTTCAAACTTGACAATTTATCATAAAATTGATTCCAAAAGGAAAGTATTTCGCCGGGTACACGCTCATCCCACTGAGCGCCTGACCGCCATAAATGTTGTAAGATAATTTTAGCCCTAACAATTACCGGACCCACAAGGCCTAGTGGATCATAAATTTGACTAACTATTGACAATATTGTGCGTTTTGTTACGGGCCTGACCTTTTCTGGATTGACTACATATTGAAAGGAGTCTTTGATAGAGTTCCAAAAATGCCTAATGTTTTCGCGCTTTGTTCATTTTTGATAATATGTTTTAGAATCATCTTGGAAATGATTCAATATTGATCGACATTTTCTATAGCTAGTTGTTTCAGACAACGAGTCGCGAGAAAGGACGCTGGGGCAGTACCATAAGTTACTGTATTCAATCTAAAATGTTTAAGACATTTTGTAGAGTCCGAGCGCCATACTATCTCATTAGTCCCGATTCTAGCAGGAAATTTAGATACAATTATTGATTGAGTATTAACCCTTAACTGGTCCGGAGCCATATTAGTCACATTGAAGGTCTGGCGTAGTCTCGTAGCCCAAGAAAAAAAACAGATGTAAATAAACTAAATATTTTATTCGGTATGGGTATAATATACATTGAAAAGTAAGATGTGTAAAAATCAACGCATTTAAAACAAAGCATACAAAAATTGTAATGAAAATAAAATTCTATAGAGGAATATTTGAAAAATACACTTACTTGTAAACTGAGAGTTGCAAAAAATAGTAGAGATAAAAAAATCTAGGTTCACAGTATTAATTACGTTCTTGAAGTAGTAAGTGAACAAAAAATTATGAAAAAGTCAAAATATAACAAATAAATTTAGCTCCAGCATGAGCTAAAGTTGACTAGTTTTCATATTGGGCTTATGGCACTTGAGACATGAGTATTTTGTCACTCTACGCTTTTTAGGAGGACATAAGTGACAAATCTGATTTAGAAGAGTTTCTTCATAATGGGGGTCCTCCAAACGTATCCATTTACTCCTTGCGACCATATTTGTCAAACACTGATACACACAAATAACTAACACGAATGGTCCGACGTCGTCTGAGAGACGACTATTGAACTACATCTCATTATATCTGACAAAAGAATATCACAATGATGTCACAACTATACCCACCTATTGCACTCGGATAGTAGAGAGATTAGATAAAGTATGATGTTTCTGAATGATCCCAGTGACCAATAAGAAACAGATATTTAAATCGCGTAGTCTGCTAAACGACGTCGGACCAGTTAAGGGTTAATAAATTGTTCAAGAAGTGACTCGACTTTCTGAAGGCGTACTCTTATTTCACCTTTGTTTTGTTGATTCGTGACATCATTAATATAATTGCAAAATCGTGTCAATTGACCCTTTAGTGCCTTTCTCCTAGTCACAAGATTTTGCTGCTGCTCCTCCTCAGTCTTGGTAAAGAAATAAATTTACGCCAAGTATTTCGTAAATATTTACAAATTTTTATTTTAATTAATAATAATTTAATTGATATTTTCGTGCGCGCCTATGCCTCGCTACAACAACAAACTCAACTAGCTCGGCGCCCGATTTCGACGGCTTATGGGCTGTGCAGGTGCATGCGAAATTCGGACTAAGAAGAAATAAAAATAATAATGCAAAGTTAAAACGTAGAACGTAATTTTGTCTAAATGAATTTTGTTCAAAGTATTTATTAATTACTTTAAACCATTATAGTTGTATCGATTTTAAATAGAAATATGTATTATAGATTAACGTTAGGTTCATAGGTATTTTTATTGATTGCCTTTAATTATTGTAACTACAAAAGAATTAATGAATAGGTATGGGTATCAGAATTAACAAGTTTTATAGATTTAAGTAAGTAAAAATGATACTGTTAAGAAATATTTTAGAAATTTTAAAAAGAATTAATTGAGCAAATTCAGATGAAATTGAATTTGGTTGAATGCGGTTTTGAGGCTATTAAAACAACTAATGCCTGTATTGTATGTACATTCAAGTTAGAAAATAAAGGAGTTTGCAGGGAAATATAATAAGATTGATAGGAATAACTCACTGATTATCCTTGTGGTTTTGTCAGTATCTTGTTCTAGATCCTTCGGGACGGTTTTGTAAGTTTTGCTTCAAAATCCGGTCAAATGGCCAAAATGTAGCGTCTATGGTGTCTTGGATTTCCTTAACTACCAATATCACTTTAGAATAAGAGTGGACTGTATTTTGAGATATATATTTTAAACTAATTTACAAGCAAACATTAAATTTGAATGTGTAGTTACAAAGGGTTATTGTCTCTTTGAAGTTAAAAATGCAATGAATGCACCTGTTGAGGGCTGGTCGTCCGTGGTCTCACTCTACCAGCAAGAACCGGGAGCGGATTCCATGGACGTCGCATCTGGGATCGGACACTAAGCTTTTCGATGAAAATATTTGTTGGTTAACTTTGCCTCAGGATGGTTTTAAAATAGTTATTTGTGTATTTAGAGCGTGAAGTAACAGATTGCCGCTTGAGAAAGAATGTTGCGGCGATCTTTTGAAAGCGGCAATTTTACTTTACGCTAGAAAAACACACATAATTTTTTCTACAGTCGCCCTTTTAGCAATTAAAACAGTTTTTTATATTATCTTAGGTTATAATAGGAGTGGATTATGATTTAAGATAGTACTCTGACATTTTAGTTGTCATGTTAGTTTTTATTAATGTTAAATATGAAAGTACAATTGTTACAATTATTTATTGCAATTTTTGATTCAGAAGAAATTTCTTCCATTACTGAAGATTGAAAATGAAATTCACAAATGATATAAAAAAATCGTGTAATAACCTTTTTGTGTTTTTCTGGTTTATTATCTATTTAAGTACCTATTTCAATTTGAGTATTTGAATGCTTTTTCTTCATGGCGTTAAAAAGTTGTACTGAATTGTTCGGACTTGTCAGAATCTGCAGAGCGCTTATACGTCTCTCCTCTGTCGACATTTGATTCGCCGTCGCTCTAGGTAGAGGCATGCAGGAGATGTCAACAATAACAATGACTTTCGAAATTCCCCTTTTAATTTCTTTTAAATTATTATATAAATTGTTATAAAATTTTTATAATGTTGTGATAAATTAATAAAGCCGATTAAACTGGTTGATAAAGTAGATAGTATAGTATTATTTGGTAACTTGACGTTCATTTATTGTTTTTCGTCGTCCTACCAAATTTGATGAAATGAGCGAGCGAAAAAGATTCCTTTTTTTGTCGACTTTACGATTTCATTTGAATATAGTAATTAGTCATTTTACGCGCGACTGTAGGAAAAATATATTTCACAATCGGTAGGTGCCAATGCAAATACATTTTCGGACGTCATCGCTCAAAGCTGGAGTATTTACATATGAAATTATTCGTATTTTTTTAATTCAATTTTGCTTTTTTTATTGAATTCGCTTCTTGTCCAAGAATGAAACACTTATTTTCCCAATCGAAGTGAGAGGAGTGAATTGAACTCCCGAGTTTTTTTAGAGGGGGAGAAGATGCAGTTGTCTCTTCCTGTTTATAGGCATCAATGTATTTTTGGTGTATATATTTTCCACAACAACCTGAATGAGCGTATACAAATTCAGCTTGTAAGTGAGGCAACAAACCATCCTGTCGCTCACTTGGAGCAGCTCTCAAAGTTATTATTCCTCTACTTATTTTATCTATTTCCCCAAGATCTGCTACATTTGTTCCAGAAGATGAACCCAATTTTTCGCATATTATACAGCTATGTTCATCAGGAATGCTGCTAGTCGATGGTTGATCCATTATCCGAAAGCTGTAATAAAAAACAATTTAATACTCCTATTATGAGTTATTACATTACATGACATGTGTATTATAGCCTGAGTTGCTGTCGAATGTCTCTCGAATGGCTCTCGAATGGCTCTCGAATCGCTGTGTTGTGGAAGGGACGTAGGTAGCCAATCATGAATCTAGGCAGTGGCGTAGACATACCCCCGGCCTTGAAAGATCCTGGTTTGGCTTCTTTCAATTGGAAGATGTAAGAAGTGGGCACAGTCTCGGAAATGTCCTGGTAATGATCCCTTCTTGAACTCTCACTCGAGCTACTCTTGACGAGTTTTGAGATCCTTTGATTATTTGAATAATTTGACCCAATTTCCATTTGGCTGTAGAAAGATGGCCATCTTTGATAACGACTAAATGTTAGTGTCAATGGATTCGATAACTTTCTTTGTGAGGCGAGTCAACAGAAGCGCTGCGCAAAGCTCAAGGCGCGGAATGCTCAATGTTTTTATGGGTGCTACCTTTGATTTAGCACATAATAATTGAACTTGTACATTTCCTTGATTATTAATACTCTTAAGATATATGCACGCGCCGTATGCTCTCTGAGATGCGTCCGAAAACCCGTGTTTCAATTTTTTCAACGTTTTTGCGGACTGCACGGCGCGGTATTTCTAGATACTTTAAATTGAATAGGTCATCCTTAAATTTTGTCCAAGAGTTTAACAGCGAAACAGGCAATTTTTCGTCCCAGCTTAATTTTTCTGTCCATAATTTTTGCATTAACATTTTTGCGATAATAGTACATGGGCCGATTGAACCTAATGGATCATAGATTTTTGCAATTAATGAAAGAACTTCTCGTTTAGTGCAACTTGATTTATTGGGAAGGCATTTTACATTGTAGAGTAATACGTCTCGTTGGCATGACCAAGTAAGACCTAAAAGTTTCGTGGTTTCGTCCTTTGAAAATTGTAGAACATCGAGCAGGTCGTTATTATTGTTGACCTTCTCCAAAACTCGTGGATCGTTTGATATCCATTTTCTGAGAGGAAAGCAACCAGTTTGTAAAATGCGTGAAACTTCTTAACAGATCGATACGGCTCGTTGTATGGTGTCGGCACCAGACAGCATGTCGTCTACATAAAAATCACGACGTAATAATTATGCCATGTCGGGTTGTGCTGCTTCATATTCATTGGCCAACTCGAAAATACAACGTGTAGCTAAGAAACTTGCTGATGCTTGACCGTAAGTTACGGTGTTTAAATTATAATACTGTAATGAATCTGACGGATTATCTCTCCTGACTATTTTTTGAAGATGGCGGTGATCAGGATGAATTGAGACTTTTTGCTATATCTGCCGTTACAACATATGCATATTTCCGAAATATGATTATAATGGGGAATAGATCTTGCTGAATTGTAGGTCCAACACCTTGAATATTGTTTAATGAAGACCACTAGTTGTTGCAGCCGATGCATCGAAAACTACGCGTAATTTCGTGGTGAGGCTGTCTTCTTTTAAGACACCATGGTGCGGCATGTAGTATTCGACACCGTTGAAATTATCTTCATGTTCAAGTGACATGTGATTTAAGGCCTTATATTCTCGCATAAAATTTGTATATTGTTCGCGAAGAATATCGTTTTTAGAAAATCTTTTTTCTAATAAGTTAAATCGTCTTTCTGCTTGTGTTTTAGATTCGCCTAATAGGCCTGGAGCCTGCTTTAATGGCATTTTGACGACAAACCTTCATCTGAATCGCGGAGTGTCGTGTTTTGAAAATTGTCTTCACATAATTGTTCTTCTTCAAAAAGGTGAAGCTTATTTGGAAGTTCTTCTACTTCCCAAAATTTCTGGAGAAGCTTGTTGAGTTCATTGTTTGCGCTTAGATTGCAAGATATAGTGTTTTGCCGCTCTAATCCTAACGGACCTGAAATTACCCAACCTAGTACAGTCTCTATTAGTAAGGGGCCTTCGTTTAGAATTATCTTGTTTGTGCCAATCAATTGCCAGAACATGTCTGCTCCTATCAAAATGTCTATTGGACCAGTATTTCCGAATCCTGGATCTGCAAGCCGAACTGATTCTGGAATATTTTTAGTGCTTGCATTGATGTTGGTATGAGGAAGAATATTGGTAGTATTTCGGAGCAAGTAACATATGATTGACCCTGTATATGATCCGTTAATCGAGGAGAATTTCAAATTGCACTTGCCTTCAATAGTAGAAGATGTATTCCCCATTCCCAAGAGTTCTAAGTTGACTTCCTGTGGTTTGATCCCTAGTCTATTGCACATGTTAATAGTAATGAATGACGACTGAGACCCACAATCCAATAACGCGCGTATTTTATTAAGTTTACCCTTATAATCGGCGACCTGTATGATGGCTGTCGAAAGAAAAACGTAACCCGTCGAACGACTAGAAAACGCACCGTTAGCACAGCACATATTTGCTGCCTCGATGGAATTTGTTTCCGAATATTCAGTATTGTTTGGCATTTCGCGCGTTGTTTGCCCTATATTGACCGTACTATAAATATTCATGTATTGTTTGCATTATTATCGCGATCTGGATTGACCATGTTATTTCGGCTTGAAGCGCCCGTACTATTATGATGCCTGGAGGTGGCCCTATTATTTTGATCCGGAGCTTCCGTACTATTGCGACCTTTGTTGTCTGTATGTAATAAGGAGTTGTGCCATGCCTTACACTTGCGGCAGTGCCCTAATTTGCATTGTCTAGCGGAGTGTCCCGATATTAAGCAGTTTGAACATAAATATTTTTCTTTTACTAGATTCCACCTTTCGCTAACAGAATTTTTTAAGAAATTATCACACGTGTAGATGTTATGATCACCTTGACAAATTGCGCATGTGTAATTAGTGCTCGCGGCGAAAAAACCTCTAGTAGTTGCCTTTTGCTCCCTTTGTTTATTTCTTGTTTAACTATTCAATTCTATAGCTTCCAATAAGTCCGCGCGAGATTTTAAAAATTGTTTTTAATCCGTTAAAGTCGGTAATTCGGGGCCGTACCCAAATTACGTAAGACAATTTTCCTTGATTTTTCAACCCTCCTATCTCAACGTAAGATACCGTAAGATTTCATAAACGTCCCCTACTCTCTTACGTAAGATTTTTTGCTTATAAAATGCAAAAAAAAGTTTAGTTGTACAAAAACGATAGGTAAAAAAGGTCACCTCTTGCAGAGGTATAAATAATATTTATTTGGATAATAATTCAACTATAGTCTCATAAATCAAATTGATAAAAAAAATTATAATCAGACTACTTTTCAGTCCAAGGATTTTCAACCCACTCCGAAAGCGATTGAATCACCGGGAATGAACTTTCTTCTTCTTCAGTTCCATTTGTATAATTTATAATAACGTCCTTTCCCATTTCATCAGTCATATCATCTTTTTCGATCCACTCTGTATCTTTTTCTTCTGTTTGATCATCTTTTACAACACGAAAGTAGCAAGCGGATTAATTTCGTGAATTTTACTTGACACCGGATGTATCGAAATGTTTGTTTCTGTAGTGTCTCGTCATACTCAATTTGAGAGTTTGTGATACAAAATGTCATAAAAATCTTACGTAAGAAATTTTTTTTCACTCACACCCATAACGTAAGACAGCGTAAGGAAATGTCAATTTTACCCCTGCCTCAATAATCTTACGTAATTTGGGTACGGCCCCTTCCTTGAAGCCGAATTATGTTTTTCCCATTCTCGCAACGTGTTGTCGTCGAGTTTAGTTGTTATGATAAAAATAAGCAAAGCGTCCCAATGATTACATAGCTGTTCTAATTGTTCTAAAGATCTTGAGTGTTTTGAAAAATCATCAACTAGCTTTCTGAATTTAAAACAAGACTCCTTTTGTATGCTGTTACGGCCCAATCCGACCCTGTAGTGGTGGGGAGTTCGCCCCCCGAAATCTGAGAGCAGTCACAGCAGTCAGTCAAGAACCACCAGTCGAGAGGGTGGAATTTTAAAATTAAAATTAATATGTATTGTATTATGTGTATTACGTAACAAGTCAATGTAAATAAATTCAATAAAGTAAACAGTATTATTCACACGAAAACATGGTCCTTCTGAGTCGAATAAATCGAAAAAACAATTAAAACATACATAAAAAAGCGAATTCACAAGCGTCACTCCGATCTTGGACATTCCATTGTGCGGTGGGACGGCTGAGTTACGACGGTGAAACATCGAACACAAGGGAGAAGCGTTCAGCTGGCCAACTCTACTCTTCAAATCAGGTACCTTTTTTTATTTTCCTTACACCCTTCCTTCGTTGAGTATTTTTACGCGATAAATACAAAACATTTGGTTTTTTTCATATAGGTATTTTTTATATTGCTGTTTGTTTTAGTTTCAATTATTCAAATAATTTTAATAAAATGTCTGATTCGGGTGAAGATCAATACGAAAACGATAATTTAAAAACACTCATTAAGAAACGAGCCTCAGTTAAAGCCAAACTAACAAACTTTGATAAATATTTAAAAGCGTTTGAAGACTTGCAGGTTACTAAAATAGAGCGTTCAAAAAAAATCGAGCTTGATCAAAGAATAAATAATGTAGAATTGTTGTTAAATCATTTTGATGTTATTCAAAACGAAATCGAATGCGATGCCGAGGTACCCGAAGAACATTTCAGTGATCGGGAAGACTTTGAAAATAGATTTTACGCGATTTTGGCCAAAGCAAAAACTTTATCTGAAAAATTCGAAAACAGAGATAACGACGAACAGTCTCATGTTAGTCATCGCCCTTCCGGTTTGGGCTCATTTGACGGAGTAAAACTGCCGGAAATAAAGCTGCCCAAATTCGATGGTACTTACAATACGTGGATGGAATTCAGGGACATTTTTGAATCCTTGATCCACCAAAATTCACAGATCAATAACATTCAGAAATTTCATTACCTTCGGGCGTCTTTGATTGGTCAAGCACCTTTGGTAATTCAATCATTAGAATTCAATGCCGGCAATTATATTGTAGCTTGGAACACTCTATGCGATCGTTTTAATAATAAGCATTTACTTATTCAGAATCATTTGAAATCAATATTTACTATAGAAAACATAGGAAGTGCGTGTGCTTCCAAAATTCGACATTTATACGAAAACCTATTTAAACATTTGAGTAGTCTAAAACAATTGGGTGAACCAACCGATTCCTGGGACACTTTATTAATTTTCATTATGAGCAATAAGCTAGATTCAAGTACGGCCCACGAATGGGAAGAACAAAAAACGAAATACGACATCATAACTTTGGACATTTTTAAAGACTTTTTGAAAAAGCGTGCTAATATATTAGAAACGATAGAAATGAAATCCGAAAACATATACGATAAACGAAGCGATGCGAAAACAGACATGCGTAAAAACTACAATAAAATCTCAGATAATAAATCTCGTGGTTTTTTGAGTTGTACTGACGATAATAATGCGAAATCGGACCAAATACGAGGTAAATACAATTGTTTCAATTGTAAACAAAATCATAGTTTATTCTACTGTCCTGACTTTTTAAAATTAGGTATTAAAGAACGAATATCCAGAGCAAGGGATTTAAAACTATGCTCTAATTGTTTGAAACGGAATCATACGCCTAGGGAGTGTAAGTGGTCAGGGTGTAAAATATGCGGAGCCAAGCATAACACTATTTTACACGAGGGAACGAACACACCAGCGTCTACGTCACAAATCGGTACTTCCCAAGAAAACAATTTTACTTCTAACGTTCCAAATAATGTTTCTAATTGCACACTAGCTACATCTCGCCATGCGATTTTATCGACAGTGAAGGTTAATGTACATAATACCTTAGAAAATAGGTACACTGTGGCACGGGCCTTATTGGACTGCGGCTCACAATCGAGCTTCATTTCAACAGATTTATGTAACAAATTAAATTTAGTAAAAACCAAGTTTAAGCTAGCCGTTTCGGGAATAGGCGACAAAACGTCATTTTCAAACTATAAATGCGAAATAAAAATGCAGTCCACAGTTAATACGTATACGGTTAATTTGTCTTGTTTCGTTTTGGACAAAATTACTAATGATCTTCCTGAAAATCTAATCGATTTGCAGAATTTAAATATACCAACGGATATAAAATTAGCTGACCCCGACTTCTATATCCCCCAATCAATAGATATTTTAATAGGTGCGGATGCCTTTTGGCAAATATTAGGCGTAGGACGAATACATTTGGGCATACCTAATCCTATATTACAAAACACGCGTTTTGGATGGGTCGTCGCCGGTTGTTTAGAGGTACCTACTGGCAAAACAAGTTGTAATTTAAGCGTTGACTCCAATTCTTCTGTTCAAACCCAATTGACGAAATTTTGGGAAGTCGAAGAAATCGAAATCAAAAATCTGTGGACACTCGAAGAGCAAGCATGTGAAAAACATTTTTTGAATAATTTAAAAATAAACGATGATGGCAGATACGTCGTGTCACTGCCCTTCAAACTACCGCCGGAGAAACTAGGAGAATCACGTGACATCGCGGTAAAACGATTTTTAGCCCTCGAGAGAAAACTAATGTCCAATAAAACTTTATACGACATGTACGCGGATTTTCTGTCGACGTACGAACAATTAGGTCACATGACAAAAGTAAAAGACACTAATAATGGATTACCTGAATACTATATGCCGCATCACGGCGTCATAAAGGAGTCGAGCACATCAACCAAATTACGCGTAGTTATTAACGCATCGTCTCCAACATCAACGGGCTTGTCCTTGAATGATCTTCAAATGACAGGACCCACTATCCAACACGACCTTTTGTCAATTATATTACGTTTTCGAGCACGCGCTATTGCACTTTCCAGCGATAGTAAAATGATGTATCGACAAGTATTGGTTAATCCCGAGCATAGCAAACTACAAAAAATCATATGGCGTTCTAATCCGAACGAAACTCTAAAAACGTACGAACTAAATACGGTAACATACGGGACAACCGCGGCATCATTTTTAGCCATACGTTGCTTACACCAGATCGCCAACGAATGCGAAGCTGAGTTTCCCGATGTTGCTAGAATTATTCGAGATGACATGTATGTAGACGACTTACTAACGTGTGTGGACACTCCACAAGAAGCAGCATATATTTGTAAAAACATTTCAAACATTTTATTAAAACGCGGTTTTGATTTAAGAAAGTGGAAGTCAAACGATGAAAATATTATACGCGGATTATCTTGTGAAAATGCAAGTGATTCATTCGAATTTTCCATTAACAAAGATCACGAAATAGACAAGACATTGGGCCTTGCGTGGAAACACCAGTCTGATGTCCTAACCTATAAAATACAGCCGAAAACCGATATTTATACGAACGCGATCACGAAACGACAAATACTCTCCAAAGTCGCGACTGTCTTTGACCCGTTGGGCTTGGTGAGCCCATGTATAGTAATCGCCAAAGTGCTCCTGCAAAAACTATGGTCTCAAAACATTGGATGGGATCAAAGGGTACCAGATGAAATTCACACAGCGTGGAATAATTGGTATTCACAATTACATGAATTAAATTCTCTAAACATACCTCGTAGAATCGTGTGTGACAACCCGGTATATGTAAGCTTACATGGGTTTTCTGATGCCTCCGAATCTAGTTATGGAGCTTGCGTTTATGTCATCTCTAGAAATGCATCAGGAAACCATACATCGAACCTTTTATGCGCCAAGTCGAAAGTTGCACCCGTAAAATCGTTAAGTACACCGCGATTAGAGTTGTGCGCGGCGTTAGTATTAGCTCAACTCATTACTAAGGTGATTAAATCACTCAATATGACTTTTAGGAAAGTGTTTTGTTGGACAGACTCGACAATTGTGTTGGGTTGGTTGCGGACACCCCCAAACACTTTAAAACCGTTTGTTGCCAATCGTGTGTCCGAAATTCAGAAATTGACAGAAACTTTCCATTGGAAACACGTACCTACAAACGAAAACCCAGCGGACATAGTCTCACGCGGTCGTGGTTGTAAGCCCATTAAATGTTGGACAGCTTTATTTGTTTGTTTTAGCACACGCGCCATTCATTTAGAGATCGTACTATCTTTAATAATAATAATAATATCTTTATTGCTTCTAATTGATACAAATCAATATAGCAAGAATTCCGGTACAATGTCAGTAAAAGTACCTACATGATACATGCGGCATAGTTACAATAAAAATAAACAACAAAAAGAAAGAAAAAAAAATACAAACACCTAGCTATTCGTTTATAATAAATGAACGAATTTTGAGTACACCAATGAAATAATACGAAATTTGTTTAATATCCACCAAAGAAGCGGTTTTCAATAAGGCAATAAAATCATCAAAATTCTGCAGATTTTTTATAATTTGCACTCTAATACAATCATATATCCTACATTGAAGCACAATATGTTCCAGTGTCTCATTTTGACGAGAGTTGCACATAGTACAGATTTCTTCTTGATTAATTGTATAAATACTTCCCTTATAGGTTAACCTAACACAGGACTTCGAACATAAGCGAATCTGACAAAATATTCGAACTAATTTGATCGGCAGTTTGCTAGTTAAATAATTTGCAGGACTTGAAGTCACTGTCAAATGTTTGTAGATTACACAGTAATTACTATCGGCTAGGCGTTGTAAGTCAGCGTTAAACAATTTGTTTTCAAATTTCAATAGAATTGTATCATAGTGGCTTTTTAGTAATCCAAAAGAGAGGTTATTCCACAAGTCGGTCAAACCGAGCTGTACAAAGATCAGTTTCATTTGTAGAGCCCAGTTATAGCAAGGGTTGTCAAAGTCCTGTAACTCTATAAGTTTGAGAAAGACAATTTTTGGCAACCTAGTGTTTGCGAAGGATAAAATTTTTAATAACCAATTGAGGCACAGTTTAAACACTGTATAATCAAGCTTAACTACACCCGCCTCAAGACGCACTAAATAATCAGGAGAGTTTAGCGGCAATAGGAGCAATCTTTTGAAAAAACCAACTTGTGTTTTTTCAACAATGTTGAGATACCGGAGGCCCCAGACAGGGACCGAATTGGCAAGTGTATTAATTACAATGGAATTATACAAGGTTATACGCGATTGCCAGGAAGTTATTTTTGAACGTGAGAGCGTATTCATGACAGCACCTATGGCTTGTTTGCATTTGGAAGAACAATTAATTGCCTGTTCGCGAAACAGTGAAGAACAAGTGATAGTAACCCCTAAGTATGTATAGTGGTTAGTCATTTCAATTTCAACATTATTGAGTAGGAATTTGTAATTTCTTGTTATCTTATGACCGCCTCTTGAGAAACACATAATTTTAGATTTTGAATTGTTAACGGTAAGTTTGTTAAGGCGAGTATATTGTTCAAGAGTGCGTAGTTTTCTAGCCAGATCTATTTCAGAGTCAGCAAGGATAACCAAATCGTCCGCATATAATAGAAGTAACAAATCATTCATATTATCAATATTAATTCCAACCATATTGGATTTTCTGAAGAAGTCATCAATATCAGCAATGAATAATGAGAAAAGTAAGGGACTCAATGGTTCACCCTGCAGAACGCCTTCATTTATTGCAAAGGATTTGGAAAATTCATTGTTAACTTTAACACAAAAAGAGGATTTGTCATACAGAGCTTTGACTAGGCGAATAAATTTAGAACTGATACCCAGCATAAATAATTTTTGCCATAAAAGGGGATGATTAATGGAATCAAATGCGCGTTTCAAGTCAATAAAAGCGGCAAAGACTCTTCTGCCTTTGCGATGTAGGAAAGTTTGAATGGTACTGTTCAAGACAAAAATGTTCTCCATACAGCTTCTGTTTTTTCTGAAACCCGCTTGAGCTTCTGGAAGGATATTATTACTTTCAACCCAAGAGCTTAATCTGTTTAACATGATCATACTAAACACTGACATACAAAGCTCTGACGATTTCCTGCAAGCCTTCAATCGTTTCATAAGTCGTCGCGGAAAACCAAGTGAAGTGTTCTCCGACAACGGCACAAATTTCGTTAAGGCTAACCGAGAATTAAAGGAATTTGGCACCTTTTTACAAAATAACCATGCTATTATCGGCAGTTCAATAGCAAATCAAGGTATAAAGTGGCACTTCATACCGACAAATTCACCTCATTTTGGAGGAATTTGGGAAGCGGGAGTAAAAAGCTTGAAGTATCATTTGAAACGTATTCTAGGTAACAATATAATTTTCCTTTTTGATTTTCAAACTTTACTAATCCGCATTGAAGCCATACTCAACTCTCGTCCCATCACTCCTCTAAGCTCCAATCCTGACGATCTAACCTGCCTTTCTCCGTCTCACTTCCTTATCGGCAAGTCAATCACATCAGCACCCGAACCTTCATGCATCGACATTCCAGACAACCGCTTAAATAATTATCAGATGCTAAGCAAACTATACGAACACTTCTGGCGCCGTTGGAGCAGAGAATATATATCCGAACTACAACAGCGTTGTAAGTGGAAAACAACTAAAGGAAATTTGACCATAGGACAACTAGTGTTGGTAAAAGACGACAACTTGCCACCTACCAAATGGCGTTTGGGAAGAGTCGTCGAATTTATCCGTGGGAGAGACGACATTCCTCGTGTAGCGTCGATTCAAACGTCAGACGGAATTTTATCCAGAGCCGTTCATAGGCTTTGCGTGCTACCAGTTGCCAGTCCAGACTGCCAAGGCCGGGAGCATGTTACGGCCCAATCCGACCCTGTAGTGGTGGGGAGTTCGCCCCCCGAAATCTGAGAGCAGTCACAGCAGTCAGTCAAGAACCACCAGTCGAGAGGGTGGAATTTAAAAATTAAAATTAATATGTATTGTTTTATGTGTATTACGTAACAAGTCAATGTAAATAAATTCAATAAAGTAAACAGTATTATTCACACGAAAACATATGCACTCTAAAGAAAATATGCCTTCAACTAACAGATCAATTTCTGACTGAATATTGTTTATGTCTAACAAATAATTTTCAAATATATCAGTTCTGTCTTTTAATTGAATTAATTCGGTTCCAGTTGGATCTGTTTTGGTTTTAAGAGCGTCTATGAATTTAGAAAAGTTTGTAAAGGAAGCTTTACAAGCTCCACGTTTTCGAATTAAATTTTTAAGATGCTCTTCTGCCATGATTTATATTGAAATTCAACTATGTCAGTTTTTTAATGTTATACTGAATTCTATGAATTTGCAACAGTCTCAGAAAGAAAGCAATAACTTTTTATTATGACAAAGGAAACAAAAAATAGGAGAGCTTCACTGGAAAATGCAGGTGTTGATGTTTGTTGTTTTTAAGTTATACACTGATTTTTTCTAATAGATATCCGTTTGAAGGACCAATGTTTTTGTGAATGTTTGTGGACTGTAATAATTTTGTGTACTTTGAAAGTTTATTGACAAATATATAATAGTAAAATAGTTATTACATTAGATGACATGTGTATTATAGCGTGAGTTGATGTCGAATGTCTCTCGAATGGCTCTCGAATCGCTGTGTTGTGGAAGGGACGTAGGTAGCCAATCATGAATCTAGGCAGTGGCGTAGACAGCGCTTTAGCCATGTTTAATTTTTATTTAATTTAATCGAACATATAATAATGAATTGAAATTATATAACTCACTAAATGATGTAATAAAAACCACTTCTTAAAAAAACCGTTGTTAATGAAATTTGCGTCAGAAATATGCAAGGTTTTCAAGTGGCTCCGATTAATGAATAGCTTTGCGAAATTTTTCAAGTTTAAATAAAAACACAGAATTTTCATTTGCACTAGACACGTGTCACTTATAACTGAACTAGCCAGGAAAAATTCGTAGTACGCTGCAGCTGCCATTCGCCCCGCCACGTTTAACTACCTGCCAAGGTTTCTAGGACTCTTCAAATAAACTGGAATATTGGAAAGATGTTCATCTTTATCTATTTAAGTGAAATTTAACGTATGACTAAAAAAATATGATTTCAAACAAAATATTATGCTCCAATATTAATTTTTCATATTTTTTTGTTCCAACAATGAAAAAATTAATTGCCCAGTAAAATATTGGTAGAAGTTGCAATTTAGAGAATAAAAAACAAATTCCCGTTGGTAACATGTAAATTCATTCAGTCCCCGAGAGATCCGAGGTCAAAACCCCCGAGCGCTACACTAATAATATTATTGGCGTTTGACGCGTAATTCCACTTCCAGTTACCCTGTATGACAACGTTATGCATAAGGCGACATGTTCAGAGGCAGCCCTGTATGTTAAAGCTGATGTATCACGAACTAAGGGTTGGTTCACTTAAAGCTACTTTTAAAAAAGGACTATATCAGTAGTAATACTATAAGTACTTCAAAATAATCAGGTTATGCATCGATAACTTGTTGCATAATTACAAAGAGTGTCAGTTTGACAGTCTAAATAATCCGACCGCGAAGCGGGAGGATTATTCTGTCAAAGTTTGAAGTTTGAAGTTGAAGTGTGAGTAAATTGAATTTCGTGTATTGAATTTAATGATAAATCTCCGAATCGACTCATTTTTGAATAGTTATTGATAAACGTCAAAATTTGACGGTCCTGTTAGTTTGTGTATATTGATGTCGATGTGGTTACTATCGAAATTAAATTATTGTAAAATTTTCGAATGGTAGAGCTACTCTATGTATAATCAGGTATTATCGGAATTATACAAGGTAACTTGACTAAATTGATTGTTCTAATTGGTTGAAAGGTATACGAAAAAAATAATCATAAATATTGATACTTACAAATACGAACTAACTAGATATTGTACGACATATATATGGACGGTGTTATGCAACAATGGTATAAGCAACAGTTTTGTTCTTTTGAGATAATTGGCTTCAAAGACTAAACAAATGAAACAAAAAGAATTGTTTAGAAACGCTTTTTATTTTTGTTTTTACTTTTACACAAATAAAAATAAAAAATAAATTTATAACCCAAAATAAGAAGTAATTTTTAGGCGGTTTATGCAAAACTCAAACAGTTGTTGGTTTTGCAATAAAAAAAAACATCAAACTCAAAAATAGGATTGCGCCTTTTTAATTAGGACTCCTGTAAATCACTTATTTCAAAATCTACATCAGCACCAATCCCTTCAATATCTTCTTGAAAATGTTGCCCTTCTATAGTTTTTGAAAAATTATAAAAAGGCATTGCATCTTGCGGAACCAGATTAAGAATTTCTTCTACATCCTCAATTTTTTCCAGTGACAATGCTTTACCTTGTGGCCACAAAGTTGGTAGATCTAAATATTTTAAAACTGGTTTTCGGCCTTTTTCTGTGTTTTCAATATTAACTTGTGTGTATGTTGGGTCTGCAGTATGGTTTTTTATAAATAACAGAGAAGGATTTTCTTTCTTCAATGTGACCTCATGTAATTTGAGCCAGTTTATGTTTTTCTTATTAACATCAGTCTTACGATTCGTAATCGCTTTTTCGAGGCTTATTACTGATACCATGTCTTGAGGTGTTATACGATTAATAATGAACCTATTTTTTCTTCATAATATCTGTGTAGTCATCGAGGGTGTAGAGTCTTTTTTGAGTTTTTAGAGAACATTCTAAATATCCAAAATGCGAGTTAGTCGGTAAGAAACTATGACCCGAAAGCAAACATTTTAGTGAGATTGTTTCAAGCGATGCGTGATTTTGTAAGACGTGGATAAGCATTAAAACCAATTTTATGCTTCGGTTTTGTTCACCGCATGAATCCGACCACAAATTCAATTTTTTAACGGGTGTTTTAACATTTTCAGTAATATATTTGCGTAAACAAGAACCGACTTCCTGGGTACCTCTGCCACCTTCATGCTTTAGCCAAACATCAAAAATACCTTTTTTTAAGCTTCCAATGAAAATACCCAAGTTATACAAATTCAACTGTCGCTTATAATAAACGATCCCAGTTGGTAGTTTTGGAATAGTATGTGTTTTTTCTAAATCGAACGTTAAAGTTTCCAGTGTTTCATCTTCCTGTGAAGCAGTTTTAACAGAATTCATTTGGGATCGTAGTCCTTCTGCAATCTGTAAATGTTTTAAATGTGCGGATTCGAATTCCTATTTTTTTAAATGGTCAGCAAAACTTAATTCAGCAGTATAAAACAAACACCAGCAAAGCTCAACTGTTTATAAATAAATAATAATTTAGCACCTACAACAAGATAAACAAGCAAGTATACGGTCTGAGAAATTTTCAACAATGATCTATCCCACATATTCGGAGGATTTGTGGGATAGACCATTGCTGCAAATTTCTACTTAGTAGATTTAGAAAATGTGGCGTAGAAAAATATCCACAGGTGGCGCTAGGTGCAGAATGTTGGTTAAATCATTTTTGCTTATCTTTGATATATTGAGAGCTTTTTGATAATAAAACGTTATTTGAAAAAAGTGTGGGTTAGACAGCTTGTAACGCGCTTACTTCGTTCACGTGGTTGCTACCACACGAACACGTATGGACACCCTCGTTGCTAAATTACGGTTCGAATCTCGGGCGCCAGATTTTTAACGTGGTTTGCTCCACGGCCCCTTGACCCTTAGCGTCAAGAGTTCCAGATAGCCTCAGATGGAGTTAACGGAAAATTCCAGGGGTCTTGTTGAATTTACTTTGACTAATTCAATACAATTCGGACGAGCCGAATATCGGTAGTCTAATTATCAAGTTGCGGCGAATAACGAATAAAACAGGACCTCAAACCTTTTGTTTATTAATACTCTGTGGTCTATTTAATTTATAAATCTACAGAGACACGCAAAATAACGGAGGAAAGAAAATGAGGTATTTATTACCTATACCTGGGATATTAACGGACGTGACAGTCAAGGCTGGTCACATTATTCAAATACAGCTCAAATCTGCCGGGTAACCGAACAAGTTGTGGCTAAGCCTCTTCCAAGTTCAAGAAACCCTTCGGTTTCAATGGAGACACGGGAATTTAATATTCAGACAGTAAAGTCTATCTTTGTAGATATTTTCAAAGAAATATCTACAAAATTTTAATATTAAATGGCGGTACGGAAAGTCTTCGAATATACTATTATTTTAAACTATTTTACCTTCAAAAAACTAAGTTCCGGAGTCCGGATTCACAAAATATTTGGTTACTTCTTAACTGCACGGTACAATTCACTATTTCGAAAACGGAGAGCAGAGAGCGATTCTATCAATTCTTTTCAAATTTATATCCTAATTCCCACTCTACATTTCGGCGTTAGCGGTCGTTAAATTTATATCTAGCAAAAAATTTCACATAACAATATATTCAGGTGTCTTTCGAAATTAATAAGTTTATATATTTACTGAACGTCTCCTCGGTTGGAATATTTAAATCAAAAAATTTTATATAGTATAATTCGACTACGTACTTCCGGACGGGTAATAAAAATACATTATATAGGAATATTGTATTGATATTGTATATTGTATGCTTTAAAAATTTGTAAGTTACATAGCTAGGCATTTTAGTATTCAAATTGCAGAGACAATTGTGATACAAAATATGACAACTATAAATGAATTAGGTAATTATTTAGGAAGAATAGGTATAAATCATGGGATGAGACAGACCGATAATGAGAATGAAAGATATTCGAATCGAAGAGTGATTGAGAATAATTATGTGCTAAACAGAAATCAAAGTTATAGACAACGATATGAGAGTAGGAATAATAATGGATATATAAGTCAACAGAATGAGAATAGGTTTAGGGAAAATTATCTTACTAGAAGTAATTTTAATAGGGGAAACCAAAAAATATATAAATCTAAGAAACTATAAAATAGAAATTAGAATAGTTATAATGGTAATAAAAGGAAATTTTAATACAGTTAATAATAATAATTCAAATTTTAGATAGAATCTAACAAGAAGTCAGCAGGTTTCTGTAGGAACTAGCGCAAAACCATATAAACAAACAAATTACAAAAGAATGGAATCCAAACACATGTTGAATCAAGTAATGAAAATAATAAGGAATTTTTATTAAGAAGCCTCCGAAAGTAAATTTATATATAAGTTTATATGAACATCCTTCCGAATTGGTTAATTTAAATAAGAATTGCATTAGTTAAACATTAAAAAAAATTCTAAAATGTATATAGAAAATGAATTAAATATTGGGAATTAAATAACAGAATGAAATGATGATTAAAAAAAATTAAAACAGGATAGGATATTAGTGTGGATAATATGGAGTATAGTAATTGATTGAATAATAAGGACAGTTCTGATAATGGTATGGTTAATAGGGAATATAGGAATTATAATAATGGAATGGATAGTTAATAGGAGAATAATGATATAAGATTGGTAATTAATGGTAGATACGAAGAAAGAATGGATAATTTATAAGATGAGTATGAGTTTGAAAGAAGTGTTAGATAGTAAAAAAAGGAGTAATAGATGTGAATGATATGGAAGTCGGAATAATAATATAAAAATATAGATAAAAGAGAGAGATAATAAGAAAGAACTAGTTTATTTCGAGGGATTTTCAATATTAGAAATATATATAAATTTGAGGAGCAAAACTAAAAAAAATTGCATTTGTTCTTGGTAGGAATCTGTTGAAGAAAATTAAGTAAATTTTTTTGTTATGTTGAAGAAAATTAAGTAAATTTTTTTTGTTATGTTGATATGGTAACAGAGGTCGACGAAATTCGAAGACTAGGAAAATATGCAGAAAACAGAACGAGACCGATAATGATAAAATTATTGAAAGAAAGTACGAAAATTCAAATTTTGAAAAATGCCAAATATCTTAGAGGTACTGAAATATGGATTGATGAAGATTATCCAAAGAATATCCAAGAAGAAAGAAGAGCACTAATACCCCAACTAAAGGAAGCAAGGAGTAAAGGACACAAGGCGATAATAAAATATAACAAATTAGTAATAAACAACGAAATAATTGAGAAAAATAAACCAAATGAAGAAGAACACAAGGAGGAACAGCAATCTACTACTGACAGACATAAAAGAACTGTAGGGGAAAGGATCACCGGAAAACATCGACGATAGATACCAAAAAATATTTAAAATAAGAAAAAAAAACTAAACAAGACAGATAAGGAACGAAAAGAACAAAACAAAAATGCCATGAAAACGGACAGGAGAAAGGGAAAAATGAAAGGAAAAAAGATGGAAATGAATCAACAACATGGAGACTAGGGAATTGGAATGTTAGAAGCCTTCAGGGGAAGGAAGTGGAATTAATAGATGAATTTGAAAAAACAAATTTACAGATACTAACAATAAGCGAAACAAAAAAGAAAGGGCAAGGACAAATTCGAATGCAAAACGACCACATTCTAATATATAGCGGAGTAAACTTAAATCAGAGAGCAGCGGCAGGAGTAGGATGTATAATACATGAAAAACTAACAAAACAAATTGTAAGGTATAAAACGATTTCTGAAAGAATTCTACTTGTAGAACTAAGAAACGGAAAACAAAAAGTTAGAACGATCATAACAGTATATGGACCGGATGAAAATGGTAAAGCAGAAGAAAAAGAAAAATTCTGGGAAGATTTAACAAGTACGGTAGAAGAATCAAAGGGAATTATATATATTGCAGGAGATTTTAACAGTAGAGTAGGTGAACAGGACAACAAATACAAGAATGTACTAGGAAAATATGGAGAAAAAACAAGAAATAACAACAAGAAAAGACTGTTGGACTTCTGTCTATTACAAAATTTGATAATATGTAACACCTCATACCACCACAAAGATATCCATAAATACACGAGGGTACAGCATAGCAGAGGAGAAAAATCAATTATCGATTATGTTTTAACGCAAAAAGAAGAAAGAAAAAATATACTTAACGTTAAAGTTAAAAGAGAAGCGGAAATTAACAGTGACCACTATTTACTGGAAGCAAAAATTAAAGGTGACAGTACACAAACTGAACAAATAACAGTAAAGAAAGAAAGCCTCATATCAATAAAAACATAAAAACTGAGAAACAAAACGGTTGCAATAAAATATCAACTAAAAACAGAAGAAAAACTAAAAGAAAAATCCACTGACATAAAAAAACTTAACACAGAACAGGGCTGGAACATATTTAAAAACGTAGTCATTAACACTGCCACTGAACTATGCGGGACTTACAAAACAGATAATAGGAAAAAACCATCAGCATGGTGGAACAATGAAATTAAAGAAGAGGTTAAAAAGAAGAAGGAAGAATGGAAAAAATATTTAAAAAACAACACACAAGAACAATATGAAAGATACAAAAACCAAAGAGAGAAAGTCAAAGTTCTAGTAATAAAAGCAAAACAAAATGCCTGGATAGATTTTGGGAACAAAATGGAAAAAGATAGTACGGGGAATAAAAAACTATTTTATAAAGTTCTAAAATCGCTAAGAACAGAAAAGCAGGGAAAAGAACAGTACATAAAAGATAAAAATCAAGAGATACTAACAAATGAAGCAGACATTATAGAAAGATGGAGAGAGTATTTTCAAGAGATGTTAGACCAACAAACTCATAGAAACCCAAATAACGAACAAGAAAAGGAAAACCAAAACGAAGAAGTCGATAGAATTACAGCGGAAATGATTAAGAATCTAGGAAATATAGGACTGGAAGTGCTATTAGAAATTATCAACAAAGCTTGGTGTGATGGAAAAATCCCAGAAGAATGGGGAGTAGCCTTAATCACACCTATACACAAGAAAGGAGAGCAGAAACAATGTCAAAACTATAGAGGAATAACCGCGCTAAATACCATTATAAAGATATATGAACAGCTTATAAACAACAGAATTAAACCAACTCTAGAAAATCAACTTTCAGAAGCACAAAGTGGATTCAGACCAGGAAGAAGTACGCAGGATCACATCTTCACAATGAAACAATTAGAAGAGAAGAGACATATAGAAAATAGAAACACATATCTAGCGTTCATAGATCTCGAAAAAGCATTTGATACTGTACCTAGGGAAAAAGTATGGATGGGACTGAAAGAAAAATACACAAAAAAATAATCGGAATTATTCAAGATATATATGAAACAAACATAAATTTTATCATAAAAAACAACATGAAATCAGCAGGATTTAGAACCAACATAGGATTGAGACAAGGAGGGGGACTGAGCCCAACACTATTTAATATACATATGGACAATATTATTAAAAAAAGCGAACAGAAGGTGAAGAAAATGTTCGTTGGGTATAAAAATTTAGAAAGAGTAGAGATAGCCGAAGGAGTCTTTGCAGATGATGTGGTGCTAATGGCAGGAAGTGAAAACCGATTACAAGAAAACCTGAACATATGGAAAGATGTTATGGAAGAAGAAGGCATGAAAATCAACAAAAATAAAACCAAAATACTTGTAATAGGAAAACAGAAGATCAACACAAAAATTAAAATAGATAATGTACAAATAGAACAAGTAGAAGAATTCAAATACTTAGGACTAACTTTTGACGAAACAGGAAAACAAGATGCAGAGATAAATGAAAGAATAGAGAAAACAATTGAGCTATACTATGCCATGGACCAAAAATTTATAAACAAAAAAGAAATCACCAAAGAGACAAAAGTAAAAGTAGATAATACAATATATCGACCAGTTTTAACTTATGGATGCGAATCTTGGACTCTTACAAGTAAACAAAAAAGCAAAATACAGGCAGCAGAAATGAAATATTTGAGAAGAACATTTGGAGCAACAAGAAAGGACAAAATCAGAAACACAAAAATAAGAGATGAATAAGGTGTCCAACCCGTACTAAAATTTATAGAACAAAGACAACTCAGCTGGTGGGGACATATTCAGAGAATGAATAACAATAGACAATTTAAAAGGACATATGAGGCAAAAATAAAAATAAAAAGAAAAAAAGGAAGACCAAGACAAACATGGAATACAATAGTGGGTAATATACTAAGAGAGAGAGGTGAATCATGGGAAGAGGCGAGAACATTGACAAGAAACGGGAAAGAATGGAAAAAATTCATATACGAGAATTAAATGCAAACCCGACACCTAAGGGTATAAGGGTATAAGATTATATATATATTTCCTATATATATATATATATATTCATATACGAGAATTAAATGCAAACCCGACACCTAAGGGTATAAGGGTATAAGATTATATATATATTTCCTATATAAATTACTAGAAATATTTGTTATGTTATATTCGAAAGCTTGGAATATATTTTAAAAAGAGTACTCTCTGGTATTTTATTGCCACATCCCCAAATAAATCGTCTCCTATATTTCCTATATATATATATATATATATATATATATATATATATATATATATATATATATATATATATATATATATATATATATAAATAACTAACTAACTATTATTGTGGGTGATGCGGCAATGTGAATAAGTGAACTCTTTTTAGTTTGTTCTGAGCTTTCGGTAATTTATTATCACCATTTTCAAAGAACTACAAAAGATACACTTATAGATATTTCAAACAGGTATAAATAAATTCAGTTTAAAAGTAAATCATCAATTACTTACAACTAAGCGAGGTTGATCACAATATCTATATATAATATGTATAATATGGAGAAAAAACATGGTATAAGATATAATTTTCTTTTTCAAGAAATTAAATTAAAAATAAAACTATCAAAATTGACATTACGACATCGATGTTAATTTTTAGTAGTCATAGAAATGTCTTTAAATATGTTTAGTATATTAGCAAGTGAAATAATAGTTGGTAAGTTAATATAAAGGAACAGAATTCTCATCTTCAATATTTGAATTTTTTGTTTTTTTGTCAAAAGATAATAAATAGCCATAAATTGTACTAAGTTTTTGAATATCAGTTCTTTTATTTAAGCAATTATCTTCTTGAGATATTAATGCCATTTCCAGAAAAATCCTTCTAGAGTAGTTGTTTTCTTTATGTAAAATTTCAAAGTTTTTATAATCTATTATATGATTTGTAGAAAAAACATGTTCAGCTAATGCTGATCTTTCTGGATATAATCTTTCATCGCTCTTATGTAGAGCTATACGTTCAGTTATTTTTTGTGATGTTTCACCTACATATGCAGATTTACATGTAGAGCAAGTCAATCTATATATTACATTAGAAAGATCAGTAAGAGGATCAATTTCTTTCAACTTACTATAAACACAATTAAGTGAGAGAACATTTTTATTTGCAAGTTTTATATTAGTTACTTCTTTCAATATTTTGGAAAATCTAGGTGTAAGCTCTCTAAAGTAAGGTAAAGATGCAAAAAATATGTTAGTTGTAGTTGTATTCGTTACATTTTCTGAGTTCGTAATAACTAAATTTGGTTCAATTGCAGTATGTATGGGATGAGGGGTGTTAAACAGAATTTTTCTTACTAATGTTCTAGGATAACCATTATTAATAAATAGGTTAGATAATATATGTAAGTTTTTATCATGCATCGTACTATCTGAGATAATAAGTACCCTATTTTTCATTTGTTTTATCAAATTTATTTTTGTTGAAAATTCATGGTATGAAAAATATTTGATATATCTACCAGAACTACAGTGTTTTCGATACCAATCAACTGTAATAGTATCATTTTTCCTTATAAGTCTGGTATCTAAGAAAGGAACGGATTGTTCTGTATCTTCAGTTTCAATTGTAAACTGAATGTGAGGGTCATAACTATTAAATGTTTCTAATATCTCATTGATGTTTATGATAGGTAGTGCTAAGATAATATCGTCTACATATTTTTTTATAAAATGAAGATTGAAAGAAAGTACTGGAACAACAATGTCTAACAAGTCATCCATAACGTATGCAGCTAATATGGGAGATATATTTGCTCCCATTGGGGTACCAAAAGTTTGTTTATAAAAGTTTTTATTAAATGTGAAAAAAGTATTATTAAACGTGATAATTTCTAAAAAAGTATTTTTGTTTATATTACAATGTAAACGAATACAATCCCAATGTTTATCAATAGATCTTAAGCAGGTTTCTAAGTATATATTACTAAATAAAGATACTACATCTAGACTTGCTAAAACATAATTTGGAGGAAGTTTCATATTATTGAATGTTACTGAAATTTGGAAAGAATCTTTTACAAAATATTCATTATTGCAATCATATGCATTAGTAAGTATATTAGTTATAAATGCAGATAAATGATCTGTAGGAATTCCCATAGAAGCTACAATAGGTCTTACTGATAAATTTGGTTTATGTATTTTAGGTAAACCGTAATATTTAGCTATAGTACCATTATAAGTGGTTAATTGTTTTTTCGTATTTTTATCGATCTGATGTGAATCAAATAACTTTTTAATAAGTTTATTACAAGATGTTTGTAATGATGCAGTAGGATTAGAATTTATTCTTTTATATGAATTATTATTTTCAATTAGATCTAATGATAATCTTGTATATTCTTCTTTATACATTACTACGGTAGTATTACCTTTATCCGACCTTGTTACTACTATTTCGGGATCTTCTTTTAAAAAATTTTTTGTTTTGAATAATAAGTAGCGAAAGAAAGAGGGTTGTGTTTTCTCTAATGTTGAATGTACATAATTAGTTATTACATTAGTTATTCTTGCTGTAGTGACAGAGCGAGTATTAGTATTTTCAATAGTATTTATTGTATTTTCAACATCTGCTAAAAATGATTTCACTGGAATGTCTAAACGTAAATGTGGTTCTATAGAAAATTTTGGTCCAAGTGATAGAAATTTATTGATATCATAAGGAATGTCTACATTAGTAAGATTTTTTATCCAATTAGGTTGTGTTATTAGACATTCTTGGATCATATTATTACTTAGTGCAGTTAATTTTTTTATGTTTTTATATTTAATGTTATGGAATATTTTATTATAATTAATATTTTGTCTGTGATTGAATTCATTGAAAATCAATCCAGAAGTTGAATTAATAATGGTTGATTTTAAGTTAATTATATCATTCTCAAGAGTATGAATAATTGCATAAGAATTGTTAATTTCTATATTTAAAAGTTTAAAACCTAACCTGTTATTGTATTTTTCATTCCTATTAACATTGATGTCTTGTCTCATAAGTAATTTATCTATTGGTTTAATAGCGTTTTTTATGTGGTTAGGAATAATGCCGAATTTTATACATTTTAAGAGGAAAATTCTTCTATTAATTTCCCTTGCTAATTTATTTTTAGTTCTTGTCCAGTTTTTAAAATTTTGTACAGAATTTTCTCCATATCTTCTTCTGATGTCATCATAGAACCCCATTTCTGGATCTGTATAGGAAATAGTTCGTTGCCGATACTAGTTAGGTCTAACTATTATTGTGGGGGATGCGGCAATGTGAATAAGTGAACTCTTTTTAGTTTGTTCTGAGCTTTCGGTAATTTATTATCACCATTTTCAAAGAACTACAAAAGATACATTTATAGATATTTCAAACAGGTATAAATAAATTCAGTTTAAAAGTAAATCATCAATTACTTACAACTAAGCGAGGTTAATCACAATATCTATATATAATATGTATAATAAATTATGTTTTAGCAAGTCTAGATGTAGTATCTTTATTTAGTAATATATACTTAGAAACCTGCTTAAGATCTATTGATGAACATTGGGATTGTATTCGTTTACATTGTAATATAAACAAAAATACTTTTTTAGAAATTATCACTTATTTGTTTAATAATACTTTTTTCACATTTAATAAAAACTTTTATAAACAAACTTTTGGTACCCCAATGGGAGCAAATATATCTCCCATATTAGCTGCATACGTTATGGATGACTTGTTAGACATTGTTGTTCCAGTACTTTATTTCAATCTTCATTTTATAAAAAAATATGTAGACGATATTATCGTAGCACTACCTATCATAAACATCAATGAGATATTAGAAACATTTAATAGTTATGACCCTCACATTCAGTTTACAATTGAAACTGAAGATACAGAACAATCCGTTCCTTTCTTAGATACCAGACTTATAAGGAAAAATGATACTATTACAGTTGATTGGTATCGAAAACCCTGTAGTTCTGGTAGATATATCAACTATTTTTCATACCATGAATTTTCAACAAAAATAAATTTGATAAAACAAATGAAAAATAGGGTACTTATCATCTCAGATAGTACGATGCATGATAAAAACTTACATATATTATCTAACCTATTTATTAATAATGGTTATCCTAGAACATTAGTAAGAAAAATTCTGTTTAACACCCCTCATCCCATACATACTGCAATTGAACCAAATTTAGTTATTACGAACTCAGAAAATGTAACGAATACAACTACAACTAACATATTTTTTGCATCTTTACCTTACTTTAGAGAGCTTACACCTAGAATTTCCAAAATATTAAAAGAAGTAACTAATATAAAACTTGCAAATAAAAATGTTCTCTCACTTAATTGTGTTTATAGTAAGTTGAAAGAAATTGATCCTCTTACTGATCTTTCTAATGTAATATATAGATTGACTTGCTCTACATGTAAATCTGCATATGTAGGTGAAACATCACAAAAAATAACTAAACGTATAGCTCTACATAAGAGCGATGCAAGATTATATCCAGAAAGACCAGCATTAGCTGAACATGTTTTTTCTACAAATCATATAATAGATTATAAAAACTTTGAAATTTTACATAAAGAAAACAACTACTCTAAAAGGATTTTTCTGGAAATGGCATTCATATCTCAAGAAGATAATTGCTTAAATAAAAGAACTGATATTCAAAAACTTAGTACAATTTATAGCTATTTATTATCTTTTGACAAAAAAACAAAAAATTCAAATATTGAAGATGAGAATTCTGTTCCTTTATATTAACTTACCAACTATTATTTCACTTGCTAATATACTAAACATATTTAAAGACATTTCTATGACTACTAAAAAATTAACATCGATGTCGTAATGTCAATTTTGATAGTTTTATTTTTAATTTAATTTCTTGAAAAAGAAAATTATATCTTATACCATGTTTTTTCTCCATATTATACATATTATATATAGATATTGTGATTAACCTCGCTTAGTTGTAAGTAATTGATGATTTACTTTTAAACTGAATTTATTTATACCTGTTTGAAATATCTATAAATGTATCTTTTGTAGTTCTTTGAAAATGGTGATAATAAATTACCGAAAGCTCAGAACAAACTAAAAAGAGTTCACTTATTCACATTGCCGCATCCCCCACAATAATAGTTAGACCTAACTAGTATCGGCAACGAACTATTTCAACTGTAAGATGTGAAATACCCCAAACTCAAAAAATACTGCAAGCTTTTCGGTTACAACTCCAAACTTTTCGGGTACAGCATGGGTGGTAAAGGGACTCAAAATATATAAGAAAAATCAAAAATTGATCGGAAAAACGGCTAACCTTTTTCAGTATTTTTTTGTTCGTTATGTTGGCAGCATATCCCTTGTAAAGAACTCGTCGATTGGTGTTGAGAGTGATGCTCCATCATCTTCTGAACTACCCATTTTAGTTCTTCAGGTTTGATCAGACTATTATGTACGACATTTATTCCTACGAACGTGATGGCTATTTATAGGTCGTTAGTTTACGACCGTGCCAGGTTCAGCTGATCTAGTATATTTCTTACTTCCATGTAGTCGTTGAAGTCGAATACAAATGTGTTGAAATCTGTATAGATTCTATTTGTTTCAATGGCAATCGTTTCTTGGTTATGAGTTGATAGCGAGAATGTTTTATTACAATTTGCCATAATTTCTTTATTCAGACTGATATAACGATTTATTTCAGTAATTATGTTATATTGGTTATTCATTGGGGTAGAGATGGCTTGGTTATATTCTTCAGCATTTTCTTGGTCCAACTCTCCAGATATGCATTTAATGATACTTTCTAGTCCGTTAATAAGTCCTCTTTTTCGATTAAAAGATGGAAATTTACTTAATTACAGTTACCTGTAAATAATTGTCATATCAGTAAAGCGTGATCTATAGACGTCAAAGAATAATAGTTCAATACTATTAAACGCTTTACAAAATTAGAAAAATTAATTTCCAAAGAGCAGACCGTCCACTAAGAAGCAACTACTTCTCGGGCTATATGCCCCGGCAGACATTGAATTACACTTCTAATGTAAACGGGGCTGGTATATCTGTTAAGATAGAACCAACCATTCTGGTTTGCGATTAGAAGGAATAACATCACTTGTGGACCGGTTTCGGCGCTTTTGCGCCTCATCAGCACAAGGTAGATGCTATTTGACCAGAAGCTCTGAGAGCATAATCCTGGTCTAGAGACTACGTTGATACCACACCAATACATTAGCCTTAGTAAAGGAAATGTTAAGAGAGCGATATCAGCGACATCTCTACATCTAATCACAAACCAAAATTCTATATCGACAAAAAACCATCTCGGTTTTGTAGGTATTTACTTAATTACAGATACCTGTAAATAATTGTCATATCAGTAAAGCGTGATCTATAGACGTCAAAAAATAATAGTTCTTTACTATTAAACGCTTTACAAAATTAGAAAAATTAATTTCCAATGAGCAGACCGTCCACTAAAAAGCAACAACTACTTCTCGGGCTATATGCCCAGACAGACATTGAATTACACTTCTAAAGTAAACGGGGTTGGTATATCTGTTAAGATAGAACCAACCATTCTGGTTTGCGATTAGAAGGAATAACATCACTTGTGGACCGGTTTCGGCGTTTTTGTGCCTCATCAGCACAAGGTAGATGCTATTCGACCAGAAGCTCTGAGAGCATAATCCTGGTCTAGAGACTACGTTGATACCACACCAATACATTAGCCTTAGTAAAGGAAATGTTAAGAGAGCGATATCAGCGACATCTCTACATCTAATCACAAACCAAAATTCTATATCGACAAAAAACCATCTCGGTTTTGTAGGTATCTACTTAATTACAGTTACCTGTAAATAATTGTCATATCAGTAAAGCGTGATCTATAGACGTCAAAAAATAATAGTTCAATACTATTAAACGCTTTACAAAAATAGAAAAATTAATTTCCAAAGAGCAGACCGTCCACTAAGAAGCAACAACTACTTCTCGGGCTATATGCCCCGACAGACATTGAATTACACTTCTAAAGTAAACGGGGTTGGTATATCTGTTAAGATAGAACCAACCATTCTGGTTTGCGATTAGAAGGAATAACATCACTCGTGGACCGGTTTCGGCGCTTTTGCGCCTCATCAGCACAAGGTAGATGCTATTTGACCAGAAGCTCTGAGAGCATAATCCTGGTCTAGAGACTACGTTGATACCACACCAATACATTAGCCTTAGTAAAGGAAATGTTAAGAGAGCGATATCAGCGACATCTCTACATCTAATCACAAACCAAAATTCTATATCGACAAAAAACCATCTCGGTTTTGTAGGTATCTACTTAATTACAGTTACCTGTAAATAATTGTCATATCAGTAAAGCGTGATCTATAGACGTCAAAAAATAATAGTTATTTACTATAAAACGCTTTGTTTATCAAAGTAAATTTCTGTTTGATTCCGAGTACAAATTTTTTAGTCAAAAGTGTGCTATAAAATGGCGGAGAAGATCTGAGTCACATTGCACCTTTTACAGGTTGTGAAATTGAACGATGGAAATTCCGAATGAAATTATTTATGAGGAAAAAAGGCTGGCTTGGTATAATTGAAAATCAAATTCCAGCAAAAAGAAATCAGACTGAAGAATGGACACAAAGAGGTGTCGAATGTATGGAATTTATTTCAAGTAAGATCTCTGATAAATATCTTTGTTTGGTAACAAATAAGTCTCATGCAAAAGAGATGCTGTTATCAATAGTTTTGATCACGAATCGGAGACAAAAATGGCAGAGAATAGATGTAAACTGTTTTCAATGAAATATGATGGCCGTTTGAAAATTCTTGATTACATTATGGAATTTAGAAGTTATGCTGACAAATTGCATGCATTTGGTGATACAATGAAAAAAGAAGCCTATATAATTCAACTATTGAGGTCATTTCCGAAAGAATTTTCACCCATCAGAGCAGTAATGGAAAGTAGGGTTGAAGAATTATCTTGGGAGCAAGTACAATCAAGGTTAGTTTCTTTTAGTGCTGATTTGGGTGGAGAAAAATCAAAGAATTATGAAGAAAATCCCAGAGCATTTATGGCAAAGTTCAAAGGTCATAATAAAGGTATGAATTATGGGAAGTTTGCTCAGAATGATTTTAAAAATGGATCAAGAGAAGAACAAAAAAAGTATGTTATTAAATGTTTTTATTGTAACAAACCAGGTCACATAAAAAGAAACTGATATTAGTTGAAAAATAAAGAAAATTACAATAGCAGTCACTACGAAAATCAATCAAAATCTGATAGGGCTACTGCAGCTCATAATACAGAAGTTGCCGGTGAGAAATTTTCATTTCTGACAAATCTGGAGAACACTTCATCACTAGAAGCAAACTCAGTAAGTAATATAAATGTCATTTCTGGTTTGATGGATTCCGGTTGTAATGCTCACATGATAAATAGCAGAGAAGGTTTAGTTGATATAACTGAGCTAGACGAACCGAAGAAAATTGGAAGCGCAAAAATTGATCAACACATTTCTTCAAGTGAGTTTGGTAAATTAAATATTGTTACTAGTGAGGGTAAAACTGGGGAATTCAAAAATGTATTTTTGGTACCTGAATTACGACAAAATTTGTTTTCTGTTCGCCAGATTGATAAATCAGGTGGTCTTGTAGTTTTCGGGAATAATGAGGTAAAAATAATATATGATGATAAAATCATTGCTAAAGGTTTCGTTGAAGGTGACTTATATAAAATTGATTTTACTGTTAATAATGAGCTAGAGGCAAATGTTACTAATTTGGATACATATAAAATTTGCCACCAAAGACTTGGTCATTTAGGCAGATCTGATATGAAAGCATTAATTACAAAAGGTCTTTTAGATGGTGCTGACTTGAGTGGATTATCTAAAAAATGTGAAAAATGTATTCTAGGAAACCATGCAAAGTCTCCACAACCAGAGGTAGAGTATAGAAACTCTGAAAAGGTTCTTGATATGGTACATAGTGATGTATGCGAAATTACCTCAGGTCCTTCCTGGAACAAGAAAAATTATTTTGTCACATTCATTGATGACCATAGCAGTTTTGTTATGGTATATTTTTTAGAAAAGAAGTCTGAAGTTCTAGAGAAATTCAAACAGTATGAAGCTATGGTAAGAACTATGTTCGGAAGAGGTATAAAAAGACTAAGGAGTGATAATGGCGGTGAGTACACCTCAAAAGAATTCAAAGGATTTTGTTATGAAAAGGGAATTCAATTAGATTATACTGTCCCTAGAAATCCTCAGCAAAATGGAAAATCCGAAAGGATGAACAGGACATTAGTTGGAAAAGCAAGGTCAATGTTAATTGATAGTGGTCTTGAGATGCTCTTATGGACAGAAGCAATAGCATGTGCAACCTATACTAAAAATAGATCTCCTTTGAAGGATAAAAGTATTCCTGCTGAGATTTGGTTTAAAGCCAAATCAGAATCTCGAAGGCATGTTGATTACTCGCGTTTGAAAGTTTTCGGTTGTGTTGTTTTCACAAAAATAGATGATGAATTGCGTAACCATAAATTATCTCCAAAAAGTGTGCTTTC
Organism: Lochmaea crataegi; assembly: GCA_947563755.1. NCBI lineage: Eukaryota > Metazoa > Arthropoda > Insecta > Coleoptera > Chrysomelidae > Lochmaea > Lochmaea crataegi. The sequence goes on along the minus strand of OX387425.1, from coordinate 43,039,326 downwards.
GTAGGGTATACTAATAATGGTTATTTATGCTATAATCCCGAAGAAAAAAGGTTTTTGCAAGTAGGCACAATATTTTTGTTGAAAATGGAATGATGAGTAAAAATAAAGTTAATGGTGTCATAAATTTAATAAAAGATAACGATCAACCATCAAGTTCAACTAATTTAGATTGTAGACAAAATAATACTGAAAATATCTATTGTAGACCTCAATGAAATCGTGAAATACCTTCATATTTGAAAGATTATGAAATTAATGCACTATTTTCTGAACTGGACTATGATACTCGTAATTTGCCTCGTTCATTGGAGGATGCTATGAGCTCCCCTGAAGCATCAAACTGGTCTATTGCTATTTGTAATGAATTCGAATCTATAAAGAAAAATACTGTTTGGGATTTAGTTGATAGAAAGGATAATATTAATGTGATTGATACTCGTTGGGTTTTTGTTATGAAATATCATACTAATTCAAACCAATATTTTTATAAAGCAAGACTTGTTGCAAAAGGCTTTATGCAAATAGATGGTATTGACTATTCTGAGATTTTTAGCCCTGTTACAAGGATTTATACTGTTCGTATGCTATTATCTATTGCTGTTCAAAAAGGTTGGCCCATATGGCATTTGGATGTTAAAACTGCATTCTTAAATAGTAATCTGTCAGAAGTTGTTTATATTTCGATTCCAGAAGGCTTTCTTGAATTTCAGGAGAGTAATGTTAATGTAACTAATAAAATCTTAAAATTAAACAAAGCCTTATACGGTTTGAAACAAGCTCCTGTAGAGTGGAACCGTTGTTTTACAATGTATTTGGAAATTATTGGTCTGACTAGATGTAAATCTGATTATTGTTTGTATGTTCATCATGAAAATAATGATATTGTTATTTTGCTTATTTATGTAGATGATGTAATGATGACTGGTTCAAATCAAAAATTGGTAGATTTCTTCAAAAATAAATTGTTATCAAAATTCGAAATGAAAAATCTTGGAAATGTCAAAAAATTTCTTGGCTTAAACATTAATTATGATATTTCGAAGCATGTGCTTACTATAGATCAAGAAGATGCTATTGATAAATTGTTAAAAAGGTACAATATCAAAGAAACCAAATCCTATAGTATAGTAAAATTAATACCTATTTAGAGGTACCAGCCGTTTTAGTAACTTAACGTATGCGGCTTCTTGAACCATCTGAACCCGCATGAAAAAAATTAGGTTATGACCTTTGTCATGTCAAATGCTTGACATATTTCTTATTGCATTGGCGTAGTGACTTGAAATTTCATATTATCAGTGGCGGTTTGTAATAATACAAATTAATTTTATGAAATTCATAAAATTCTAAAGATGTTGACATAATAAAAGAATATAAAAGAAGCGCACTAATTTTAAAAACATTGTTTTATTAACTAGATACATGGTTTTTTTAAAAAATATGGCAATTCAGAGTTCGATTAAGTACAAATTCTAGATTTTAAAAAAATGACAACGTGATCTTCAAGGCAAAGTTTAATTAGTTTCTAAATCAGAATAACTTTCGGAAAGTGATAGTTCATCATCGGATTCATTGGATACAGAGATCACCATAGGTTCGATGTTTAGTAGGTCCAGTTTGTTTTCTACTTCCCATGCTTCAGAAATAATTTTCTCTGTATGATTTATGTAATTCTGCCAGTGTTGCTCCGGTACATTTTTTACAACGTCATTCCATACTTTTAAGACTTCAGTAGGTGACCTTGCAGTTTTCGTAATAGCTTGGTCATAATGCCTTTTAGTTTCTGACCATACCATTTCGATGGCATTAAAATGGCAATGATAGGGTGGTAGCCTCTGAGAACACAATGACCATGCTCGGCAGCGTATTTGTCTAAATGATAATTTTTTTCTGGCAAAACTTGCTTTTCAATTATATTCCAAACAGCATCCTTTAAAATGTGATCTGGAAAAGGAATATTCTTTTTTTTGAGCCATTCTAACATGCGTGTTTTACTCCAACTTTTTCTTGGGATTTCTTCATCCAGGCGACTGTGATACGTTGCGTTATCCATTATAATTAACGATGGTTCTTCCAAGTTTACAATTAGTTGCTGTTTAAACCAATTTTCAAAATTTTCGGTATTCATGTTATCATGGTAATCGCCTGTTTTTTTATTGCATTTAAAAATAAGCGATGCATTTGCCACAAAACCTTTTTTATTACCGGCATGAACAATTACATATCGTGTCCCACTTCCAGTTATTTTTAAATCACTGTGTTTAGTACCATCTTGCCACATTCTTCTGTCCCCGCTTTTACTAAAAACCCATTTCTCATCCAGAAAAACAGGTGTAAAGAGCTTTTCGCTTTTAGCAGCATGGTATTTGTTCAAAAATAATATTCTTTTTAATCTGACTGCAGGCATTTCCAATAAATGTTTTCTTCCATCCTGTTTTTTGAAATGAAAACCCATTTTTTTAATTCCCAAATATAACGAACCTTTGGAAATCTTAGTTTCTGGAAACTCTTCGATAAATTGCCGTAAAATAGTTTCTACTGTGATTTTATCCTTTCGCGCATACATTTTATAAATTACTTCCCTCAAACAATGCAGGGTATTTTTTGTAATTCTGGTTTTGCTCCGGGAAACGCTTGCAGAAATATTTCTTCTAAATTCGAAATCTGTAGCTCTGTTTGGTTTTTCAAGATTATATAATGTGCTTTCTGGAACTTTTAGTGCTTCGGACGCTTTTTGAATTGCCTTAAATCGAGATCCTAAATCGTTTTGAAAATAGTTTACTACATTAAGCATAAGTTTTTTGGATTCATCAGAATATCGCATTTTTATATCTTATTTTGCGTTATGACATTAACATGAAATCAAAATTTGACGTAACTTCAAAAACGTGACATCTAATAAATTAGTTACGACGTTCATTTTTGTTGGTAATTTTTTGTTTCAACCGATTTATTAATAATAAATAAGGATGGTCTTATTCTAAATGGGTATAAAATTTACTATACACCCATGGAGGTAAAGTTAAAATTACAAGCGTCATCAAATCCTATAGATGAATGTATACAGGAAGAGTATCGCTCCTTGTTAGGATCATTAATGTATATCATGTTAGGTAATCGACCAGATTTGAATTATGCTATAAGTTTTTTAGCTCGTTTTCAGAATAAGGCTTCTAAAGAACATTTAAGTTACTCAAAAAGATGTGTTATATATTTAAAGTGTACACAGAATCGGAAATTGATTTATAAATCTCGGTTTAACTCGGATGGTCGAGAAATTGATGGTATTGGTATTACAACTTCGTTTATATAGTATTATAATATGCTGATGAAATATTTATATAAAACTATTTAATAAGCTTAATATTGTTGGCTAGCCTAAATAAAGAATTAAGAGTATTCGTAATGTATATATTTAATAATTAGAAATTAACGAATTCAACTCTTGTGACGTTTGACGTATCACACGCAAGATTGACGCGTCACATGTCAACATTCGTTAAGGTCCTTTTGACATCTTTGACTTTGTGACATACCCCTGTTAGTTCAGGCACCCTTGTATAAATATTACATCGTATGATAGTTTTAAGCATCATCACCCGGTATATTACAAAATTGGGTCCTATGATAAATTGATAAATATCAGTTAGTTTTAACCAACGTATGTCACACAAAAAGCGCGCCTGCCTGCGTTGTCATCGTAAGGGATCTGTCTCGATTACGTCACACAGCAGGCGACTATTCAATAAATACCTTTCTCCGCAGCTCATCCGTGTCCGAGTGAATAGTGTGTATCACTAGGTACCTCACTACAGACGCATAGGTTTTTTTTTTTTTGGGAAACTCATGTTCGAATGGGTCCAGGACCCAAACAGTGTTGGACTCATCCCCAAGGAGATGCCTACCAACCAAACCCACCTCAAACTCGCCGTTACCCCCGCCTCGGAATCACTACCCTAGCATACTTCGAGACAAGCGGCGGTCCCTCGCACACTCTCCGCTTACACTGTCATCTTCTCCCTCCTATCACTCCTGCCTCTCATGCCATATCGAGTCCTTCTCTCCCCCTTACCATGCTCTCTACTACTCCACTCACCTCCATCCATTCCTCCTCCCCCCTCAACATTATCTCCACCATGTTTTCCCAGTACACCGCCTCCCCTAGTTTCCTCTCCAACTTCTTCAGCACTTCCTCGTTCCTCCAGCATCTAAACACATGCCCCACATCATCCTCCACTTCACACCTCTCGCACACACCAGTCTCTCGTTTCCCAATCTTTTGGAGGTACCCTACTCTCGACCCATGTCCAGTGAGCACTTGTGTCAAGAAGTAGTTCACCTCCCCGAATTTCCGGTCCATCCAATATCTCCTATTCCCAATCGCTCCTTTTAGCGCGCCCTCATACTCCTCCCACCTTCTCTCCATTTCCTCCTCCATCCATTCCCGTACCTCTTCTTTGGTCGCACCCCTCCAGCGTTTGCTCCTAGCTCTAGCCAACACGTCCAATGGGTAGGACCTTGCCAGCACCGCTGCTGCCAGTCCACCCACTGTCCTGTACCCCTGCACCACCCTCAGCAGTATCCCTCTCTGCACCCGCAGAAGTGGCCTAACCCTCGCATTCACCCCCGATCTTTCACCCCACACCTCCGCACCGTACAGCATACTCTGCTCTACCGTCCTACCAATTACCCTCCTCTTCCACTCTCCCGGCCCTTTCACATTACACATCAATCTCCCCAGCCATGCTGCCCTCACTTTACCCTTCTCTGCCGCCTTTACCATATGGGTTTTGAAGGATAATTGGCTATCCAACCACACCCCTAGGTATTTCACAGACTCCTCCATGCGAATTCTCCTTCCCTTAACCATCACCCCCACTTCCCTCGCCCTGCTCCGTCCCTTCACTAGCAACCCCACCGTCTTCTCTTCCGCCACTTCCAGTCCGCACCGCTCTATCTTCTCCACAATCTTCTTGCACATTCTCTCCGCCTTTCTTTCTATCTCCGCCTCTCCCTTTGCCGTACATACCAGACACACATCATCCACATACACCGTAATCTCACATCCCTCTTCACATACTATCCCACAAACCTCATCAAACACACACTTCCAGATCGTCGGTCCAAGGACCGAGCCCTGAGGCACTCCAGCCTCCATCTCATATCTCCTCACTCTGGAGTCTACAATCACACGCCTCGTAAGGTAGTCCTCCACCAGGTTAACCAACCCCTGCTCCACTCCAAGCCTCAGCAACGCGCTCAACACTACCCGTTTGCTGACCCTGTTGAACGCGTTCCCGACGTCGAAGAACACGAGTAGGGCCAATTTCTTTTTCCTCCAGCTGCCCTCCCTAGCTCTCTCCACCAAACCCATCACCTTGCTCAGTGCCGAGATGCAAGATTTCCCCTTCGTGAACCCATGCTGGTTTACCCTTAAACCCCCATTCCTACCAACTTCCTCCTCAATCCTATCCCTTATTATCCCCTCCATCAATTTACCCATACCACACAGCAGGCTGATAGGCCTATAGTCCCCCGCCCGCTTCCCCTCTCTACCCGCCTTCTTCATCAGTATCACCCTGGCTACCTTCCATCCTTCCGGGAACTCCTCCTCCCTCAGCACCCTGTTGAATAGTTCCCAGAAGTACTTCCTATTGTCATCCAACAGCCTCTTCACCATATCACCCCTCAGGCCATCTATCCCTGGGGCTTTTCTCACTTTAATATTTCTCCCCCAATCTTCTACCTCCCACTTCTCTACCGGCCTTATCCCCCTCATTTTCACTACCCCCCTTGTATCTTGGATTTCCTGAATTCTGCCACCCACTCCTCCTTCTCCCCCTTTGAACAATTTCTCTATAATCTCCTTCTCCCAATCCTCCTCTAGAACCTCGTTTCTATTTCCACCCATCCTCTTCACCGCTATCTCATACGCCTTTCCCCATGGATTGTTTTCCAATTCCCCCAGTAACTCTTCCCACTTCCCTCTTTTTTCCCTCTCCACTCTACGCTCCAGTTCCTTCTTCTTCTCTTTATATCTCCCTCTTCCCTCTATCCTTCCTCTTCCTCTCAGCATCCGTCTTCGTTCTTTCTTACACTCCCTCCACAGCTCCTCTATTTCCTCATTCCACCAGTAATTGGCCCTCCGCTCACGCCTATTACCCCTCTTTCCCTCTCTTTTGCAGTCACGTATCACATTGTACAATTCATCTGCATCATGTCCAAGTCCCCTTCCTATCTCTTCTCTTACTTTCTTCCTCATTCTCTCTGCCTCGGCTTTCGTCCACTTCCATTCCCACTCTTCCACTAAATCCTTTCTCTCTTTCCTTATATCCGTCTCCACATACCTATGTAAGCTCAAGCTTTCCTCATCCTCCAGCACCCCCCAACTAAACACTCTTTCCCACAGCCATTCATCACATGCTGTTATATCAATGAATGATGAACCCCCGTCACCCCTCACGAAGGTGGGCAGTAGTCCATCATTCAGCACCACCAACCCGTTGGATGTTAACACTTCCTCAAGGATCTCCCCTCTCCTGTCCGTTTTCTTCCCCCCCCCCATATAGTATTCTTCGCATTGAAGTCCCCTGCCACCATTCTCCTTATGATCCTCCTTTTTTCCTTTTGACACCCTCAGATCGTCCTCTAATCCTGTCATGCTTCTCTCATATTCTTCCAGGCTGACATTTGGGCTTATATACACACTGTACACCACCATGTCTTCCATTCGCACTACCACCCATCCGTTTCCCTTCCTCACTTCATCCGCCCTCAATCCATCCCCCACCACTCTTATTCCTGCTTCTCCTGTATCATGCGCTATCCTGCATTTCCCTAAATTTATCTGTAACACTCTCCATACATCCCCTACATTCCTCCTTCCCGCGCAATGCTCTCCCCTTCCTCCTATTTGACCAGACTCGTCCCCTCTGAGGGGTCCAGAGGGTCCCTCCCATTTTTTCCTTCACCTTTTCCATCGTCTCCTTCTACTTCTTCCCTTCCCCTACTACATTCTATCTCCCCTGGCCTGTGTCCCCTTTCCCCACATACCCTACAAAGGAAAGCCTGCCGACAGTCTCTCGCCATGTGATCCTCGCTCTTACAAAGCCAACACTTACTCCTCTCCTTGACTACCTTCACCTTACACCCTGTTACTTTATGGCCCTTTATCCCACATCCAAAGCATCTGTCATCCTCTCTACCCTCTATAATATTTACCCTGTTCCACCCCAATCTAATCTCCTTTTTTTTCAACAAGGCTACCGCTTTTTCCCATTCCGCCCTCACCACCGCCATTTTCATCCCGTTCCTCTCCCTTACCACTTTAATCACCGTTGTCCCTTTCCCAATCAAATTCTCTATTTTCTCCCTCACCTTTTCATCTTCCATCCACGGTTCTATCCCTACCATTTTAATGGTTTTTGTTTCCCTCCCTGCTTCGACCACCCTAGCTCCTGTTACCCTTCCTACCTCCCCCAGAATTCCCCTCACCTCAACCCCCTTCTTTGCCTCTATTACCACCTCCTTATTTCTTGAGGCTCTGAGTCTATCCACCCACTTCCCTGTCATCTCCCTCAACCCCTTCTTAATCCTCTCGATCCCCTCCTGATCGACTTCCCCGATATCCTTCAGGATTATCGCCCCATTTCTACCCTCCTTTTCCTTCTCCCCATCTGTATAGATTGTTACCTCCGCCACCTCTCCGCCACCTCTCACCCACGCCACCATCTTCTTCAGCACCTCCACCTCTACCTGCTCAAGCCTGTGGAGTCCAATGCTGTCCCCGCTCCCCACTACCCCAAACATTCGACTCATCAGCTCAAACACATTTTTCTCATCCCTACAATCTCCCTCCATCCGACAGATCAACTCCTCCGTCTTTACCCTTACCCCATTCCTTTCCGTAGTGCGTACCTCCTTGACCCACTCCATTTCCTCTCCTTTTTCCCCTAGCATCGGGTACCTATCCCTAAACATCCTCTGTATTCCCTTCTCCATTCCACTGTCTTCCTTGGTCACCCATACCACCTTTACCTTTTCATCCCCTAATATTGGATTTCCCACCTTCACCTCTATTCCCTCCCCCTTTTCACCATCCCAGTCCCTATCTCTAACCTCCAGCCATCCTTCCCAGTCTCTTTGCCCCACCTCCCATCGTGTTTGCATTATCCCGTTGCTATCGTCCTCCCCCCTCAACCTCTCCAATTCCTTGACCCGCCCCTCTGCCGCTGCCTTCTCTTCCTCCAGCCTTTCCACCTTCTCCTCCAGTCGCCTTACCATATCCTTCAATCTCTCTACACTCTCCCTCTCTTCTTCCTTCCAATCCTCCATTTCCTTCTTTCCTTTCTCCTTCAGTTTCCTCTTCTGTTCCTTGTCCTCCAGAGGCGATACCTCCTTTCTCTTTACTCCAGTATCACTCCACCCTCTCGTCTCCCCCGCCTTATCAGGCGTTCGTTTTACCTTCGTCGACTTACCAAAAATTCCATTTCCTTGCCTTTCTTCATCCATAACCTCCTGTTCTATTTTGCTTTCTTCTTTGTCCATATTCCATCCCACGAGTAGCTAGGGAATTGAATGTCCACCACCACAGAGCCCCGCTTGTGGTGGTAAGGCTGGTTACTCCGGGAGGTCACCAGGTATCCCGGAGGCACCGTTTCTGACTGACTTTCGCGCAGCCATTCATCCATTGCCACGGTAGCTAACAACGTAGATTACGGATTGTTTTATCGAGGTTTACTCCTCTAGTACAGACGCATAGGTTGATGGTTCAAATCTCACACACTTCGAATATTTTTTCCAATTTGAAATAAGTCGACGACGATGACGTCACTACCTTGCCCAGCCTTAGCAGCGCCACATAGCGAACATTAGTGATCTGGTATCCATATTGCTAAAAATTGGGGGAGTGGGTTTACATTTGTGTGTTGGCCTAAATTTGGGGCGTGGGTCTAAATTTGGTCGGCCAGATAGACATGCATAAATAGGGCAATGTCCAATCCGCTGTGCTCAGACCCGCTTTGTCTATCTACTTTCCTTCAGTAGTCTATTCGAGGTGTCAATTACAGAAAGAGAAGAGTGGGCAGACAAATGAATGCACATACATAGTACACTGCAAATGACACTAGGCCGAGAGTATACTCCAAAAAACTTTTTAAAATTACACCTCTATATTTCAGGCGGAGGTATACGCAATCTTAAAGTGCGCGAGAGGAAACAAAAGAAGAATTATTATTAAAGACAAGCAGATCCATATCATATAAGACAATCAGACGGCACTCAAAGTTATCTGGAGGCTGAGAAGTGACGTCTAGGCTAGTATGGGATTGCATCGAAGAACTGAAGACGTTGGAGTAACGCAATAACGTCAAGCTGTCCTGGGCGTCAGATTTCCAGGGTATCGAGGGCAATGAAAAAGAATCTGACCATGTCAAAATAAGGTTCAAATCAACAGAAAGATACTATTATAAGAAGTATAATATTTGGAATTACGAGGGCCAATGGAATGTTAATTAATAAAAAGTGTAAAGTTGAAACTCTTAAAATCTTGGTAATATCTCAGTTCGACAAAATATCCGAAATGTATAACTATTCGCAACAATCTTATCAACAAAACACATGCCTCTTGAAATATTTAACAGCTAAAATTCATAGGTTTGTCACTCCTAACGTACCTACTATGATTGTAGGTTCGGAACGAATTTTAACAATTTTGAACTTATAAATATTGACTTTCGTTCCTATTACGAGTAATAATAATTTCAATTATCATTAAATATTACTGTTAATGTTACTGGGAAACGGCGTTAAGGAAGTTAAAGTGTGAATATATTAAGTCAAGACTTTCACCCTCACCCTCACTCTCCCTCACCATCAACCTCACCCACACCGTGAACCTCACCCTCACCGTCAACCTCACCCTCACCCTCACCCTCACCCTCACCCTCACCCTCACCCTCACCCTCACCCTCACCCTCACCCTCACCCTCACCCTCACCGTCAACCTCACCCTCACCCTCACCCTCACCCTCACCCTCACCCCCACCCTCACCCTCACCCTCACCCTCACCCTCACCCTCACCCTCACCCTCACCCTCACCCTCACCCTCACCCTCACCCTCACCCTCACCCTCACCCTCACCCTCACCCTCACCCTCACCCTCACCCTCACCCTCACCCTCACCCTCACCCTCACCCTCACCCTCACCCCCACCCTCACCCTCACCCTCACCCTCACCCTCACCCTCACCCTCACCCTCACCCTCACCCTCGCCCTCACCCTCACCCTCACCCTCACCCTCACCCTCACCCTCGCCCTCACCCTCACCCTCACCCTCACCCTCACCCTCACCCTCACCCTCACCCTCGCCCTCCCCCACCCTCACCCTCACCCTCACCCTCACCCTCACCCTCGCCCTCACCCCATTCTCGACCCATGTCCAGTGAACACATGTGTCAAGAAGTAGTTCACCTCCTCGGATATCCAGTTCATCCGATCTCTCCTTTTCCCAATCGCTCTTTTCAGCGCGCCCTCATAATCCTCCCACCTTTTCTCCATTTCCTCCTCCATCCTCCTTCACCTCTGGTCGCACAAACAGACAAATAATAAAAATTCTTAATCGTTGTATATATTAAGTCAATCACAAGATAGGTCACTCACTCTTTGGTCTAGCCAAAATATTAAACATCACATAAAATGTAACTTCTGTCATTCTGACGGTGATATGTCAATAGAAATAATAATTATCCATAACTTAGAATTTTCATAATTTTTTCATCAAATATTGGAATTAATTAGAAACAGTTAGTTTCCTTTAAAAAAATAATATGAGTAGATTCTACAAAGTAAGGGTCAAAACAGTAAATTCAAGAAAGGTACTGTTTACTCCAGGTATAAACGGAAGTGGCACGTTCGTCAAAATATTTTCCATAAATTCGCCATAGCTTGATTAATATTTGGAATAATCGCTGACTGCACCATATCTTCCAAAAAGCAATCTTGGAAATGGAAATAATTATTTCTTTTTTAACAATATTAATTATATGCTTTGTTTCTAGGTGCGGAATGCAATTCAAGCACTTCAAGAAATGGCAACTCCATCTTCTTGCAGTGCTTCAGTCATTAACTACTCTGCCCAATCCAACCCAAACATAGCACTCCTTCACCATAGCCCAACCAGTATCTCAAATAATGGAATGCTAGCTAGAAGCAACTCGCATCCACCCGAAATGTTTTGTTGGGGTGGTCCTCCATCACCTCCGTTTCATCCAATAAGGGCATATACCGACTCGGAAACCCAAACCAACTCCAACGTAGCTGTTATGCGGCAATATATTGTAGAAAATCCTAAGCGAGTTCTAGAAATTTTAGGTTTGGATCCCGATAAAGTTCTAAACTCTACCAAATTAAAAAAAAGTACAAGTATACCTGATTATACGAACAGGTTGAGAAACTTTCCGGATATGTCTGAGTTTAGTGAGAATGTAAATAGTGAAGCGGACTCATGTCTAGTAAATATAGAGACTGAAATAGTTATGGGAGAGAATTGTTCATTTTCTTGGAATAAGGGTGGTCGAAAAGATCAAATTTTTGAAGCATTGAATTTGAATAAAACGAAAAACGCGTTGCTCAAGCTTAGGAATAATATTGATTAGTATAATAGAATTTCAATGATTGTTGTTTATATGGTTCAAAATAATTGATTTGAAAAATAAGTGTTTCATCATTCGTTGTGACACATCTTGAGATATGAAGCAAAAGTTTACTGTAGTCAATTACATTTTAATGTTATACAAATAAGATTTTGTATTAAAAACTAGACATACGCTAGTTGCATTTCCGTAGATATAATTTGAAATTCTCTCGTGTATTTTCATTTGTTAAATTGTCAAAATATATATTTTCAGAAATATAAGTTGGTTTATTTTATGTACAGATTGTTACAAATTAGTAGGTATGTTTGGAAGGCAACTCTGGAATTTGAGTGGATAGTCAAGAAGTTGTGGTTTTAAAAGACACTTCTTAAAAATATGGATTATTTGGTGACGTGCATATTATTAATAAGTTTGCACAAACGAGATATAATATTAACGAAACTTGCATTTCAAGAATATTCTCAGTAAGTATCCTTCCTATTTGGTAAGTATTAATTTGACACCAGGTCAAATCCATAGTTTTTAAAACCACATTAACTGTTAAAACAATTTATTTTGATTTCCTGATATCCTGTTTTTGCTTAATTGGAAAAATCGATTTAACAGTACATATCTCATTTCATTTGATAATGCAACTTCATGAAACTATATTTTACATAATAAAATAAGTATTTTATCACAATTTTAAAAATATTTTCAGCGGAAATGCAGTTTATTTCATATGATATTGGTTATTATATATCTTCCTAGAGCTCTGCTTTAATGCAATTTAATTGAACAATCAATAAAAGAAAATATGATATCACAGATATATGAGATCACAGAACTGTGATAACAAACCTTAGACTCACAGCAAAACTCACCTGACAGGATAAAAATTCGGCAATAAATTATTACAGTTTCCTGTGAAATTGTCGTATTTAGTAAAGCGTGTTACCAATAGATATCGAAGAATAAAAATATATTATTCCAACGCTTACAACAATGTTTTGAAAAATATTTTTCAAAAACGGTGACCGTTCAACGAAGAAGAAACAACTACTTCCCGGGCTACATGCCCCCGACAGACATTGAAATACACTTCTAAGTTAAACGGGGTTGGTAAATCTACAAGATTTAAACCAAACATTCTGGTTTGCAACTAGAAGGGACAACATGACTTGTAGACCGGTTTCGGCGTATTGCGCCTCATCAGTACAAGGTATGTGTTATCGTCCGAGAGTTAATCCCGAATTGAATTTGTCTCTACAATCGCCAACTATACATACCTTCCAATGACGGAAATGTGTTAATTGCGAAAGTAGCGACACCTTCACCTCCAAGTCACAAACCAAAATTCGAATGTGACAACAAGCCCGTGAGCTTCAAACAATAATGATTATTATAGTTTCCTGTAAAATTGTCGTATTTAGTAAAGCATGTTACCAATAAATATCGAAGAATAAAAATATATTATTCCAACGCTTACAAAAATGTTTTGGAAAATATTTTTCAAAAACGGTGACCGTTCAACGAAGAAGAAACAACCACTTCCCGGGCTACATGCCCCGACAGACATTGAATTACACTTCTAAGTCAAACGGGGTTGGTAAATCTACAAGATTTAAACCAACCATTCTGGTTTGCAACTAGAAGGGACAACATAACTTGTAGACCGGTTTCGGCGTATTGCGCCTTGTCAGTACAAGGTATATGTTATCGTCCGAGAGTTAATCCCGAACTGAATTTGTCTCGACAATCGCCAACTATACATACTTTCCAATGACGGAAATGGTTTGTTTAAATCTTCTAGACTTACCAACCCCGTTTGACTTAGAAGTGTAATTCAAGGTCTGTCGGGGCATGTAGCCCGGGAAGTAGTTGTTTCTTCTTCGTTGAACGGTCACCGTTTTTGAAAAATATTTTTCAAAACATTGTTGTAAGCGTTGGAATAATATATTTTTATTCTTCGATATCTATTGGTAACACGCTTTACTAAATACGACAATTTTACAGGAAACTGTAATAATTCATTATTGTTTCAAGCTCACGGGCTTGTTGTCACATTCGAATTTTGGTTTGTGACTTGGAGGTGAAGGTGTCGCTACTTTCGCAACTAACACATTTCCGACATTGGAAGGTATGTATAGTTGGCGATTGTAGAGACAAATTCAGTTCGGGATTAACTCTCGGACGATAACATATACCTTGTACTGATGAGGCGCAATACGCCGAAACCGGTCTACAAGTTATGTTGTCCCTTCTAGTGGCAAACCAGAATTGTTGGTTTAAATCTTGTAGATTTACCAACCCCGTTTGACTTAGAAGTGTAATTCAATGTCTGTCGGGGCGCGTAGCCCGGATAGTAGTTGTTTCTTCTTCGTTGAACGGTCACCGTTTTCGAAAAAATATTTTTCAAAACATTGTTGTAAGCGTTGGAATAATATATTTTTATTCTTCGATATCTAATAATTCGGTAATTATCTAGAACAGGACCTCCTCGAATTTTACCAATTTTTTTTACTAATCTATAGGAAATGTCTTTAGAATTGATTTATTCATTTAACTGACTATAATTTCCAGTTTCTCAATAACATATTAGAGATGAATAACATCAATTATACAGTGAACGGCTAAATTATGGAATATTATCATTATTTCGAGAACCGTCGAGTTTTAACGGAAATCCCGAAACAGGTCGATTTTTGTTGTAAAATACCCATGGTATACCGTACATTGAGTAGGGATGACGTCACCGATGTAGATGTAGTGACATAATCGTTAATTTTTTTAAATAGAAATCGGTATAATGTGACAACTAATTTGAACGATAATTTAATTCTCTATTTAACGACATTACATTTTTAACTAAAATATTTTTTAAGGGTACGGAAACAATTTTTTTAAATTTAAATTCAACCAAATTACAATCAATGGACACAAAAATGTATCTCATAAACACTGAAACTTTTTGTCAAATTGTAATATATATGTCGTCGATGGATACTTGGTTAGATTATAGGTGTGGAAGGGCCTCTGAATAGGTGGTGTTGCAGGTCACATGGAGGATCATTTCAAGAGAATGAAACAACTACTTCTAGCACTGGGATATGTTTGTTTATTTACTAAATACATTAAACTACTTACTAAACTAATGCTATGCATAAGTACCTAGCCGTATAGCATACTTATGCGTAATGGTTACTCATTACTACTAGCTGACTATTCACCTATATAGAATAGTCTTTCTTCCAGTATTCTACATCGACTTCTCCTATGATAAATACTAAATGTATATTTATATAACCCAGTCATGTTCGAGTATACCAAATAAACATATAATTGTTTAGCGTTGCTTCACGCTTGAACTTGACAATAACCTTCTTAATTTATATTTATATGATAATGAAATGTTCGAACGTTTTGTTGAAATAAGACCAAGGGAATTTGATTCTTATTTTAAATATTTATTATTATATTATTATATTGGGCCAAAAGGCATCAAACCTTCCCCTTTTACAAAAAGAATATATTCCGTTGAATTCCTTTCCCCTTCATTATGAACGAATTATGAATACATACGTTCCTAAAAATAAAATAATTACTAATACTAAAATTACAAATGATGATAAATTACTGAATGTCAATTGTTTTCCGCAATTGTTTACGATAACTTAATTGTTTGTCTTATTGTAACTAAATGTTTATGTATTGTTATCCACTCTTATTTTCACTAATTGTTTGTAAACTTAATCATTCACACTGCTTTTTACAATTTCCGTAATTTGAATTTCCTTTCAAATATTGTATTTCGAAGTTATATTCTTCCAAATCTAGTCTAATTCTTGTAAGTTTCGAAGTTGGTTCTGTCATCGAAAAAAGAAGTGTCAACGGCTTATGATCCCTTTTCACAATAAAATGTGGAGAACCTTATAAATAACACTTAAAATGATTAATTCCCCAATGGATAGCTAACAATTCTTTCATGATTATAGGTTTATTTAATTCACTTTTCTCAAAACTTCGCGAGGCATAAGCTATAGGTAGATCTATACCTTCGTATTCCTGACTAAGTATTGCGGAACACGCACTGTGTGAAGCAACAGTTGTCAATATTCATTTTTCATTGAAATCTGGATATTTCAGAATAGGCGGCTGTATTAATGCCGATTTTAATATTTGGAATGAATTTTCGCAGTCTTTTGACTACTCGAATTTTACGTTTTTCCTAGATAACTTATTGAGAGGTATGCATATTTCAAGGAAATTTGGAATGAACCGTCTGTAATAATTACAGAATTCTACGAAGTTTTTGGGCACTGGATAATGCCCAATGACTGAATATTTTGCTTTATCGGGTAAAACCCCTTCACTAGACAAACTGTGTCCTAAATAAGTGACTTCTCGTCTGAAGAATTGACTTTTTTGCGGGTTTAATTTAAGGTTGAATTTTCGACATGTGTTAAATACCTTCTCGAGATTGCTTAAATGATGATTCTCTGACATCCCTATTACCACTATATCATCCTTGTAAAGAAATGCTTTTTCTGGAGTTAATCCTGAAAATGCTATGGACATCATCCTTGAAAAACTATTTGGACTTATATTCAAACCAAATGGTAATCTTGTATACTGAAAAGAACCTTTCTCTGTGCTGAAAGATGTATATTTCATTGAAGAATGTTCTAAAGGAATTTCATGAAAACCTGACATAAGGTCTATGACTGAAAACCATTTCGACCTCCCTAACTGATCTAAGATCGAATCTATTCTAGGTAATGGAAATTTATCTGTAACTAGTTTCTTGTTCAAATGCCTGAAATCTATGCAAAGTCTCCAAGACGTTTCTCCATTGATCGCCTTTTTGGGTACAAGTAAAACAGGACTGTTATAATCTGAGATCGAAGACTCGATTATACCTTGATCTAATAGCTTTTGAATCTGATCATTAAGCTCTGAAGATTGAGAATGTGGTGTACGATAATTTTTAATGTATACTGGTGTATCATCTCTCACCAATAGCTTTTGCTTGTAAAAATTATTATGCGTTAAAATGTCATAAAGTAAAAATATCTGAAAATTTTTCACAAAGATTTATTAGCTTATCCCTTACGTATTCTGGTACGTCTAAATTCAAAGTTTTCCTTAATTCCTTTACCCTATTCTTGGTTTCATTCTTCACTGCATATATATGATATAAATTTAAATCCAATATTTTAATATTATTTGTACTTATCGACTTGCTTTCATAATTTGTGTTCAAAATTCTGACATAAGGATTAGTTTTTGATATAATAGATCTTGCTATAAATATTCCTGGTACTAATTCTTGTTGCTCAACAAGTTTCACTTGTCTCAAATTTTTAAAACTTTCTTCTAACCGATAGACTTCACATCTAGGCGGTATTGCTATAGTATCATATTCTGGATTATCAAAAATTTCTAATGTTACTGGATTTCCAGATTTGCAATCTATATATAATTTCAATTCTGAATAATCTAAAATGCAATTATAATTACTTATGAAATCCCTTCCTAGAATTCCATTCGTATAGGTATAGGAAATTCTTCATCTACTATATGAAAACAATGTTTAAATGCTATATCCATAATGAAAAGAAAATTTTCTATTTTACCCAAAGTTCTAATTTCTCCCTGAGTTATGCCCTTAATATTTAAAATTTGTGTTGTTTGCATTAAGTGATATGGAAAATTATCTGAAATTTTTAATAGCGAAATATCTGCACCTGTATCTAGTACACTCTGAAAAAGATTTTCTTGAATGAAAGAAAATTTGTTTAAGGTAAACAAATCTGAAGTTTGAATAGAGTCAACCAAACAGACGTGTTAAGTTAAAATTTCGGTTTGTTTAAAATTTCAAACAAGAGTTTGGTATCATTCAAACTAATTGTAGTGTTATGTAAACATTCAAGTGAATAAATTTAAGGAAATTATATCTTTAGTCCAAACTCAAGTTGTTTACTTCCAACAATTAATATTTTGATATGAACAATTAATTTCTTTAAAACGTTATGACCATCTCTCGTTTTGAAACTTGAGTTGTTTATATTAAACAACTACAAGTTTAAATGGAACAATAGATTTTTTTAAAACTTCAAAATAATTTCGTTTGAGCAAACTCGAGTTGTTTACTTATTTATTTATTATTTTAAATCAAACATTTTTTAATTTAAAATCCATACTATTTTAATTGTGATTTGTTTCAGTCAAAAAATAAATTTGTTTAAAACTCCTGAATAATTTCTTGCATCAATACTCGAGTGGTTTTGTTCAAACAATGGATTTCTTAAAAAAAAAAGAATCATTCCCCACTTTTTAAAAATAATTGGTTCGCTTCAAATAAATGCTAGTTTAAATAGAAGAATGTATTTTTTTAAGCTTACAGTAAAATAGTTTTACAATTTGGTTTTAATTTAATTGATGTAAATCAAATAATCCTTTTATTATTTATTTTTATTATGAGTCATATTAAAGAGTGTTTGTGCAGCTGATGACATCATTCTACAAAACTAAAACCAAATTCAAAAAGGCTAGATTAGGTACTGAGAAGGTTATCTGACCAAACATATTTAATAAAGAATTATATTACAAAAACTTTAGAGTTATTGTTTTATTTTTCTGATGATTTAGAGGTTTGGAAAATCTTCATGGAAAAGCTCCCAAGTGCTAGGTGGACGCACGATAGGCAACCTTCCAGGTGTGATTGACCTTTTCCAATGATCATTAGAGTATCTTTGTCTTATCTAGTTTTAGTTCTTTACTCTTGGAGGAGAGGGGGAGAATGTGCTTAGCACATGTTGCTTCAAAACATTTTTTCTTATCTATACTATACCTTTATTATTCCTTTACATTTACCTTTACTGTGACATACTTAAATAACGTTAACTTTTGCCTACTGTTAATAATGATGATGTCAGTTACAAAATACCGTGTAGAATACCTTTTGTTTACGCTCCTTGCTTATGTTATATCTTTTCGCTGATACCTATACCGTTATTATTTTTGTAATTGTCTAATCTGATTTCTCTTTTAGCTAGTATATAAGTTAATGGTTACGTATGTATTCACTAATCTATTATGTATCTTTTAGCTAGTCTATAAGTTAATGGTTACGTATGTATTTACTAATCTACTATGTCTCTCTTTTAGCTAGTCTATAAGATATGTTGTATATATTTATATATTTTTTGTATATTTTGTATATTTGAGTATTTTAATGAAAAGGGTTCTTCATAAAGAAAATTTCTTCAAAATTTTCGAAAAATTTCTTCCAAATTTTCGGAAAATTTCTTTCAAATTTTCGAAAATTTCTTTCAAATTTTCGAAAATTTCTTCAAAAATTTTTTACCGAGGAGAGGGAATGTAACAGGAGATCCTGTTTCTCTGCTCAAAATAATTCGTTTTGTTTATATATTACCTATTTTAGTACCTCTCGAGCCATCTAACGGCAATGCCTAGGAAACGCATGTAATTACATTTAATTATAGTGTCGACGCACGTTAGATTCCTTACTTATGTTCTCATATCTTTTCTGAGAGGGCACTGTTAAAGATTTAAAACATCCGAAAATTGTCAGAAATGATGTGCGCAGCAAAGTTGGTTGGTGATTAGATGCCATTTTGAGACAAGCCTGACCGGCGTTCTCTTGATTGTCTTAAAAGAAAGACAATCATAATGTGAGTTGTGTCGAAGGAAATTCTAAGTAAGTCAATACCTTTTTATACATTACTAATGATTGTCGTGTATATATCTTTGAAATGTTTGTGGGATGACTCTGTCATTCTAAATTAATTGCTTTCGCCGACAGCACTTGTTGCTTGTAGAAGCTCCTAAAAATTCCTCCGTATTTTTAGATTGCAACAACTCTACATTATACGTTCTACATTATACGTTCTACATTATACGTTCTACATTATACGTTCTACATTATACGTTCTACATTATACGTTCTACATTATACGTTCTACATTATACGTTCTCCATTCTCCATTCTACATTCTACGTTCTACATTTTACCTTCTACATTCTACAATCAATCTGATTCAACTAGCAACTTGATTTGAAAATCAATTCAGGTTGAGTCTATACTTCCGACACTACGTTGTGCTCTCTTTTACAAGTATGGATCATATTATGTCCAGTACTTTATTTACCTAAAATTCGTTTCTCTTCTCCATTGGAGAATACGAAAACCATTTATAGATGCATAAGCCGATAGGTGTATTTTTAATATTTGATTAATCATACCGTTGTAGAACCTTTAGCATTAAACTAATTTCCCTCGAATTCTTATTAATTTGTATACTTAATGTACGACGGCCAAGAGCCATATTTATTTAATTCATCATATTGTTGTAGCACCTGGTGCATTGAACTAATTTCCCTAGGAACCTTATAAATTTGTATATTACTGTACGACGGCCAAGGGCCATATTTGTAAAATAGTAGGGACCAAAGTCGACTTTAAGTAGGATATTCTTCATTAGATTTTTAAGTTACTTTCCCGATTTTTATTTCATGATCATCTACGTACCTATAAAAAAACCATATACTCTGTTTTTCGTCATTTGATCAGGGTAAATTATATTATTTCATGTTACAAATGACGTGGCGCTCAAACAATTTATATGCCAGACAAATTTTCATTATCTAAGTCTTATACAACATTTAGGCGAAAATTCACGACCCATTGTTTTACCTAGAGCTTAGTCGAAGGCATACAGTAAGTAACTTTAGAATTATATCTTTTATCGTTAGATCTACCTGAGACGTTACAAAATGTTTTTGTTAGATAGTTGCACTATACCTAATTAATGAATTAAGAAAATGGTAGGGCATTAGGTAGTAACGTTGTTTAATAATAAACTATGTTTTTGACAGTAGGTAGTGTGTAAATACTGAAATAGTTTTTAATTTTCATTTGCACTTGTCCAAGACATTTCTGTTTGCCTATCAGCATTAATAGGAATAATGATCAGAAACTGTGCCTTTCAAAACTATTTATCTGCCTGCAAATACCCAAGTCAAATTTTGTAAATAAAATTCACTTATTGATTATTAATTAATGACCTGTTCAGAAACAATAAAAAAAGTTATTGTTATACCTCTTTATTAGGATGGATAGGTACCTACTAATTCATTGTCAATAAAAAAATAAAAATAAAAATAAAAATAAAAATAAAAATAAAAACAAAAATAAAAATAAAAATAAAAATAAAAATAAAAATAAAAATAAAAATAAAAATAAAAATAAAAATAAAAATAAAAATAAAAATAAAAATAAAAATAAAAATAAAAATAAAAATAAAAATAAAAATAAAAATAAAAATAAAAATAAAAATAAAAATAAAAATAAAAATAAAAATAAAAATAAAAATAAAAATAAAAATGAAAATGAAAATGAAAATGAAAATGAAAATGAAAATGAAAATAAAAATAAAAATAAAAATAAAATAACTACATCAGGAATTAAACGACGACGATCCCGATCGTCGGCTTCAATTTTCTGAAATTATGCAGGATTTATGTATCCGCAATCCACTTTTCATCAATCAAATCCCTTTTTCCGATGAAGCCACATTTTTTATACATGGTACCATGAATCGTCAAAATTGCAGATATTGGAGTCAAGAAAACCCACATTGGATGACTGAGGCACACACGCAATATCCTCAGAAAGTGAATGTATGGGCAGGGATCATCAATGACAGAATCATTTGCCCTTTTTTCTCTGAAGAAAACCTAACAGGAGAACGTTGGTTAACTTTTTTGAGAAATCAACTTATACCTGTCCTTGCTAACATGTATCCAAATGCCAATAATCCAAATTTACCTAGTGAAAATATCTGGTTTCAACAAGATGGAGCCCCTCCGCATTGCGCACGTGAAGTACGTCAATTTTTAAATAATTGCTTTCCCGGGAGGTGGATCGGAAGACGAGGTTTTATAAAGTGGTCAGCAAGTGGTCGCCAGATCTAACACCTCTAGACTTTTTCCTGTGGGGTTACATAAAATCAAAACTTTATGTCAATAGACCCCAATACTTACAGGACTTGAAAGATAGAATTAGGCATGAAATGAGTCTAATTACTCCAGAAGTCATCCGCAATGTACTTGATGAATGTGTCTGTAGATTCGCATATTGTCAAAAAACCGATGGATGGAATTTCGAACATTTAATTTAAAATAATTGTTATGCATAATTTGGTTACTTTGAAGTACATTATTAATTAAATCATTAGTTGTAAATTGGTTGAATTTAAATTAAAAAAATTGTTTTTATAACCGTAACTTCAATCATAAACAAGCACTTTTTGTACAGAATTTCATTTTTGCATCGGTTGCTAGGCAAGTTGCTAAGCAACAAATGCGAAATGGAATATTTCGTGTTAGGTATAGGTTCACTCTAAAATCAAGACGACTACGGCTTGTCAAATTATGACGTCCAGCGACAAATTGATGAAATGTCAGCAGATCGTTTCTGTCAAAGTTTTAGTAGGTAACGAGTAATTTCATAGTTGTTTTCTCTAAAAACTATTAATTAAAATAGAAACTGATAGTGATATTGAATTAGATTTGACACCTCCGAATATAATAGAAGCAGCGAAGGTAACAACACTGAATTTATTACCGGAAACGTCGAAGAGTATGTATCAACGCGCTTATAACTATTTTTTGGAATGGAAGGTAGATCAAAAGACAAAATCGTATGTTATGATGTTATGTTATGGTATGTTGTCATAGAAAAAGTATAGTATGCAACTCGCAACAAAATGGCCATGAATTGCAGCACTTGCCTTCGGCTCGTGCTGCAAATTTCATACTCGTGCAAAATGGGCATCATTTTGTGCTCATTGCATAATATACTATTTCGTACCCTTAAAAAAATATTTTAGTTAAAAATGTAATGTCGTTAAATAGAGAATTAAATTCTCGTTCAAATGAGGTGTCACATTATACCGATTTAAATTTAAAAAAATTAATGATTATGTCACTACACATACACCGGTGACGTCATCCCTACTCCATGTACGTTATAACATGGGTAAGACTTTCTATATCATGGACGTACGATGAAAGAAAATTAATTTGTAACAATTTCCGTTTACCACAGGCGTACGATGAAATTTTTGAATTAATTCGTTTATTATCAAAAATGTCCTTCTACCATGTCTGTACGATAAAACTTTAATAGGGGATCGCTCATTCGTAAAAATCTATTATATGCGTACGTTAAAATTGTTAATCAATTTGTGATCATTTCAATGTCATGTGCGTACAATGAATTTTTTTAAGGGATCAATTCATTTGTAAGAATTTCTATATCATGGACAATATGATAAAATTTTTGAAGGAGGTTAATCCACTTGTTAACTAAAGATTTACCATAGGCGTACGATAAAATTTTAATTCACTTGTAAAAATATCCTATCACAGGCGTACGATAAAACCTTATAAATACATTTATTTGTAATAATTTCCATATAATATGCGTAATATGAACTTTTTAACAGTCCAATTCATTTGTAAGACTTTCTATATCATGGACATACGATGAAAGAAGGTTAATTTGTAATAATTTCCGTTATCCCCAGGCGTACGATGAAATTTTTGAAAGGGGTTCATTCATTTGTGTTTCCACTTTTGTCGGCAGTGACACCTTTTACTTTTTTTTAAATAATTATTCGATCTGTTTTAGGCACAACATATTTTGCAACACTTGTATTCGGAATAATGATGTCAAATATCCTGCTCTTCTTCTTATCGATTCCAACAGTAGCATACATATCAGCCTTCATCAGCTTACTAATGTTGGGCATTCTACCATTCCTACCAGAGAGTCCATATTTCCAATTATTGAAAAAACGATAGGCTACAAGCCAAAATGAACCCCAAAAAATTCAGAGAACTATCAGACGAGCTAGGAAGGATATCCAAAGGAATAATGGAAGAAGAAAAAACTGGACATAGGAGTTTCAAGGAGCTTTTATTCACTTCTGTCAATAGAAAATGTCTTATTTTAGCTTAAGCTATGACTGCTCTGCAGCAACTAACCGGAGTCATAGCAATACAGTCGTACTGCGAGACCGTATTCAGTCAAACGAGACATATACTTGCTGCAGATGTTGCTAATCTTATTTATTTTGTTATATATTTTCTAGCAACACTTATTGCTCTATTTTTGATTGATATAACGGGTAGAAGACCTTTGGTATTATTTTCTACAGTTGTGATATGTATTACCCTATTTATTAACGCTACCTACTTACTCATATATTAAAAACTCCACTAGTATAGAGGTAAATGGCTTTGAATATATACAGATAATTTAAATATTAGTTTAAATTGCTGCTTTTAGTATAGGATTGAATTGTGTCCCAATTTTGGTAAGTAGCGAAATTTTTCCATCACATATAAAAGGTAAAGCTTTTTGCTTGATAAATGTGTGTTTTAGTATTGCTTCTACCAGTGTTATCAAATATTTTGGCTGGCCAAATGAGGCATATGGTTTAGTATTTTAGTTTATACATTCGCTGTAATCAGTATTTTTTTGCAGTGTATCTTCCAGAAACTAAGGGTAAGACCTCAGAAGATATACAGACACAAATGAAAAGCACAAAGCAGAAAAACTTACATAATGTAATTTGAACAATAGATGTTTTCATATAATCTGCATTGAAAATGTGAGTTTCACTACCTGTTGAACTAACAGAAACCAAAGAATTTCAGTGAGGAGGAGCTTCTTCGTAAAGGAAAAATATTTTTCTAAATTAATGTGGAGGTAAAAGATCTAGATTATTTGTTTTCAATGCTCTCAATATCCCTAATACACAAGAATATGGATATAAATACTTTGGCATAATTTCAACTTAAATTTCAAAGATTATAACACATAATTCAAAGGATAATATTGCATTCCTTATTCCCAAAA
The DNA here is from genome assembly GCA_947563755.1 of Lochmaea crataegi. Taxonomy (NCBI): domain Eukaryota; kingdom Metazoa; phylum Arthropoda; class Insecta; order Coleoptera; family Chrysomelidae; genus Lochmaea; species Lochmaea crataegi. The sequence goes on along the minus strand of OX387425.1, from coordinate 43,014,740 downwards.
ATATTGGGTATTCTTTTACATATGCTATAAATAATAGTATATTCTTCAACGAGTGTAGAATGATAGCTATTATTCACGCGGATGAAGTTTCCAAAACAAGCGAGCGCAGCGAGACAGTTTTGGATTTATCCAAGTGAATAATAGCCATTCTTCACAAGTAAAAGACTATACTTTCTCCACGACTACGCATTAAAAAAAATTCTACCATTGGGAATATAACCTCGATCGCCCGCGTAAGAGTCAAGTATCTCTACCACTGAGCTATCGACCATATTTATTTATGAAAGTGTAAAGAACATTTCGGAAAGTTTTGTAAAATATGCTAGAAGAACGTTTTCCGAAAAGGATATTACTTTATTAGAATGTCTCCATGCCATAAATGTTTCATAAATCTTATTATAGTTTTGCTTTGATCTATCCGGTAGCAAATTCATTGTGGATGATTGAGCAATTTGTTTATTTCGGGAGGCGTACATATTAAATCTTCGATATCGCTACTGTTGTCCATTTTGTTCTCTATATATACGTAAAATTATGATTATTTTGACGTTTCAAACGACGCGCTGTCATAGAAGTGATTTGTGTGTTTTAAAAAATACGATTTGATTTATTCATTTTAGCGTGATTTCTGATAATCAGAGAATATAATTGGCTAACGAGAATGAATTCTTTTTCATTCTTCACTGGTGTGAAGAATTGATATCATTATTCAGCTAAGTATGTAAAAATATTGTGTGCATTAATATATAGTCGTGGAGAAATGAGCTTTCTTACAAAAATCAGGTGTATATAAGATCGAATGTTCTCGTTGTTATGCAGTTTATGAAACATAAAGGAGCCTTGAAATAAAATGTAGGGAACATCTTAGGTTAGGTTAGGTTCTATGTGAGTGGGGCCTTCTCGCCACCTCCACTGCGACCCCCGTTGGATCTATTGTGGCTCACCCCTAAGAATTATTATTCACCCCACAAGCCTGTGCTTCTGACGAAATCCATGGTTGTATTTGGTGATACTTTTTTGAAGTCGCTCGGCTCTAAGGTACTACAACCGAATATGTTATACCTTACCCTGCCCAAAGCTGGGCATGAGCATAATATGTGCTCAGCAGTTTCGTCCTCCAAATTACAGAACAGAGAATCCGAGGTCTGAACCAGACTCATCTTCTTTAGGTGGTAATTTAGTCGACAATATCCTGTAAGTAGTCTCGACAGAATGCGTAGGTTTGTTCTACTCCATTCCAGGATCTGCTTATTTTTTGTACTCGAAGGGTTGTATATGAACGCCTTCGAGTGAGAGAACCCCGGTATTTCTGCCCAGTACGTGGATGTATTCCTCTCCGCCCAGGTAACCATGGCTGATCTAGCAGTGCTTTCCGCAATGCCAAAAAATGGTTCGGGTCCGATAAATAGAGACTCTGATCCCTTCTTTGCAAGAGTGTCGGCCTTCTCGTTGCCCTCCCCACTCCTCGATGCCCCGGCACCTAGGTCAAAGTGACTCTGTTTTCCGAGCCTAGTATATCAAGGTATTGTAGACAGTTATATACTAGCTTAGATTTTATCCTGTTCGAGCTCAGTGCCTCAAGAGCAGCCTGGCTATCTGACAGGATGTGTTTGTTCTTTTTAACAACAGGTTGATCCATTAGCTCTTTTGCAGCCAGTTCAATGGCGTATACTTTATCCTGAAAGACGGTAGCGTACCTACCCAGGTTGACTGTGATTTCAACTCTGGGTTTCCTGCTGAAGACCGACGCTCCAGCCCCGTTTCCGGTTTTGTATCCGTCAGTGTAAATCACGTAGTCCGTCTCTAGAAAGGAGATTTCTTCGCTATGCCATTGGTCTCTCGTGGGAATGAGGACCTTGAAGGGCTAATCCACGTGAAGTTTTGTGACAGAGAGACCCGAGGGCATCCCAAGAAAGTGGTGATTTTGTATTTCCCTCAGCATTTCCCAGTGATCCCTCAGAGTCTCTCCATTTATTTGCCTCTCCACTGATAGCATTCTTTGAGCTGCTCTCCTGGCTTCCTTCTCCAAATGAATGTGGAGAGGAGTTAGTTGCAGGAGGGCTTCCATGGCTACGGTTGGTGCTCCGGTAAAGGCCAGGCATGCTGTTCGCTGCAAACCTTGCAGCTTTGCTCTAGCTGTCTATTGCTCACGCCGCCTAAAATTGGCTGGCGGAGTCGCTATAATTTTTTCCTCTTTGTGAAGGGAACGAATACGGTTTTGAGGGGTTTCACAGACATCTGTTTCCTCTCGCACCACCTATGCACTATGTTTAGGGCCGTTTGAAGGATGTTAGAAATTATCTCTTCAAATTGACCTCTAATGATTATTACTATATCATCAGCATATCCCTGCACATCTATCCCCTGACTGGATAATTCACCCAGGAGATCGTCAACCAGTATTGACCACAAAAGGGGGAAGCACCCCTCCCTGTGGGCAGCCCCTGGCCGCCATACCCCTTACCGTGACTCCATTCAGTGATGTAGTGATGTACCGGTTTGATAATATGCTTTTGATCCAGTAACGGATTGGTTTGCATATTCCTCTGCGCTCCACCGTTCTCCATATGGATTCTGGAAGGGCGTTAATAAACGCTCCTTCTATATCTAGGAAGGCCGCCAGCGCTATTTCCTTGTTGCCAAGAGAAGGGCTGATTTTCCCCACTAGATTGCTTAACGCCAAATCTGTAGATTTGCCCATTTGATAAGCATACTGGGAGGGATTTAGCGGGTACTCTCATAAACTTCCTTTCCTAACATGCTTTGTTACCTTGATTAAAAGGTCCTGTTAATCTCAGGGTGGGATTCGAAATAAAAAAACCGATTCAGATGTAATGTTGGTTTAATATAATAAAATACGGTTGGTTGTTATATGAATTTACAGAAAACAAACAAGGCCTTGCCTACTAATTGTAACGCCAAAAACTCCCTAAAGTAGTTCCGCTGTACCTCACGATTTATATGAAGTTGGCTTTCACAAATTATTTAGGTTATTCTAGGTTAATAGAAAGCATGGGAAGATTTATAAAAAAAGAAAAGTTTTACACTATCCAATCTTACCTTAGGGGCGGTTGGATACAGAATTATATTAATGAACTACCTTTGTATGCATACGCTGGCTTACAAACTCTAGTGATTGTGCTAATTATTATTAACCCTCAGGTAGGCGCTACTCAAAATGTTCAATAAGTAGCCGCTACAGTGTACTTTGTACGCCTAAAGAATGTTGATGAGTTATTTCTAAAATACTAGTCTTAATATACTTGTTCAGTACAAGAGTTTAGCTATGGAAATGTATACTTTGGATAGAGGTAGACGGAAAATTAATTTTCATCTAAAAACATAGAAGAATTAAATTGAGAAACATTTTATTGAATAAGAACATACAATAAAAAAATTTCATTTCCAAGATGAAACGAAAACTAAAATGGAGCTGTCTATTCTTTTTCTTGCTGCACAAAAAACTTTGATTGGAATCACATGTAATACAAATATTTCTTGTAATGACATGTTCTTTACAAGCCAATTTTTGACAATTACCACATTGGATTGCGGTAACAGTTTACAAAAATGCATCAGAACACAATATATTTTCGTCTCTGCGTCTCGCCACTAACTGAGGCATTAGAACAAACATCAATTAGAGGTTACATATGATGGTGGGCGGGAAAAGTAGCGCAATGAGAAGTATTCGCGAAAATAGTTAATTCAGTGTATTAAATACACTCTAGCGACTACTCAAGGGTTAAATAATATACAAGTTGTCCTCAACAGACGGTAAAGACTCCAGGAAACTAAGTTCCTCAGTAGGTATGGCAAAATACTCTACTTACAATACTTTTTCATAAAGATATTTGTTATTTCAGTCAAATGTGTTTTCTACTCAAACCCCTGGATTCCTTGTTAAAAGTAAGGTATGAAGGTTACCTGTTTACAATCGGGTGCTGTGGTGTGTCCCTCCAAAAGAACTGATGGTGGCTTACTATATCTTCTAGATAGAGGTGTATCCGATATGATGACTGGGTGTAGATAATGTACCTTATAGATGATGTCGATGCAGGAATGATATGAAGATATCGATGTATAAAATAAAGCCAACGAATGAAGAAATAACCAAAGAAAGAAGATAGATAGGAGAACGAAGAAAAGAAAGAGACCTAAAAAGGAGCTTGTGTAAGTATTTGGTAATAATAATAAAATGTTATGAGGGTTGAGTATAGTAAACTGACAAATTAAACTCACCGTAGAAGTTGTGTGGCCTCAAAGTGGTTTCGCCTACGGATGTGGAGACAGGAATTTAAGCTGAGCCAAATAAATATTCACTTATACAAATGGTAGAGCTCCAACAGGATCACTCTAATCTAAATCTAAGCTCACTTGAATATATTTCAAAAAATCAGCAAAATTGCTAAACCATGTGGTCTATCACGAACCTCACATGGAAGAAAAAAGGAAACCCATCTAGTATCTACGTATGGATGGCCTTAGAAAAAAAGGTATGTTCTTTTCATTTACTTCTTTATTACCAAAGTACTTAACACCAGAGATAAGCTCTGATAACAGAAATTAAAAGAAGAAACTATTAATTGATAAGGAAGGTCAATGATCTTTAATCAGTAGATCTATGAATAGAAAAGTGACATTATGATGAAAGATTGAAATCACTTTGAGAAGATTTATTTTTAAGATTTACAGATATGACAAGATTGTCATCTTCTTTGTACATCATGTAAACAAAATAACCTTTAAGCCTTTGATATTTTTAAATTAGTAACTTTTATGATCTGGTGATCATCCTATGTTTAAATAAGATTCCGGTAAATTTAGAATATAAATATTTGATTATTATTATTCCTACTTGTTGTAAATAATAAGTGGTAAATACTTATTTATTATTTTTAGGAGCCCTTCAGGGAGACGCTTGAGAAAAGTGAAAGGATTCCTGAGACTTTAATTGTATTAATCCTACTTAAAACAATCAGGATCTGTTTTTAATAAAATAGCAGTTGGTAGGTACAGAGTTTATTTTTGGATGTTTGAAAGAGAGGCACCAATAATTCTTTGTCCCGTAACACACCTCTCTTTCCCGAAAAGAAGTTTTACTTTGTCAAAAGGGAAACTTCATATAACATTCCTAACTTTTAACAAAACATATAGCCTTAGTTAGCAGACATCTGAAATTCGCTTATAATCTTAAGTTGCTTATCATATTACTTCATATATAAAACTTTATACAAAACGACAAAAAAATTTGAAGACTTATTCTTCATCACTATCATCTGGAAAATGATGCTTTAGGTCTTTTGCATGCCATATGCCACAATCTTTACCATTTATATCTCTCAATTGGTAACTCCATGGAGAAAGAATTTTGGAAATTACAAAAGGGCCAGTGAATTTTGGTGCAAATTTTGCGGTGATGTTATTCGCTTTATTTGACAGGTAATAGTTTCGCTTCCTTACTTGCTGACCAACAGGAAACTTATCTGGACTTCTTCTCAAGTCATACCCCTTTCGACTTTGGTCATATGCTCTTCGGAGACGTTTGTTGACATCCTCATAGACCTTCTTCAGAGCTTCGGAACGGTCTTCAGGAGTCGGCAAATCTTCTTGGGGAACATCCGATGGAGATCGACCACGAACAGTGATTTCTCTTCCATACATTATGAAATTCGGAGCCATGTCGGTAACTTCATGTTTTGCCGAACGCAAAGCCCATGCAAGCTTTGGCAGATATTTCTCCCACATCTTGTGATTATCCCTCACATAGGAACTTATCATCGTCTTAAGGACGCGGTGCATTCTCTCAACAGGGGATGCCTGTGGCTGGTAATTGGCAAGATAGCATAACTTGACATTGTACTCGTTCATTTTAGATATGAATGTTTCATTTTTAAACTGAGACCCATTGTCGAAAATAATTCTAGACGGAGTACCAAACACCAAGAAAACGATCTTCCAGAATCTGGGCGATTTCATCTCCAGTCGCAGTGCGCATAGGAAATAACAAAACGAACTTAGAGAAGCTGTCACAAATTGAAAAAATATAAGTATATCCCGAAGAACTACGGGGAAGTGGTCCGACGAGGTCAATGGACAACAAGTCCCATGGACGAGTCACAGTAGGGGTTTGGCTAAGCATTTTTCCTGCAGGTTTCGTCTGTAGTGGCTTAGTGCTAAGGCAGACGTGACACCTTCTAATGTACTTGGCGACATCTGTTCTCATTTTCGGCCAGTAAAACCGTTCTATAATGCGTCCCATGGTCTTAGAAACACCTAGATGACCACATGTGGGGGGATCATGGTGATTCCTTATGATGTCTTTCCGTTTCTCCGTAGGAACTACTTCTAACCAGCTATCTAAATTATGGACAAGATTAGGGTAGTTTGTCTTCGTCGGTCGATAGAGACGTTGGTTTTCAACTCTCCATAATGGATATTTCACCGGGTCGTGTTCAACTTTCTCCATCATGGTATAGTACCATTTGTCCAAGGAGGGGGTAGAACTTAAATCTAGAAGACATTCTGGATGGTGATCTATGGATTCAATGGCAGGTACTGATCTAGATAATGCATCAGCAATGACTTGATCCTTACCCTTTCGGTGTACGATCGTGAAATCAAATTGTTGAAGGCGCATACTCCATCTAGCAATTCTACCAATTGGATCCTTGATCTTTTACAGCCACTGTAAGGCATGGTGATCGGTCCACACCGTAAAGTGTGCTCCTTCAAGGTAAGGACGAAGCTTTTCCACTGCCCAAATAACGGCTAAACACTCTTTTTCTGTGGTGGCATATTTCCTTTCGGCTTTTGTCAGCGAGCGGCTTAAATAGCAGACGACTTTTTCTTTTCCATCCTGGATCTGAAACAATACTGCACCAAGACCAAAATCTGAGGCATCCGTTTGAACTATAAATGGGAGGTCGAACTGTGGACAAGACAAGATTGGAGCTGATACAAGATGATTCTTTATAGTATCCATAGCCTTTTGACAATCTACATCCCAGAGAAACTTTTTATTTTTATGCAGAAGTGCTGATAGAGGTGCTGTAAGGGACGAAAAATCCGGAATAAAGCGTCGATACCATGAAGCTACTCCAATCAGACGACGGACCTCGGTCACCGTTTTTGGTACAGGTATCTGAAGGATGGCTTCTACTTTGTCTGGGTCCACCAACAAACCTGCTGCTGCATTCAACACGTAACCCAAGTAACGTAACTCGGACTTACAAAAGTTACATTTATCCCTGTTAAGGGTTAAACCTGCATCCGCAAGTCTTCGCAAAACTTCTCCCAAAACGTATAAATGCTGGTCAAAGGTAGAGGTGCAAATGATGATATCATCTAAATAAACGAAAACATAGTTTTCAAGGTCGTAACCAAGTACCTTTTCCACGAAACGTTGCCACGTGGCTGGACCGTTATGCAAACCGAACGGCATGTGTTTAAATTGAAGCAACCCGCGAGTTGGGACTACAAATGCGGTATAGGGTCGGGAAGAGTCCGCGACAGGAATCTGCCAATAAGCTGACTTGATGTCTAGGGTAGTGAGGAACCTAGCATCTCTTAGTTTATCTAAGGTTGCAGAAACAAATGGCAGTGGGTATGCGTCACGTTCACTGACTTCGTTCAACTTTTTATAATTTACACAGAATCTGAATGTATTATCAGGCTTTTTAACTAGTACTATTGGCGACGCCCAAGGAGAACTAGATGGTTCGATTATATCCTTGGCGAGCATGTCATCAAGTTCCTTGTTCACCTGCTTTTGTAATGCTGGAGAAAGAGGGTAATGTCTCTGTTTTATGGGTGGATGAGAAGTTTTTATGACGTGTTCCACTAAGTGAGTACATCCTAAGCCTGACCCCATTTTACCAAACGTAGAGTTGATGAGACAATCGAGTTCATTCCTTTGATCACCTGAAAGTTGGTCAAGGGAATTAATAGCAGAGATTTCGGGTAGTACTTTGTCATCATGTGGTACAAAAGACCATTGACCAGAGTACAAGTCTGGAACGATTCTCATCTGCATCCAAAAATCTATCACCAAAATAAGATGATGCGAAATTGACGGTACTACAAGGACTTCAAATATTTTTATTCTGTCTTGTAATTGGATAGGGATTGTAAGCGAACCCACGACCTTACACTTAGCTCCATTCGCTACTGTGCACTCCGTCGACAAACCATGGTTCAGTTTACAAATAGACTTCAACACATCCCAACCAGGACCACCAATAACTGTCTTTGAGCAACCTCTATCTAACAGAGCTAAAAACATCTTATTATAAATGCACTCCTTAAGAAACGGGCGTCTGTCATCTTTGGCATGAGCTAGAACGAAATCTAAAACGACAGATACAGACGACACCGGATTGGTCGGAGTTTTCGAGTTCGGGGTTTTTGACCGACCTATCGCTGGCCCCGACTCACATTTTTTTGACAATGAGGACAATTGGTACGGGTGACATTCGGTTTTCCATACTTCCAACAAAATAGTTTACGTTCTTCACGACATTTTCTAAATCTGTGGCCGGCCCGTTGACAATTCCAGCAGGCTGGTTGACCTGAAGCGTTGACTGCTTCCACAGAGGCGGAGGGTATCGAATGCGAGACCATCTCTGATATACGCGCGGTAGTTGAGACTGGCGTAGCATTAACCGACGTTGAATGAGCGGGACGATGATATGCCAATTCGGGTTCGAGTAGCGTTCGATGTGAGGCTGGAGGGGGAAGTAATTTCTTGACTCTTCCTTCAGTTTCTTCCAGGCTCCTGCATAATTTAAGCAATTCCCTTACCGAGTGTACCTCTCGAAGAGACAACTGGGTTTGAAGGTAGGGGAGTAGGTTTCTTCGGATTAGTTGTACCCTAACTTCCTCTGAGGGTGGTTGATCCAATCTTCTAAAAAGGTTTTCCATGGCAGTAATGAATGTTAGTACCTTTTCTTGCGACCCTTGTGTTCTTCGTCTGATTTCATCCCATAGGTTAAACTCATAATCATGCGGCCTGAAATCCTCTTTTAGTTGTGTCACAAGATCATCCCACGAGGTAAGACTTCCCGTTCGATACCAGTATAACGCGTCTTCCTCGAATAATTCCGGAGCAGAGCGCAATAATTGTTCCTTGGAAACGCCCCGTGATAAACGAACTTCCTCAATACGTTCTAGGAAATCGTTGACGCTAGTACGTCCGTAAAATTTGACATTCCACCTATGAATGAAGGGGTTGAAAGATGAATTACTTGGTTCACTTGGCCGTTGGGTAGGAATCGGAGACATATTTAAATTGTTCAGACAGTCAGCAAGGTATCTGAGTTGGTTCAAATCCTGGAACGAGGTCCTTCTCGTATCGTCGTCGAAAGCTGCCATTCTAGATGTTGATGATGCGAACCTTCCCTGTGACGTGTAATTTTCACAATGTTCACCTGGGCTCCTATGACTTCGTCTATCATATTCAGGTTCTCGGCTACTAGAAGGTATCCCATGAGTCTGATGTGCGATTGGACCATCTTCTGGCAAATCGATTAGATCTCCTATTATTGGAAGACTTCTGGAAACTCTGGGTGTCGGTGGAATTGGAGCATCGATGAGAGAATATGCATCCCGTGGATTGGAAAAATTCTCTTGTTCCCTTCCTGACCTCAATCCTCTAGGTACACAACCTTGATTGATAGCTGCTGACGGGTATAGACTGAATCTATCTTCCCTTTTCGCTCGGATAGATATCCCATCCATTCGAGGGAGAGCATGTTCTGCAGGGTTGACGACACGACGTCCAGGCTTCGGCGATGTTGCTTCGTACGCTAAGTTGAGGTTACCAAATAGAGCTGACGACAGTCACTTTCCAGACTAACCCGCTTAGCCTCTTCCATTTCGGTAGGACCATCTATCTTATTTAACCGTTCCATGAGGTGTGATAGACCAGAGTATAATCGACGGAAGTCATTTTCACGATTTTCAGGATCGAAAGATTCGATTTCCATGACCAATTCCTCTAGCTTACCACTGCAAATTTCGAGTTCTGAGTGAAAATCCCAATGAACTTGCACGTTAGGAGTGAGTCCAGTTTCCTTCTCCTTCCTCATAGCTTGACGCAACGCTGCTCGTTTCTCATCTACCGTGTTGTAATTCGGTAAGCCGCGAACTTTTAATTCATAAGTGAGTTCATCGCTTTTTAGTCTGTTCACCTCCATGTTAGAATAATGCACGTAGTGGATAATAGGTTAAAATAGTTTAGTTAGTCTAGTTTAAGTTACGTTAGGATGTAGTTATATGGTATATATATATTGGGATTCGGTGTTTTATTTTTCCTAGAATTTCAAGTTTTTATTTTGTATATTTCTAGAATTCTATTTTGATTTTGTTATAGAAAATCGTTTTTGTTTTGTTTCTAGAGTTATATTTTTATTTTACCTTTGGTGTGGGGTATGTAAAAAAACAATGTTCTGTCTAGGTTATTACTTATATCAACATAACCTACCTTAATACAAATTACTTTTAAGAATCCCTAACTAACGAAATGGACTGCTTAAATTTACTTTACAGAATCTTTACTACTATACAACTAATGCGAGTAGAATAAATGTACCTCAGCTTTATTTGTCTAACCAGGGTAAGTTTACCTGCTTACTAACCATATGTAACAAATCTATCTATACTTCCAAATTAACTCTACCACTGATTGGGCAAGAATAAAGTATCAACCTAAAGATGAAAAAACTGCGTTTACAATATCTACTATCTTTGAAACAGTTATTCAACCTGTTTAATTTAAATCTATTTCCCTAAGAACTATATTTACACCTTAAACTATGAATAACCCTAATAAAACACAATATGCAGTGAACCGAATTACCCTGTATATGTATATTTGACTATCTCTCAAATAGACTGTATTCAAATTCTTATTCGATAAAATTTGAACTGCTTATATTGTACCAACACAAACTTTCAAAAAATGTTTCGCCACACCCTGTATGCAAAATATAATTTATCTACTTCTCCGCAAACATCCCAAAACAACTCATGTGCCTTTGGAACTGAGTTACACATACAAGTTACTGCACCTTAATGTTACCTCTATGTTTATCTATTACTGTTTAATTTTACAAGAATATTTATTTTTAGTTTTAATTAATTGTAAGATTTATTAATTAGTTGCGATGTAAATACTGTACTAGAATAATTTAATGTATTGTTATTTAGTTTCTATGTAAATAGTTTATCGATTTACCTATTAGTTTTAACAAAATGAAATAAAAATACGTATTTACCGTATCGTGTGAACCTATCCTAATGTAATTTACAAACGATTGAATTAATAGGCACGTTTTTTTTTACATCATTGATTCACCAGTGGTTGACTGACGTCAGTCTCCGATGCACCGACATGTTAGAGTCACCAGTGGCACATAAAAAAACGCAGTTGTTGTTTACAGCATTCATCATTATCTGACAAATGACAATCGATACCACTTGAAATTTCTTCAATTGCTGACGCCGAGTGCAGTCAATACTTTATTATCACATTCTAAATTGATTTCTATTTATTCGTCCATTTCTTTAATAATTTGCTATATCCGCTTCAAATTTTTACTTTTTTGAGGTTGAGCTGTCATTTTGTAAACCACCAAATTTATCCACCACCTCGTTACAGCGGTGGAATGGTTTGCAATTTTGGTTGATGCAACAGTAATAAATGAACGCGTCATTTCTTCAATCTGAAATCCACCAATGAATATAAAAACGCAGTTGGTGAATTGGTGGATCTACCGGTGAATAAAAAAACATGCCTAATGTGAAGTGTCACATCTATATCTCGAAAAATATACAATCGATTGTTTGAAATATTAAAAATCGATTCTTTGAAAATCATTCACTAATGAACAGTGTAGAGGCAAGTCGTCTAACAAATAAGTGAATTTGAAAAAATAAACCAGTTAACTGAACCAGTTGCAATAAAAATAACTCAACCAACAATAAAATATCAAATAAACCAACATTAACCAAGTTGAGGCGCCATTTTGTTACCTTGATTAAAAGGCCCTGTTAATCTCAGGGTGGGATTCGAAATAAAAAAACCGATTCAGATGTAATGTTGGTTTAATATAATAAAATACGGTTGGTTGTTATATGAATTTACAGAAAACAAAACAAGGCCTTGCCTACTAATTGTAACGCCAAAAACTCCCTAAAGTAGTTCCGCTGTACCTCACGATTCATATGAAGTTGGCTTTCACAAATTATTTAGGTTATTCTAGGTTAATAGAAAGCATGGGAAGATTTATAGAAAAAGAAAAGTTTTACACTATCCAATCTCACCTTAGGGGTGGTTGGATACAGAATTATATTAATGAACTACCTTCGTATGCATACGTTGGCTTACAAACTCTAGTGATTGTGCTAATTATTATTAAGTAATATACAAGTTGTCCTCAACAGAGGGTAAAGACTCCAGGAAACTAAGTTCCTCAGTAGGTATGGCAAAATACTCTACTTACAATACTTTTTCATAAAGATATTTGTTATTTCAGTCAAATGTGTTTTCTACTCAAACCCCTGGATTCCTTGTTAAAAGTAAGGTATGAAGGTTACCTGTTTACAATCGGGTGCTGTGGTGTGTCCCTCCAAAAGAACTGATGGTGGCTTACTATATCTTGTAGGTTGAGGTGTATCCGATATGATGACTGGGTGTGGATGATGTACCTTATAGATGATGTCGATGCAGGAATGAAATGAAGATATCGATGTATAAAATAAAGCCAAATAAAGAAGAAATAACCAAAGAAAGAAGATAGATAGAAGAACGAAGAAAAGGAAGAGACCTAAAAAGGAGCTTGTGTAAGTATTTGGTAATAATAATTAAATATTATGAGGGTTGAGTATAGTAAACTGACAAATTAAACTCACCGTAGAAGTTGTGTGGCCTCAAAGTGGTTTCGCCTACGGATGTGGAGACAGGAATTTAAGCTGAGCCAAATAAATATCCACTTATACAAATGGTAGAGCTCCAACAGGATCACTCTAATAAAATCTAAGCTCACTTAAATATATTTCAAAAAATCTGCAAAATTGCTAAACCATGTGGTCTATCACGAACCTCACATGGAAGAAAAAAGGAAACCCATCTCCTATCTACGTATGGATGGTCTTAGAAAAAAAGGTATGTTCTTTTCATTTACTTCTTTATTACCAAAGTACTTAACACCAGAGATAAGCTCTGATAACAGAAATTAAAAGAAGAAACTATTAATTGATAAGGAAGGTCAATGATCTTTAATCAGTAGATCTATGAATAGAAAAGTGACATTATGATGAAAGATTGAAATCACTTTGAGAAGATTTATTTTTAAGATTGACAGATATGACAAGATTGTCATCTACTTTGTACACCATGTACACAAAATAACCTTTAAGCCTTTGATATTTTCAAATCAGTAACTTTTATGATCTGGTGATCATCCTATGTTTAAATAAGATTCCGGTAAATTTAGAATATAAATATTTGATTATTATTATTCCTAATTGTTGTAAATAATAAGTGGTAAATACTTATTTATTATTTTTAGGAGCCCTTCAGGGAGACGCTTGAGAAAAGTGAAAGGATTCCTGAGACTTTAATTGTATTAATCCTACTTAAAACAATCAGGATCTGTTTTTAATAAAATAGCAGTTGGTAGGTACAGAGTTTATTTTTGGATGTTTGAAAGAGAGGCACCAATAATTCTTTGTTCCATAACAGCTTGTCTAAAATTTTTTCTAGACATTTCATTAAGAACGAGGTCAGGCTGATCGGACGATAGGATTTGGAAAGTGAGTTATTCACTTTCCCAGTTTTCCGTATAAATACAACCCTCGCCACTGACCATTCTAGAGGGATGTACCCCCACGCCAGACTAGCTCTCAGCAACTTGACCAAATGGGGTAGCAGCTCTCCACTGCTCTGTTGTAGCAGAGCAGGAAAAATGCCATCCTCCCGAGGTGATTTGTACGGTGAGAAATCGTTCACTGCCCATACAATTGCCGATGGAGTGACTATGTCTGTTGCCAACTTCCAATCTTCCTTTTTGGGTTGTTCTGTCGATCCCGTTGGAAGTGGAATGGGTGACTGTTCCTCCAGAAACCGACTACTGGTGAACATCTTAGTTGCTTTAGAAATGAACATCCAGATAAGGCAAATTATGCAAAACACTCAATAGAACCAAATCATCATCCCACATCAAATAACACCATTCAACTTTTACATAGATGTCAAAATGATCACAGACTCAATTTCTTAGAATCATCAGAAACTAAAGAATATAAGAAAAAAGTTCAGTATACTCTCATAAAACAGAAATATACTCTACATTCCCCATTGTTAGATTTTCTTTTAGTTATTATATAAAGGTATACTATAAGTATGTGATATCTTAGATAATGAGATATCTTAATTTGACATATCCCAGGTTACATATCAAAATGAGGTATTTTAGTTACTTGTTCATTTATGTCAATTTCTACAATTTATCCCCGACGATGCAAATGTCCAATTTGTGAAACCGGTCGAGTAATCTAAGTTATATTTTACTGTTGTTGAATTAGTTATTTATTGATTTTATTTAATGAAATTAGACAATTAGAAGTAAGCAGCAACTCTGTTAATTTAAATATAACAACCTGTATGTATCACCTGTATGATATCTAATTCTACGTTGGATTTAAATGTCTTTTTGTATAGAATACCCCAGACCTAAAATGTATCCTTTTCAAAATATTATTTTTTTAATGAAAAATCGACAGATGTAGATTTTTATGGTAAAAATGAAAATAATCGCGGCTATTTGCTTGAAGGAAGTCCGGAAGTAAAGCAATACATTTCTACTTAATTATTTGTTTGTTGCCGGATCTTGAGCGGACAATTTAATAATATTTGTTTTTGAAGCAATACTTCTCAATTATTATCACATATTTACTTTGCATTCAAGAGAGATTAATAATAGCAATGGTTCAATGCGAGTAGAAGACTTAAAATAATCTATATCTATTCCACAGATTGCTCACCAAATTAACAAAGTACTATTATTTGGAAGAAACTTTGTTCAAAAATGATAAAAATTAACGTTTAAGAAAAAATAATGATTATATTTGAACAATGTATTAACATTCTAAAAAATTAAACGATGTACAGGGTAGATTATTGCAGGTTCAATGTTAATTATTACTCACTTTCCATAGGTTCATTCCTGTTGCGTCAAGATAACTTGTCATTCGTACTAATCATATTAAGAGAAGAATGATACGACAAATAATATACAACTTAAAATATATAGGAAACAAATGTAAAAAGTTGATTAAAGTAAATACCACATTGCAATTGCAGTCTCATTCAATAAACCTAAAGAAGAGGCACAATAATAAAAGTACAAAAACAATATGTACTGGGTGTGCAAATAAGAACTGCCGTCGTCCATATCTCAGGATCAGAGTGCGTGATTGAAATGAATTGTTTTTTAAAAATCCACCCAATTACTGAGCATGACAAAAACAATAACCGTATCATTCGAAAAATTCTGCGTATATTCGATATTACAAGTTTGAGCCTCTCTGAGTGGGATCTTTGTAATAAAAAAAACGCCCAAAGCTCCGCCACTACTCAATCGATCTTTTCAAAGTTGGTCTTGTTAAAAAAGATCTTTTACACCAATGTAAGTGTTATTAGCTCAACGCACCTTAATAAGTAACATGCCTGTTTTTGTTGTAATTGATAAACTTGTGGACTGTATAATATATTTTATTTTTGACATAACAGAAAAATTACACCTCCAGACATGTCAACATTCATGACTAAACTGATTTTGATAGGAACAAAAAGGCGCTGATGCCATATTTCATAAAATGATTGGTCGCTAAATACCTTAGAATAAAATTTTAATTTTGGGACTTAACATTCCGCCCGCCTTGAAAGTACCGTAGTACTTTAAAAATTCTTACATAATTTAGCTTCAAAAAAATAAATTATGAAGTTACATATTACGACCAATATATTAAGTTAGGTTAAACCATAACATAAAATTAAAACATATTGGTTTTAACGGTTAACATAATTAATACAGTCATTATAGTAGAACATAAAATTGACATGGTTTTAATAACATCTAATATAAACTGAAATGCTGTAATGAATAAGTAATATTACAATCATTCTCCAGACAAACTTTTTTTTTTAAAGATAATCAAAAACAAACTATAACCAAGGATACCACTAGTAATTACTAGGTCTTTGATCCTTTGGTTATACATAATTAATAATTTCAATCAATTGGCAGTGCACATACGCGATTTACTGCACGTGTTATTTCACCACCGTTCACCCTTAAGTTCACTACACGGTTAATTCCGTCCTTTCCCGGGTGCAAGGCAATGACTCTGCCTAAATGCCAATTCATAGGCGGAGCGTTGTCATTTTTTATTAACACTAAAGTTCCAACCTTAATTAAACTTGTGGAATTCTGTCTCCATTTCAAGCGAGTTTGTAGCTCTGACAAATATTCTTTTTGCCACCTACGCCAAAAATGCTGCGCCATATATTGGAGATGCTGCCACTTGGTGAGGCGATTCTCTGGAATGGTTGTTACGTTAATTTCAGGAAGGCTAGTGAGTGGTTTGCCGATCAAAAAGTGTCCTGGTGTTAACGCCGATACGTCGTCCGGATCCTGAGTAAGTGGAGATAGCGGACGCGAATTTAGTATACCTTCAATTTGTGTCAACACCGTGGCATATTCTTCAAATGCTAAACGATTTTCACCTATAACGCGCTTAATGTGACTTTTTGCTGACTTGATGCCAGCTTCCCAGAGTCCGCCGAAGCTTGGAGAAGATGCGGGTATAAAATGCCATTTTATACTATATTCAGAAGACAATTGATTAGCAATAACTTCCGAGTGATTTATTAAAAATTGGTAAATCTTAGAAAGTTCGTTATTTGCGCCCTTATAATTTGAACCGTTATCTGAGTAGACGTTAGATGGTTTACCACGTCTACTCACAAATCTAGTGAACGCAGCTAAGAATGCTTGCGTGGTCAGTTCAGATACCAATTCAATGTGTATGGCCTTCGTGCTCATACATACAAATATACACATATATGCCTTAATAATTTTAGCACCGCGCGTCTGCCTATCCTTTAACAAAAATGGTCCGCCATAATCAGTACCGACATTTACAAAAACACTATTAGAAGTAACTCGTACTTCTGGTAAGTCACCCATTAAGTAGTTAGAGTCTCTTCGAGCAACACGGAAACATTTTACACAATGTCGAATTATGTTCTTGCAGGCATTTCGACCAGATATAGGCCAGTATCTTTCTCTTACTGCGTACAACAAATTTTGTACACCGCAATGAAGCAAACGTTCATGTGTTTGTCTCAAGATTTGATTAGTCAAAAAATGATTACTGGGTAAAATTATTGGATGTTTATTCTCAAAAGGCAGAGTTGAATTTTTGATTCTGCCGCCTACCCGCATTATACCGTTTTGCACAAAGGGGTTAAGAGACAAAATTTTACTTGATTTATCTAATTCTTTTTTACTACTTAATTTTGCATATTCATGAGGAAAACATTCTATTTGTACATTTTTAATAATTACATTCAAAGCTCCGTCAAGTTCTTCGGGAAGCAATGGACCATAAATTCTGTCACTATGTCTTGCCTTGATATTAGTCACAAACCGTAAAATATATGCTAGTATTCTTAAAGTTTTCGAAAACGAAGAAAACTTATGTAGTATAGACATTATTTCAGTATTAGCCCTGATTATAGCACAAGAGACACTCCTTTGTTCAGGTGTATTGGTGATTTCATGGACAGGTTCAGTCACATTCCATTTTTCGTTATTTACCAAAAGCCAATCAGGACCATGCCACCATAATTTTGAAATTTTAAAAACTTCAACACTTAATCCTCTGGATAATAAATCTGCGGGATTATCGCTGGACTTTACATAAGACCAATTTTGGGGTTTGGTGAGTGACCTAATTTCGCTTACCCTGTTTGCCACAAAAGTTTTCCATTTGTTAGATTCATTTCGTATCCAACACAAATTTATTGTTGAATCTGTCCAAAAATATAATTTATTAAAATTGATTTCCAGAACCTTCAATATTTTACATGTCAAATTTGCCAGTAATTGCGCACCACACAATTCAAGACGAGGCAGGCTAATTTGCCTCAATGGAGCAACGCGTGATTTTGCACACAACAAACTAGAGTGATAAGTTCCATTAGCATTCAAAGAACGTAAATATATGCACGCCCCATAGGCCTTTACTGAAGCATCGCAAAATCCATGCAATTCAATACTTACGTATTGTGGAACAATTATGCACCTTGGGATTTTTATTTCCTTAATAACGCAAAGATTAGTATAAAATGAGAACCATATATTCTGAGAGAGATTCTGAGGAATATCATCATCCCAGTCTACCTTTAATTGCCAAAGTTCTTGAATTATAAGTTTTGCAATTATTATAATTGGACCCAGCAAACCTAGAGGGTCAAATATTTGACAAATTAATGATAAAATCGCGCGTTTTGTTAATTTATTATTATACAAATTATTATTAATATTGATATTGTATCTAATAGAATCATCACTAGCGTCCCAGTATACTCCTAAAGTTTTATTTTGCTCATTTAGCCCTATACTAAGTATACTAACGTCTAGATCTTTGTTCGTTTCGAATTTATTTACCAACTCTTTATTGTTACATAAAAACTTCCTAAGTTCAAAACCATAATTCGCCAACAACTTAAGGATATTATTCTGAATTTCTAACAATTCTGACATTGAATTGGAGCCTGTTAGCAAATCGTCCATATAAAAATCTCTTTCAATAATTTTACTAATTTTAGGAAAATTTGTTTTATTTTCACTAGCAATCTGAAATAAGCATTTGACCGCTAAATAAGGAGCGGACGCCGTGCCATAGGTTACGGTATTTAATTTAAAACACTTAATTTTTTCGTCTGATTGTGATCTCCAAAAGATCTTTTGATATTTTAATTCATCCGGATTAATAAGTATCTGACGATACATTTTTGATATATCACCGGTCATAACATATTGGTGAATGCGGAACCTAGCTAAAATAGAAAAAACATCTTGCTGTAGCGTAGGGCCACTAAATTGAACATCATTAAGAGAAAGTCCACTTGATGTTTTTGCCGACGCATCAAACACTACCCGGCATTTGGTAGTGAGGCTACTGTATTTTAATACCGCATGATGCGGTACATAATATCCCTCATCCTTTATATCATCAATTTCCGTCATATGACCAAGACTATGATATTCATTCATGAATGTGCAATATTCAGATTTTAAATTCGGATTTTTTTCGAGTTTTCGTTCAAGCAAATGAAATCGACTTAATGCCATATTACTAGAATCACCCAATGAATCTAGATTATTCTTAAAAGGAACCCTGACTATAAATTTCCCCGTTGAGTCCCTTGTCGTAGTATTTCGAAAATAGTTCTCGCAGTATGTTTCAGATTCGGACATATTTACCTTATTATCAACCTCTTCGATTTTCCAAAATTTTTCGATTTTATGTTCAAACATAGCATTAGAATCCGAGATATTTAAATAACTATACGATTTATTGAAAGATGTAAAATCTAAATTTAAATTACCCGCTATTATATAACCAAATTTGGTCTCTTGCAAAATTGGCATTTTGAATCCAAGTTGGACCTGATTAGATCCCATAATAGGCCAGAATATGCTTGATCCTAGCAATACATCAATATCTGCTGATACATTAAAATTCGGATCAGCCAATTGTAAATTGGAAGGAATTTAAAGGTTATCTTTATTAAAGGACATGGTTGGTAATTTATCAGTAACTCTAGGTAGAACTAAACAACTAATATTACTCTTGTAATTATTAAACCGTGACTTTATTGTCAAATTTACTTGTTTATTTATGTTAGTTAATGTTTGGCCTACTCCCTTCACTGCATGATTTATTTTAATTGGTTCTATACATAATTTGTTACAAATATCCTGCGAAATAAAGTTACTTTGTGAGCCACTGTCCAATAGAGCCCGAGCAGTAATTGTTTTTACCCCATTTGTTAACTGAATAATTGCAGTTGAAAGTAATACTTGCGAATGACCTTTCACTGCTGAAATTTCCCCAAAAGGTGTCACTTGGTTAGAGCCGGTAACTCCGCAAGCTGTCGCATGTGAATTCAACGAAGAACCTTGAATTTGGTCTATGTTATTTTCATGAGAGGGAGGAGTTTGTTGGATTTCTTGCTCTTGGCGCGAAATATTTCCACTGTTGGTTCTTCCTGGGCTTTGATCGTTTTTATTGTAATGTTCCCTATGGAGTAGTGTATTATGAGCCTTCCTACATTTAAAACATTTTGATTTTGGACATTTCCATGAGTGATGTGAATCTCTCAGACAGTTTAAACACAATTTAAGTTGTTTGACTGCACTTATTCGGTCATTAATTGATAATTTCAAAAATGATTCACATTTAAAAATGCCGTGAGACTGTTGGTTACAAAAATAACACTTAAAATTACTCTCTGAATTTTTGTTATCTGTAGATTGGTAACTATTACTATGTCCATGTTTATATATTTTTTTTAATGATTGTTTATACTTACTTGTCTCGACACTATTATTCGAGACGTCCAATTTTTCCAATATCTCACATTTATTTTTCAAAAAAATATTTAAATCACTCATTGCTGGTAATTCTTTCGCGTACTTATACGTTTCCCAATCACGTCGCGTAGTAGGGTCAAATTTACTAGACATTATATATATAATCAGACGATCCCAAGCATCTGTGTTTTCTCCTAAAGAATTAAGAGAACGTAAATGCTTTGTGACACAATCATACAAATTGCGCAGGTCACTATATGATTCGTTCATCAAACATGGATGCTCAAATATTGCACGTATATGATTATAAATTATTAACTTTTTGTTTTCGAATCTATCTGTCAAAAACTGCCATGCAATCCTATAATTCGCATCAGAAACTTCTATTGACTTGATTATGTCATGAACCTCTTTACATAACGAGGACCTTAAATAATAAAATTTCTGTATGTTATTTAATGCAGTATTACCATCCACTAAGGCTTGAAAGGAATCCTTAAATTCTAACCAGTTGCCATACTGGCCATCAAAAGTTGGCAATTTAATAGGTGGTAACTTTACAAATGACTGTACCGAATTTAAATCGGCTACACCGAACTTATTTGAACCGACCACGGAACCATTACTACCGTCATTCGAACTTTCTTTATTATATTTATTTATTAAGTTATTTATATTGCTAATCAATTTATAATATTTGGTTTCAAACTCATTTCTCTCAGCTTCGTCGGGCTGAGATTCTGATTCATTTTCTTTAGTACCTAATTGTTCTATTCGAAATTGAAGTTCCTCAAACTCGTTACAAATTGGCTGTACGCCTTCTAACCTAATTTGCAATTCATTAATAATTTCATCATTTAATGTTTCTCGATTAATTGACTCAAAATAATTTTTAAATCGTGTTAGCTTACTTTTTATAGTCGTTCTTTGGGATTTTAATGTCCCGAGTTCAGCCATGTTATCGACACAAATCCAAACTATTACCAAATTAAATAATATAATTATGGAACGCACTTACTCAGAACTTTTTTTCGAAAGGAACCCTTGGTGGAACACGACAATTTTATTTTTCACTGCCTTCCTGTTCTCTCTCTCTTCTATTTGGCTTGGACTATGATGGACTTCACGCTGCATGCACTATCTTGAAAATATGGTTTCTCTCTTGTTAAGAACCGCGCTTTTTTTGCCGGTTATATTTATCAACAGTTTACTTCTAAATTGTTGAACATCACTAGATACATTTCACTTATTCTTCATCCGGCTCGAAGGACCAATGTTTTGGTTGTAATTGATAAACTTGTGGACTGTATAATATATTTTATTTTTGACATAACAGAAAAATTACACCTCCAGACATGTCAACATTCATGACTAAACTGATTTTGATAGGAACAAAAAGGCGCTGATGCCATATTTCATAAAATGATTGGTCGCTAAATACCTTAGTATAAAATTTTAATTTTGGGACTTAACAATGCCCGTTAGAGGGCGCTTTTTTTTTAAATCTAGGTCCCTGTTGAAAATGTTGAATGGAATGTCAAGTACACAAAAATATCATTAAATTGACGAAAACCGCATGTCAATATATTTTTCCTATCCCAAGGTATTTTGAAACTCGTGTAAACGGTAGTAGGTTAGGCATATTAGCAACAAAATTGGGGCTCAGAAAACAGTCTTCGAGCAAAGGCTCGCCGAAAAACTCGATTACCAACAGCGGCGCCGAAAAAGCGAAAGGCGGGTATAATGGACAGCTAGTTAGGCGATTGAGACTGAATAACATATATTTTTGTAAACCACTGTGAAACCAGATCTTGTTAATTTTTTCTTTGTGCTTTGTAAAAACATATGACTTGTGTAAAAACAGTTGAAAGTGTGCTTTATTCAAATGAAGCTGGTGTATCCCAGTCAAACAAGATGTACTGGCCACCGGCAAAGGCAACAATTCTAAAGGCCTTAAACCAGCGTTCCTCCATTTTGGTCCTCTAACCGAATCAATTCACCAATCAAGAAAACAAAATACATTCAACAATCAAAGGTCAGTTACCTTAATTTTATTCCTCCATTTTTTTTAAATTAAAAAAACATCCGTAGTACGGGATAGAAAGTTGTTTAGCAAAAATCGTCTTATCACTTCAAATCATCTACATGGTATTTATTATTATTAGTTTTCAACTTCCTTTGTTCATATCTCAATACAATCATATTAATGATTATACATAGTGGTATATTTGATACTTGAATTTAAAAAAAAAATCGTTTAGGAAACTGATTGATATAAATATTCATTTTATGCTATAACTCTTTGTTACACTCAAAATAAACATATACTTAAACAAT
Organism: Lochmaea crataegi; assembly: GCA_947563755.1. Taxonomy (NCBI): domain Eukaryota; kingdom Metazoa; phylum Arthropoda; class Insecta; order Coleoptera; family Chrysomelidae; genus Lochmaea; species Lochmaea crataegi. The sequence continues at coordinate 42,991,734 of OX387425.1, read as the reverse complement.
TCACAAATAAACAGTTCATAATTGCAATTTATAAAATCAAATCTTGCAACTAGCAAATTTTACCATATAAACACATCTTCAACAACCTCATAATCACTCATATACACCACTCTTCATGAGGGTGCGCATGCTAGCTAGCCTTCGTACGTCAAAAATGTTGGCCTATAAACGGAAAAAGAGAATGTATACCCTGCTATCGTGCTAATCCGCAGCCATTATCCAATATTATGGGAGATCTGGATTATGCTGGTCCTTCCAAACAAAAGGGGTCCAAATTCAGAAATCGTTGCTTTACTAAAGCTTACCTACATTTGCATTTTTGTGTGCTTAGCTACCAAGGTAATTCACATAGAATCAGCCAGCGAACTGACCACGGAATGCTCCATTGGCTTGTTGCGTAGGTTAATTTCCAGACGCGGATTTTGTGGTAGTTTTTATTGCGATAATGGAACCAACATTACTGGAGCTTACGCCGAGCTAAAGGGTATTTTAGTAATCCCCCAAAGTGAAAAATTCGCATATTTTCATCAAGACAATAAAATTCGATGGCATTTCATTCCAACCTGATCTCCCCGCTTCGGCGGGATGGATCTGAGGAGGTGCAGTAAAATCAGTGAAAGGTCACTAACGCCGAATAATTAACGACAAAAATCAGCTGACTTACGAGGAGTTGTACACATTTCTTGTACTGCCCTTAAGCAACGATCCCATCGACCTAGAAATGCTAACTCCTGGCCACTTCCTAGTTGGTGGTAGACCCATTAATTTTCTCCCTAACTTCAGTCTTCAAAATGAACCTGCTGCTGCTGCTATACCAGCTGCTGCAACACATGCTTCAAGGTTTCTGGTCTACATGGAAAAATGAATATCTTCACAACCTACAACAGCACGTCAAGTGGTGCCCAGTGACATCTCCCATCTCCTTGGTGCCGTAGTCTTGCTAAAAGATGACAAAGCTCCAACCTGTGAGTGGATTCAAGGTCGGGTTTCCGCAATGCACCCTGGCCAACATGGACAAGTGAACGTAGTGAGTGTTACCACGCCAAATACTGTGTTAAAACGTTGTATTGTCAAATTGTGTGCTTCACCCATAAAATACCTTCTTTCAGATTCATGTACCTTTATAGGGATAGTTTTGTGTGGAACGCTGAAAACTTCACTCCATGTTTTTATATAAAAAAACTATACACTTCTTATAGACTAACGTATTTTATTTTCGAAAGAAACTTATTTTTTTCAAGGGCAGCGGCACGTTTGTGCCGATATCAAATACTCGTCGTGCCCTCCGCAAGTCACCTCTAAATGTCGCTGCCGTCATTATAAATCATCAAGCAAAGGTGGTGTATCCCAGGCAAACAAGGAGTACTGGACACCGGCAAAGGCAACAAGTCAAAAGGCATTAAGCCAGTGTTGCGCCAGCTATAGTTTTGATTTGATCACCCTTCATGTTTTTTTGGGTCGCTGAATACGAATTTGAAGTTTGCGGGAGAATATTTTGTCTCTTTTATGGCCACTTTTTACCAAATGCTGGCACTTTTTCCAGTTTTTGATCTCTATCTTAAAAAGAAAACAATTTTTCAAAAACCAATTTGGTACAAAATTGAAGTAGACGAAATTTCCTACATTTCTCATATGTAACGTTTGTTTTTAAGACTAACCGTTTAGCCGCTAGAGCGCGCCCAAAGGGGACCATATTTCGATATCTAGTGAAATTCACCATTTACGATGAAAATGCCCTTGCTGTGATACTCAACTTAGTAACAATTCATTGAATTATACAATTTATATGATATGGGGACGTGGAAACCTTCCTGCAACCACCTACTCTCCTGTCCACGCTCTGGAAAACAGAACCATTAAGGAACAAATCATGTTTCTTCACGCAATGAGTGGGTGTGACACGACTCCGGCACCATACAGCCAAGGTAAATTGAAGTTTGTGAAAACTCTCACCAAAAAAACCCACCTTGCCGATGGTGTAAGTGTGTTCAAAAACCCCGAGGCAACTCCAGAAAACAGTGCAGCATCGGGGGAGAGATTCCTGGTCAATGTGTACGGGTAACCGATACATAGGAAGAAGTGAACCGTCGATAAAACGTCTTAGGTATATAAATTATAAGAAAGCAGCAGACCTCATTAAAAATAGTTGCACTACCACCATAAGCAGCTGCAGCTACACAACACAGTTTCAGGGTGTATCACCAGGTGCCGCAATGGCTAGGGATTCAGAAAATTGTCGAATATTTGAATTGGGAACGAACTACAAAAGGACTGGAACCAATCACCTCTCGACAAGTTCCTGCTCTTCCCGAACTGCTGCGTCTGGTATCATGCAGATGCGTCAAGACGCATGTAGCTGCAAAAAAGCAGGCCTCAAATGCACCAATCTGTGCATCAACTGTGAGGGGTCGTGCAATAACGTAACAATCGAGACAGATAGGCTTCACCTTTCCGCCGGTTATTGAAACCATCGAAGAGAGTGTGGCCAAAGAGGGCGAAGGTATGTAACATTTCTTATTATATTTCAGTTTCCAAAAGAAACAACTCTTGATAAACTCATTACTTTATTTGGTAAAAATGTTCAACTGTAACATGGCATACAAGTGTTCAACTGTGGACAACTTAAACTACTACTAACATAAAACGGAAACATACAAGAATTGACATATGATGTGTACAGTTGCCAACTTAAATTCACTACACTAATGATAGCATTACTACTTGAGTATAACACTATAAAAATATAAATTTGAAAAAGAAATCTTCTGAAATAAACCACGAGATTAGTAAGTTAAAAAACATATATCAACATTTAAGAGCTGCCGAAATTTAACAAACTTACTTTCAGGTGAAGCTTTAGTTGATGAATCTGCAATTTGTTCGTCAGTTTGCAAATACTTTATGATAATTTCTTTATTGCTTACCAAGTCTTTCAAAGAAATGTTTTACATCAATGTGCTTAGACCTCTTAGTTTCCAAGGTGTGGGCCCTTTTTATAGCAGACTGATTGTCTTCGTAAATGGTTATGAGAAAAACATTTATCAAAATATCGTGAAGTAAATTTCCCAGAAATATGCACTCAGTGCAGCAGGATGATAGTGACACACTCTGCTTCACTACTTGACAGAGCTACTACTGATTGTTTTTTAGAACTCAAAAAAACTGCATTTTTATTATTTTTTATAACAAATCCCGTTGTACTCTTCCTGTCATTTGAATCAGTAGCAAAGTCTGAATCTGCCAATGCAAAGACATTAATTTGTCTACCATTAGTCTTTTTATATATTAAGCCATAGTTCTCCGTACCTTTTAGATATCTAAGTACATTCTTCAGCTGACCCCAATGCTCATTATTATAACAGTTTTGAAATCTACTTAGGTATCCAATACTAAAACATAAATCAGGGCGTGAACCAAGCATAATATACATTAAGCTCCCTATCAGCTCCTTATAAGGTTCCTTAAAATTATTTACATCAGTACCTTTTTTCAAATCGACTTTAGTTTGTATAGGGATTTTTGACACCTTTCACTCATCCATATTAAATCTTTTAAGAATTTTGGTTATTAACTGTTTTTGTGAAATAAAATTTGTATTTGGTTGTATGTCTATTTCTAAGCCCAAAAACAATAATTTATTATTATTACTCAAATCACGGATCTCCATTCTGGATATTAAACTGTTCTTAATTGTTTCTACTTCCTGATCTAAACATGACAATAAGATGAAATCATCTACCCATATAAGCATAAATGTGTTTTTAGTATAGTATAAATAACAACGATCAACTTTTGACCGTTTCAGACCTAAATCAATTATGTGTTCATTAATGAAATTGTTCCAGCATTTTGGACTTTGTCTTAAACCGTATAAAGCTTTAACAAGTTTACATACTTTAATTGCAGTATAATCATCCAAGCCATCACGAGGTTTCCTATAAATTCCTTTAATTTAAATTACTGTTCAAAAATGCCGAACGTACATCCAACTGAAATACCTTTAAATCATATTCTTCTGCTAGTGCAAGTAGAACTCGAAGTGTCATCATTCTCGCAAAAGGAGCATATAGTTCTTCATTTTCCATAACTGGCTGTTGGTAACCCTCGCCACTAGCCTAGCCTTTTTTTATTTCTCCATCCATTACCTTTTCAGAAAAAACCCACCTAGAATCAATTATTTTCACATCTGGCGGAGGTGTTTCCATTACCCATGTTTCATTTTTCTCTAACGACTGTAACTCTTCTTGAATAGCTTCTTTCCACTCCTTGTCATTTTCTATTGCTACATTATACGTTCTTGGAACATCTAAGGACAAATCTCCAGGTGTTGAGACCATCATGATTTCTACTTCGTAATCATCTAAGTGGTGTGGCACTCGTCTTTTCCTATTACTTCTTCTTATAGACATATTATTCTTCATCCAAACTTGTTTCCTTATTTTCCAGATTTTCATTTATTTCGGGAATTTCTTTTTCCCTGTTCTGATTATCATCATTTAATTCTAAATTAATCATTTTCTTTGAATGTATATCAAGTTTACCAGTTCGGTTCTCTTTTGGTACATGTACATATGCCTCACAACCGAATACCCTAATTTTAGCTAAGTTAGGTTTACTACCATACAACATTTCAGCAGGCGTGCAATTTTGTGGTATAGTGGTACTTTTTAACAAATTAATCAAATAAGTGGCTGTTAGCACCGGATCTCCCCAGAAAGTTTTTTCTAAATTAGCATCAAAAATCATACAACGATCCATATCTAAAATTGTACGATTTAGTCTTCCAGAGACTCCATTCTGCTCTGTAATAGTATATTTATTATTTATTTCCTTTTCCTTTAAATGATTTTGAAAGTCATGTGAAGTATACTCACCCCCATTATCACAACGTATAGTCTGAATTCTTTTATTTGTTTGAGTTTCAACCAAATTAACATAAGTTTTAAAATGTTCAAAAACCTCAGATTTACTTTTCATTAAAAATATCATGGTAAAGTGAGTATAATGATCAACAAAAGACAAAAAATAATTCATGCCATCTCTTGATGGAGGTGTAATTTTCCCACAAACTTCTGACGAAAACATTTGCAAGGGCCTTTTTGCTTTAATATCATCAGGCAATGATTTTAAAACAGTTTTCTACATTGTTTTCCCTCTAGACATGTTTTACAAATTGTGTTGACAGGATATCTGCTTGAATGGCCCTTCCTTCAATGAAATAATGTGCAGTCTACTAAATATGAAACATCTTTACATTCAGGAAATAATTTAACACAATACAAATTGTTTTCAGATTCACCTTGAAGAATACGTATATGTTATTTCTAATAGTATATTATGCAACGATCATGTAATGATGGTTATTAATACACAAGCATTAACCGGGATACGAAACGAGCCGAAGGCGAGTTTCTTATGGTTAATGCGAGTGTATTAATAACCATTACATGAGAGTTGCATACACTATTTTTTCTACGAACAAGAAATTTTATTTGAATTCAACAACATTGCTTTTTATTATACTTCTCTTGCTACCCTCCAATCCATAAATTGACCATAAAATTTATCATATACCTTTTTTGATATTGCAGGTAATAACTATTGGATACATTTTTCGCCTTTTCAGCGATTTAAGGTGGTGTGTATGAAAACTCTTCGTCGCTCGACATTTCTTTTATGTATGTCAAATGTAACTACTGTATGTAAGATGAACACTGACATTTGGTAGATGTATTCTGTATGTCAAATGTAACTACTGTATGTAATTTCTATACACGTCAAAAAATAATAGTTCAATAATATTAAACGCTTTACAAAATTAGAAAAATTAATTTCCACAGAGCAGACCGTCCACTAAGGAGCAACAACTACTTCTCGGGCTATATGCCCCGACAGACATTGAATTACACTTCTAAAGTAAACGGGGTTGGTATATCTGTTAAGATAGAACCAACCATTCTGGTTTGCGATTAGAAGGAATAACATCACTTGTAGACCGGTTTCGACGACCTATTAAATCAGGTGAGATCCATTGCCAAGGGAAATTATACTGGCCCATTATACCAGCTTTAGGTGAATTTTGGGTTTTGCAGGAAGAGCAAACGGGGCATTTATTGATATAACGAGATATAGTAAGTTTTGGCCAATAGTAGATCTCAGAAATTCGATCGATGGTTTTGGAAATGCCGAGATGTGCGCTAGTTTGATCATCATGAAAAGTATTTAGGACATCAATCCTGTTTGGGGTAGGGACTACAATTTTCCAATGGGATAAATTACTAGATACGGGGTTTGGAAAGAAGACATGTTTGTAGAGGACATTATTTTCTACTTTAAAAGTGGGGAATGACTCGGGATTATTATTGACTTCATCAATCATAGCGGTATACCAAGTATCCGGCTTGAAGGTAGTGACATCAATCACTGACATATCTGGAAATGACCAGGAAAGTGCATCACTGACAACCATAGCGGTTCCTTTTCTATGTTTGATTTCAAAATCAAACTGCGATAGTCTGAGGGAAAGACGAGCTAAACGTCCAGAGGGGTTAGAAAGTTTTGATAATACTGTGGGGATGAATGATCAGTTTCGAGTGTGAAATATGAGTTCTTTCCACATAAGCTCTAAATGTTTCTACACCAGAAATTACACCTAAAAGTTCTTTTTCAGTGGAACTGTATTTTCTTTCGGTTTTGTTCAATGCTCGGCTTGCATATGCGATAGGGTGTTCGATACCATCAAATTGTTGATATAAGATTGCACCAAGTCCGGTGTCACTAGCGTCAGTCTGTAGAATCAATTCTTTCGTAAAGTCAGGGCTTGCAAAAATGGGGCTAGAAGTAAGTCGTTTTTCTACTAAAAGCATTTTCAGCATCAGGGGTCCAAGAAATTGGTTGTCCTTTTTTTCTGCTATGAAGGAGGTCAGTTATTGGGGAGCAAACGGTAGAGAAATCTTTGATGAATCGGCGATACCAGCCAATTAAGCCAATAAGTCTTTTGACTTCGGTAGTGTTTTTGGGAGCAGGGTACTTAAGGATAGCGGAAACTTTGTCTTCATCTGTTCGAAGACCAGCTTTGTCGACTACAAAACCAAGGAATTTAAGGAAATCTCGACAGAACTCACATTTTTGGAAATTTACAGTAAGATTTGCCTCTTTAAGACGAAGATATAACTTATTAAGGATTTCTAAATGAAGTTCGAAAGTAGGGGTAGCAATAATGATGTCATCCAAATAACAAAAACAGTAGGGCCTTAAAGAAGGGTATATAACAATGTCCGTTAGACGTGCCATAGTTTTTGGGGCGTTAATTAGACCATAAGGAGTGGTCGTAAATTCAAATAAACCTAAGCCATAGACAGCGAAAGCCGTTTTGGGACGAGAAGATTCAGTAAGGGGTATTTATAGGAAGGCTTTTTTCAAATCAATAGAGGTAAGAAATTTAGCGTCTCGGAGTTTGCTAAGAATGATATCTTGATTATCTTTGTAATGCTATTCACTGTCATTGGTGCGGAAAGAATAAAGTTCAGGGTGTTGAGGATTGGGTAAAATTAATTTATATTTTTCTTTGTCGCTAATTATTGATTTCGCGTTATCTCCTGCTAATTTTAGAAAGAAATATTAGCTGAAATTTTCATGGATAATATAGAAAAAATAATTCATAAACACCCCCTTAGTAAAAAATTTATGTACTGGCACCGTTATGTAGATGACATTTTAGCTAGCTTCACTGGTACTACTAGACAACTAGATAGCTTCATTACTTATATTAACTCAATTCATAGCAATATAAAATTTACCGTAGAACATAAAGAAAATAAGTCTATAAACTTTTTAGACCTTACAATTTCAAATATAAACAATAAACATGATTTTTATATATTTCGCAAACCATCACATACAGACATTACAATTCATAATAGTTCGGTCCACCCATTCAGTCATAAATTAGCAGCCTTCAATAGTATAATACACAGAGTTTTAACAGTCCCATTAAACAATAATAATTTCAATAAAGAACTAAATATCATTAAACAAATAGCAGTTAATAATAATTACGATCCAAACTTAATTGACAATATCATAAATAAAAAGATAAAGAAACGCACTTTAGAACAAGTATATCCTTCAGATAAAAATAAAAATAATCAATTTAAAAGCTTAACATACTTTGGAACACCATCTGTAGCGTACAAAGCACCTAACCGGTGAATTGATACGCCTCAAGGTCCGGAGTTAGTTTCGAAGTTGAAAATATACAAAGAGTTGATATATTTTCCAATATACTTTGACAATCTGTCTCAAAATTAAGAATGACAAATATTGACAACTACTAGATTAAAATAAAATACAAAGTGTCAAAAAAATACACAAACACTAGCATTTTCCAACATACTCCCACCTTGTGCCATGCTTCCAAGTGGCACAACTTCTTAGGAAAATCTACGACTCAAATCTCGACGGGGGCTTAACTTGTCTTCCATATCTTGTAACAATTGGGGTTCTGCTTTCCCTAACGGTAGTTATTTTTCTTTCCCTCATCGTTGAGTCTTCTTCAGATTTATTAGACTTAGGCTGTTCGTTCTCAATATCTAACCTTTCTAAGTGTCTTTTTTGCAGTTCACATCTCACCGAAGTATCTTCTTCGGTCTCGATTTCAAGGGGGTAAAATCTTTGAATGGGTCTCATCAAAGAACCCGTTGAAGTACGAACTTTCACCAGACGAATTTTTCCATCTTTTCCGGGAAAAATATCTTCTACTATACCCAAAGGCCAATCAAGTCTCTTCAAATGTTCGTTTTCGATAATCACAATGTCTCCTTTAATAATTTCTCTGGATGTTTTTCTTTTCATGTGCAAAACTAGCTGGCTCAGGTATTCTTCTCTAAATCTTTTTCTTAAATTAATTCTTATCTTCTGAATGTATCTCAGATGCCTTTTAAGAGATGTGGCATCAATTTCGTCCATACAAGGTGTCCCGATTTCCTTGACATCTTGAAGAAACATAGACGGGGTTAGAACAACTAATTCATTTTTCGTGTCTGTAATATAGGTGAGGGGCCGTGAATTTATTACTGATTCACATTCGCATATAACTGAAAAAAGCTCTTCATAGGTCAGACAAGCTTTTCCAAGTTGTTTCTTTAACAGCTGTTTCAATATGCCTATCAGACGCTCCCACCATCCGCCCCACCAAGGAGATCCAGGAGGGTTAAATTTCCATTTCAACCACGATAGGAAGTCGTCTTTCATATTTTCAGGAACTTTCGCATCCCATGATAACTTTAAATCCCATGATTTCTGAATCAATAATCGAGGAAAAATTATAACTGGACAACAAAAACCAACAGGATCGAAAAGACGTTGTGTTAAAGAAAGAATTATTCTTTTTGTGATCATATCTGTATTAATATTCCTGAAAGGATCGAAATTCATTTGAAGAGTATCTGTCTCTTTGTTCCAATGAAGGCCTAAAACAGTAGTCAAATTCTCATCACTATTTTCTGTTGATTTATTAGTCATAGTATGCTCCCACCCTCGAAGATCAAATTTACCTTCTAGCATCAGTTGAGTGGATTCCAAAATAAATTCATTGAGATCTTTTTCATTATCAACACTGGTCACACAGTTATCTAGGTAAAAGCTATTTATCAATTTTGTTATCACCCAATTAGAAAATTTCAAATATCCTTCCGGCTGTTCAAGAGCCTTTTCTAAATGATATTTAATTACTGCTGCCAGTAAAAAAGGACTAGAAGTAACTCCGAAAACAACTCTTGCATGACGATAACATTTCAAACTACCTTCCTTATCAAACCATAAGAATCTTAAGAAATCACGATCGTTTTCATTCAAACTTATTTGTAAGAACGCTTTTCTGATGTCTGATACAACACCAATCTTATGGAGTCTAAATCTAATAAGAATCGATGGAATGAGTTCGATAAAATTTATTCCTTTTTTTAAGCAATGATTCAAGGAAACCTGATTTCTATCCCTAGCAGATGCATCGAAAACAGGCCTTAATTTAGTAGAGACACTATTTCATTTTACCACATGTCGATGTGGCAAATAGAAACCAATCTCCTTATCAATTGGAGATATTTCTTCAATTACGCCCTCGTCCTTCCATTCACTTATAGTTTTATCATATGTATCATAATAACCATCTTTTTCTAATTTCTTAATAAGATTATCTAGTCGTTTTTTGGCCATATCGAAATTATTAACAATTGGAGGATGTCCATCATTCCAAGTCAAACCTACTTCATATCTTCCTTCACTGTTGATACAAATCGACTCTAGGAAATTTTCCATTGTATCTTCTTCTATCTTCTTTCGCTGATTTCGTTTCTCAGGATCCGTAATACCCAACGTTTCCAAGTCCCACAAATGTGAGATATCATTATTGCAGAAAAAAGAAGAAACCAACATTGAAGAAGCATATGAATTTCTATTATGGTCTCTGGGAATTTTTCCCATTAGAACCCAACCCAAAAGAGTTTCCATTGCTATCAATCCACATTGCAGAGAATATCGTTTCCCAGTAAAAAGTTTTCCTGCAATATCAGCTCCGATTAAAATTTCTATTGGACCGTCGTTCCTATCTGAGATCGAAACACCTAATTGATGAAGTTCGTTCATCCACGGACCTTCTGATATGGAAGCGACGTGACTACAAATCAATGGTTGATCAAGAGCATCAAAGTTACAAATATACTTCTCGTTCAAATTTTTCAGAGTAATTCGATATCGATTATGATGGCTAGTTTCCGAATTTGTTCCCTCAAATAGAGCATGAATTAATTGTTCTGAACCCAAAGCTTCGTATCCCATTTCAATCGCAACGTGTTTCACAATATATGATCGTTGTGATCCAGTATCAATTATTGCTCTAACCAAACGAGTTTTAAAATTACTGCTTAGCTGCACAACAAGTGTTTGAAGGATAATTTCATTGTGATACGTGGTGTTTGATAAATTATCAACAATCCCAGAAGCATCATTCGTGGTTAAAATATTTGATTCTAACAGAGGTTTTTTCTTAGAGCACATGAGAGTAGCATGTTTCTCGTTACATTCAGAACACCTAATATCTATTTTACATTTTCTAGCTAGGTGTCCAAATCTCAGGCATAAATAACATCTACCGTGATCAATCAATACCTTCCTTTTCTCATCAAATGATAGCTTTTTCATCTCATCGTCGTCACAATCTGAAGAAAGATGGAATTCCTTGCAAAAAATACATTTGGGACATTTATTTTTGTTAAATAATCCGGATGCAGTAGATACAGAAGGTAATTTTGATTGATTTTCTCCTTGCTTTCTATTTTCATTGCCAAAACCAGATATTGCCAATGAAATTCTTTCTTCGTTTTCAATTTCTTTTTTGAGAAAATTCATTAATAAATCTAATCGATTTTTCGAAAATAATGATACATCGTATTTTTCACTGCGCTGCCATACCCTCAGTAAACTTTCTGGTAAACATGATTCGACAAGTGGATAAAGCATTACTGCACAGGTATCGGAATTTACTCCCAAAGTCTCAAGTGATCGTAATTGTGATTCGATTTGATCATACAGATAACTGAGTTTGGATTTCGAGTTAAAATTATTTAAAATCAATTTTAAAAGTTGTCTCACATAAAATTCAACCAATAAATCGTCCCTACCAAAGCGGGATTTCAAACACTCGATGACCTTTGGGTAATTTTCTTTGGTTGAAGGATAACTTTCAACAAGTTGACGAGCACGTGCTTTTATAGAAGTTGCTTGAATAAGGTATTGAAATTTGTCCTCGGTGGGTATAAATTCATCTTCATGTATGCGTTTAAATTGGCTCCAGAATGATAACCAATCACCATCAAATTTTTTAAGTTTTATCAATGGCAATTTCACCCTACGTTTGCTATGACACGAATGATTTGAGTTAGATAATTCAGATAAAGCATCCTTATTCAAACTTCTTTCTACTTTAGCCTTAAGTCTATTATACTTCCCTAATATTTCATCCGCTCTAGAAGTTTCAGCATCAATGTCCTCGGTCGGCGTATCATCTTCTAACATCAGGTTCAACATTTGCCTATCAAGTTCCATTATGGTTTCTATCTTCTGATCCAAAACTTTAAGATTTCCATGTAGATCATCAATGTCATGATTCGGGTCCAGTAATAGTTTCATCGACTCTTCATATAATCGTTCGAACGAAGTTCGATATGTGGTTACAGCTTTCAAAACCTTTATGTAATACGGGGAATAAAAAATAAATGGGTTCAACCTCTAGCATATAATTTTTTTCATTCAAATTGTCCAGCAACAACCATGCAAACTATGATTTTCAGCTTAGTTACAAAGCTTCGAGATATAGGAATTATTGTTACTGTATTAATTACGGATTTAGGCTCAAACAATATTAACTTAAAAAATAATCTAAATGTTACACCATCGCAACCCTTCTTTTATGTGAACAACCAAAAAATAATTTACATGTTTGATACTCCACATTTGATAAAAGCAATTAGGAATAATTTACATAAACATAACTTTGTACAACCTGATGGTCAGGAAATTAGTTGGAAGTACATAGAAGAATTTCATCAACACGATAAAAAATATCCAGTACGTGCTGCTCCAAAATTAACCGATTCACATATCCATCCCAACAATTTTGAGAAAATGAAGGTAAAATATGCCACACAAGTGTTTAGTCATACTGTCGCCTCAGGATTAAGCCTTTATTTAAGATTTGGAGTTATCCCTGCCACTGGTCTGGCAACAGCTGAGTTTGTAGGTTTAATGGATGATTTATTTGACCTGTTAAATTCTTCAAACTTATGTTCAACTAAGCAATTTAATCGAGCATTTAAGGGAGAACAATATCAAATAGATTTTTTAAACAAGTGCTATTCATATTTCGATAATTTAGAAATAGTGTCTAAAACAGGGAAGGATGTGACTGGTACAGTAAGATTTTTAACTTGTTTGAAAACAACAATTAATGGTTTGATACATTTATGGCAGTGTCATTTAAATACAAAATTTTCTTTTCTTCTCACCCGACGTCTAAATCAAGACTGCATAGAAAATTTTTTTGGAACTGTGAGGCAGCAGAATGGAAATTGTAGAAATCCAACTGCTATACAGTTTCAAAGATCTTTCAAGAAACTTTTGTACGTTAAGCTATTTCATTCTGGCACGGAAAATTGTGAAGGAGGTACGGAAACAATGTTATTACGACTAAGTGATATTCATAATAGTGATAACTCCGAAACAATCATTACTGCAAAATTGTCCGTGCCAGAAGATGAACGTATAGAAGTGGATTACAGAAATAGTGACATATTGCAAAATAATTTTGAGCGTTATGTGTGTGGCTATCTAATTCGCAAATGTTCGGATAAACACACCTGTTCTTCATGTATCCAGTACGCTAATGATTTAGATCACTTAGATGATAGCACTGTCTTCTGTTTATTAAAAGCATATGATACATCCAATGGCAGTTTATATGGAAATTTAACAATGCCGAATGACTCTTTTATTCTGTTTATCAAACAATTGAGAGATGTATTCGATGATTCATTTGAAGAACTTGCTGCTTCTACCAACATTTTAAAGAATCTCTTACTCATGAGCGCACATATAACGCTACAACATCCTTGTGAAAATTTTCCGGTTTTATACGTAACCAAACTTTATTTTAGAGTTAGAATATATTTCACATTGAAAAACATTAATAGATATTTTAAAGACTCTTCTAATAAAAACAAATTATTTATTTGGAAAAATCAATAATAGTATATAGTGCACAAAAAGGCTAATATCTAATTTTTTACTCCAGCATATTACTTTGTTTGATATCATATTAATTTATTTTCAATTCAATTTTAATTTATCCCCCTCTTCTATGCATCTGACTTTAATAGCTTGATCAATTTTTGTACTTTTGTTCTTCAGCCATCATCCCTTAAACAATTGCTATAGACTAGTCGCCATGGCAACCAAATATCATGCTACGGAAATATATTGCTTTCCTCACTAGTAATGTAATCTACTATTTCGGCACAGGCATGTCAGTTTTCGATATGTTCATTTTCAACTATTCCGAGAAATTATCAAATTTGCGAACTAAAAAATAAGCAGAAAAACGATTTCTAAATAGTGGTTTTAAAAAAAGTATAATTTACATCAGTCATGTAATATAAATGTCACATGTATAAACAATATAGTATTCTTTATATTCCAATCTTTGTTTTTTATGCATACTACCTATACCTTTATCGGCATGAGCATGAATTATGTAATCTAAGTTTACCCCATATACGCACCTGATATTTTTTAGATATCAAAACTGTATAGAAAATTTAAAATATTTGAAACTACTACATTAACGCTATTTCAATTTCTTAAGTACGGATCTTCCTCGCTCTAACTAAATTATTGAAATACTGTCCTGGTTTCTAGATTTTTAACATGGCTGCCGCTGACTTACATAGTTCCATTGCATTCGCAACGAGAAGATACTCTGTCTTTATATGTACTCTGTGGCATAGGTAGTGGTGGAAAAGTAGGCGGAGCTATGGCCTTTCCTTTTGGTTAATGATTTATGCATCTACTAGTCGTTCCTAGATGGCGAGCTAATCCAATAACTGAAAATATTTTTTATCCAAATAGAATACTGTCGTCATAATGTAAAATAAACTGATATAACATTTTACTGAAATTTAGGGATACTAGTATTATAATGACAGTTATATCAAGAAGTAAATATTCTGAAAGTTATATATATAATAAGTTTTTAAGATTCAAATTCCAATTTTTAGTATGGTTTTAAATTTTATTCGTTGTAACATTCAGACCAACCTTAAGCATTGAAAAATGAATGTTTGTCTACTTTGAAATATATTTTATTTTATATCAATATTCAGCTTAAACAATCACTAGATTATGTACACAAAGTATTGTTATTAATTATCACACATGATTGCACCTTCAACAGTAGTTTAATTTACAGCTACACAAGTTCCTAAAAATTAAAACTTCGATTAAATATATAAATAAAAATAGATGTAGTGTTTACTTACCAGTAGTCGATAGTGATAAGACCATTTAGATATTTCGTTCAATCCAATGTTGATATGGGAATGAGGTTACCTTTTGAAGGACAGTACTTCACACACTGAGTAAACAATGTTTTAGGATGGTTTCAGACATAAGATAAATGAACTTTATAGTTGATTTTAATCTTTGTTTGTCAATAATTTAATTGCAAACGCCTTATTGGATTTTGTTTTGATTTTTGGATGTCATCCACAATGACAGTTGTCATTTAGGTTGACGTTGACACTTCACCAAACAGGTTGAGTACTACGTAAATCTGAAAATCACTAAGCCGGCTCGGTTGAGTTCGGAGTTCGTTAGCTGGATTGGAGATATCCTATTGGTCAGCCGACAATACGAAGGTATTGTAGGGATTATCACAACTTGATTGGCCGTTGAGGTTTACAAAAAACTTGCAGTTCGACTATTTTCACGTTAATTCAACATCGACAAGATGAGGGGACTTGTGGTCTTTTTGGTTTTTTTTGCTGGCATTGATTAAAAAACCATATAGTGAGGTTTTGTTTTTTATTTTATTCTAAAGTATTATTCTCTTATACAAGCTAGGTTGAGACGAGTTCAAAGTAAGTTATCGTAAAAAAGATGAAACTAATTTCTTGTTTTTGAAAGTATACCAAAAAACGAGTGGCGCCCTAGCCCTGTAATTCTTGTGATTAATAAGACCCTACGACCACTGCTCGCCAGACGAAAAGCTACCGGAGCCTTGTAACTTTAAAAGGGGTTACAAGAATTGGCGCCCTGACGTGTATTTAGAAATATTGATCATTAGCTTGATTTCATTTTGATATATTTTTATCTGATAGGAATACACATTACAAGAATAACAGGGAGTATATAACATTTTAGTAGTACATCCAGTACATTTTCACAATTTTTTAAATGAACTTGTTTGACCCTAAGATATTTTATTCATACTGCACTTCAGGAAGGTATTCAAAATAGACACACATTTATTTTAATAATAAAGTATAAAGTATTGCATAGATAATTTCGGGCGATTTTGAATTGAAAACATTTTAATATAGCTCTAATCCAGTTTACATATAAAAATAGGAAACCAGTTCTGGGTTTTATTTCGAGTTTTCAGTACTTTGTATTGATATTTTGGTGCGTCTCGAAACTTTTTGTATCCTTGCACATTATTTTTTGCTTTTATATTGACGTGGCCAGTCAATTAGTTTTATATGTGGAAGAAATTTTTTTTTGAGACATTTGTTTTGAAATTGTCTATATATTGTTTACTCCCAGTAAACACCGTTTAATTTTAAATAAAATTTTCAGTGAGTAATACATAGATACCACTGGTAATAAAATTTTTTTAATAGAGGAAAAATTTCTTTTGGGAAATTACTAGAAACATAATTTTAGGGCCCTCATTACAAACGTACTTACTGTTTTTATTACGTTAATTTTGAGTTAATAGATTACCTCATATACAGTTTTTGTTCTCAATCAATTAAATTATTTTTCAAAATGTCGGAAATGAAAGCAAGACACTTGTTAGTATCAGAATTAGATTATGAACTACGAATTAGGGGAATAGTGACTTCTAGGGATAGAAATGATAAACAAAAAATATTAGGTAAGCTTTTGCAGAAAGAAAAAGGTGTTGCACCTAAAGTTCTAGTAGACCCAGAGTATAGTTTTGTATCAGAAGAAAATGAAGTAAAGACAACTCTTGATAGCATTAAAAGTAACATAGCAGATTTTGAGGGTACAACTAAAGATTCTTTATATTTAAGAACCAAATCTCGTTTAATTCACATTCAAGCTAGAATAGAAAGAATGTCAATTGATGTTAGTAAGGCAGAGGAAGTTACATTTAAAAATGAAGCTGCTGCAACTTTTATTACTCTTGAAGCTGATTTAGACGATAAAGTTAAACCTGATGATGTTTTACCACCGAGTGTTGTTGATTTATCTCAAACATATGCATTTAATCAACCTTCAACTAGTTCACCTTATGGTTTTTCTAACAAATCAGTACCTATTTATAAATGGGATTTGAAATTTGATGGTTCAAAAACAGGTTTAGGGGTAAAAGCATTTTTAGAAAGAGTTGAAGAACTTTCAGAAGCTAGGCATGTAAACAAACAGATGTTATATGAATCTGCTATTGATCTTTTTTCAGGAAAAGCTTTGCTTTGGTTTAGACAATTAAAAGAGTCAGGAACAATCAAAAATTGGGATACCGTGGTTTCAAAATTAGAAACAGATTTTTTAGATATTGATTATGATGAATCCCTCTGGGAAACAATTGAATGTAGAAAACAACAATTTGATGAATCAGTTGTCGTCTTTGTAGCAATTATGGAATCTTTATTTAACCGTCTTTCAAATAAACCCGCACTAGTCACTAGAATTAAATGGATAAGAAAGAACCTTACATTAGACATCAGTGGAAAATTAGCCTTAAGAGAATATAATTCAGTAGACGAGTTAGTTCATGATGCAAAAATTTTAGAGTCATTTTTAAAAGAGCAACACAAGCCTAAATCAGGTGATAAGTGTAGTGTTGTACGTTCGGAAATAGATAATGAGTTAGGTTTACCATGTAGTAGTAGTTCTTATAACTTTAACAGAAATTTTAGAAATAACTCGAACAATAGAACTTATAATAATCCAGATAGGAAGAGAACAAATAGACAAAAATTTCAGAAAAATTCACAACCATCTAATTCAGGCACACAAGCATGCAGTTTAAATTCAAATAGTAGGGTTATTTGCTGGAATTGTAATGGTCCAAATCATACGTTTCAGTCTTGTACGATGAAAAGAAATAAATTTTGCTATAAGTGTGGACAACCTGGAGTTGTAGTTAAAGACTGTGAAAAATGTTCGGGAAACTTGCAGGGGAGGTAAATAGACCTAGCCTCTGTTTATCTCCAAAGACATTGGCTATTAAATCACAAAAAGCACAACAACAGGAAACACTTCAATTTGTTAAAACCTATTTCGAAAATTTAAAAAGTCAAAAAGTAATGCCCATATTTAAACAAAAATTTAATGATAATCGTCCATATATTGATGTAAATATTTTTAATAGGAAAATTCCTTGTTTGTTGGATTCTGGTGCAAATAATTCAATTTTAGGAAAAAATAGTTTAAAAATGATTGATTATTTTAGAGTTAAAATGTCAAAAACTAAAAATAATTTTGTTACTACAGCAGATGGTACAAAACAAAACGTTACTGGTCATGTAGAATTGCCACTAGTAGTTGATAAAACGTGTAAGCTATTAAAATTTCTAGTAGTCCCAAACTTAGAGTATTCTGTTATTCTAGGAAGTGATTTTTGCAAAAATTTTGGATTAAGAGTAGATTTTAAAAATAATTCGTGGGAAATTCAGGGTGATAGTGGTATCGTATCAATGAGATCAGAAACCTCTATTTTCACTTTGGACCATGTTCAGACTTTTGATAATTTAACAGATACACAAATTAAAATAGAAAAGGAAATTGCAAATAAATTCAAGGAAATATCTGGAAGTGACAAATTAGGACGTACTTCAAAATTAATTTATGATATAGACACAGGGGATGCAAAACCAATTAAACAAAGACAGTATCTTCTTTCACCTTATATGTTGAAAAATTTAAATATTGAATTAGATAAAATGATTAAATTAGATGTAGTAGAAAAATCAAATAGCGCATGGTGTAGCCCAGTTTTATTAGTGAAGAAGTCAAACGGGGATTTTAGATTGTGTTTCGATGGAAGAAAATTAAATTCTGTTACAAAAAAAGATAGTTATCCTTTACCACATGTAGATAGAATTTTGCAAATGTTAAGACACACTAGGTTTATCTCATCTGTAGATTTAAAATCAGCTTTCTGGCAAATTCCTTTAAACGATTCTTCTAAAGAAAAAACAGCTTTTTCGATACCTGGTCGTGGTTTATTTCAATTTAAAGTTTTACCGTTTGGATTAGCAAATGCAGCACAGTGTCAGCAAAGGCTGATGGATGCCATAATAGGTGCGGAATTAGAACCAAATGTTTTTGTATATATTGATGATTTAATTATTGTCTCATCAACTTTTGATGAGCATATAAAACTTTTGCACGAAGTTTTTCGTCGTCTGAAAGATGCAAACCTAATAGTCAACGTAGATAAATGCGAATTTTTTAAACCATCGTTAAAGTATTTAGGCTTTGTCTTAGATTCTAGTGGACTTTTCACAAATCCACAAAAAGTTTCATCAATTGTAAATTATCCGGTTCCAAAAACAACAACTGAAATAAAAAGATTTACAGGAATGTGTAGTTGGTATAGGCGTTTTATTCCAAATTTTTCTAGTATCATGGCACCCATTAATAATTTGTTACATAATAAAAAGAAAGGTCAGAAAATACAGTGGAATTTAGAAGCAGAATCAACTTTTAGAAAAATTAAAGAATTATTAATTTCAGCTCCGATTTTAAGTTTTCCAAATTTCGAATTGGAATTTTTTATTCAATGTGATGCAAGTGATACCGGTTTAGGTGCTATATTAACACAAATTCAAAGCAATGAGGAAAGAGTAATTGCATTTGCATCTAGGGGGTTAAGTAAAGCTGAAAAAAATTACACAACCACAGAAAAAGAATGCTTAGCATGTATTTTCGCTTGTGAAAAATTTAGGGGTTATGTAGAAGGTACAAAATTCACTTTGATAACAGATCATGCTGCGTTGAAATTTTTATTTAAAATGAAGGAACCATCTGGTCGGTTAGCGCGATGGAGTTGTAAACTTAGCCAATTTGATTTTGACATAGTACATAGAAAGGGCACATTGATGGTAGTACCTGACGCGTTAAGTAGAAGTCCAGTAGAGTCACCTAATTCGGAAAATGAAGTATTAGTTATTCAAAATCCAGATGATGTAATTTCATTAGATATAAATCTGGAGGATGTTGATACATTTTACGTTAAAATGAGAGAAAAAATTGAAAATTCACCTCAACATTATCCTCAATGGTTAGTAAAAAATAATTACGTGTATAAATTAATTCCTTCTAGAGTACCATTGAATACAAACATTTCTGATTGGAAATTACTAGTTCCAAAAAGTCAGAGAGCAAAAATTATAGGATCGTCTCATGATGAGCCCACTGCATCGCATGCAGGATTTTGGAAAACATATTCCAGGGTCTCATTAACATACTACTGGCCAAAAATGCGCCATGACGTATATAGGTACGTTAGAAACTGTAAGGAATGTGCCGCACAGAAGCCTATTAATCATGCTAAATTTGGGTTGATGGGTTCGGAAAAGGTAGTACGATTTCCATGGCAAGTCATTGCTTTAGATTTGTTAGGTCCTTTACCTAGATCATCGAACGGCTATCAATATCTTTTAGTAGTTAGTGATTGGTTCACTAAATATCCAGTTTTGTTTCCTTTACGAAATGCTAAATCACCAAACATCATTAAGCATTTAGAAAATGATATATTTTTAGTATATGGAGTACCTCAAACAATTATCTGTGATAATGGTAAACAATTAGTTAGTAAAGCCATACAAAAATTAGTTTCAGACTACGGTTCTCGTATATCTTATACTCCATTCTATCATCCTTCTCCAAATTTTGTAGAACGTTGGAATAGAACAATATGCACAGCTATTAGATGTTACGTTTCGGAAAATCACAAATCGTGGGATAGACAGTTAGCAAAGATCGGTTATGCACTCAGAACTAGTGTTAATGAAGTGACTGGTTATAGTGCAGCTTTTTTAAATTTCGGTAGAATTGTTCCTTGTTCGGGAAGTTATTATGGGAAATATCCTAGTACTGAAATACTTCCAAAAAGTCATGAATTTTGGGCAAATAATATCACTGAGTTGAAAGAAATATACAAAAACGTTGAAAGAAGAATACATTCAGCACATCAAAAAAATACCAAATATTACAATTTAAGAAGGAGGGATAAATAATTTCATGTGGGTGATCTTGTATGGAAAAGAAACATAGTTTTATCAGACGCTGCCAATGATTTTACTAAAAAATTAGCACCTCGTTATATCCTTTGCAAAATAGTTGGGAAAAAATCAAAATTAGTATACATTTTGCAGAAAGAGGATGGTAGTGATGCCGGCACATGGCACATTGAGCATTTGAAACCTTACAATGAAATAGTATCTTCTGATGACGAATCAGAACGGGAAACTGAATAGTTTTCACATAATTATTTAATGTAACTACTTAATTGGAATCTGCAGAGCTACATTAAAATGTAAATACTGTACAAAGTTAATATAAGTTTAATCTAGTTAATTATTTCTAGAACTAGGCTTAAGATATCTTTAGGAAATTGCGCATGATCATGATCACAGGGGGGTTAGTATAGTAAAAAGAAAAATTTTTTTTTTCTCATTATATAAGTTTTAAATAATCACTATGTAAACCTAAATTGAATACTTGAAATATAAAAACAGTTAACAAATAATAATCATATTCCTAGGAGTGTTTTAAGTTACTATTCATTTTGCTGTTGATACTAACGAACAATAAAAATAGTTGCTATTAACTATTATAGAAAAACAACTATTTTTATTTTCCTAAGGTAGGGGGGTGTAACATTCAGACCAACCTTAAGCATTGAAAAATGAATGTTTGTCTACTTTGAAATATATTTTATTTTATATCAATATTCAGCTTAAACAATCACTAGATTATGTACACAAAGTATTGTTATTAATTATCACACATGATTGCACCTTCAACAGTAGTTTAATTTACAGCTACACAAGTTCCTAAAAATTAAAACTTCGATTAAATATATAAATAAAAATAGATGTAGTGTTTACTTACCAGTAGTCGATAGTGATAAGACCATTTAGATATTTCGTTCAATCCAATGTTGATATGGGAATGAGGTTACCTTTTGAAGGACAGTACTTCACACACTGAGTAAACAATGTTTTAGGATGGTTTCAGACATAAGATAAATGAACTTTATAGTTGATTTTAATCTTTGTTTGTCAATAATTTAATTGCAAACGCCTTATTGGATTTTGTTTTGATTTTTGGATGTCATCCACAATGACAGTTGTCATTTAGGTTGACGTTGACACTTCACCAAACAGGTTGAGTACTACGTAAATCTGAAAATCACTAAGCCGGCTCGGTTGAGTTCGGAGTTCGTTAGCTGGATTGGAGATATCCTATTGGTCAGCCGAGAATACGAAGGTATTGTAGGGATTATCACAACTTGATTGGCCGTTGAGGTTTACAAAAAACTTGCAGTTCGACTATTTTCTCGTTAATTCAACATCGACAAGATGAGGGGACTTGTGGTCTTTTTGGTTTTTTTGCTGGCATTGCTTAGCACCTGTTACCAGTCAGTGAGGACTGATAAAAGTGGTTTTCCTGTAACAAGGAGGTAAAGGACTAAATATTTTTCTTGAAATAAGAGTCGTTGAATGGTAAATTATTTACAGATTCGCCGACCTCTTAAAGTGTAGCAGCGGTTTTTCGACATTGGGGCAGCCATTTTGGAGGCAACCACATGTTCTGGGATGTGTTGAAGGAGTTGGATTTCCAAGATCCCGACACCCTGATTATCTGCTTGAGACCGTCGCGGGAGGTAATTCCGGAGGAAACGAAACTATAATATTCATTTCGTTAAGTATGGGCAGAAGGTGTAAAGCCATTTTCACACGTGGGTGAGTTCGTTCACATTTTCTAAATCGCCACCGAAGAAGCACATCAGCGTACTAAAGTACTATTTTTTTTAGTAATACTACCTTTTTTGTTGTAATGCAGTGATACATATTATTTTCTAATTATCTCTATGATAAAAATTGTGTAACTTCAAATTTTGATACTCTAATCGCTAAGTCTCTCAACGAAGCGAAAGTCTGTACGTTAATTCTTTGATAAACTGTTATTTTTTTTGTAAAGTTAAGTATAGAAGGTAAATGCGGTATATAGTTTTAATCATAATAAATTGTTCACCAACTGTGAACTTAAATACAGCTGTATTTAGGGGTTCTTTTCTTATGTACATTCAGTGCACCTACCAAATATAATTTTTAATTGTTTATCAGCGATAGCTGAGTACACTGCATTTTGTCGATTGAAAAACCATATAGTGAGGTTTTGTTTTTTATTTTATTCTAAAGTATTATTCTCTTATACAAGCTAGGTTGAGACGAGTTCAAAGTAAGTTATCGTAAAAAAAATGAAACTAATTTCTTGTTTTTGAAAGTATACCAAAAAACGAGTGGCGCCCTAGCCCTGTAATTCTTGTAATTAATAAGACCCTACGACCACTGCTCGCCAGACGAAAAGCTACCGGAGCCTTGTAACTTTAAAAGGGGTTACATCGTTTTTAAATTGTTTTTATAGTTTTAGTAGGCGAACTAAAATATTTTATTTTAATTTCACTTCAATTCATTGTTTAATCGTTGTTAAAGTTCTATTTTTATATGATCTATACAGGGTGTATCATGAGGAACTGCACATACTCCTACCTCGTATGGAGACCCCTATGGGGAAAATCAAATGGCAATTAAAATGTGTCTACTCCCATATTTTACTAATATTCAGGGGGAATCGTGAATTTTGATTGATATTTCTCTTTACTTAATTACAGTTACCTGTAAATAATTGTCATATTAGTAAAGCATGATCTATAGACGTCAAAAAATAATAGTTCAATACCATTAAACGCTTCACAAAATCAGAAAAATTAATGTACACAGAGCAGATTGTCCACTAACAAGCAACAACTTCTTCTCGGGCTATGCCCCGACAGACATTGAATTACACTAAAGTAAACGGGGTTAGAATATCAGTTAAGATAGAACCAACCATTCTGGTTTGCGATTAGAAGGAATAACTTGTAGACCGGTTTTGGCGTTTTTGCGCCTCATCAGCACAAGGTAGATGCTATTCGTCCAGAAGCTCTACAAGTGATGTTATTCCTTCTAATCGCAAACCAGAATGGTTGGTTCTATCCAGATATACCAACCCCGTTTACTTTAGTAGTGTAATTCGATGTCTGTCGGGGCATATAGCCCGAGAAGTAGTTGTTGCTTTTTAGTGGACGGTCTGCTCTGTGGAAATTAAAATTTCTGATTTTGTAAAGCGTTTAATAGTATTGAACGATATTTCTCTTGATCATAACTTTTGAACGGTAATTTCGATTTGTCTCATATTTTGGTAAAACGTTACACTACTATCACCTAATTAACTGATTTATTCAAACTAGAAAAAAATCAGGGCCGGTCTTGGAAAATTAGTTTGTTTTGTTCATATAAAAAAGTTTACTCTGTATATGGATTTTCAAAACTCTAATAGACAACAAAAGTGTCGTATTTATTTTTCTCCCCACACGATTGCTCAATTTTTAACAAGAAAATCAAATTTAACTATAAGTTAAAAGTTTAGCAACATGAGCCATAAATTTCAAAAAATATAATTTTTCGAAATGAAGTCCACGTGCTTCTAAACAACTTCTTTGTCAAACTTTCAAATGTCTAATTGACTTCCTGAGTGTTAAGGGATCATTTCTAATTGTATTACAAGAATCAATCTTTCTGTCAATTAATTCTTGTCGTGTATGTATATTTTCTCCATAAACTATTTCTTTCAATGGACCCCATATAGAATAGTCGACGGGTTTGAAGTCAGGGGATCTAGGTGGCCATGCATGGGGACTCCCGCGTCCTATCCACCTATTTCCGTAAGTGGCATGAAGATGTTGGCGAACAGCAACTGAGAAATGTGGTGATGCCCTGTCGTGCATAAAGTTAATACCTTGGATGGCTACATTGGCTAGTAGATTCGGCAAAATATTTTGCAAAAAATCTGAGTACACAGCACCTGTCAGTGATCCATTAAAGAAGTGGCCTATTAGTTGTCTGTCTATTACTCCTATCCAAAGATTCACTGAAAATATATACTGTGAACGAGATTCGCGAATCGCATAAGGATTTTCATCTGCCAAAATCATATTTTTGCAAGAAAATTATATTTTTTGAAATTCATGGCTCATGTTGCTAAACTTTTAATTTATAGTTAAATTTGATTTTCTTGTTAAAAATTGAGCAATCGTGTGGGGAGAAAAATAAATACACCATTTTTGTTGTCTATTTGTGTTCTTTGTATGATCCTTATTAGAGTTTTGAAAATCCATATACAGGGTGAAATTTTTTATATAACAAAACAAACTAATTTTCCAAAACCGGCCCTGATTTTTTGCTAGTTGGAGTAAATCAGTTAATTAGGTGATAGTAGTGTAACGTTTTAACAATATATGAGACACATCTAAATTACCTACCGTTCAAAAGTTATGATCAAAAGAAATATCACTCAAAATTCACAATTCCACCTGTATATTATTAAAATATGGAAGCAGACACTTTTTAATGGCCATTTGACATTCCCCATAGGGGTCTCCATACGAGGTAGGAGTATGTACAGTTCCTCATGATACACCCTGTATGTTCCTTCTTGTGGCCTTATTAAAATTAAGAAGAATTTTTGGTGTTTAACTAAGGTTTTGGAATGTCATATTTTATAGAGTCAAAATTGTAATTTTTGAAAACGATGTCAGGTTAGACATCGAAAGTTCAAAAATAAAAAACGATTTGTACGTGTTTTGTGGAACCGTCAGTCAATCATAGCCAATTAGATAAATAGAAATTTTCAATTTACAATTTTTGTTTTGTTATTATTTAATTTAATTTCATATTCGCTAATATGCAGGTATTGAATATATGAGGCTTTTACTTGATGAAGAATCCATACTAAATGATGAAATAAAACAATTTAATTTGTTTAAATCTCCATTTTATTTTGAACTGACGTTCAATTTTATTTGAATTTATTCAATTATAAATTGAACGCCAGTTCAAAATAAAATGGAGATTTAAACAAATTAACTTGTTTTATTTCATCATTTAATATGCAGGTATTTATACTGAATTCAAATAAGTTTTAATGTATGATTAATCTCAAAAAAATTAAAGATTTAATATCCATCATTATTTATTTTTATAAGAACTTTCAATAAGTTTAAATTAGAACTTATTTATTCACTCACTAAGTGCGTAAAATAAAGTTTCACGAACTCTGAAATGTGCGAAAAGATGGTACTTCAAGAACGGTAGTAGAGAAATATATTAATTTAGTAATACTGTATTGATATTTTCCTTTTTTCTTTGTTATTTTATTCATTATTATGTAACTAATTCTTCCAGAAGTGACCATTCGGCCTAATAATCATTTAGATAACAATGCAAATACCTATCACAAATTCAGTTTATTTGTTTTTTTTTTCATTGATATCATTTTGTAGCAACTGTCTGTCTGCAAGACTTGCGAAATGACTTTATGAACTTCATCATATTTTTTGGACGACTGATATTTAAAGTAGCTTTTTCGGACTGCTGGTTTTCAACAGCAATTTGACAGTTGCCGGTGAACTAGAGTTTTGTGTTTCCACGTGTAAAACATAATTAGCCAAGACATGGAAATGTGACAATAGCTGGTATTATTTTCTAATGAAGGTCTGTCATCAGATTTATTAATAATTGAAACTGATACAAACCAAAATGCAAAAAACCTGGTTCGTTTATTTAGTATACTAGTATAGTATAGTAGTATAGTATACTAGTATATTGGGTAAATAGTGGAGTAAAATCACAGTGAAATTATGATTTTGAGTGATTCGGAAGTATAACAAATGGAACCTATATAATCTTGCAGTGGACACTCTGGAGCATGGGAAATGTAATTCTACAACTTTTTTTTAGTAGGACCGAACTTTGAAAATAGCTCTGAGCTCGTATTTGCTAAACAACATTTTTCTTAACATTAATCATTGTATTATTTTAAGTTTTTGCGTTTGCGCTCACATTTCAAGTACAGGTGTACCAAAAATCAGAATTTTAGATTGGCCTTTAAGGGATATTTTCAAAATTCGGACCTACCAAGAAAAGTTGTAGAATTGCTTTTCCTGTGATTAAAGAGTCCTCTACAAAATTATGTAGGTTTCATTTAGTTATATCTTTGAATCACACACCCTCAAAAAGTATCGAGCTAGACAAACGATTTTAAATCACTAAAAATTGAGTAGTTTTCTAAGATATGTAGATATTTGTTTTTTTTTACAAAATTGAAAGCAATATAATCACTCGTTGGAAGAACTGAGATATAGTTTAATTATTGTCTAGGTTAATTAATCAACGAGTTTGATATTATTTTTAATAGAGTAGAACAAATAGGGATAATCATAATATAAAAATTTTATTAGTTTTAACAAATGCTAGTTAGGTATGTCCAAAAATGAGTTTTCTCGAAAAAAAATTTCTAGGTTGTATTCCCCAAGAATCAGAATTCTTGTTCGCATTTAGTTTTTATGACTTCAAGAAAGAACTGATAAAATTTTGGGATATAGTTGTTTAAACGGGAAAAAAGCAAATTCTTCCAATCAAAATCGGTTTTTTTACCAGATTTTTATATATGCCTTATCTATATTAGTTATACGAGTATGTAGCAAGAAAGTAAAACACATAAAATATGAAAACTACTAGAAAGTAAATTTAGATCAAAACTCGAATTTATTTAAATAATGAATTCAGTTGAAGTTAATTCAAATGATTTTTATAAGATATTTACAACTGAATTTACTATTTGGACCCTTACTTTGTGGAATCTACTCATATTAATGTTATAAATGAAACTAACTGTTTCTAATTAATTTCACTATTTAATGAAAAAATTATGAAAATTATGAAAGGATATTGATAATTATTTCGATATTGACATATCATCGTCAGAATGACAGAAGTTACATTTTATGTGATACCTACTTGATGTAATTTTGGCTAGACCAAATAGTAAGTGACCTATCTTGTGATTGACTTAATATGTATGAATAGAAAAAAGAAGAAGATTTGATTTTACAAATATTAAAGCTTAGGTATGACTGGAAAGGAAAGGACAAGAATAATGAAAATTGAAGAAAAAAGACAATAATTAGGGCACCAGATCTTTATTAATCAGTAGCATTATCACTAAAAGCAATGCTGTTATTTACAGTAATCATAAGTGGTTGAATTATTTGGTCAATAATATTGAGCTCGACTTTTAGTTGAACATGCTTCACATATTTTTTCTACTTTTCTGGAGTACTTAATATTCAAAACAGCCTATCGAAATTTTTTTTCATGTCAGAAAATATAAAAGTGCTATTTTCATTGGCCACAAATTGTTTCACACTTGCCCAATAAACCCATATTCTTATAATTCGCTTTTTTAAACGTTTAAAGTAATTTCTTTCGTTTTAATATCAAAATGATCTCTTTTTATCTTTTCCTTGATGGTCTGAATGTAGTTCATTATTAAATTTATACTGAATCAGTACTGGACATTGCGGAAGTTTTATTTATTATTCAATTCCACACATAGTACCTCTAAAAGGAATGAAAAAATTGAATTTAAAGCAATATCTTTGATACTTCTTCCAATGTTAGGTTGAAAATTTACCGACCAGCCACTTGGTTCAAGCTTGAAACGAAACCGACCAGTTGGTAGTCGGTTTCGTTTCAAGATTATGCCGGCATTTTTTCATAAATTTTTAAACTAACATTGGAAGAAGTATAGATACATTTTCTTAATCACAGTAACCTGTAAAAAATTGTCATATTTTAATAAGGCGTGATCAATAGACGTCAAAAGGTAAAAGTTTTTTTGCATATGATAATAATAATACCCAGGGATAAATTGAGTGAACATCCTTTATTTCGTTGTGAACGATTTTTAAGTTTAACGGAATCTGAAAGAATAAATTAAGTCAAAAAAATGTATTTATGTCTCAATTGTTTTAAAAGTAACCATCTAAGTACTCGATGTACCTACAAAGGTTATCATAAATATGGTAAACCACATAACACTTTGTCATTATCACAATGACATTAATTTTCTCGTTAATCATTTTATTCTTAAATTAAGAATTATTTTTAACTTTTCAGTTCGATTACCTATAAAGCGTGTTTTTTAGTTTTTTCACTTCTACAATTCTATTCCACAACTCGTTCCGTTAGGTTAGGTCTTTCTAAATTTTATTTTGAACTTTTTTCAACTATGAGAAAAATTATGGCTGATTTCTTTTATTCAATACGGTGTAAGTGGAGACATATTATTTATACCTTGAATATACTATCATATTTCCATTCGTCGTTCCAAAAAATAGCCCTACCTTAATTTTCATGCCTGTATCTAGAAAAATAGCTGAATAATTAACAAAAATATTAGATTTTTTCTAACTTCAACACCCTGTATATCAGGAAGGAGTGACCTCAGACCCCTCATTATTTAGTAAAATAGCTTTATTTTCATCTTCTTAACCTACGGTTACCATATGGCCCATTACTTATGAATAACCCTGTATAAGCTGTTTCATAATGCAGTTGAAAGTTTTTTTATCTAGTGTTCAATGTATATCGTAATTGAGACTAAACAATTGGCAGTTTGAATAATTTTGTAATCTCCTTTTATTTTATAATAGAAAAATTGGGTGAAATTTTTTTTAGCTGAAACCAGTTTGAAAAAAATTTATTTTTCAGTATATAGATGCCTCCTGTAAGGCGCACCCTTAAAGCAGCTCTTGTTTCTGTTTACGCTATAGTAATATTTTAATGAGTTATGGTTTCCTTTAAGATAAGGTTGTTATTTAAACATCTTTGGAGATTATATATCGACTAATAAGGCATTTATGTTATTTTGGTGTTTATTTTAAAAGTATTAGGATAAGAAATTAGTGATAAAATATATGGGTTTCCTATGTTTATATTTTTAAAAACTTGTTATGATAAGTAAAATGAAAACGTAGTTAAGGGTGACTTTTTAGAAATAAGAAAGATAGAGAGTTAGTCTGTGTTTATTGTAAAAGAGATCAAGACGTGAATTGAAATATACTGCAATAGATTTTTGAATATTCGCGTTTGATTTCAAAATACCTTGGTTTAAGGGTGTTTTTACAAGTCAGAAGTGGGATAATTATTTTGTTTATTAATCAGCAGAATGCCCCGCGCGCAAAAACGTAGCGAAAAGCGAAAACGTCGCGAAAATTCGATAAGTTCGTCTTCAAGTTGTTCGTCGAGTTCTAGTGATTCAAGTTCGAGCTCAAGTGAACCTACGCGTAGCCGGAGGGTTTCAAAAAAAATAAACACTTAAAGCGCCTTAAAAAATATGTCGCGAATGTTAAAAGATCTTCACTGTGTGACGAACAGGTGATTCCGGTTTATGATCCCGGAAATCGTGAACAGAGTGTGGAATGTTGGGTGAATCGTGTAGACGAACTTGTTAAGTGGTATAATTGGGATCCGATTACCACAAGTAAGCTCGTTGCGAATCGTTTACAAGGAATGGCACGGGTTTGGTATGACAGCAGAACTGAATTGAATCCCAAATGGAATAATATGAAAAAGTTACTAATTCAGCAGTTTAAAAAACCGATCCCGTTTGGATTGTCATTAAAGGAAGCAAGCGATTACGAGGCCAGGCCGGGACAGGACTTAAGTGAGTACTGTTTTACAAAATTAAGAAAACTTAATGCTCTAAAGCTAAATATTCCTGAAGAGTTTTTAGTTAGTGCTATTATCTACGGGATTAAAAATGAAAACATTGTTAGGGCTGCGAGATCATCCGCATTTTCAAATACAAATGATCTATACGCTTATTTAAGTACACTAAAAAGTCTTCCAATGGCAGCTCGCGACCAAAACAAGCTTAATTTTAAACCGAACTTACAAAAAAGTACGTCCTTCTCTAAGCCTTCTACGTCCAGATCTCTAGCTTGTTTTAATTGTCAAGGAAATCATTTCGCTAAAAACTGCCCAAAACTCAAACTGGAATGTTTTAACTGCAGAAAGCTTGGACATAAACAAAGCGAGTGTCCACAACGTGTACCATCAAAAACACTAAAATCAAAAAATGCTGAAATCAACACAATACATGTAAATAATGTGAACACGTATATAATGTATATTTTTGTAAACAAAGTTAAAACAAGCTGTTTAATAGATACAGGAAGTACTCATACCTTGTTACGTCGTAGTGTTGCCGAGAGACTTGATTTAGATATTAATTTAAAAGACAATTTAATTATTAAGGGATTTTCTGGGAATGCCATACTAAGTAACGCTTTTGTGTCGGTTCAAGTTCGAGTTGGAAAAGTTCTTGCTAATATAGAAGCTATTGTAGTTGACGATGATTATATGAGACACGAATGTATAGTTGGCGGCGATTTTCTAAACCAGTCCCACGTCCTTCTTTACAAGCTCGACAACAAATTATATTTTTTGGAAGTTGGCTCAATAAAGTTTCCTAAGGAGTTGACATGTTTTGAAATAGTTTTAGTTTTGAATTATTGTGATTATATAAAAATGAAAAACTGGTACTGGAATGATCTTTTAATGTAAAAATGACAACTATATAACTGTCTTATTTGACAACATGAAAATACAAGTGAATGTTACAAACTTAAACAAAACAATACCTGCAGACAACGCTTTACTAAATTCAATACTCCCACTTTTTGTTACAAGTCAATGTCAACATTCACTTTGACAATACATTCAACATTTGACAAAAATGTTGATGTTTCAATTTTGATAATGCCTTTGTCATGATATCGGCTGCCTGGTCATCTGTTTGAACATATTGTAATTCAAAAATTCATCTTTGAATTTCTCTCGGATAAAATGGTAACGTACGTCAATATGCTTAGTTCTCTTATGAAACTCTGGATTCTTCACAAGTCGTATTGCGCTTTGATTATCCATAAATAAAACTGGTACATCCAATTTAACTTGTCGAAGATCACATAAGAGATTCTTCAACCAGACAAGTTCTTTTATAGCTTGTGACGCTGCCACATACTCGGATTCTGTTGTGGATAGTGCTACGGATTTTTGTCGTTCTGATCCCCAGCTAATTACACTTCCTCCAAGCATGAAAACATAACCTGATGTTGATCTTCGTGTTTGCGTGTCTCCAGCATAGTCGGCATCACTATACCCGCAAAAGTCTAAATTATTTCCGCTTACGAAACGTATTCCTCTGTTCATTGTACCTTTGATATATTTCATAATGTGTTTTACTGCATTCACATGTGCAGTAGCTGGTTTCTCCAAATATCGACTGACACTTCCAACTGCGAAACTAATATCTGGTCTGGTTGCAACGGCCAGATACATCAAGCTCCCGACTGCCTCTCGATAAGGAAAATCGATTTTTTTATCAGCTTTAAAATCTCCGAGGTTTTGTGAACTAGCTAATGGAGTTGTCACTGTCTTACAATATGTCATATCAAAACGATCAAGAACCTTTCTTGCATATCCTTGTTGATGAACATGAATCGATCCATCCAAAAGCTGATCAATTTCGAGTCCCAAAAAACATTTCAGCTCAAAAATTTTTATCTCAAATTCTCTCCGTAAGTGTCTAATGACCGGCTTAATGGCTTCTTGTTTTTCTGCTGCAATCAATCCATCGTCAACGTAAATTGCCAAAATTAACATTCCATCTTTTCCGTTGCTAACAAAAACGCATGAATCGGATCCACTCTCTTTGAAACCAAAACTGTTAAGGAAAGAAGTAAGCTTCTTATTCCAACAGCGCGAAGCCTGCTTCAAACCATATAAACTTTTGTATAGTTTACACACTCGGCCACTGTTGTCATTATATCCAATTGGCTGGCTCATATAAACATTTTCTTCTAAATCGCCATTTAGAAAAGCCGTTTTCACATCAAACTGTTTTAGTGTCATACGCTTTGCCGCAGCCAATGCTAGGATCGCTCTGATTGATGTAAACTTCACCACTGGACTAAATGTTTCCTGGTAATCGATTCCGTACTCTTGTGTAAAGCCTCGTACTACCAATCGTGCCTTATACCGATTAACACTCCCATCCGGATTTTCTTTGACCTTGTAGACCCAGCGATTGTCAATCACTTTTTGATCAACTGGCGCATCGACCAAAATCCAAGTATGATTTTTCATAAGTGAATCGTACTCTTCATCCATTGCTCGCTCCCACTGCTTGTAATCAATCGACTGAATTGTCTGCTCATACGTTCTTGGCTCATCACTGACTGCCAACATTGCAGAATGTTCACCAGTTACCAGATGTGTTAATGTGTTACGATCACGTAGACGCATATTGACAATATTTCTGCTATCAAGATCGCAGGTCATACCACGATTTTTCTGTTGATCTAGTGACGCACATTCATTTGTGTCCTTATCGTCGTCATTTTCATTTTCTGCACCTTTGTCAATACCATAATTGTCTTCGTTTTCGTTATTTTCATTCTTACTGACTACACTAGCATTTTCTTCAACACCAATATCGAGTGTTTCCAATGAATTTTCTAACAAAAAAAACGACGTCTCGTGAGATCTCGATTTTACCAGTTTTCGAATTCCAAACTCGATATCCCTTTGAATTATTGTCATAACCAACAAACATACATTTTTCTGCCTTCGCGTCGAGCTTCTGACGTTTTTCTTTTGGAATGTGAATAAATACTTCCGAACCAAAAATCCGTAAATGGTCTAGCTTCGCCTCCTTGTTATGCCATAATTCATACGGTGATTTGTTGTCAACTGTGCTTGTTCCAGTTTGATTTAGCACATGAACTGCTGTATTTACTGCTTCCGCCCAGAATTTCCTATCAATCTTCTTTGCCTCAAGCATTGTCCTTGCTGATTCAACGATAGTTCGTATTTCCCTTTCTGCACAACCATTCTGCTCTGGTGTATATGGCACAGTTCGTTGATGATGAATTCCAGCTGCTTCAAAGAAAACTTTCAGCTTTTCATTGACAAACTCTGTGCCGTTGTCAGATCTGATATTGCGAACACTGTGACCATGCTTCTTCTGAATCAGTTTAACACATTTTTCGATAATACTCGCTACTTCTGATTTTTGTTTCATGAAATATACGAAACGAAAATGTGAATAATCATCTTTGAGCAACAAAAAATATCTGGATCCACCAATTGAATTCGTCTGAAACGGACCACACACGTCAGTATGAATGATTTCGCCACACATCTTTGATTTTTCTTCGCGACTCTTAAAAGTGCTTCGATGATGCTTTCCATAGACACAAGCTTCACATGCAAATTCCTCATCAATGAAATCTATACCCCGACTTAGTAGAAACTTCTTCACATGTGTCGAATTCTGATGTCCTAGACGTTCGTGCCATGAACGAAGTGTAGCGTTTCTGATTGCTACACTCGTTGTAGTTTCAATCTTTGATGGTTGTATTGTTCTGAACAACATTTGAAACAAACCTTTTCTGCGAATTCCCACTGCAACAATGTTTCCATCTTTCAGCAATTTGCAACCTTCGTTGTTCATGTTCAATTGATGCCCGCGATCTAACACCTTTCCCAATGAAAACAAATTTTTCTTAAGTTCCGGCACGAACAAGACTCCCATGACTCGTTTGCGAATCCATTCATCTCCATTAAAAGCAAAAATGTTGATATCGCCTTTGCCCAGAGCCATGATCTTGTCACCATTACCAACTGTAATTGGTTCAGCTATTTCCGTATAGTTTTCGAACCATTCTCGGCGATGACTCATGTGATCAGTTGCACCTGAGTCCAAAATCCAAGTATCTTGGTCTCTATTTGTTGTTTTGTAACAAATAAAAGCATCATTTGAATTTTCTTCTTTTCTCCCGTTGAAGTTAGTCTTCTTTTCCGAGCATTCCCTTTTCCAGTGGCCCTTTTTTCCGCATTTGAAGCATTTGCCTTTCGGTTTGTCATTTTTATCTGTCGCTTTGTTATTATTCTATGAATTTCCTTTCTTGTAATTATTGATTTGTTTCTTCGAGAAGATTCTCTTAGCCATTAGCGCCTCTACTTCTTGAACTTGACCCTGCGACTTCAAACGAAGTTCTTCTGCCATCAAACGAGCCCGCAAATTTGCCAAAGTTTGACTATCTGCGTTTGCAGATTCCCATGCACTATGGAAATGATTAAACTCGGACGGTAGTGACATTAAAATCTTCGAAATTACCATGGACTCAGAAATAATATCTTTTTGATCACGTAATTGCTGCACTATTTCCATTAATTTTGATAAAAATGTCGCAATGTCATCTTCCGGTTGTTTTGTGTAGCCATAATATTTTTGTTGTAAAAATAAAATATTTGCCTTTGATGTTTGCTCATACGTACTTTTGAGCGTCTCCCACATCTCTTAAGCTGTTTCACAATTCATAATCTGCAGTAATGCCTGTTTCATACAAGTCGTGGAAATTGCTCGTCTGGCCATAGCATCCGCCTTCTTCCAAGTCACAATTTCCTTCGCATAATTTGTACATTCAGATGTCGGTTTGACGTTTGTTCCATCGACGTAGTCAAAAAGATCGTTAGCTTCTAAAATCTGACGCATTTGAAACTTCCATGTTAGCCAGTTGCTGCCGCTTTCCAGCTTTTCAATATTAACGCGATCGCCTTCCATTTATTTCGTCTTTTAATAATTATCGGCTTCAAAACTTCAAAAATAAATTGCTTTCCAATTTTCTTTTTTTGAGTTCACAAATAATTCTTGCACAAAATAAATAACGATATTTACTGCAGTTAATCTTCCTTTACAATTTCACGTAATCTGGGCCCATAACCTTTTGAATTATTGTGATTATATGAAAATGAAAAACTGGTACTGGAATGATCTTTTAATGTAAAAATGACAACTATATAACTGTCTTATTTGACAACATGAAAATACAAGTGAATGTTACAAACTTAAACAAAACAATACCTGCAGACAACGCTTTACTAAATTCAATATTTAGATATTCAGTCCAATATATCAATTGGTAATATCTCAGAGAGTTTTAAGAAACAAGTTTTTAAACTATTAGATGAGTTCGATGACAGAATCGCTACTTCAATGGCAACCTTAGGGAAAACAAATGCGGCGGAAATGGTTATTAACTGTATTACAGAAGAACCAATTATTTACCGTCCTTATAGAATGTCGATTTCAGAAAAGGCGATATTAAAAGATATAATCGACGATTTACTAGAGAATAATATTATTCGTGAGAGCTATTCACCGTACGCATCACCAGTTTTATTAGTCAAAAAGAAAACTAACGACTATAGAATGGTAGTCGATTATAGACGTTTGAATGCCATTACAATGAAAGACAAATATCACCTACCATTAATAGATGAACAGATCGATAAATTAGGTGGCAATTCTTATTTTACTGCGTTAGATATGGCGTCTGGTTTTTATCAAGTACCGATGGAAGAAAAGTCAATTGCAAAAACTGCATTTATAACTCCAGATTCACATTACGAGTTTCTTAGGATGCCTTTCGGCCTCACTAATTCTCCATCTGTATATCAACGGCTTATGAATAACGTACTAGGAAAACTGAAAAATGATGTAGCATTTCCATACATGGATGATATAATTATACCATCTCGAACCTTAGAGGAGGGCCTACAATGTTTGCGGTTAGTTTTAGAGAAACTGCGACAACACAATCTAGCTGTCGAAATGTTCCTTTTTCCAAACCCAAATTAATTACTTGGGAAGGGAAATCTCGTCAGAAGGCGTTCGTCCTAGTCAGGCCAAAATTGATGCTGTCTCTAAAATGCAACCTCCTAAAACCGTTAAACAAGTCCGACAATTTATTGGGTTGGCCAGTTATTTTAGAAAATTCGTTAAGGATTTCGCTCGCTTGACAGAACCAATAACACGCTTAACAAGAAAAAATGTAAAGTGGCAGTGGGACATAGAACAGCAACAGGCCTTTCAAAAAATTAAAACAATTCTTATAACTAGACCGCTTCTCACAATTTATGACCCTACTCTTCCGACCGAACTACATACCGATGCGAGTTCAAGTGGTTTTGGGGCTGTGTTAATACAAATACGAGAATCTAAAGCTTACCCATTGGCATATTATAGTCGTCAAACCACTATAGATCAAAAACAGTATCATTCATACGAGCTGGAAACTTTGGCGGTCGTACAAGCTTTACAACACTTTCGCACTTATCTGCTGGGTATGAAATTTATTGTGGTGACAGACTGTAGTGCTCTGCGAACAACATTTTCCAAAAAGGATCTAATACCTAGAGTAGCCAGATGGTGGCTGTCTGTCCAAGAGTATTCGTTCGAAATACGATATAGGCCCGGAAAAAGTATGTCTCACGTAGATGCTTTGTCACGATATTTTACAGTAGAAAGTAATAATATTGATATTACGGAGGGCGATTGGATTTTAGCCGCCCAGCTACAAGATGAACAGTTATCAAGGATACGAAATATTTTACAAAATAAGGACAAACATTTAATTCCAAAAAAATATTTAGAAGAATATGAGCTCAGAAATAACAGATTATACAGAAAACTACCAAATGGAAAGAGATTGTGGATAGTTCCGAGAACAGCAAGATGGCAAATTTGTATTTTATGTCACGATAAAAATGGTCATGCAGCTTTAGAACAAACGCTAATTAGAATAAGAACCTACTACTGGTTTGCCAAGATGCGACGGTTCGTTCAAAAATACATCAAAGCGTGTTTAAATTGTGCGTATTATGAAGACACTTCGCGAAAAAACCCGGGTAAACTGCATCCCATCGAGAAAATTGCCATTCCGTTTCACACGGTACATATCGATCATGTTGGACCTTTCGAGACGTCGGCAAGTGGCAATAAATTTATTTTTGTGATTGTGGACGCGTTTACTAAGTTTACAATTATTGAAGCTGTAAAATCGACTAAAGTAAAGCCGGTATTTCTTTTTTTTTTTTTTTTTTTTTATTCAATTGACGTGCTCGGCAACTATGGCCACTTGCACAGAGCGATTACAGAAAAACAGTAGTTATTACAGAATAGTTAAAAACATAGCTTAAAGTTTATGATAGAGTGACATATCTTTTAAGAATTTCAGTGTTGCCTCGATTTGGTTTGGGTCCCCTAGGATGTCTTGCAGCTGGCATTTGAGATTATGTTGTCGTCTTCTTGTGCTAAATTGGCGACAATCAACCAGGATGTGTTTAACAGTAAGTGGGCACTGGCAACTTTGACAGGAAGGTCTGTTGCTTGAGGTCATTAAGTAGCTGTGTGTGAGTTTGGTGTGACCTATTCGAAGTCTATGTAGTATTGATACATCTTGTCTAGAGAGTCCAGTGGGGTCAGTATACAGAGGTGTGTTGAGAATAGGCTGGATAGATAGTAGGGAAGTCTTGGTGGAGCTCCAGTGAGTTTGCCACATATATCTAACGTTCCTTTTTGCTTCTGCCTTAACATCCTTGCAAATTTGGATGTGAGAAGTAATTGTGGCAGTAGTTGACGCTGTTTTGGCATGCTGATCGGCCAGTTCATTTCCAGGTATACCAATGTGTGAGGGTATCCATATAATGGTGACTGTGGTGTTTAGGGAATAAATATGGTGATAAGAGTGATGGATTTCTTGGACAATGGGATGTTCAGTAAATAATTCTTGGATAGATAGGATAGACGCTAGAGAGTCTGTACAAATGGCAACTTTTTTATTGGAATGGTTGATGTGCTTAAAAGCTTGTAGAATACTGTACAAT
The DNA here is from genome assembly GCA_947563755.1 of Lochmaea crataegi. Lineage (NCBI taxonomy): Eukaryota > Metazoa > Arthropoda > Insecta > Coleoptera > Chrysomelidae > Lochmaea > Lochmaea crataegi. The sequence continues at coordinate 42,953,020 of OX387425.1, read as the reverse complement.
TCTCCAGTATGCACACTGCACAAAGGAGGTATTAGGGAAGTGCTGATGAGTTTGTTTGCTGTGGTTACTGAGCAGCCAACGCCAGTATCACTTTTGGAAGCGTCGGAGTATAATACAAAGTCGTAATGATTGTTATGAATGATTTCAAAAAATGATTTAATCATGAGCTTTTTAGGTGTTTCGTGTTTATTAAATTTGGATAAATAAGTATTGACCTGAGGAGGGTGCATAATCCAGGAAGGAGATGTAGAAAAAGGAATGGGGTTTGTGAGTGAGAGGTTAATGTTATTTGTTAATGAAGCTAATATAAGAGCGATAGGTTTAATTATTGGTGAAGGATTATTAAGAGGGCTGGCAGTTGATGTGAACAGAGAATAGACAGGATTGAGAGGGTTTGAGGAGACTGAGGCTGCGTAGGATAGAAGCAGATATTGTCGTCTAATCCATAGTGGGGGTTCATCAGCTTCGCAGTAGAGGCTTTCAGATGGGCTGCTACGGAAAGCGCCTAAGCAAAGTCGCAGGGCCGTGTTATGAATAGAATTAAGGGATCCTAGGTCTGTTTTAGATGCAGACATGTAAACGATGCAGCCATAATCTAATTTGGAGCGAATTAGTGCTTTATAAATTTTCATCAAGGATTTCTCGTCTGCACCCCAGTGATAATGAGACAGTGTTTTAATTATATTTAATCGTTTGTAACAGATACCTTTTGTTTCAAGAATATGCTGTTTCCAAGAGAGACGAGAATCAAATGTCATACCTAGAATTTTGCAGTGATTAACCATAGGAAGGGGAGAATCATTAATAAATATGTGGGAGATAGGAGATTGAGGTCGCCTGCCAAATTTAATGGTTTTTGATTTTGTTGAAGATAAGGTTAATCCTATAGAACGTGTCCGCGCGAGTAAAAGATTCACCGCGGTTTGTAGAATTTTGGAGCTAGTGGTTGCTGAACGACCATGACAGTATAGTATTAAATCGTCAGCGTAAGCTACATATTTGGTAGGAGAAGGTAAGTTATGGCACATATCACTTATTGCTAAGTTGAATAGAGTTGGGCTTAAGACTGATCCTTGAGGAGCACCATCGGTCTGGGTGTACAAAGATGAAAAATGGCCGTTTACAGAAACCCTAAAGGACCTTTGAGTTAGAAAATTTTGTATAAAATAAAATATATTTCCGTCAATATGGTATTGATTTAGTTTAGAGATTATGGGTTGACGACTTATTCTGTCAAAAGCTCCTTCGATATCAAAGATAGCGGCGATAACTTCATATTTGTTATTTATTGAGTTGGCAATATCATTTTGTAGCAGAACAAGATTATCGCGGGTAGATCTATGTCGTCGAAAGCCTGATTGTTCTTTTGGTATAATGTTGTATTTGTCAAGGAACCAAACGAGGCGTTTGTTAATTATTTTCTCTAGTATTTTACACAAGGTACATGTGAGTGATATAGGTCTGTAAGAATTAGGAGAAGTAGCAGGTTGATCAGGTTTTTTTATTGGTATTATTATGGAAGACCGCCATTCATTTGGAAATTTTTGGGATAGCCAGATATTATTATACAATTCGAGAAGTTTTTGGAGACTTGGAAAGGAAAGTTTTTTGAAAAATATATAGGGGAGATCATCTGGGCCAGAAGCAGTGTTTTTACAGGATTTTAGTGCAGATTTTAATTCTGGAAACGTGAGAGGAGAGTTGAGCATATCAATATCTTCAATGGAAGAGGATGAGCAAGGCAAAGGTGATTGGAGAAGCGACTTCGATAAAATAGGACTGCGTTTACTGCGAAACTTCGCTGCATAGCTTTCAGCTAGGACCTTGGCAATATCTTGATTATCAGTGACATTGGTTTGGTTGTGAAATAGACTGGTAATTTTTATATTACTTTTCTTGCCCTGGATTTGTCCAATTTTTTTCCACACTTGATTGGGGTTAGTGTTTTCATTTACGGAAGAGACGAAATTTCTCCAGGAAGATTTTTTACTTTGTTTTATAATGTATCTGGCTTTTGCTCTTGCTCTTTTGAGATTGATGAGGTTTTCTTGAGTTTTATCACGGCGGAATAATTTTAGTGCAGTTTTTTGCTGCTGAACTACATGTTTGCATGATGAGTTCCACCATGGAACAGTTTTTTGTGAAGGAGAGATGACTGATTTCCCAATGTGAGCCTCCGCAGCAAGTCGAATAGTATTTGCGAATAAGGTAACAGACTCATCAATGTTGTTGGTAAGAGAGAGATTGGGTATGGATTGTTCAGTTTTAGTAATATATTCAGGCCAATTCGCATATTTTAAACGCCAGTAACTTTTTGTTAGAGCTCGGTCATTTGAATTATCGGTGTTAATTATGAAGATGGGAAAATGATTACTGTCGTGAAGGTCATCATCAGTAAACCATGTTAATGAAGGAGCTAGTTTAGGGTCACTAAAACTAAGATCGATTTTAGAAAAGGAGCCAGATGAAATGTTGAAGTGGGTATTGGAACCGGTGTTCAAGATACAGATACCTGTGCAATCTATAACGTTTTCAACAATCTTTCCTTTACCAAATGTATGATTGGAACCCCATATTGTATTGTGAGCATTGAAATCTCCTACGAGAACGTAGGGTTGCGGAAGTTCAAATATGAGATTCGCAAGCTCTTCCTCTTTAAGAGGGTGATTTGATGGAACGTACAGACTACAAATAGTGAGTTTATCGGGACACCAACAGGTTATGGCTATGGCTTCTGATTCAGAGGAAAGCGGAAGGTGAACAGAAAAAAAGTCAGAGGAGACAAATATTGAGGTACCACCACTAGCTCTTAGGCAATTGGTTCTAATATTATGATATCCCTCAAAATTTTTCAATAGGGGAAGTTTGGAACTTTTCGCATTGGTTTCCTGAAGGCATACAATGTCTGGGGTAGATTCTGATATTAAATGTTGGATTCTCTCCAATCGGGGAAAGAATCCATCACAGTTCCATTGTAATAATTTGAAAATAGAAGGGTTATAAAAGATAAAAGGATTAAAAGAGTTAATGTTCGTTCTGTGAGCTGTGGTTCGATTCTGTATCTGTAAGGTTATCCGAAGAGATGCTTACGTTGTCGGGGAAATCAATTGGGTTAAGCTGATGTTTTAATTTGTTTAAAAGTCTGGTGAGACGATTTTTTAGTGCTCTTTCCCTTGTAGCAGTGTAAAGCTGTGCTAAGTCCTTTTGTATGCCATCTACATCAGAGGAGAATTTTTGTGCTTCCTGTAGCGGGTGAGGACATCCAAAAGAATTTTCGAGAAAAGCGATTAGTTGAGTTGAGGTTAGAGTAAAGTTAGATGGGTTGTCTTTGTAGAGATTTTGGATAACAGAGACACAGTTAAGTCCTAATGAATGATCTGAGCGATTATTAGCTTTGGTTTTGGACTTTTTCTTTATTGGTTTGGGTGGTGCAGTGAAAGAAGGAGGTAATGTGGAGGTTGAGGCTGATAAAGTAATGGAGGGAGACAGTATTGGAGGAGTGTCAAGAGGGCTGTCGGTAGAAGAGTGGCCTCTTTTTTGGCCTGTGGCTATTGGAGGGAAAGTAGCAGGAGAGGTAGTTGGAAGTTCAGGATTCTTTGTAAGAGGTAGAGTGGAATCATCTAGGGAGGACTCAGGTTCTATAGGTGTAGGGCTAATCAGTGTAGTTGAAGAGTAAACAGGGGAGGAAGAGGAATGGGGGGGATTAGTTGAGAGTAAATTGGTATCAGGGCCACTAGGGACTTTAGGGCAGGAGTCTGCGGTATGCCCGGTGAGTTTACAGAGAAAACATTCAAGTCTGTCGGTGGATATGAATATTCTAAAGGATGTATTTTCGTGATTAATTAGTAAGGAGGTTTGTAACTCAAAGTCATCCTTATCGGGGATGATGAAGGTTACCCTACGAAAACTCATGACATGATCATAATGATCGTCAATTGGTCCACATTTCACAAAAGTGACTGGAGTTGCAAGCTGCAAACCAAGATCTTTTAGAGATTGCTCAATTAGAGTATGTGGGATGGAAGGGCATACGTTTGAGATCAGAATTCTCTTAGAAGGTGAGATTAGTCTCCGGATGGGAACGACAGTGGAGTTAATCGTGATGTATGGTGTACTGTTCAGAAGTTGATCTACAATTTGAGTGGAAGAGAGGAAAATGCAAATTCTGTTATTGGAAATACGAGAAGCAAATGTGATATTTTTTGGAGTAACTATTTCACCAATGGATTTAATATATTCACTTAGTACAGTGTTTGGTATTGAGTGCATAACAATAGCTTGGTCCCTTTTGGGAAATGAAGGAGGAGGAGGTTTGGTGAGTGCGGCAGCGACATATGATTTTGGTTTGGTGATAGGATTGTTGTTTGATGAATGTAAGTTATTGTGGGTACTCATTGTTTGTGTGTATGTGATCCTGGTTACCAAGATCACTACACAGAATGAGAAAAGAAAATTGAAAAATAAAAATGAATAAAAAAGGGGGGGATAGTACAGACTCTCTTCCAGAGCGGAAGAGGTTGAGAAGGAACTCACCTTAGTCTAGTAGAATTTTATAGCGATACACCACTGGAATTCACTAATAATTACTAGGATAATAAGAATCCAATATAATTGTAAAAATATTGCAACAAAAAACTCGTTTACTTATCACATTTTGGTGATAAAACTCGTAGACGAATTAGCAAAAATTTGTTGTTTGCTTTAACGATGTTTACTCGATGAAGCTCAACACGTGAATGAAAGCCGGTATTAAAAACGATTGAAGGCGTAATTTGTTTGTTCGGTGTGCCAAATCGAATCATTAGTGACCGAGGGACTGCATTCACGTCATCTTCTTTCGGAATAAAACATATATTAAATGCAGTGGCGTCTCCCAGGGGAAACGGACAGTGTGAACGATATAATCGCGTAATACTTAATATGTTGGCCACCTCGACTGTGAACAGCGAAAGCAATCTTTGGGATAAGCATGTTAAAAATATCCAAAGCACCATCAATTCTGCATTTAACAAGGGAATTAATAGTACACCAGCAAAAGTTCTATTTGGATATCAACCAAAATCCACAGCCGATTCGACTTTACTCAATTCTATACCCATGGATCTCGAGAGAATAGATTTGTCTCTCTTACGTAAGCAAGTTAAAGAACATATTGACAAGTCACAGAGTGAACAAAAAGCGAGATATGATAAACTAAGGAAGGAAGCAAAGAAGTACGAAGAAGGTGATCTTGTCTTAATATTGATAACAAACAATGCAAATACCGGAAGTAGCAAAAAGTTGTGCCCAAAATTTAAAGGACCTTTCCGAATATCTGAAGTACTTCTTAATGACCGATATGAAGTATTAGACTTACGCGAAGGACGATATTATGGCAAAAAGACAGTAGTTTCTCCAGACCATATGAAACCGTGGATTAGTGTACAAGCAGAATAAAAATTGCATAGGTAGCAGCCTATGCAGACGGTTAAAATTGGTAGTAGCCAAATTTTTATTTAAGGTTTAGGGTAGTAGTTCTTTGAAATAATTTTGTTCAAAGTTTACGTTGGGTTGTAGCCCGAGGGTAGTAGCCCTTTGAAATAATTTTGTTATAAGTTTACGTTGGGTTGTAGCCCGAGGGTAGTAGCCCTTTGAAATAATTTTGTTATAAGTTTACGTTGGGTTGTAGCCCGAGGGTAGTAGCCCTTTGAAATAAGTTTGGTATAAGTTACGTTGGGTAGTAGCCCTTTGAAAACATTTTTGTATAAGTTTACGTGGGGTAGTCGCCCCAATTTATGATTTTGTTCTGGTTTATTTTATAATAAGGTTGTAGCCTGTTAAGTAAATTATATAATGTTGAAGGCAGCGCTGCGAGTTGAGATACTGATAGTGTAATATCAGTGAGAACTGGAGAATATTACCTATTCTCAAATGAAAATGTTTGTCGTTGAGATATTCTTTAGCGTTTAACGTAGAGTGGCAGCTCATAACGGAGAATTTTCCTTAAATTTTAAAATGAAATTGTTTTAATTGGATAAAGTGATTAAGATGGAATAGTAGTATAATATTTAGATGGTAGTATAAGTTAAGTTTTTACGTTGATTTTGTTATTACCAGTTAATAATACAGGGTGTTGCATCGTTTTTGTTTGGTTGAGGACAACCAAACTACAGGATGGCCGAATGTAAGGCGCACCCTTAAAGCAGCTCTTGTTTCTGTTTACGCTATAGTAATATATTAATGAGTTATGGTTTCCTTTAAGATAAGGTTGTTATTTAAACATCTTTGGAGATTATATATCGACTAATAAGGCATTTATGTTATTTTGGTGTTTATTTTAAAAGTATTAGGATAAGAAATTAGTGATAAAATATATGGGTTTCCTATGTTTATATTTTTAAAAACTTGTTATGATAAGTAAAATGAAAACGTAGTTGAGGGTGACTTTTTAGAAATAAGAAAGATAGAGAGTTAGTCTGTGTTTATTGTAAAAGAGATCAAGACGTGAATTGAAATATACTGCAATAGATTTTTGAATATTCGCGTTTGATTTCAAAATACCTTGGTTATTTAATTTTCTCGTTAATCATTTTATTCTTAAATTAAGAATTATTTTTAACTTTTCAGTTCGATTACCTATAAAGCGTGTTTTTTAGTTTTTTCACTTCTACAATTCTATTCCACAACTCGTTCCGTTAGGTTAGGTCTTTCTAAATTTTATTTTGAACTTTTTTCAACTATGAGAAAAATTATGGCTGATTTCTTTTATTCAATACGGTGTAAGTGGAGACATATTATTTATACCTTGAATATAATATCATATTTCCATTCGTCGTTCCAAAAAATAGCCCTACCTTAATTTTCATGCCTGTATCTAGAAAAATAGCTGAATAATTAACAAAAATATTAGATTTTTTCTAACTTCAACACCCTGTATATCAGGAAGGAGTGACCTCAGACCCCTCATTATTTAGTAAAATAGCTTTATTTTCATCTTCTTAACCTACGGTTACCATATGGCCCATTACTTATGAATAACCCTGTATAAGCTGTTTCATAATGCAGTTGAAAGTTTTTTTATCTAGTGTTCAATGTATATCGTAATTGAGACTAAACAATTGGCAGTTTGAATAATTTTGTAATCTCCTTTTATTTTATAATAGAAAAATTGGGTGAAATTTTTTTTAGCTGAAACCAGTTTGAAAAAAATTTTTTTTTCAGTATATAGATGCCTCCTGTAAGGCGCACCCTTAAAGCAGCTCTTGTTTCTGTTTACGCTATAGTAATATTTTAATGAGTTATGGTTTCCTTTAAGATAAGGTTGTTATTTAAACATCTTTGGAGATTATATATCGACTAATAAGGCATTTATGTTATTTTGGTGTTTATTTTAAAAGTATTAGGATAAGAAATTAGTGATAAAATATATGGGTTTCCTATGTTTATATTTTTAAAAACTTGTTATGATAAGTAAAATGAAAACGTAGTTAAGGGTGACTTTTTAGAAATAAGAAAGATAGAGAGTTAGTCTGTGTTTATTGTAAAAGAGATCAAGACGTGAATTGAAATATACTGCAATAGATTTTTGAATATTCGCGTTTGATTTCAAAATACCTTGGTTTAAGGGTGTTTTTACACTCCCCAAACACAAAATCACAAAAAACTTTCTGCGGAAATGCATCATTTTCCCGACTTTAGAATAACTGAAACTAATAAATAAACTATAATAAATAATATAAACAATGTAAAAATTGAGTCTAATCCTCAGGGCCGGATCTACGTATGGGCTTAATGGGCTCCAGCCCAGGGCCCCTGGGTTCCAGGGGCCCTGAATAATGAAATAATAAACCAGTAAAAAAATACAAATTAAAAATATATGTTTAATTTTCCCGCATAATCCTTTTTTTTTAGGAAAATAGCAAACATTTTTGATTTGTATTTTTTTACTGGTTTGTGAGTCCCCCGGATATCGTTAGCCCAACAATATTTAATAAATCATGAACTATTAAACAGCCACTCAACCAAGATTCACATATTAGTAGTATATCCAACGAATTAACAGAAATAAATTCATTTATGTTATGCAAAGAAAGCAATAAAGATCTCGTGTTACAACAAACATTCTATTTTTGGAATCATCCAACTAGCAATAAACAAAATATGTGCCCGCGTTTAAACTTCAAAAAAATAGAATATAATATCTGAAATAAAATCATTTCATTTAAAATTAAAAACAAATGGTTTTGCTACAGCTGATTAGTGATCTATATACAGGGTGTTTCCTAAGTAATCTAAAATATTTTAGTGGGCGCTTCGTCACTCCATCTTATTTATCTATCTATCTTCTATATATATAAAAGGCAAAAATGATTGACTGAGGTCTCAACGCACAGGCCAAACCCTTGAGGCTAGAAAATTGAAATTCCGCACACGTATTCCTCATATGACGTAGGCATCCACAAAAGAAGGATTTTTCAAAATTCAACCCCCAAGGGGGTGAAATAGGAGATAAAAGTTTGTATGAAACTTCTTATTCCTTGGACATATTTGCATGAAATTTCGTATGAATTGAGTACGGCAAATTGAGTTTAATCCACTTCCCGACCTTTAACACAGATCAATGAATAATATCTATTCTTATCAGCTTATATCGCTTCAAAAATCTCAAGAGACAAACGTTTTTGTACACGCCTGTTTACGGAGTCCAATTTCCGAGTATAGTTCGAATCATTCTGAATTCTACGATATATTTTATCAATAAGTAAATGAAAATGGTATATTCCGCAAGAAGTTTTTTGCGTGTTTATGTTTAGAGAATTATCTGAAATATAAAACAGAAACGTTTTTTCTTGTAACTGGTTTCAGCTGTTCTGAAGTCGAAAAAATGGAAATTACGCATTTCCGCAAAAAAAATTCGACTCTTTCTTTTTAGAAAAGGTTCCAAATAGTGAATAAATCAATATTTCTTACGTAACTCATTCCAGCTAAACGAAAGTTTTTCCGAAAAATTAGTATAATAATGTTGTCCAGCTCATGTTGAACCCGAAGAAATGTCAAATATTCCAAAACCGAGTTAACTATCTGGGTCATATTGTGAGCAATGAAGGAGTGGCGGTGGATCCGTGGATCCAGAGAAAATTGCTTCCATCAAGCAATGGCCGCAACCTACCGACAAACATTAAGTTAGGAGCTTCCTTGGACTTTGCACATACTATCGGAGGTTCATAAGGAAGTTTGGAGACATTGCCAAGCCACTAACTCGACTCACAGAAGAAACCAGACCTTTCATTGGGATGAAGAATGTCAAAATGCTTTTGAAACCCTGAAGAGACGTTTAACCACGGCGCCGATACTAGGATATCCGCTACCAGAGGGAGACTTCATTCTTGACACTGATGCAAGCAACGTAGGGATTGGAGGAGTGCTCTCACAGATCCAAGGAGGACAGTAAAGAGTGCTGGGATATTTCAGTAAAGTCCTCTCCAAACCAGAACGAAACGACTGCGTCACGTGAAGTGAACTTTTGGCGGTAGTGAAGTCTGTGGAACACTTTCACCAGTATCTCTATGGGAGGAATTTCTTGATACGGACTGATCATGCAGCACTCAAGTGGTTGATGCAGTTCAAGCATCCCGAGGGCCAGATCGCTAGATGGATTGAACGACTTCAAGAGTACGATTTCAACATCGAACATCGGGCTGGTGTGAGCCACCGAAATGCCGACTCTCTGTCTAGACGACCGTGCCCAGCAGACTGTTCCCACTGCAACAAGGCAGAATCTAAGGAAGCTGCAGTTTCAAAAACTACAGTTGTTAATGAAGAATAGTCACCCACCAGGATCAGAGAAGATCAGGAGAATGATCCTCACCTGAAGATGATCCGGCAATGGAAGGAAGAAAATCGGCGACCCACCTGGCAAGAAGTGTCAAGATTTTCACCGACACTCAAGACATATTGGGCTCAGTGGGACTCCCTTGTATTGGAAGAAGGCCTGTTGAATTCTTGAAAATGATGATGGCTCTGAGAATAGAAGACAGTTAGTCATCCCGAGAACGAGAGTAGCTGAGGTACTGAGGAAGTTACACGACAGTCCATCAGGAGGTCATCTGGCAGTGAAGAAAACCGTTCAGCGAGTCCGTGAAAGGTTTATTGGATGAATAGCCCCGACGATGTGAAGGACTGGTGTAAGAAGTGTACGACTTGTGCTACGAGTAATGGACCGCATCGCAAGAGGAAGTCACCCATGAATCAGTATAATGATAGCCCATTCGAAAGGGTTGCTTTAGACATCGCTGGACCATTCCCGACGACAGAAAATGGTGGTAAATACATCCTGGTCGTGATGGATTATTTCACAAAGTGGGTAGAAGTTTACGCGATCCCGAATTAAGAAGCCACAACTATCGCGGATGTATTGGTGAAGGAATTCACCTGCCGATATGGAGTGCCCTTGGAAGTCCACAGCGATCAGGGAAGGAATTTCGAAAGCCATGTATTCCAGGAAATTTGTAACAAGCTGGGAATGAAGAAGACCAGGACAACGGCGTTGCATCCAGTCAGACGGAATGGTCGAGAGAATGAACAGGACTATTGGAAAATACCTGTCCAAGGTAGTCTCCAGCCACCAGAGAAATTGGGACCAATATCTTTCCCTGTTTGCACTGGCTTATCGATCCGCCATCAATGAGTCCACAGGTCAAACACCTGCGAAAATTTTATTTGGACGCGAAATGAGGCTTCCTTGTGACCTAGAATTTGGTTGTCGACCTGGAACGGATCTAGCTGGAGAAGATAACGTAATCCAGTTGAGAAGAAGGATGGACGACGTACACGAATTGGTCCGAACGAATCTTCAAGTTGCCAGCGACAGAATGAAAAAACGGTACGACACGCAGGCCACAGAAGGCAGTTTCCAAGAAGGGGACAAAGTATGGTTACACAACCCGACGAGGAGAAAAGGCGTTTCTCCAAAATTACAAAGATCTTGGGAGGGTCCGTACTTGATCAAGAAGAGGATCAATGACGTCATCTATCGCATAAGCAAGATCCCCAATGGAAAACCGAAAGTGGTTCACCAAAATCGACTAGCGCCATTCGAAGGAGACCATGACATAGAAGAAAGAGTGAACCATGTCCAGGAAGATTCTGACCCTGCCTTCGAAGAGTTTATGGGCGCATATGGAGGTACCGGTAAGGCTAGATTTGAAGTCACTACAGAGCAGCGATAAGACTTGTTCACGCTCCCGGAAGACTATTCACTGGCACACAACATCCCAGTCAGTATTAAAAACGCACGAGGCCTGGCAACCGTCTTCCGAAAGAACTTTGGGCAACTAGAAAAACTAGAAGAACAGATTCCAACCCCTGGCAAGACACTGAGACTCAAACACAATTTACGGTACATCTTCTACCTGGTAACAAGGAACGAATTTCAAGATCAATCCACCTGTTATTTCCATACGACCGGAAAGTGTAGAAATGGGTCCAGTTGCCGATTTAAACATGCAGTCCCGGCCACACAGAAGTTCCAGGAGGAACTTCCTATTAAGGAGGGGCAATGTTGCTAGGTCACCAACTCAAAGCCGGTCCTGTCCCTCGATTATAAATTTTGGTGAATGCGCTTTACAGAACCTTCTGGTTTATTGCAGTATTTACGCATATGCGGAGCGTCATAAAATACTAGAACTTTCCAGAACCGATAAGGACTATATATACGCGGGTTTTCGAGTGCGTAAATAGTTAGTTAGTTAGTTAGTTCGAAATTAGTGAACGGACAGTAAAGAGTTAGTTACAGTGAATTAAATAGTGCAGATAAATAGTGTAAAAATCCAAGTGGTAAAAATAAATTAAAACTAATATACCGACTGTAAATAAATTAGTAGACATTAAGTAGAGCGTGTATATAAATTAAGTTCAATACAGTGTGTGTGTTTCTTTGAATAAATAGATAGTAATTAGCCATAGTGTATATAATTTTATCCCTGCACCGGTAAAAACTATTTAAATAAATAAGTATAGGTATTACTTTATGGAAAACAAAATATAAATGCGTCATCCCTAACATCCATTCGTCAAGCGTTTTTGCGATAACAACTCATCGCTCTACATTTCAAGGGTGAAGGACAATTGCTAAGAGGTTTGGGCTTATCTGCATCTACAGGGTAAGGCCCAGACCGGCCGTCACAGGGCGAGTTCTAGCGATTACAATATAGCTGATAGCTAGAATTTTAATTATTATACTGAATTTAAATCAAAATTACAAGAAAATTTAATATGGAAAGCGAATCAGTCACTGAAATGAATGTAACCCCTCCGCAGATGAGAGAAGCAGCACAAATATACCTATAGACTCATTACCTTGTACCCGCGACAAAATATGTAGATCTGTTATTTATGTTGCTGCCAAATATTAGTTTTTTTTTAAATTCAAATAAATTCAATATTCAAAACGAAATAAAAAGGGTTATTTCGCAAAAAAAATAGAACAATATGTGTGTGGTCTGGGACTGTATGTTTGAGTTCACTCGACTTAATATCGCATGCGATTTTCGCACTTTATCGAAGGATATCCGAAAAAGGGTATGTTCGAATATCGCAAGCGATAATTATCGACCATAAAACAACGAGCGGATATTTAGCATGCGATAACAATTATCGAAGGGCGTGGCTTAAATCCTAACCTCAATTCATTGTTTACTTTACTGGGGATTAGCTGGTGTATTCTTTGATATAACGAAATGGCAAATTTTGATAAAATTGCAATGATCGCTATTGCAGAAGTAGTAGACGAAGCTGCGGGTGTCGTAGCAGGCCAGCGAAGGCCCTTCTACCCTCGTATGGAACTTTGATGTAGCAGTAGTGTAAAGTTTGTTCAGTATGGATATAACCGAAGGTTCCAGTAATTCCAACTTAGTATGTACTAGCATTTACTGTTGCAGGTTCTATCAAAAGTTTCATTTTCCTGGTGTAGTGGGTTGTATCGATTGCACCCATGCTGTAATCATTGCACCGCCTAAACATGATCCCATATACAATGAATACATGTATGTGAATAGGAAGAACTACCATTCCATAAATGTACAGTTGGTATGTATTTGATTATTCTTAGGGATAGTATTAATACAGGGTTATTTTGTTTAGATATGTGATTCTCAGATGAAAATTATTAATGTAAATGCTCTTTATCCTGGCGGTACAAACGACGCCTTCATATGGAATAACTCGAACGTGCAGGAGACTATGCAACAAATACATCACAACAATCCAAATCAGTTTTACTTACTTGGTAAAAAATACAAATATATATTAGCAATGCTATGCCCAATGATATTTTTATAATGTACCTATATAACATATTTTAGGAGACTCTGGATATCCATTAAGGCCATGTCTATTGACACCTTTGGAAAATGAACCCTTCTCAGGATCTCCAGAAGCAGAATATGATCATTGTCATAAACGTACACGATGTATTATTGAAAGATGGAATGGTCTTCTCAAAATGAGGTTCCGATGCCTTTTAAAACATAGAGTACTTCACTATCATCCGGAGAAAGCTGCTCGTATAATTAATGCCTGCATAGTTCTACACAATCTTTGTATAGAACATAATATGCCTGCGCCTGAACCAGAAGATATCGATGAGTATCTTGATTTGGGCATACTAGATGATGAAGAAAGAGGACGAGAAGAAGGTATTGGTGCAAGAGTTAATCCTCAACTTCAAGAAGGTCGAAGATGGCAGAGAAGACTGATTCAAAATTATTTCGCCAACTAATTTTTTTATTATAATAAAGAAATAATTCTGTGCACATTTAATTTTTTTATTTATGTAAATAAATATTATAAAATATGTTTGTTTTATTGTTCAAGATAAAATAAATTTTATCGATTTTCACTCATTTTTTCAAGGGCACGTGCCTTTCTTTCTTCTATTATCAATTTTTTTTCCTTTATTTCAATCATCTTGTTGTAGTAGCATTTTTTTCTATCTTCTGCAGCTTTCATGATATCTAATTTTCTTGCATAGTACTCCCTTTTTATTACTAATTTTTCTTTTGCTGACTCACTGAGTAATTCTTTGCAGAGGAATATGTGTGCTTCTTAACTAAAATTGATACAAATAAGCAATTTTCTCAATCGTGGGAGAATTATTCATACCTGAATTTGGTGTATAGAAAGACCCAGGTGCCACTATGGGTGCAATATTTTCTGTTTCCTGTGTATCTATAGCAGGCGCTGACTGCACTTCCAATACTGAAAGCACAAAATTAGATTTTACTTAGAATACTTTAGTAGTAGGTAGCTACATACCTATTTCTTCAACACAATCTTCATTTTCATAATCATTTTTGCAGTAATAATGATCCATGATTATATAATCATTATTGAGTACTTGAGATGAATCAACCATGGTGGGTAATGCAGGTACTGTAGTATTTGATTCTTCAGTATTTTCGAAATCCTAAAAACCACTATGTGATTAAATGATAGGTAACATTGGAGTATTTGTTTATAATTCATTGCATTTCTGTCTGCTGAACAAAAACCTGTTGCAAAGTTGTGAGGTGAGATAAAGCTCCAAATAAATATATTATTTGATATTATAAATATTTTATTAAGATATTAAAAGAAGTTAAGGTCACGAGAATTCAAGAATAGTTAAGTTTGAAGTCTAAGTAATCCATTACTTATTAATAATTAAATACATACAAAATGTGCAACGGATTCTTGAACTGAAGAGTGTCCATTCACGGCCACGTTACTTATGAGACTTGATATGCCCTGCTCATTCTGCTTCAATTTTGTTGGTAAAGGAGGTCCTCCACCTGTGCCACAAGCATGTCTTTTAATAGTGGCTTGCTTTGATTTCACTTTGCTTCTCATATCCTGCCAAGTCTAAAATAATAGTGGTTATTAACCATTTTGTATTATCATCTAAATATTTGACATTAAACATGTTTATAAATTTCATAACATTTGGCATGTAATTAATTACTCACTTATCTCCATTGCGTCCAACTTTTCTTTCCACCTCGAATTGCATTTAATGTGGTTGCAATGTTCAGCCATTCCTTTTGGCCATCTTTTTTAGAAAAACTTGTGGAGAACCGACCACTACATAACTCTGGACGGTCTTGCATTAATGTAAAGAGTCTATTCTTTTGCTCCGTGGACACATAACCGGCACGTTTCTCCTTCGTTTCGTTCATAGTTAAAAATGAAAGATTTTTGTCTCTGGATTTGGTAAATATAATTAACTCATTCAAAAAAAAGCACAAAACAAGAAATACACAGAACAAGAAAAAATATAGCAGAACAGACAACGTGACAAACCAAGTCATGTGATTTATATACCTTTCGGCTATTGGTTGAATTTGTGACCCAAGCTAAGACTTCCCTCACAATATATCACATTCTTCGAAATCGACCAACTCTTTACCGCATTCGGTTCGGGAATAGGGTGTCGAACGAAAAGAGTATCGCATGCGAAATTTTGGTGATACAAATATCACCTTCGAAATGTATCACGTAAACTCAAACATACGGGCCCTGGTACGTAAAAACTGTAGTAGTTCGAATGAACAAATTATTTCTGACTAAAATGAATTGGTTTTTGTAATAATTCAAACAAATTCAATATTTAGAAAGAAATTAAATAAAAAATAATAGTAGGTATATTTTTCGGGAAATCTAAAAGGGAGAAGATTTATATACACTGTGGAAACTAAAAACTATTTAAAACATCTACCATAATGGGGAAGACCCCACTAAGAGATAAAATCCTTTCAAATATATTCCAATCAATGAATAATGATGTTGGCTCGATGTGCACACAATATCATGTATCAAAATCGTATTAAATAGATTTCCTGGCGTTTTGAAATCAACATATCAATTCAAAACTGAAAAATGTCAGAAACATTATCTGTCACAGTGTTGTCTAAGCTAGGTACTCATCATTGGCTTTTGTATGTTTTTTCCCTACAACTAATAATAAAAATGTCATTTCACAACATAGTAGGTAATTTGTTGGAATGATTATACTTTGTTCGTATTCTTCTTTTATCTCGAGGATAACTCCTATCATGTTAGTGCGGCAACTCTGTTGGTGATCGAATATGACACTTGTTCGCAGGTTGAAATAATGTGAAACACTTTTTTATTATTACTTTTCAGAAGAAAGTTATTCTTTATACAAGGTCTTCATTCTCTTAATCCTAACATATAACCATATAAATTTTGTTTTAGTCGTAATCGCGGTTTGTCAAAATAAGTGGTTTGCCAATTTCTGATATTGCTAAAAATAAAGGTTACATTGCACAAAATCAACATTTATGAACACACTATGTATAAGACTCAGAAAAATAGTATCTGATTGCTGTACTTTAGGTTCCAGACCCTGCAGAACCTTTAATGTAGACTTTTTTCTATAACTTGAGTTTATAATAAAAAGTTTTCCATATACTTCAAACTTAAATAGACACACTGTATAAAATATATACGCCACTGGAGTCGCCATGCAAGTACCTACCGGATATGTTGGCTGTTAAAACATATATAAGCTATTCAATAGGCAACTATCGTTGCTACATTGGTTTTATTTTATTTACTTTTATTTTTTTTAAACCTTATTCGCCTAGTCCATACCAACAGCAATGACAGGATCCTACTAGATCGAAACGATTAATTTATTCAGACCAAAGCCAACTACACCTTGTAACTCAGTAAGGAGCCACATTTTATTTAAGTAATTTAGGTCAAATCTCAATATTTTGAGCTCAAGATTCACCAGTAAAAATATGTCTGGTTAATAATTAAACACTCTGTATATTATATTATTTGAAATAAAAGTTGATCATAAGATTAAGATTAATTACAGGGTTACTATGCACTGCAACCAAAAGGTTTATTGTGTCCCCCCTATCATAGCTGTTCTCGCTATTCACTTATTATTTATCATAAAAGTTTACCATAGTAATACCTAACAATAATAATTTATATTTGATTATTTTTCATATCAAACATATTACACATATTCCAAAAACCTGGCATAATTTCAGAATTGAATGGACTAGAACAGCTGATATTTTAATCAAAACAATAATATCACCCAACCTTAACTCACGACTCGTTATAAAAAAAAGCAATTGTATAGGTAAAAATGGATCATTTGACAAATATATACGATAACTACAGTTTGTTTACTAAGTGATTCTAGCGGTCAAAGGTAGAACTAGTCTAATTAGCCAAACCTAGCGGCCAGTAGCAGTACTGATCGAAATATTACCATAAACTCCACCCATTAAATTGTTGATATTGTTAATACACGCCTACCAAATATTAACATATATATATATTTATCTTTACGCCTTTGTGCGTCCGTACATTGTCCTTTTACATTTAATCGAGCGTCCGATGGTAGTTGTGCGTCCGATATACGGACGCACAATTATTTTCCAATTTAAACTACTTTTTCGATAGTTTTACATCATAACAAGCAAATGCAAATGCAAATTTTATGGTGGACGTCAAAATACGACAAAATGAGTGGAGTATATAATATGTGAGTTCCATAAATTTCCGCACTGGCGCACTTGTATATACACGATGTAAATATACTAAAATATTTTTTAGACAAACCAAGCGACTTGTGCGTCCGCTTGTGGCAACACCGCAATTTTTAGAATTAAGTGACTATATTTCTGAATATTTCTTCGGTGGTCGTTTCATAGGAATCTTTTATAAACTTACATAATTCACTAGGACTCTGGGCCCATAGCAGCATAATTACATAATTCTGTTTTCTTGTTTAATTCAGCTTATGTCGCTGGGAAGACAAAACAGTGCAAATTTTACGATCCATAAAAGATAAAACGTAAACGTGAGTGAACTAATAACAATACAATGAATTAGTAACTAATGTCAAATATATAAAAATTTTACAGGTAACTAAAGTGAAAAAAATTTCATTCCGATCTTTGATTTTAACACTAAGCGCTTATCCAATAAGTCTCAAAATATACCGGAAGTGTCATATGAAATTTGAAAGTTGAGACACGTGATAAAAAATTACGTCATTAAATTGAATATGTTTTTCGTGGTTGCATGGCTGGTCTAATTTTTCATTAACCCGCAAAGTCTGATTTTATTATTTCGGAGATACAGGATGCATGAACTTCGTGACCAGTGATTTTAAGGAAGCAATCGTTCAAATTAGACACCAAGTATTAGAGCATTTTTTAATTGGTTATTTTTGTATAATTTAAAATTTTTAAATTGGACAGGTTGTATCTTTAAACGTTTGACAGTAACTGAAAACGATGTAAACGCTATGGTCGGTACTTAATAGCCCCTCTCACCTCTTATGGCTCCTCAAAGTTTCAAGAAAGTATCTTTTACCGGAGATATAAACGGATTATCTTTCTGAATTAGACATGTTTTGTTGACGCCGCAACTTATAATTTTAAAAACATACATTTTCCCTTGAAATAGTTATTTTCCTAACGCTTCACGCATATGTTTGAAACAACATTTTTTCTACGAGCGGACGGATACAAACTAACAAGTTTATTAGTTACCGTCTGGTTATTGATGTAATCAATAATTGTTATTAACGCCATATTAAACAAAATTTCAATGAAACGAGAAAAATAATTATAAAAGAGAATAAATGATACCTTGCGTGTGGCAAAGTAGAATCGTGCGCCATAGTATACTTCTCCGCGCGCTCGTAGAAAAAAATATTGGATAGTTTTTTTTTTAAGTTGAGAAAACTGAAAATTGAACTATTGAAATTTAAAAGGATTATGTAAAATGAAGTATATCCAGTACAATATCCGTTATACGTAACCAAACACAAACTTCACTTCTTCGTCATATTTGCACCACGTTACCAAATAGATAAAATAATCATATTGTAATATTTAAGTGAGAAACTAATTATCTATCAGAATTTCCATTTTTCACCTAGTAGGGGTAATATTATCGTGTTACCGTGAGATTACTAATAACGTACATTGGGTTTTGTAGTGAATATATTTTTGTGTGAAATTGGAGTGTACTTAAATTAATTAGTTTATTGAAAGAAAATTAACATAATGTTAAAAGATTGGTCCTCGGTGAAAGCAGATGCAAATTGTATACAGGGTAATTCATTAGTACCATAGAGTCCAGTATATTGTAAATCCTCGAAGATTTTCGAATAAAAGTTTGACCGGTGCTCTTCACCCTGAAGGTTCATATTTTAAAATTGGTTGCAATTGTACAGTGTGTTCCAGAACGCCGTGCCAGATGAAAGCTACAGTTTTTTGAATGGGACACCCTGTATTCTACTTCTAATTTGAATTCTGCTTGATTTCTCTATTGCAATGATATGAGGTTGTACTAGGCTACACAGTGTTTTTAAGAAGTTCTGACCACTTGTTCCTGAAAATCGTAATGAGTTCAATGCCCATGTATACTTTAAACTGCACATTTTGAAATTAATCAGTTACAGCCATACGTCTGTGATTCTCTTCCATAGTTTATTCCAACAAGTACATAAAGTATTGGAATTCAATAATCCCCTAACTAACAGGAGTTTATCGGAGTTTTACTCAAAATTGACAAAATATGTTTCAAAAATTTAATAGTATCTGAAAATATATTATTTTACTAAAATGATTGAGTGATAAATATAATCGCATTAAAATGTAAAAAACAACATAGGTACTGTAAGAATAATTCCTTCAATGAAAAACGAAAAATACACCATATAAGCAGAAAGTTACTGGTCGTCATCGTTATCAGTGTCACTTGTACTTGATTCCCTATCACTTGTGTTAGAACTATCTACATTAATAATTAAAGGATTTACTTTCACACTTTTAATAACATTATGATCCATATTCCACATCATTTTCAATTTTTTCTTCGTGACTTAATAGTAATATCTTTACATATTCTAATTTGTATGTAATATTGTTTCTCGCAACGAACTGTTTAATTTCTGCCCAAACCAACTCTATTGGGCTTAACTCGCAGTGGTGAGGGGGGAGCCGTAAAACACTGACAAGTCCATCTATCACATATTTTTTATATTTTCACTTATGTTGCTTAGCAATCTCATAGAGACAGGCTTTGGTAACGCTGTTATTGAATGATATACCTTTATTTTGTCGCCATTTCAATAATTCAGCGTTTTTCCATGAGCAGGTTGGTCATTTTTCTTGCAGGGCACTATTATCAAGAGCTATGAGTGATGGTGGGATATTTTCCAAAAACGACTTAAACCAATTTTAACATTTGTGCGTTCATATCTTTATGATAGTCGCCGTCAATTTTTGAAGTAATTAGTAACAAACCATTTCCAGTAAAACCAGATGCGGAACCAATATGTCCAATAATCAAACAGCGACCACAAGGACCTACAATGCCGGTTGACCATTATCCATAAACGCCTGTTTACCGCAGTTAATATTAGAATCCTGTCAAATCTTAGAAGGGGTATGTCCTTCGTTAACCCAAGTTTCATCAAGATAAAAAATTTGTTTTCCTCATCGTCTTGCTGCCATTATCTCGCGAAGATAATCTGATTATACGTTTTCCAGTAAGACAACTACTCCTACTCCGTTGCTTACACTTAAAACCTATTTTATGCAAATGCAACAAAACGTTGTTTTACTTATAAGCGACAAATTCGCATCAGTTTTTAATAATTTAAATATTTTATTTAATGTTAGTACTTCATTTTTCATATAAAATGAATGGATGTATTTTCTGATTGCGTTGTTTATAAATTCATTGGTTTTCTTTACTTTTCGACCTGGTTTCTCCTTAGGTTCGCTTAAAACCTGATTTGTTTTTTGTTCACGTATTACTTTGTAAATGGTCGATATCCCCACTCCAGTAATTTGTGCACATTTTTCTATAGTGCTGTTTTGCAAACAGTAAGCATTAGGAGAAGGTGTGTTTAAGGACATGCGATTTTCTTTCTGTATATACCAAAATACGTTTAAAATCATCGTTTGTTCGTTTAGTCCTAATGGTGCAAAATTTTACAAATAGGCACAACCCTTCTCAAAGACGGTTATTACAAAAATAAAACCATAATTAAAACTAATATGAACACCTATAGGTCATAATGACGAAATTGTACAGGGTTATTTATTATAAATTACCCACCCCATTGCTTTTAGAAAAAAAAGTCTTCCATAAAATTTTTTTGGTTACAGCTGAATTTTGTTAATATGCTATCAAAAGTTCAGTAGCGTGCAAATTTAAGAGGATACAAGAAATAACAGTTTTTTTTTAATGGGATACCCTGTATATTTTTAGATTTTTGGAATGGTATTTCTTTTCTGATTTCAAAAATATATAATATGTTACCCCTACCTCGTACCGTTTTTGAGTTATTGAATGTTGAAAATCTTAGTTTTAGTAGTTAGGTTACTGTAAATATGAAAAAGATAACATTATTAAAGTAAGCTATGAAAATGACAACTAATATGTTTGATAATTGACATTTTTCTGATAAAGTTATTAAAATGGTTTACAGTGAGGAAGAAAAAGTCAAAATATATATACAAAATAGAAAACAAAGATTTATTTAAAAAAATTTATAAATAAATAATTCATAAAAGATGTTCGATGTGTCCACCATTATTGTCAATGCATAATTGATAACGCCTTCTTATATTTATAATAACATTGCAGATGACTTCATTATTTCCATTTAGTTTGTTAATTTCAAGTTGAATCCTTTCTTTAATCACCTGTATAATATTATTATTAACAATATCTTTTAGAAATCACAAAGAAATGGGAATTTTTTGCGGAAGTGCGCCATCCTGCATCCAAATCATATCGACAAGTAATGGGATAAGTATTTCCAATCAGGTAACTCCAGTAGTTAAGGTATAATCATAATATATTGTTATGGTTTCTAGTTCTGATTCAATATTTATTAAATTTTACTTGGGCGCCAAATAAATTATTAATAATAGTTCATCATACAATGGTTAAAATTATGCAAATAAACACATACTTGTTTGAAACAAAACAAATAAAACCAGCTAATCTCAGTCTTCGAAATGAAACTCTTAATCATACACAAAGAATTATGGTGGCGTGAGGATATGTTTATATTTTAAGTTTTAAACCTCAAAATGATCCAAAGTATAATATAATAAACAAATAACAAACAAACAATGAAGTAATTACTTCCAATAATATACGTAACAATGTAACAAATAAACAAATCTCAATATGTCCCTGTATTTATGCTATAACATTGGCCATAAAATTTGAGACAAAAGCAAAGAGAATTTAAAAAAAAATTAAATCTAAATAGATGAAACTACCAAACAACGATAAAAATACAATTGGTATTAAATGTTCATACCTTCATTTACTTTTATTGTCTTTCAGAGAGCTCTCTAGGATATGGAGTCAAACAATTAACCCTTGAATTTTCTTTAAAATCCTATCTTCTTCTTCTGATATAATTCTCGTCAATCCTTCGTGAATAAATTTAAACAATAAATACCTTATTGCTCCTGTTGATCTGGTTCTGTCCTTCAAACTGACAGATCCATCCACTGCATAAAATTTTCTTTTCTTTTTTCAAATAGACTTAAAATATTCATTTACAGGAGTATAACCCTCCAATTTAACTCTTCAATTCTCAACTTTTTTCCGAGAATTCACTCCAGTAATTCGGTCTTTACTTTTTTCAAAACTGACTTTTTCCCCGTGACGTTTTTAAAATTATTTTCACCTTTTTTTTTCTCTAGCAACCGTCGGTATCCTTAGTATCTTACTAGATCAAACATTTTTTTATTTTACAGTTTAAAATGAAGGATCTCGCGCACTACACTTGTAATACCTTTTATAAATTTCTTATATCTAATAATTTTCCACAACAATTTGAAATCAACATTTTTACTTTATTGTATCGTCAATTATTGGAATAATAATAATACTAATAACAGCAACGACAATAGTGAAATTTAAATTTTGAAGAAATTTCCTTTATTTCCCCTTATCGACCTCCATAATTCATTGAGTTGAGTTTTTCTTTGCTGTGATTAGCCTTTTTTTAAAAAATTCATTAATTAATATTTCATAACAATATAGTAACAACAATTTTATTTCTAAAAATTTCACACCAAACGCCAACAGTTTTTCTTCCTGATTTTTGTATTTGTTTCACTAATATTTTTCTGTTATGCTTATTTTCCCACGACCTTCGATTTTTCCTGTTAAAAACTCCTGCCGTAGAAAAAGTTGATTCATCAGTCCATAATATTTTTGTAAAGTACTCGGGATCTTCATCCAACTTTTGAATCATCTGGCGGCAAAAGTCAAGCCTTTTCCTTTTATGAGCCTCTGTTAAAACTTGTACCGCTAAAATTTTATAGGGTTTATAGTTGTTATTTTTTAAAGTACGTTGAATTTTAGAATAACTCTTACCTAATTGATTAACCGCAGTATATATACTACATTGAGAATTTTCTAAAAAAGAATAGAATGTTTCAAAAAAGTCTACTCGGGGCAAATATTTATAATGGATGAGTTTACCTTCGAAATGAAGCAATATATCTAGCTGTTCTTCCTGGTTTGCTACCATTTGGTAAACATTCTTAAAAGTATTTTCTGATGGTGTTGGACGATTGGGATACAACACCCTATATGGTCTTCGTGCTGCACGCTTATTTTTGTTATTTTCTATAAAACATGTAGAAATTTGGATTTTCTTCTTCCTTACTGTAAACCATTTTAATAACTTTATCAGAAAAATGTCAATTATCAAACATATTAGTTGTCATTTTCATAGCTTACTTTAATAATGTTATCTTTTTCATATTTACAGTAACTACTAAAACTAAGATTTTGAACATTTAATAACTCAAAAACGGTACAAGGTAGGGGTAACGTCTTATATACTTTTGAAATCATAAAAAAGACCATTCCAAAAATGTAAAAATATACAGGGTATCCCATTAAAAAACCCTATTCTTTTTTGTATCCCCTCAAATTTGCATGCTACTGAACTTTTGATAGCATATTAACAAAATTCAGCTGTAACCAAAAAACTTTTAGGTAAGACTTTTTTTTCTAGAAGCAATAATAACGTCGATAGGGGGTGGGTAATGAATATATATTATAATTATAATGAATAACCCTGTACATTAATATTTCTCAAAATACGTTTTTTTGTTTTTCTACCTGGGAATTGGAGAACAATAGATAATCTTTCTGCGTTCATTCATAACATGTCAAATCGATAGTGAAAGTTTTTTTACAATGGGTACGGAAGCTATAATATTTTATAGTACATAATTTTTTAATCGAAGTGATCCACCTCAAGTTTTCTTTTATAAACTTAAAAATTGTGACGCCTAAAAGTATTTATTTTTCAATAGTACCTACCTAAGTTACCATTAAATTATTGCAAAATATTTCGTCAATTTTGAGTACAACCACAGAATACACCAACCAAGTATTCTTTGGTACAACTCTGTGATATCCGATAAACATCTGTTAGTTAGGGGAGTATTAGGCATTCCAATGACCTGTCAAAACAAATTCAATATGGCGGCTGGGGGCAAATAATTTGTTGGTGTTATATTATTGTGCTGTTGAAAAGTTTATTTAAATTTTGTGAGATTGTTGTTTTTGTGATTTTTTATATTATTTAGGACTTATAGTGGTATTATTACATTTTAAAGACATTTTAATACGAAAAAATGCCAACTACGTGCCTTGTGGTTGGTTGTGGAAGTCGTTCCAACAGGGATGCTGTAAAATTCTTTTCAGTGCCAGCGGTTTTAAGCCACAGATTTGTTATTGATAAAAATGAATTATCTGAAAGGCGTAGGGCACTGTGGATATCAGCAATAAAGCGAGACGATCTTAGTGAATCAAAACTAAATAACCAGAGAGTTTGCAGTAAACATTTTATTACTGGTAAGTGACATAGTTGAAATCAACCTAAGTAGCCAAGTTTTACAATGATATTTACATTAAAAGTATTTTACATAAGTCCGAATTTCCTTTAGGCAAACCTGCTGCTTTGGAAGATGAAAATCATCCGGATTGGGTTCCATCACAGGAAATGGGGCACAATTCTCAAAAAATTCGTAGGAAACAGGCCGATGTTGATAGAAGAGGAAGATTAGATAAAAGAAGGAAATTGACAGTAAGTAATACAATTAACACGTTTATATCATGCTTTTCAGCTGTGGTGGACAGTTTGACAACTAACCGATAAGTTTTCCATTCACTCAAAAATCAAGAGATAAACGAGATTTATTGAAAAGTTCTTTTCATATTAGTGATAATCTGTTTATAATTTTAAAAAGAATATCATGTTGGTAAATTTTTATTGAAGGGTATGTTCTCAATTTGCAATTGAAAAAAAAACTTATTTTTTCTGCAGGCTGAACAGGCAGATCTTGATGTTGAACTTGATTCAGAGGCCCCAGACCATGTTAAAAAGTCAGATACCGGGGTTGCATCTCAGACCGACATCACCATAGAAGAATTATCTGTAAAATTTGAACAGTTAAGTTTTGCTTCGAAAACGATAGAAAAACTTGAGAAAAAAATTGAAAAATCACCATTTGGACTCAGAGACGATACTAGCAATGATATCAAATGGAATTATTTTACAGGCTTTTCGTATAATTTTATAGAATCTGTATTATATGATATTATAGAAGATAACATTACTACGACAAGTATTACTGCTTTGAGTACATTTAATCAGTTACTACTAACTTTAATTAAGTTAAGATTAAATTTATATTTTCGAGACTTGGCATATCATTTTAAAATTTCACGAACAACTGCTTCCACTTATTTTGAAAGTATCATCGATATCCTTTATAAAACATTACAGCAGTTGATAATATGGCCTGACCGTTCAGTAGCTAAGACAAATATACCATCATGTTTTCAAGAAGCTTTTCATGATAAAACAACAATTATTTTAGATTGTTTTGAAGTTTTTATTAAAAAACCCGCTTCTTTAAAAACACAGATGCAATGCTGGTCACATTATAAACACCACAATACTATAAAATTTTTAATAGGAATTACACCACAAGGTACAGTAAGCTATATTAGTAAGGCATGGGGTGGGCGTGCTTCAGACAAACAAATTGTTGAAAATAGTGATTTTTTAAAGTATATTACCCCTGGGGATATTGTTTTAGCTGATAGGGGTTTCTTAATAAAAGAAACATTAGGTGTTCTACAAACTACAAGTTATACCTGCCTTCACGAAAGGTAAAAACCAATTACATCCTCTGGATATCGAGGCTACAAGACAGATCGCTCATGTAAGAATACATGTGGAAAGGATAATTGGAATGTTAAAAAATAAATTCCATATTTTGAAAGATACCATACCGATATCTATGATAAAAAAAGGAAACGACCCTGACAGTTTAAATATTTTAGATAAAATAGTAATAGTTTCTTGTGGTTTAATTAATCTTTCCCCCCCTATTGTTCCTCTCTGATTTGTTTTATTTTTAACTTCACTATAATTTGTTTATATTGCATCTTCTTCGAGATGCATAAATGTATCTCTCAGACACCAGAGCAAAATGAATTCATTACATCCCTGTTTGATTCATTTGAAACAACTATTATTTTTTCCTTGGCAAATATCGACTGAAGACAGATCTAATTTTTAACCATATTTGTCTGTCACATTTTTGTAACAACACAGAGTTGGGGAATATTTGAATACATTAATATAATTTTTTTTAATAATTTTAAAATTTCGTTAATAAAATGAATGCCAGACTGGTTTGTCATGACTGTACTTTAACAAGAGATTAAAGTGTTGACTTACTCCATACTTCTACATTGTGTTTGATAACATTGATCATGATTTAAACAATCATTCACATCTTTTTTTTATCTAGCTGTCTTACAGGTTACCTAAAAAAGTTTTTTTGTTACTTTTCTTTCTATATAAGCTGTAAAACCATTTTTGCTGATCTTGATGTAAATATGTAATATAAATTAGATTATTTAACTCATAATAAATAGATTTTAATTATATTATTAGTGTATTTTTTTCTAAGTATATTACAATGTAATTAAAGTAGATTGTGTTAAGTGATGCAGTATTATGTATTTGGGGATTTTGATAATATTATATCAGCAAATAATTAAAAGAAACACTATTTTATTATGTTTTATTTATATAAAAAATATATACACAAATTTACAATAAAAAATTACAGTTATTGTTATGCAAATTGTAATTATCTTGACACATACCAGACTAAAAATCAAAATCTTAACAATGTTCATAGTCTACTATAGTTTATTTACGATAAAAAGACGATGACGTTGCAAAACAAAATATTGTGATGTTGCCAAGCTGTAGTTTTTTTCTTTACTTAACGAAAACTAGAAAAGTCAATCTGATGTTAGATTGACAGTTCTAATAATGAATACAAATAGCGAATTCTATTACTTACGTCTCTTACAGCAGTAAGCGGGAGAAGCGGGCCCCCATTTCGGCATTCTCGTTCAGAATAGCTTAACAAAGATGTTACCATCTCTTGACATTTACTGTTCTGCCTCTTCGCCATTTTATTAACGACACACTGCAGATTTGCCTAAATAGTTACTTATGAAAATAACTGTTTATTTAATCTTAAAGAAACAATGAATTTAAAAGCACAAAAAAACTTGTAAATATTAGACGATGATCGAATGTCAATAAACGTCAAAACAAACTGGGGAATTTTACCAGTTGATCTGACAACGTCTTGAAGTTTTGCCAACATGTCAGCTGTAAATTGCCCTGGATGGTAAGGATAAATTGTATTTATGGTTGGTAAATTAATATTTATTCTGATAAGCAGGAAAGTAACTAAAAATGACATCGTCTTTTTATCGTAAAAATCCTATATAATTAAATTTTTCTATGTGAAAATTATAGTATAGGAGTACATTTTTGGCAATACCATGCATTATTTGGAGTGTCAACTAATCCCACACATTCAAAATGAAACCAACCTATCTCACAGTCTTCTCCATCACACTGAATCATAGGTCTTCCATCATCGACACTATGGCAAATGCACCAATAATTTACTACAGCCATTGATGATCTCTGCATGAAATATCAAGGCAATTTGAATCTCATTTTCCAAAAATTCTGAATCTGGCAAAATTCTTTCTTTAAAAAAAATGTTGGGTGACCATATAATAAAATCACAAAATCTTAATTTTGTTACAAACATTTGCAACTGTACCTGATAGTAGTAACTATGTGATTTTTTTAAAGTCACCTTATCATTCTTCCTAATTAAACATGAATTTTTTGAAGATACATATTCATTAATGTCTTTACAATTATTTGTATATAACAAGTAAGGGCACTTCACTTCCAAACACCCCCCCAAACAGCACTCACAAAACACTAGTCTATCAGGAGATGCGCCAAGACAAGGCCATTTTTTGCTAATTAAAAATCCGTCTTCGTTGACCACAAACGAGTCATGATTTTCACTCATATCTCTTTGATACTCTTCTACGGCTATATGTTCATGATTTATTCCCCATTCAGTAGCTTTATTGTGAAACAAAGTTTTTGTTGGATAACAAATAGATTTAACAAGTGACAAAGAAGGTGTCAATTTGTTCGTTTTGCAAACAGCTCTAAATTTTGATGCTGTAATCCTACCAGCCCTTTGTATATACCAATTTCGGTTTTCAGATTGGTTTCTAGTATATTTTTCTATGTTCATAATTTGTTCGTCATCTAATGATACATTTATTTTTTTAGATATTTGTAGAAGTTCCAGGTAGGTTTTAGTTGTGTGACTCTCATCAAATATATTTAGTAGATAGGGTAGAATTTTGTTTACTTGTGCTGCTATACCACTAGCAAATGGTTCCACAATTCGCATAATTGCAGCATTATGTCCCAATTCCTCCATTTTCTTCAAGAGATTTTGTATATTTATTGGTTTTGGAACATCCTTATTTTTTTGTTGACCAGCTGAAGGTTTTCCCCAATCCATTTCACTGATTGGTACTAAGGGTACTTGTGAAGAGGATGATGGTATCGTCCAACTACTCAGTACGTCTGTGCAAGATACTTCAGCCTTTCGTCTATTTGCATATTCAGTTGCAAATAAAATTGCACCCACATGACTGCAAACTTCACTGTGTCCAGCCATACATGTGCAATGTGCTGTTAATATACTTCCATCTTTGGCCACAATGCACCAAACATTTCCTTTCTGAGAATGTTTGACCTAAAAAAATCGCTGGATAAACAAAATGAATACAATGTTTTTAACACGTTAAGCATTTTGTGCATAAATATTATACACATTCAACTGGTCCCCAGCACATCAGTTTTTTTTATTTAGCACTGAAAATTGTATAAGAGCCTCCCCTGAGTTTAAGCCCTCTTGACCACCTATAGAAAGAAAAGGTGACATTATAACCAATAATGTACAAAATGATTAACAAGATATTTTAACATACAAATAGATGTCAAATATATTGATATACTTAATATATGAAATCTAACATGAAACGCTCAAACATTACTGAAGAGCACAAACAACACTTAACTATGCAATTCTATCTGCTGATACAGCTCTGAAAAACCTTACCTTTCCAACTAAAATGTAGAAACCATTCACCACCTTTGTCCCCACTTTTAGAACAAAGCCCGACTCAAAATACTTAAATGAATGCAAGCTTTTGTAAGCCTTCATTTGTTGCTTGGTGTAATAGCTATGGGTTAGCACTAAATAGGAAACAATATCCACGCTCGTAACAGGTGGAATTCCATGAATTGAACTATCTAGTTCTTCAATACTCAGAGTTAAAGGGTCCATATCATTTACTGATTTTAGCTTCATTTGATATCTGTAAATAAATATTTCACTTCACATCTAGGAAACAAACAAATTGGATTTTCAGCTTACCTCTTACCAATATCTGGATTTTGCAACAATAATGTCTTTAAATAATCACTCTGCATCTTAAAAAGTCTATCAACAATCACAAACTCACACAACTTTGGAGATAATGCCGTTTAAACAATTTATTCACCACCTACCAAATGCTTTCTTATGACACTTAAGACAGTTGTTTGCCTGCAGACGCCATATTAGGTCACGTGATTTGGAATGCCTAATTGCATTCCAATACTCTATAGATATCCGTATACAGGGCGAGTTCAAACTGGAATACATCGGCTTCACAATTTTTTTATACGGATCACCTTGTAATTCATATCCGTAAATGAAAGTTACTTTACTATACCTCAAATTTGATAAGTATTCCCTACACCAAAACTGAATGGTTTCTGTGATATTTCAACTTTATAATAAAAAAATTTATTTCCAACAAAAAACAGCTATATAAAATTCATTCAGAACAATTAAAGAGTTAGGATTTTAGAAATTTTTTTTAAAACATCGATAACAGTGCCATATAAGGGACAGATTTCTTGATATAATTCTTCCAAATGGTAAAACTAGATCCACACTATTATTGTCGCACTTAGTAATTAGGTAGGTTCCGAAATATCAACAAACATTTACATTTACCTAATTCGTTTGTTAACAAATGGGGTATCTACATGACGAAGCTCCTACTCATCATAATGCACTCATTTAGTCAATTGAATGATGTTTCCTGAAAGTTGGATTGGACGATAAGGACCAGTTTTCTGGGCACCAAGATCACCAGAATTGAATAAAGTGATTTGTTCTTTAGAGGATATGCTAAAGATCAGGGGTACAAAGTACACCAGACGATAGGAAATATAGAATAAGGCGGGCTTTCCGAAAAGTTAATGCGCAAATGCTTATTTTTTATCAACCTTGTCACTGTAGATCCACTTATATGAGGGCATTCTGGATTTAAATCGTTAAAAATATGAGCTGCTTCGTCATGGGAACGTTTGCGATCAACATTCAACTAACATTAAGATTTCGATTCGTTCTTTTTCCGATAAATGTGCCGTTATTCTTAATTTACTTTTAAACTTTATGCTAATTTGAAATTGGTATCAGTTTTCACAATTTGTACATGAATGTGGTTCACGTTTTTAATGACTACTATTGTTTTTTGTTTAATTTTAAAAACCTACAAAGTCATATCATTAGTACAGTACAATTCAATTTAGAAAAATAAAACTGATATTCTATAAGATATTTTGTATTAAAGCGATACATTGCTTCTATTTCTGGAAATAAAAAAATAAGCTTCTTTGTGATATGTCACTCGACCTAAGTTGCCATTTCAAAAAATTCAAGATGGCAGCCGAACGCAAAACGCTGACGTCAAAAACATTTGACATTTGCTCTTAAATATGCAGAATAACGTCTCATTCAAATTTTGCCAAACAAATTAAACTTCTTAACAAAGCCGATTAACTTGGTCTTAAATCAATAATTAAATGATTGAAATTCGTGACAGTTGAAGCTGAACGGTTTTATAAAAAATGCATACCTACATGGTCCTGTCCTAATTTTTTAAGCACTATATAAAGATATAATATAAAACATAATACAAGGTAATCAAAATTTTAGAGTTTTTGACCACTTTGTATTATGGTTTTTCTTATAGCATTAGATAGTGCTTGAAAAATTAATATAGGTCAATATAAGCCATTTTAATAAACTTTGAACAGTTTAGCTTCAGCTGTTACTTGAAGTTCAAAACATACGAATATAAACTGTCTAAAGATCGAATATTGTTGACTAGAAATATACCCTACGTGTTAATTTTTAAATCTTCTATTCATACCCTTCCAAATGAAGTGTTACTTACTTGACCCCTTTTGCTATTTAAAAACATTGAAAAGGGTTCAACAAAATATGGAAACTTATAGTGACGGATATTTAAAGAAATTCGAAAGTCGACGATAAGATTTAATCTTATCACTGTATATCTACATTTTTTTCGAAATAAATATTTCAGAAAAAATCAGGGCTAATATTACATAGTTCAACATTTAACTTAAAGAATCATTTTATTTATACTGGCTAGTCATTGTAGTGCAGTAAGAGTAAATATGAACAACAAAAATAAATAAAAAATTGTAAAAAGATTCTCTAGAAATTTTTTTTACATGCGTCACAATAATAATATCGTGTTTTTATTTATGAGAATGCTTGAAAAAAATTCAACAAATAATTTCTTAATTTTTACTCATTAATTAACTTCATTAAATTTTAAAACATTTTCAGTTGGACCACTACACACTTTTATACGCGATTTATCCTGTATGGACATAATCTACAATTTCTCAAATTATGTTATGCTTTCAACGGACGCAGAATAGCGTATCACTGAAATAATTGGTGTAAAGGTATGTGAAAAACTTGGCAACCTTGCATGGACGTACGATTGAATGCAAATCAGACAAAAACGTATATGTTGGAAGTTCAAATACTTACGGCTGGGAGGAGCTAGAAGTACTTTGGAATGTCAAAAATGCAATTTTTTTTTGTATATATAAAGTAATTTAAACCGACAGTGGTATTCTAGATGCACAAAAGAGTAAATATACGCAACCAAAATATTCAAAAATTTAGTCTTTCTCGTGGACACACAAATACATTTCCTTGTACGGACGCACAATAGATAGCGGGATGTATATATATATATATATATATATATATATATATATATATATATATATATATATATATATATATATATATATATATATATATATATATATATATATATATATATTGATATGAATTTTTAAATTGATATGAATTTTTAATTTATGGTGTTAATATGTATTTTAATTTATTTATTGTAATATATTTATTTGGGCGCCAATTAATATGAATTTTGATTTAAATATTAGTGATATCATACATCACTCACCTTTTATGATGACTCTTCACCTCAGGTTGGGTTCATGGGTCTAATGCTCATTTAGTTTCTTTTTTTTATTTTATTATTTAATATATCCTCAGGCCGGTCCTGTGTCCTTGCCCTTGAATAATAGGAATTATCTAACTGTGAAGCAGTTTTGCCAACTTAATAGATATTAGATATCATTTAATTTATTTTTTAATGAACGGCGTATTTATATAGAATTGATAAGTACATACATAAGAAACAATTCAAAACACTTATCTAAATGATCTTTCGCTCAACTTTCACACTAAATGAAGTTCTTATATCTAATAAATATAGGAAAATTATACAACTCTTTTAACATGTAACACTAATAACCAAAGACAAAATAGAACATCTGTTTTTAACAGATTTTATATACAAATTTGACGATATTGTAATCGTAACGAAGATCAATAAATATTAAGTTCTGGATTTGATCACACGCACGTAAGTTTAATAATGTAACTTATAGTTTATGAAATACCTTTTTATCTTGTATTATTTTCTAAGATTTGCTATGTTTTAGACCTTCCTGGGCCTTGGAGTCTCTCGTAGAAGTGGCTTCAATATGGCTTCGGGGTCGGCTTGGGAAGATTTTCAATTTTGCTTACCTCTCGGAACCTTCACTCATGGTTTGTTTAAAGAATTTTATATTTACAGATATTATTCAACCTCTGTTTTTAACGGAAACTTGATAAGGAAAGGTTAGAAACACAAATCACTTTATAGTTTCACTTTTAATACAACGTAGTCTAATTTTAAATAAATTTTTAAACATGAAAAAGCTTATACTTCTCAATTCTGTATATTTTTCGTAACTAACCGTTTTCTAATCAATAGCAACCAATATCAAATTTTTCTATCTTTTCAAAATCCATATGTCTCTTTATTTTTAAGTTTTTCTATATTTGCTGACCAATCAAATTCATTTAATAATTTTTGATTTCTGTTATTTGACTTGATTGTTTTATAATTTGGTCTTTTTCTGATATGAAAGTTTATTTTTAATGTCTCCAAATAATTTATTATTGTTTTTATCTTTTAGTTAAAAAATTTTAAAATTATTTGACATCTGTTATAATTTCAGTTGTCATATCCTTTCTTCCGTCGAGTTGACAAATCTAGATTCACACTTTGTTAGATATGTTCATAAGTGTACTTCTTCTATTTTTACTAGTGTCAGATTGTATAACCTAACTAATAATTTCTAATTTTCAGATTCTTTCTTTTTAGATTTATGATGAGCCAAGAAACTTTTGCAAAGCTTTTGAAAATTCTGAAACTATGTGATAGGATTTTAATAAATTAGAGAAAAGTTATAAAGATTCCCGTTTAAAGTTTGGGTTGTAAACATTTGTCAGGTGATTTGTTTATATTTTATTTAGATTTTATACTGAAATAACCCTTGTTTGGTGTAGTGTTGTATGATTTCACTTTCCATATCAATATATATATATATATATATAGTTATTGCCTTTATTCCAAGTTCAAGCTTCCGTTTGTGATTACAAACTTCATCAGGATAACTACAAATATATGGGAAACACTCCATTACAAGTATGTTTGAGTAAATCATTATGAAACACTCACCAGAATCAACAATTAAGCTCTAAACATCTAGCGACCACATTGTAACACAAGTTAGGTCCAAACATAACCTCAACTTTTGTATTGTACATATTTAGATCAAATATATGAACATGATTTGTTAAAAAACAATTAAAATTGTAAAATATATATTATACAATTTTTTTTAATTAAAATTGACATTTTTCTTACTAGATGAATCAAGATTACGATTGAAAGATTAACATTTCTAGGAACTACAAAAACCAAACAAAGAGAAACATAGAACTATCATATGACAATTGACTTAAGTCAATCAAATTTGAAGTGATTGAAACAATTCCACGAAACTACACTATACTTACATTTTCTCTTAATAATAAATTTTATAGAATGATCAGATCAATAGTTAAATATATCTGGCCATTTTTTTTTGTTTAGTAATATGTTGGCCTAATAGATATGTATACATTGAACTTAAGCTATCTACATATTTCTTGTGATTGAGACAATTTTTACATTCACTTATGTAACACATTTCTGAAATTTTTCTTTTATAAAG
Organism: Lochmaea crataegi; assembly: GCA_947563755.1. Taxonomy (NCBI): domain Eukaryota; kingdom Metazoa; phylum Arthropoda; class Insecta; order Coleoptera; family Chrysomelidae; genus Lochmaea; species Lochmaea crataegi. Next base: position 42,918,009 of record OX387425.1, on the reverse strand, counting down.
ATTTTTTTCCATGTCGAGGATAACTGCATTTTCATATTGCGTCCTGTGATCTTTTTTATTCACATGTATACTAAGACTAGTAGCCTGTGGTTTATTTTTGCAATCACTTTTATGTAATGCTAATCTTTTTGATAATTTTTGGCTAGTTTGTCCTATGTATACCAACCCACTCTCACAAGGCATGCCATATATTATGCTAGAATTTTGTAAATTTGGTGTTTTGTCTTTTACATTGGAGTAGAATAGGTTAAGTTTTTTACAATTGTAATTAGCAACTCTTATATTATAATTGGGAAATAATCTTGTCAACGAAGGGGACAAGTTATTGTTATGTTTTTATTATTTATTTAAACAGTTTTTACCGGTGAAATAAAATTATACAACTATGGCTAATTACTATCTATTTATTTAAAGAAACACACACACTGTAGTAACTTTAATTTATATACACAATATACTCAATGTCTACTAATTTATTTACACTCGGTATATTAGTTCTAATTTATTTTCACCACTATTTATATGCACTATTTAATTCACTAATTCTTCCGAACTAACTGTACTGTACTCGTTTCACTAATTGTTTCGAACTAGCTAACTAACTGCTACGCACTCAATAACCCGCGTATATATAGTCCTTATCGGTTCTGGAACACTCTAGTGCCTTCGGCGCTCGGGCTACGCGCGAACGAAACCGTTCCAGAATGTTCGAGTACATTTTAACGCAAGGGGAGCGCAGCCACCAAAATTTACATTCGTGGAACAGGCCCGGCTTTGAGTTGGTGACCTCGCAACATTGCCCCCTCCTTAATAGGAAGTTCCTCCTGGGACTTCTGTGTAGCCGGGACTGGGTGTTTAAATCGGCAACTGGACCCATTTCTACACTTTCCGGTCGTATGGAAATACCAGAACACTGACTTCATTCTACACTGATAACCGGGGGTATAGCTGCAGATTAATATGTGGACACCGCTATCTTCGAAGATCACTTCCATCATATTCCTGATGACTCGCCAATCCAACTGGTTGCTCTCTATGTTAGGCATAGCTAGTTTCTTCGCGTTGGATTCCAGCACATGGTCTCGAATGCTGCGTAGCGCTTCCCACACGTTCCGGTAGGTGGATTGATCTTCAAATTCGTTCTTTGTTACCAGGTAGAAGATGTACCGTGAATTGTTTTTGAGTCTCAGTGTCTTGCCAGGGGTTGGAATCTGTTCTTCTAGTTTTTCTAGTTGCCCAAACTTCTTTCGGAAGAAGGTTGCCAGGCCTCGTGCGTTTTTAATACTGGCTGGGATGTTGTGTGCTAGTGAATAATCTTCCGGGAGCGTGAACAAGTCTTGTCGTTGCTCTGTAGTGACTTCAAATCTAGCCTCACCGGTACCTCCATATGCGCCCATAAACTGTTCGAAGGCAGGGTCGGAATCTTCCTGGACATGGTTCACTCTTTCCTGTATGTCATGGTCTCCTTCGAATGGCGCTAGTCGATTTTGGTGAACTACTTTCGGTTTTCCATTGGGGATCTTGTTTAAGCGATAGATGACGACATTGATCCTCTTCTTGATCAAGTACGGACCCTCCCAAGATTTTAGTAATTTTGGAGAAAAGCCTTTTCTCCTCGTCGGGTTGTGTAACCATACTTTGCCCCCTTCTTGGAAACTGCCTTCTGTGGCCTGCGAGTCGTACCGTCTTTTCATTCTGTCGCTGGCAACTTGAAGATTCGTTCGGACCAACTCGTGCACATCGTCCATCCCTTTTTCTCAGCTGGATCACGTAATCTTCTCCAGGTCGACAACCAAATTCCAGGTCACAAGGAAGCCTCATTTCGCGTCCAAATAGGATTTTCGCAGGTGTTTGACCTGTGGACTCATTGATGGCGGATCGATAAGCCAATGCAAACAGGGAAAGATATTGGTCCCAATCTCTCTGGGGGCTGGAGACTACTTTGGACAGGTACTTTCCAATAGTCCTGTTCATTCTCTCGACCATTCCGTCTGACTGTGGATGCAACGCCGTTGTCCTGGTCTTCTTCATTCCCAGCTTGTCACAAATTTCCTGGAATACACGGCGTTCGAAATTCCTTCCTTGATCGCTGTGAACTTCCAAGGGCAATCCATATCGGCAGATGAATTCCTTCACCAATACATCCGCGACAGTTGTGGCTTCTTGATTCGGAATCGCGTAAACTTCTACCCACTTTGTGAAATAATCCATCACAACCAGGATGTATTTACCACCATTTTCTGTCGTCGGAAATGGTCCAGCGATGTCTAAAGCAATCCTTTCGAATGGGCTTCCAACATTATACTGTTTCATGGGTGCCTTTCTCTTGCGATGTGGTCCAATACTCGTAGCACAAGTCGTACACTTCTTACACCAGTCCTTCACATCGTCGGAGCTATTCATGCAATAAAACCTTTCACGGACTCGCCGAAGGGTTTTCTCCACTCCCTAATGATCTCCTGATGGACTGTCGTGTAACTTCCTCAGTACCTCAGCTACTCTTGATCTCGGGATAACTAACTGTCTCCTATTCTCAGAACCATCATCGTTTTCAAGAATTCGTTCTAACAGGACTCCTTCCAGGACAAGGGAGTCCCACTGGTGTAGGCATAGCCGCACTTCAGCGAGACAGCCCGCCGGCAGCCGCTTATCAGCTCTTATCAGTACCGGATGTTACAGAATCTTAACGGCGGCACGGTCATGGCCGTTGTGCCTTATCAGCTCGGATGTAATTACAGAATTGGAAGAAAAAACGGCGGCACGGTCATGTTGTGACAATCATACTGAATATTCAAGGCCAGTGGTATACATATGGTAATTACATAGTACAATTGGATAATAAAATCGAAGTCTTGCCAGTGCCGTACCGTAATTACAGTCACTTTTTAATCGTATTGAAGAAGAAAACATAATGGTAAAAAAAGTTACAACAGACAGTAATATTCCTCAAATATTTGAAAAAAACATGGCCGTTGTGGTAATCGTACTGATACAATATACAAGGTGATTAAAGCGGACAGTGTGAAAATTCTAGCGTAAATATAAAAACTCCAAGTGTTGTCTGAACACGCTGAACACTGGATGTCAATTAGGATATTTTATTTAAATATTTTGTAAGCGGAGCGATATAAGAAAAAAGGCTATAAGATATTATAGGTATTACGTAGATATTTTAGCTACATTTGTCCACGCTGAACATACGATATCAATTAGGATATTTTGAATATTTTGTAAGCGGAGTGATATCATTAAAAAAAACACAGGCTATAAGATATTATATTACGTAAATATTTTAGCTACAGTTTCATGAATATTTTCACGCACTTTCGATAGATGTTTCGGAGCTTTAGCGAAGTATTCAATCGTAGACTCGTTCACCATAAATTTTTCAAAAATACCAACCATGACTATATCTTCGAGGGTTTTGCACCAAATTCATCTTTTCTATGAGTAACTTCTAGATTATGGGGTATGTGGTGTTGCGTAACAGCAAGGGTGGGGTCATAGATTATATCATTGTGTTCTATCCAGAAATGTGGTGTAATTTTCACACCATTCGAATAGACCTTTGTACCCAGACATAGTTTGGTTGCTATTCCATATTTTGCAGCCACTTCGTGGAAAATTAAACTTCCCGCCAAACATACACCGCAATAGCCTGCTCGAATAAACTCCTGCTCGATACAACATTTAATGAGTTTGAGTTTGACGTACTCACGCATGGGGTCCATGTCTGCTCACGTCAAGTGATAACTGATGAATGATGAACTGTCCAGACATGTTAACGCTTTTAAGCCTTCACCAGCCAAACGATGCATAATTCTTGGCTCGATTTTTGTCATAGGACGCATGAAATTATAAACTCGTAGATCGTGAGATATTTTTAACGACTCCTGTATATTTTCTGACCGATGATAACTGCAAAAGTAGATATAAAAATATTCAATTGTTAAAAACAGAAGAAACTACATATTACACCCATCTATTTTTTGTGCGATATGTTATAACCGCAAAGTAGAAAAATATTCACTGCATTATTTGTAAAAACATAAAAAAGCTACTGTGGTTGTTTTATTTTGTTAAATCAAAACAGAACACCCCCGCAATATGTAGTGAGAATCACTAAATAACGATCTTAAAATAATACCCAATAGGGACACTTGCTGGGTGATAGAAAGAAAAGGTTTATTGTTTACACGTAAAATTCAAAGAACATTAACATATAGAAAAAATAAATACGTAGATAGAAAGAAGAAAGAAATGGTTTATTGTTTACACGTAAAATTCAAAGAACATTAACATATAGAAAAATACGTAGAAGTTACATGTGAAGATGTCTTAGAGAGGCTATTTCTCGCGTCCCCATATCTTTCCCACGAAGCGCTGTGAGGTGTAGATAGTGAGGCTTTCCATATCAGACCAGTGTATGAACAAGCCCCCATAAATTTATTTTGATGTTTCTGAAATAAGAACAAGTTTAGCTAAAAAATATGGGGTGATTACTTTTTCAAATTGTTACAATAAAAGATAGTATTTTATAATTTTCATTGGGAAAAATCAGCCATTGATATTTTTAGCATTAAGCGAATAAAATCTATGTTCAAATATACACTTCAAACTTAATATAGAGATATAAATACTTACATATACAGGTCGGGGTGAGGCTATCTCATCAAAAGTACTATTAAAGGTTTTCTGTAAAAAAATAGAGGTGAGTAAGCAACAAAGTAACACTAGAACAATATTTTGACTCATGATCTTAGTACAAAGACACGTCATACACCCATAACTCAATAACCCAAATTGTCGAAACACCCTCTTTCAAATAAAAAATATGGGGCGATTACTTTTTCAAATTGCTACAATGAAGGATAGTGTTTTATAATTTTCATTGATATTTTTTAGCATAAAGCAAATAAAATCTATACATGGTTCAGATATACACTTCAAACTTAATATAAATACTTACATAAATATACAGGTCGGGTGAGGTTATCTCATCAAAAGCGCTATTAAAGGTTTTCTGTGAAAAAAATAGAGGTGAGTAAGCAACAAAGTAAAACTAGAATATTATAAAAATTATTTTGGCTCAGGATCTTAGTACAGAGACACGGTATACACCCATAAGTCAATAACCCAATTTGTCGAATCACGCATGGGATCCATGTCTGCTCACGTCAAGTGATAAATGATGAACTGTCCAGACATGTTAATGTTTTTAAACCTTCACCAGCCAAACGATGCATAATTCTTGGCTCGATTTTGTCATAGGACGCATGAAATTATAAACTCATAGATCGTATATATTTTCTGACTGATAATATTGAAGAAAAGTCGTAGGCGTAGAGCCATATTTTTGCGATCTAGCGTCTTTAGGCGGATTAAAGCGATTCATTTTCGCGAATAAGTAATGACGTCACGCTTAAAAACGCTTGAAGCGGAAACTGGCGTGGTCGAGAGTGCGCCAGAAAACTTTGAAGCGGTTCAGCTGTGGTGTATCATTCAATTGACAGCATTGACAGAATAAATTAATAGAGAGTGGACCAATGGTGAGGAGCGGCTAATTGTAGGACCATCGAAAAAGCAATATTATTTTATTGTTGAATTAATATTATTTTGCTTATAACAGATTCTACAGATTCAGAATCTCAGAAAGAAAAAAATAAACAAAGTAAAGTATGTATGTGTCGTGAGAGAAATATAGTTGTGGTATGTCAGAATATCGCTAGATATTTCCATTTTTGCGAGGTTAAGCGTGACGTCACCGTTATGACGTCACGCTTAAGCTACACTGTTAATCCGCTTAAAGACGCTAGATCGCAAAAATATGGCTTAGGAGTCGTACGTACGACGTCTATGTCACGTCAAACGTCACCTGTCACGTCAAACGTCACGTGTCACGTCACGTGTAACGTCAAACGACACGTCAAACGTCACGTGTCACGTAAAACGTCGTCACGTGTTACGTCAAACGACACATCAAACGCCACATACCTTGTCAAGCGTCACGTGTCGTGTCAAACGTCACGTGTCATGTTAAACGTCACGTGGTCGAGATGTCGTAACATGAAAGACTAGAAACGCACCAGCGACGTAGCAGAAGTACACCAGAGAGAAGCCTGATAAATGAAAATTCTAGCGTAAATATAAAAACCACGTCAAACGACTTGTCAAACGTCACGTACCTTGTCAAATGTCGCGTGTTGCGACAAACTCCGACGTAATAGAGTTTCCTGAAAGGTGTGCACCACTAAGGTTTCTGCTGTTGGAACAGCGTTAAGTTATAAGTAAAACTTACCAAAGAAAGTTACTATATGTTCCATGGGCATGACAGAAACGTAACTATTATAAAATCCGGCAACAAATATACCCTCAGTACCATTGACCATTTCACAAATATGTTCGTTAATATAATAGTTAAAAACTCTAAATCGGGTGCCGGAGTTGTAGAACTGTATTTGCAAAACATCACCTTCACAATAGTTGCCTCTCAACAGCACTTCCTCCCTATAAAAAACACCGCCTAACTTAAAACATACAAATACAGAGCTACCTCTTTGAACTGGGCGATAACAACGAAATAAACTAGTATGTATAAGCGTTAAATCAATTTTTAAGAGATATTCACACTCAGTCATGACTGTTTTTTTTTATACTTAATGAAATATAATAATGCATACAAAATGTTATTTTATAAATTATCAGTTTTGTTACAATGTAGTTTGCAGTAAAAGGTCGCTATTGTTTGCGGGTAAAAGATATCATAGTGGTTAGAAATCCGTGCAGGAGGAATAAAGGAAGATAATGCCACAAGCGGTGGGGAATCAAATAAATAAAACTGCTATATGAATTTTAATATCAATATTACGAGAATCATGGGTAAGGAACATACGTTTTTTATTGTCAAAAAAAATGTTACTAATCTAATTTTTTTTCAGAACAAATAGTATTAACTATAAGGGAGAGGCTGCCGCTACACCTAGCCGTAAGTATATTACAAATGTCATATGGATCACGTTATGTAATAATAGATTAAGCGACATTTTATAATTTCCCAGAAAATTGAATGTAAAGATTTTTTTTATTTTTAGGTTATCGTGGAGTAGTTATTGTAGGAGTTATAAATTTGAGTTTTTGACATTAGGACTATTATATAACCAATTTAAGACTATAGTGCCAGAATGTCGTTTAATTCGATATTACTTTTTTATAATTAAGCCAGTATCTAAATTTTCGCAAAGAATTAACCAACACATTTGTCGCATGATTCTTTATTACAGAACCAAAAAAAAAAACAACGTAACATGTTGACGAGGAATAATGCAGTTACAAAAAAAAAGGATTTAGCTGCAAATAAGTTTTGCAATACCGATATGTCGGATAATTCTTTATTACGTATCTTAAATTTGCATTTTGCCTTGATGAGTTCTAAACATGTCGCTTAATTCAGGTGCTCTTGAAAATAAAGAAGAAAATATTTTATCCGGGAAAAGGTTTTCAAACATAGATTTCAAGCTTCTCTAAGAGATGGCGCCATTAACTTGATTTTTGAAATTTTGTCGCTTAATTCGATATTACATAACATGGTCCACATATTTGATGTTTATCTTATGCACTTTACAGCTATTGGACATCATAACGGTAGAGATAGCAGGGCTCCACCCAGAGGATAGGCCATCTTGGCTAATAGGTCTTGGGCCGTACCAGAGTGTTACGCTCTGGTACTACCCAACACCGGTGGGGTTCGAACTAGCCCTGGGACCACTGCCGGTGCTGGTGGCGTGGGTAATAAGGTAAGGTAATTAGTTATATCTAAATGAAATAATAATTTAATATGTATTTCAGAAACGAATAAAGATGTGCCCCTTCCACTAAAAATTATTGTTGTTTTATTAAAAACCAACTATCCATCCTAGATATCCCTTTAACCTGATCGATATAACTATGACCTTCCCGCTTGGTGTCGATCGTGAGGTTGAACATGTTTAAATAATAACCATTTTCAATCAATCACATAGCTAAAAGAAAATAAAATAAAAAATAAAAAAATGCTTTTACAACAAATAGAAAAAATAATATGAATAATAAAACAATGTAAAAGTTTTGAGATTAAAAGTCAACGCTGTGTAGAAATAATACAGCTAATATACTGACATTTTCAGAAATAATCAAAGTAGTAATAATTAAACTTTTACAACAGCAAAGATATAGAAATTGAAAAAAAACTTACTATGGGTTAGAGGTTATCCTTCACGGTCGTAAGGAGGGATCCATTTATTCTTATCCCCAACGATAGAAAACTCTCTCTCCCCGTGGTCATAAAATGTATCTAGAAAACCACCATCTTGAGGGTTCTGAAGGTAATGGGTGTAATACAGCATTAGTTGGTTATCCAAATAAAAATGGATGCTAACGATGGAACCCTCACTTCGATCTTCTAGAGGTATGGTGAATTCGAACATATAAAGAGGTATATGGTGTAAATCGTTGACGTGTCTCAACAGCAGATTAATGCAAAGAGCCGCTCTCGACCGCTCTCACATCATGACACATTAACGGTTGGTCATCAATACCTGCAGAAAAAATCAAGCAACGAACTAGGTAATCAGCCATGGTGTTTTGAAAATTCTCGGAACTAACTTAGTATATTAAAGCCTAACCTCTATATATATAAACTTGCCGTTTCCCCAATATTTCTGGTTTTATACCTAATTAGTCGGCAAAGACTATCCTATATATATATATATATATATATATATATATATATATATATATATATATATATATATATATATCCAGAAAAACATGTTTTTTTTTTGTTTATATATAGTTAGTATTACCACATATTGACCACGAAAACTGCAACATTGTAACGATTAATTGAACGTTACTCCCCAGGGCTTCAGCAAGGGTTCGTAATATTTGGAATTGAATTTTCTTTGTTAGATATTTTTTTTCGATAGTGAACATAGTTAACTAACCCCTGTAAAAAAAGTAAAATCTGGTGTAGTACGTTCATGTGTTAACTCTTGTAGTAAACAGTTTCACACTATGGAAAAAAACGAGGGGTAGGATGGATTAACTTCAAGGAGGGTCCGGATGTGACTATTAGCGATGTGCGGGATACCATAACTTCCATATGTCAATCCAACTCATACGGAAACATTTTGCTTGAAAATTACTTCAGTAAAGAATACTGTTCATAGTATATTGTTTTTGTAGAATTTTTATTAAAAATATTTTCACAACTTATGTTGTTTCACTTTTCCCCTATTTTCTCAAAACCGCACATCATATTTAGTTGATATTTTCACGATTTACATTGTTTTACTTTACCATATTTAAAAACCACACGCCTCTAAAATATCGACTATTTATGTTGTATGTTATCAGATATTTTTTGGATTCTTTTTTATAATTATATAATTTAAACTTTTACAGCACCTTTTATACATTGTTTTTCAAATTGTCATAATTTTTCTTATCACCTTTTCCGGTTTTGCAACGCTCATCTTTCTTTCATAACTATACAATATTATATAGGATTGTACATCAACTTATTTAGTTTTTCAAATTATTATGAATATTCAAGGTTAAATACGTTCGTACTACACCTTTTAGCGATAAGAGTTTTCAAAATTTTTATTTATATTTTCACGCCGCAATGTTTATTTTGAAAAACGAGATTACGCATTAATCATGAGCTGGACACGTTTGGTGTTTTAAATGCCCGCGGCGATTGCGATACACTCCTATTAATTCCAACATTAGTTTATAATTTTGATGATCTTCGGGGGTAAACTCCTTTGGGTTTTTGGCAAACAGAAGCGAATATAGGCCTGATTATGCCTTAAATTTTGCAGTATCTAGCAAAATATTTTGGCCGGTAAACTTAAGTTCTTTATTACCCAATTTCCACTGTGAACCATTATATACTGTCCCAAAAGTGCTATCATAATCATTACAATTTTTCCAATATGTATCTAAATAAGAATGATTCTCTTCGGTAAAAAATGAAAACAGAACCGTGTATTGCTAAAACGCCAAAATGTCATACTTATAATCGTTCAGACTTGGTCATAGACGACCAAAGGGACCTTTCTGTAAAGTTAAAAATTTGCGTTATTATATTAGACCTATTGAAAAAAAAATAATTTTTTTAAGTTGTTTTATTTGTTATCAATAGAACAGTACCGTCCACACACACACCTCACTTCTTAGTACAGACCTGTAGCTACATGTCTGTACTATTTTCCATATATATATTTCCCCATTCCCCCCTATTAAATACTACAAGATTGCAATCAAAGTTCTAAAAAGTGATTCAGTGTGACAACTGATAAACTCAAAACAGTTTATCGTAAAAGTGAGGTTATCTAACCACACACACACATTATCGTAATAATTGTGGAAAATAACACCTATATATTTATAAAGGATTCACAACAGTAATTCCCTGATGAAATATTTTTTAAAACATATGTTACTTTGAATAAACTCGAACTAATTACCTTAAATGAATGTTTTCTCCTGAGAATATCAATAAGCCACGCCCCCTTTTCGGCTCTATTTAAAGAGCTGCTCGGAGCGGCAGAATCATAATCTCTCCAGCTCTCGTTATCTTCATACGTGTCTTATCAGTTGCTCTTGTGGTAAGTCTAGAAACATTTTACTTTTTTTTTACCAACACAAGATGGAAAAGTTTTTGATAACTAAAGATGTTATTAAAAAAATTCGAAAATTCAACCTAACTGGTAGAACGGTGGAATTTAAAATCCGTCCAATTATCGAAGGGGCAGATCCACTAAAATGGGTACGCTCCGGCATGGAGGATGTTATCAATAAGGTGACCGAGGGGACAGAGTCGAGTGATCAAATTGGTTTTACTTTTTGCTCGAAAGAGTTTAGCCGTGGTGATGGTTGGTTGCGGTTTAATCCTGCATCCGAGGTGAAATTTGAAGACATATGGTCGATGATATGTGCTGTCTACCAATCTAATTCGGCAGGTTTTGACACTGAGACGTTTTGTCTAGCAGCCACAACCGTAAAAATGCCTAAAGGTAAAGGGCGAGGTCGTAAGTACAACGACTATGACGAAGAGTGTGCTAAACGTGGTGGTATTATAGTAATAAATAATACAGACCATTTATGCCTGGCTAGAGCAGTGGTCGTAGCTAAAGCGTACGCCGACAATGCCCATAACAAAAAGAAGATAAGAGAAACGAAGGGTCTCCAGACCAAAAAAACTTTTGAATTACTACAGGCTAGCGGTGTTGAAATACCTAAAGAGGGTGGTGGACTACCGGAATTAAAAAAGTTTCAAGAGAGTTTGTTTGACTATAAAATAACAGTATACACTTATGGTAGCAAGGGTCACGATGTTATGTATGAAGGAGTAGGGGGAAGCAAGAAAATCAATCTTCTTTATCACGAAAATCATTATAACGTGATTATATCGTTGACGTCTGCTTTTTGCTGTCAATATTTCTGCGAACATTGCCACACACCCCACGAACATAATATGCACCGCTGTGAAAAAACATGTCCAGCATGTGAACAATCACCCCCATGTAAAGCAAGTGTGAAAATCGTATGTGATGGGTGTAATCGGTATTTCAGAGGACAGATCTGCTACGATTACCATAAACAAAGTAAACTATGTGAACGGTTAACCTCTTGCAAAATTTGTCTTAAAACGATTCCCAGAAAGCGGGAACACATATGTGGCGAAGTTTTCTGTAAAATATGTAACGGATTCAAAGCTTCTCCACACAATTGTTTCATGCCCGTCGACACACGTAAGCCTTCAATGCACGGGGTACTATTTATATTTTATGACCTCGAGTGTACTCAAGAAGAAGTTATGTCTGACGGCTCTTTACTACACAAAGCCAACTTATGTGTGTTTGAGCAACACTGTGCACTATGTATAGGTACGGACAAAAGATGGTGCGATTGTGGTGTTAAATATCAAGTTTTAACAATTGACCCTGTAGCTCGTTTTATGGAGTATGTAATGAATCAAAGGACTCTGTTTAAGAAAATAATTGTGGTCGGACATGCCGGAGGTCTATATGATAACCAGTTTATGTTAAACCACCTTATAACAAAGACAGGTCTAACACCCGAACTAATAACTAGAGGTACGAAGCTAATACAGATGAAAGTGGGCAATGTAAGTTTTATTGACTCTTTAAACTACTTCCCAATGCCTCTGGCGAAATTGCCTAAAGTATTCGGCCTAAAAGATATAAAAAAAGGTTACTTCCCCCACTTGTTCAACAAAGTCGGAAACTGGGATTACATCGGGCAACTACCTGCCCTCGAATATTACGATCCTGAAAATCTGAAATACTCTCCTTCACTCGACGAAAAGAACGACGCCAGAAATCAGCTAATCGTTTGGCATAAAAAACTCTCTGATCAAGGGTATGTCTTCAACTTTAAATCCGAAATTATTTCCTACTGTATAAGTGACGTGTCCATACTTGCTCAGTCTTGCTTAAGGTTCAGAGAGTTGCTTTTAAAAGAAGGAGGGGTCGACCCGTTCACAGAAGCCATCACGCTACCTGGTGCATATAATAAAATATTTAGGAGAAACTTTTTACAATCGAATACCATCGGGTTAATTCCTAAGAACGGATATAGATGTCGCGATGAACAATCTAGGATTGCTGCTCAATGGTTAATATACGAAGAACACCAAAGAGGTATCAGAATAGAACATGCAGCCAGAGGGCGAGAAGTTGTATTGAATGGTCTTAAGGTTGATGGATACTGCAAAAGCACAAGACAGGTCTTTGAATTTGAGGGCTGTTACTTTCACAGTTGTCCAAAATGTATGAAATATAGACGTAACGAACCGACACATGACAACCCATCACTTACATACGAGCAACGGTACGAGGCAACGTTGGCGAAGAATGAAAAATTAAGATCTCTCGGGTACGAGGTAATTGTAAAATGGGAGTGCGATTTTCGCCGTGAAATGAATCCCGAAATTGAAGCTATTACCGAAAAACATCCTCTCCTCGAACAGCTACCATTGGAGCCTCGTGACGCCTTTTACGGGGGGCGAACAGATGCCACAAAGCTTTATTATTCTTGTAAAAATGGAGAGAAAATAAAATATACTGATATCTGCTCTTTATATCCGTGGGTCAATAAATATGGAAAATATCCAATTGGTCACCCGGAAGTTTTTGTGGGAGAAGAATGCTACGCTCTTGATTTGAAACAAACCGAAGGACTAATAAAGTGTCGAGTGTTACCTCCAACAAATCTCTACCACCCCGTACTACCTTATAAATGTAATAGTAAACTAATGTTTTCACTTTGTCGTACATGTTGTGAATCTAACATGTCTAATGAATGTTTACATAATGATGAAGAAAGAAGCTTTACCGGTACATGGGTAATGGACGAGATTCTAAAAGCTCAAGAAAAAGGATACAAAATTCTAAATATTTACGAAATTTGGAAATATCAAGTGGTACAATACGATAAAACTACAAAGTCTGGTGGCCTATTTGCCGAATATATTTCAAAATTTTTAAAAATAAAACAACAGGCAAGCGGTTGGCCCACCGAATGTAAAAACCCAAAAGAAAAAGATCTCTATATAAAGGAATATTTTGATCGTGAGGGTGTAGAATTGTCCTACGATGAAATTGAATTCAATCCAGGTCGAAGACAGGTTGGTAAGTCCATGATAACAAGTTTTTGGGGCAAGCTTGGACAATGTGAAAACCAGTCTAAGACGTCTATAGTCAACACACCTGCAGAACTATTTGACATTTTATCGCAGCCATGCAAAGAAGTAAACAATATTTTTCCGGTTAACGAAAACACCCTCATTGTTAACTGGTCCTTTAAAGAAGAGGCATATGCCACACTTCCAACTGTAAATGTCGTACTAGCGGCCTACACCACTGCACAAGCTAGGCTAAAACTATACACGTATTTAGAAAAACTCGACGATAGAGTAATATATCATGACACAGACTCTGTCATTTACGTCTCTCGACCTTGCACCTACGAAGTACCTTTAGGTAGTTTTCTCGGCGATATGACAGACGAACTATGCGAATATGGGGAGGGAAGCTACATAACAGATTTTGTAGCCGGTGGTCCAAAAATATATGCCTACAGGGTTTATTCAACCGATAAAAATAAAACGTTTGATATTATCAAAGCGAAAGGTATAACCTTGAACTATAATACGAGCCAGAAAGTAAATTTCGACACCTTAAGAGACATGGTCCTGAATGAAGCCCCCGACGAATTCATAACTACTCGTAACATATTAAGGAACTCCGATCATTCAGTGGTCACAAAAAACGTGACTAAAGTCTTCCGAACCAGCTTCACTAAAAGAAAACGAATAGAAAACTTTGACTCTGTTCCCTACGGCTACAAACGCCAATGCTACTAGTTGGAACTCTTTACAAAAAATCAGCCGTTTTCACGGCTACTTCCCTTCCCCTAACCCCATCCCCAATAGCCGATAGCGAAAATTTTACAGAAAAGCAATACCATAAAAATCTGGGAACATTTTCTTCTTGAATGTTGTGCGTGTGTAAAGGTAAGAAGGGCACCTCCTAATCAACTTTGGTGTGCCCCCTCCTTAAAATGTTGTGTGTAAAGGTAAGAAGGGCACCTCCTAATCAACTTTGGGAACCTGTGTGCCCCCTCCTTAAAATGTTGTATGTAAAGGTAAGAAGGGCACCTCCTAATTAATTTTGGGAATCTGTGTGCCCCCTCCTTAAAATGTTGTGTGTGTAAAGGTAAGAAGGGCACCTCCTAATTAACTTTGGGAATCTGTGTGCCCCCTCCTTGCGCAAAATGTCTCCCATATAAACGTGTCTTGAATGTTGTATAGTAGGGGGGACACCTCCTAATTAACTTTGGTGTGTCCCCTCCAAAAATTTTTCGGTATCGAATATTCCTTTTTTCCTGAGGGAGAAGCAGTCATTAACATATGACGAAAGTGCCTACCTCCTCGCTTGGTCTCCCTTGGACAGCGTTTTTGCTGACAAACAGGCACATTTCCTAATACTTTCGAAATCCACATACTAAAGATTTTTTATCTAACAATTGAAAGACATGTAGTGGTAATAAAAAAATATAACTTACCTTTTTTCATAAACACTCCTAATTTATTGTTACCTTTTTTGCTAGTTCTTCGACCACAGCACACCGGCATTTCACTACTTGACCTAAAATGTCTTTGATTTTGTACCGTTATCGGTTTTCCACAGCTAGTGATACCCTTCGTGGGACTCTGTCAGTATTCTATCTGTAAATTTATGTTAATATTTTAAAGCTGTACAGGGTCATTAACAATCACTGTAATTTTTCTACTATATACAAACCTCTGCTACTGGGTGTACTTGGTGAAGTTTTAAAAAAAGTAATAACATATTGAAACAGTTTCGGTATACTACTGTTGATACCCTGTGTTCAGCGTGTTGCCTCATTTACGACATCTCGAGCACGTGACGTTTAACATGACACGTGACGTTTGACGCGACACGTGACATTTGACAAGGTACGTGACGTTTGACGTGGTTTTTATATTAACGCTAGAATTTTCATATATCAGGCTTCTCTCTGGTGTACTTTTGCTACGTCGCTGGTGCGTTTCTAGTCTTTCATGTTACGACATCTCGACCACGTGACGTTTAACATGACACGTGACGTTTGACACGACACGTGACGTTTGACAGGGTATGTGGCGTTTGACGTGTCGTTTGACGTTACACGTGACGTGACACGTGACGTTTGACGTGACATGTGACGTCGTACGACACCTAAGCCATATTTTTGCGATCTAGCGTCTTTAAGCGGATTAACAGTGTAGCTTAAGCATAACGGTGACGTCACGCTTAACCTCACAAAAATGGAAATATCTAGCGATATTCTGACATACCACAACTATATTTCTCTCACGACACATACATACTTTGTTTATTTTTTTCTTTCTGAGATTCTGAATCTGTAGAATCTGTTATGAGCATACCCAAATTCATCAGTTCACGATTTGCAACGATTAGTATATTTTTTTTGTTTTAGCCAATGTGACTTAAATTGGAAAAATGGTAAATTTTATAATCTTTAGGTACAAAATAACAGCATTGTTAACATTTATTTATAACATGTGATGATTAGAACTGATAGCATGCATTTGTGGTTATGAAAAGAGTCCTTGGTGACGAACCCCGATAATGTTTGTATTTATTATCAGAAAACAAAAGAGTACTCCATTGTAGATATCGACCAAACGTTTTTTTGCAAAAACAGTTTTGACGAACAAGGAATCCAACTCAAACAATATATTTTACCGACAACTGTGAATATTTGTCTCTCAGTTTGTAGCAAGAGCATGTTTACATTTTTATCGATATACCACCTATGGGTAGGTTCATAAAGTACTTGTAAGGGGCCATCCATAAATTACGTCACACGAATTTTAGGACTTCAGCCCCTTAAACTAATAGGTGAGCTACTTTTTATAAATACTAAGTATGACGTCACGAGGCCTGACTCGTCTATGCCGTCGGTGCCCTAACTGTCAAATAATAGTTTTGAGATATAAGTAGATTTGATATTTTTTATCAAACTTTTTCACAGAATATGGTTAGCTATTGTTTTGAAAATATTCCATATTTCAGCAATAATTTGATCAGTTGTATAGTCGTTTTAGATGGGTCAATATTTTATAATCTATTAGTCTCTCTCTCAATCAAAAAAAAGCCTACAAAATCGTGACATGATACCAAACTATATTTATAAAACAGATAACCAGGAACTATATACGCAACACATTTTTTTTCATGCTTTTTGGCTCGTGAAAGAACGTTAACTTATCATTAGCATATCATACAACGATATAAAATAATAAGGGGCGTATCTCAGGTATCAGAAGTATATCAGGTGTATGTCAGCATATAGTCAGCGCATAGTCAGGTATATGTCAGCGCATAGTCATGTATATGTCAGCGCATAGTCATGTATATGTCAGCGCATAGTCAGGTATATGTCAGCGCATAGTCAGGTATATGTCAGCGCATAGTCAGGTATATGTCAGCGCATAGTCAGGTATATGTCAGCGCATAGTCAGGTATATGTCGGCGCATAGTCAGGTATATGTCAGCGCATAGTCAGGTATATGTCAGCGCATAGTCAGGTATATGTGAGCGCATAGTCATGTATATGTCAGCGCATAGTCAAGTATGTCAGCACATAGTCAGGTATATGTCAGCGCATAGTCAGGTATATGTCAGCGCATAGTCAGCGTACAGCCAGCTAGCATTCAGGTGTGCGCCAGATGGGTGACAGATGCCAGACGTGCGACAGATGTGTCTCAGAGGGGCGAGGTTATAAATAGGGGTGTGTGCGCTATTTTTTCATTTAATAGCATGGCGCCTCGTAAACAGCACATATTAGAGCTCGCAAAAGCTGTTCGTGAAAAATACAATTCGCTCAAAAGAGCTGAGCGTGATCGAGAAGAGCATCTCGAAAAGGTTTTTAAGCCTGTGACAGAGCCTCTTGAACAAATAGCAAGTTCTTTAGGCGTCGTAAAACAAGATCCATCGCAAACAACAATCAAAATTGCTCCCATGACTTCTAACATAGAAGAACATAATGATCTTGACCAAGCTTACGGCCCGCAGCTATCCAATGGGCGATGGGTACTTGGAAATGTATATCTAGACTATGACGCCGAACATATAGTGGTAGACGATAAAACTTTCCATAATACACCTGGCTTACAGCGATTAATATTTTGCAAGAAGCCTCAGGAATTTACCCCATTCGATTTACAAACGTACAAACAAATATTAGACATATCTGGGGCACATCGAGATACCCGAGGACATCTGAGGCCTGTCCTATAAAATTCAACAATATAATAAAACCTCTGTTTAAATGTAAAAAACGTGTCACAATACCCAGAAACAGTACTGATTCCGTTACAAGTAAATTTTCGTCTAGTAACTTTAAAATTCTAAACAATATATGTACAAGTATACCTGATGAGACACGTACATCTAGAAGATGCAACATTCCTCGTGGTTGGACAGACCCTAATATCTTAGTCGAAAGGTTGAAATATCTAAAAGAAGAAGACTGAATTCCAAGAAATAATCGAAGAATTAAGAAGGGCGGACATAGTTGAATAAAATAAGCTAGCAACAAGATGAATGTTCATTTAATCACTAACTGTTCTAGAGTGAAGAGTTATCACTTGACGTGAGCAGACATGGACCCCATGCGTGAGTACGTCAAACTCAAACTCATTAAATGTTGTATCGAGCAGGAGTTTATTCGAGCAGGCTATTGCGGTGTATGTTTGGCGGGAAGTTTAATTTTCCACGAAGTGGCTGCAAAATATGGAATAGCAACCAAACTATGTCTGGGTACAAAGGTCTATTCGAATGGTGTGAAAATTACACCACATTTCTGGATAGAACACAATGGTATAATCTATGACCCCACCCTAGCTGTTACACAACACCACATACCCCATAATCTAGAAGTTACTCATAGAAAAGATGAATTTGGGTGCAAAACCCTCGAAGATATAGTCATGGTTGGTATTTTTGAAAAATTTATGGTGAACGAGTCTACGATTGAATACTTCGCTAAAGCTCCGAAACATCTATCGAAAGTGCGTGAAAATATTCATGAAAATGTAGCTAAAATATTTACGTAATATAATATCTTATAGCCTGTGTTTTTTTTTTAATGATATCACTCCGCTTACAAAATATTCAAAATATCCTAATTGGTATCGTGTGTTCAGCGTGGTCGTAGCTAAAATATCTACGTAATACCTATAATATCTTATAGCCTTTTTTCTTATATCGCTCCGCTTACAAAATATTTAAAATATCCTAATTGACATCCAGTGTTCAGACAACACTTGTTTTTATATTTACGCTAGAATTTTCACACTGTTCGCTTTAATCACCTTGTATATTGTATCAGTGCGATTACCACAACGGCCATGTTTTTTTCAAATATTTGAGGAATATTACTGTCTGTTGTAAATTTTTTACCATTATGTTTTCTTCTTCGATTACAAAGTGACTGTAATTACGGTACGGCACTGGTAAGACTTCGATTTTATTATCCAATTGTACTATGTAATTACCGTATACCACTGGCCTTGAATATTATGATTGTCACAACGACCGTGCCGCCTTCCAATTCTGCAATTACATCCGGTACGGCACTGCCGAGCTGATAAGGCACAACGACCATGACCGTGCCGCCGATTCTGTAACATCCGGTACTGATAAGAGCTGACGTGCCGCCGGTAACATCCGGTACTGATAAGAGCTGGCTGCCGGCGGGCTGTCTCGCTGAAGTGCGGCTATGCCTACTCACTGGACCCAATATGTCTTGAGTGTCGGTGAAAATCTTGACACTTCTTGCCAGGTAGGTCTCCGATTTTTTTCCTTCCATTGCCGGATCATCTTCAGGTGAGGATCATTCTCCTGATCTTCCCTGATCCTGGTGGGTGACCATTCTTCGTTGACAACTGTAGTTCTTGAAACTGCAGCTTCCTTAGATTCTGCCTTGTTGCAGTGGGAACAGTCTTCTGGGCACGGCCGTCTAGACAGAGAGTCGGCATTTCGATGGCTCACACCGGCCCGATGTTCGATGTTGAAATCGTACTCTTGAAGTCTTTCAATCCATCTAGCGATCTGGCCCTCGGGATTCTTGAACTGCATCAACCACTTGAGTGCTGCATGATCAGTCCGTATCAAGAATTTCCTTCCATACAGATACTGATAAAAGTGTTCCACAGACTTCACTACCGCCAAAAGTTCTCTTCTCGTGACGCAGAAGTTTCGTTCTGGTTTGGAGAGGACTTTACTGAAATATCCCAGTACTCTTTCCTGTCCTCCTTGGATCTGTGAGAGCACTCCTCCAATCCCTACGTTCCTTGCATCAGTGTCAAGAATGAAGTCTCCCTCTGGTAACGGATATCCTAGTATCGGCGCCGTGGTTAAACGTCTCTTCAGGGATTCAAAAGCAGTTTGACATTCCTCATCTCAATGAAAAGTTCTGGTTTCTTCTGTGAGTCGAGTTAGTGGCTTGGCAATATCCCCAAACTTCCTTATGAACCTTCGATAGTATGTGCCAAGTCCAAGGAAGCTCCTAACTTGGTGTTTGTCGGCAGGTTGCAGCCATTGCTTGATGGAAGCAATTTTATCTGGATCCACCGCCACTCCTTCATTGCTCACAATATGACCCAGATAGTTGACTCGGTTTTGGAATAACTGACATTTCTTCGGGTTTAACATGAGCTGGGCAGCTTGAAGTCATTTGAACACGTCTTCCAAGTTCTTCAGGTGCTCCTCGAATGTCTTCCCAAATAGACCAGGCATGTTTTCCAAGATAAACCTCTCAAGACATTTTCCATGAGTCTTTCAAATGTCGCGGGCGCATTACATAGCCCGAATGGCATGACGTTGAACTGCCATAATCCTGATCCGGTGTAAAAGCAGTTTTCTCTTTGTCTTCTGGGTCCATTTCTACAACAGTCGCAGCCTCGTTGGCAGAAGATTCTTCTTAGATTTTATTATCTCCGGCCGTATAATGGTTCTTATTTGCTCCAGTGTCCACCAGCAGAGTAAATTTCTTGCCGTTCACTTCGCCATCCACATAGACACTGTCGTTACGGCATCTGAGAGAGGCTATCAGTACGAGAGGTTCTTTGGAACGATCCTTGTTCGGTGGTACTTGGTTTGCTGGAATCCTAGGGCGCTTACACGAACTGCGTACATGCCCTAGCTCGCCACAATTCCTGCATCTAATCTTCTTCGGCCTTTTGTCTACCATGCTCTTTATCAAGTTGACGACATCTTTCCGTCGAACGTTGGGGCCTTGGCTCGGGCAAAACTTCCAATATCTTCTGTCTTGAGGTGTGCTTCTGGCTTGCATGGTTTTATTTGTTTGATCTTATTTTCTTCTGTTGGCGTGCCTTGTGTTTTTAAATCTGCCATTTTTCTCTCTAACTCCTGGATTTTTTCGTCCATTGTTGTTATCGTATTCTCCATTTTCTCGTCTATAGTCGTGATCTTATTCTCCACTTTCTCAATATCTGCTTTTAAAGGCGAAATTTAATTTTCGACTTCAGCGGCAATGTCTATCTTCGTCGCCTTCTTCTTGAATGGTCCTGACTTTGTTGTACCCCGAAGCCTTCGTGGCTGCTTCATATTCAAGAGCAGCAGTTAATGCACCGACCAATGTTTTGGGATGCGCCAAACGAAGCGTCCTCTGCATATCAGGGTCACGCAAGTCATCAATAAAGGCCTGGATGCCCAAACATTCCATCATGTTCTCCAGTGCTGATGGATGAGCAAATCGAACTAGTCGGGCGATATCCACTTGATTCTCTTGAAGAGTTTCGTCCCGTTTCTGCCTTCGGTTCTTCATCTGAGATTGGTACAAGTGTTCTAGATGTTCGTGACCATATCGCATGTCCAACCTCTTCTTCAGCTGCTCGAAGTCATCCGTTTCTTCAAGGGGTATCGTCTGAAGCACATCTAAGGCACCTCCCCGAAGCGCGATGGTTGAGTTCACTGCCTTCTCCTTATCGGACCAATTATTCGCTCTTGCGGCTGCTTCAAACTGTTTAACATAATTGGTCCACGACATCTTTCCGTCGAACGTTGGGGCCTTGGCTCGGGCAAAACTTCCAATATCTTCTGTCTTGAGGTGTGCTTCTGGCTTGCATGGTTTCATTTGTTTGATCTTCTTTTCTTCTGTTGGCGTGCCTTGTGTTTTTAAATCTGCCATTTTTCTCTCTAACTCCTGGATTTTTTCGTCCATTGTTGTTATCGTATTCTCCATTTTCTCGTCTATAGTCGTGATCTTATTCTCCACTTTCTCAATATCTGCTTTTAAAGGCGAAATTTTATTTTCGACTTCAGCGGCAATGTCGTTTTTCATTGATAAGATATCGGCAGAAATATCATTCTTTATGGTAGAAATCTCGTCCTTCATAGTAGAAATCTTCTCGTCCATATTAGCAGAAATATCGTCTTTCATAGTAGAAATCTTCTCGTCCATATTAGCAGAAATATCGTCCTTCATAGTAGAAATATTCTCATCTATAGCGGAAATGTTAGCGGAAATTGACGAGATTAAGGTGGAAGCCTCGTCGTTGAATAAGAATGTTTCCGGATCCAATCCGTCATCTTCCAACGTTATTTTCAACCTTTCAACTAATTCGCACTTTTTTCCGGACGTTTCCAACTCGCGATTTTCCAATTCTGCTTTTAGTTCAGTTACTTTCAGGTCACTTAGTCTCTTAGCCATTTTTACGTAGTTATTTATTTATATTACCCCACACCTGACACCAATGTAATGTTTTTATTATTTATTTAAATAGTTTTTACCGGTGGGATAAAATTATACACACTATGGCTAATTACTATCTATTTATTTAAAGAAACACACACACTGTATTAAACTTAATTTATATACACACTATACTCAATGTCTACTAATTTATTTACACTCGGTATACTAGTTCTAATTTATTTTCACCACTATTTATCTGCACTATTTAATTCACTAATTCTTCCGAACTAACTGTACTGTACTCGTTTCACTAATTGTTTCGAACTAGCTAACTAACTGCTACGCACTCAATAACCCGCGTATATATAGTCCTTATCGGTTCTGGAACACTCTAGTGCCTTCGGCGCTCGGGCTAGGCGCGAACGAAACCGTTCCAGAATGTTCGAGTACATTTTAACGCAAGGGGAGCGCAGCCACCAAAATTTACACTCGTGAAAAAGGGTCGGCTTTGAGTTGGTGACCTCGCAACATTATGTATATGTTGTAATTTAGCATACCTTTCAGTCGATGGACAATTATTGGGCGTCTCTTATATTCAGCATTACGTATATATGATAGCCTTTAGGGCGTCAATTTTGCTATTACGTTGTTGTTGTAAGTACATATCTGCTATTTACAGAAAATAGGAGGACCAATAATATATAATGTGGTTATTGTAAGTAGGAGGGATCCATATTATGTTATTGCAATGAAATTTCAGAAGTATTCATTTAACAAGTTACAAACACTCAAAATATTGAAGACAGTGGACTTTAATAAATCTTCAAATGGACAATATCTTCACAAAATTGCATTAATTTCAGAATTACATGATAGTTATTATTTTATATGGTGTTTGTTAGGTACTAGTTGAAGAATAGCTATTTATGTAGGAGGTCACAAAAAATATGATTTTTTGTGATTTTTGTGATCATTCAGGATACGAGTGAAAAGTTTTAACCCTAGTTGTGAACTAATATTTTTCCTGCCTAGATAAATTATTTATTTCCTTAAAATTGTGGGTTACGCGTGAATACTATGAGGGAATTAATGTGATGGAGTGATTTTGACGTTTCGAGATTCGAATGGATCTACACGTTTCATATTAGTGTTAACACGATAACTCAAAAACACTACCGAATTTTTCAATGAAATTTCATAAGTAGGTTCAGAACATAAAAACTGAGTTCGTAAATGATTAAAATCTGATTTACAGTTTTTCGGAAAACTCCATTTTCATGAAGTTTTCTCAATTTTCCACCCGAAATAATTTTTTTAACGAACAACTGACAAATTTGTTGGAATCCTCGTATCAAAAAACCTATACAAAATTTCTCCGAAATCGCAATCAAAACTTTTTTGGGAATTTCCTTCAGCTTTAATCCTGTATATTATCTACAATATAAAATGAAAGAATTTAAATATAGTAAGTAATTAAGATGCATGTTAAACATTTTGCAGACCTGACCAAAAAATTGTAAATTTTGGTTTGTATTGAATGTATGGAAAAAATTATGCAGTATCATGTATTTTATTATGAGAAATCCATTTCTTGATGTAGTTTTATGAAATTTTTGTTATTAAAAAAATGTTTTCTTAGGTTTTTTTAAGTAAAGTATTAGAAAAAAACTTGCTTTAATCAAATATTGATCATGGAAAAGATACAGGGTGGCAAAGTTGAAATGTAAAAGATGTTTTTTCTCAGTAAATTGAAAGATTTTGGATATACAAACGTCAAAATTTAGAGATGAGGGTTTTAAGGCATGAGAAATCGTAATATGATATCCGTTTCGATGTTTCTTCTAGAGGGCGCGAACACTTTTTTGGGGGGTGGAAAAATACATTATTGCGATTTATTTTTAGTTTCTGCAAAAATTGTTCGATTCTGATGAACATTTGGTAAAAGGTAGTTTTGATGGTCACAAACTATGGAAAAAAATTTCAAATTAAAATATTTGAAATTTCTCGAATTTTGACATTTTTTCGGTAAGAAAACACTTTTTTAGGGGGTGGAGAAAGACATTATTGCGATTTCTAGTCAAAGTTGAAGTCCTGGAATAAGAAGGTGATAGTAAAAGTTGTAGATCTTGAGAAGTTCTACAACTTTTGTCTTGGTAACTTTTTCACATAACCTCAAAATTTTTTCGAAAAACGCAAAAAAACTGCATTTTTCTATTTTTATTATTAGAATTTGAATAGATGAGGCTTTTACTTGATGAAGATCCATACTAAATGATGAAATAAAACAATTCAATTTGTTTAAATCTCCATTTTATTTTGAACTGACGTTCAAGTCAAAATTAGTGACGCATTTCGCTACACAGTAGCTTTTTCAAACTAGTGAAGCTACAATGAAAAACTTTTAATTTATTTAGTGCCCTAATACTGAATTCTAAGATATTGACAAAAGTATTATAATATGTTTAAATGGAAATGAAGTACAAAAAGTGCCTAAATACGGAATTCTACGAATATTTCAAAGGTATTGAAAAAGTAGCCCTGGAAAATTTATCCACAACCAAAACAAATATTCAGGTAATCTGCTTAAAGACCAAATAGATATCAATCATTTTCCCTTAATAAACCTTTTTACCTAGAAGATGTGATGGTTAAATTTTCCAGGTAAACTTTTTCAATACCTTTGTAATATTCGTAGAATTCCGTATTTAGGCACTTTTTGTACTTTATTTCCATTTAATGTTATAATACTTTGGTCAATATCTTAGAATTCCGTATTAGGGCACTATATAAATTAAAAGTTTTTCATTGTATCTTCACTAGTTTGAAAAAGCTACTGTGTAGCGAAACGCGTCACTAATTTTAAATTGAACGTCAGTTCAAAATAAAATGGAGATTTAAACAAATTAAATTGTTTTATTTCACCACTTTTATTTTTAGTTCGATTCTGATGAAAATTTGGTAAAAGGTAACTTTTATAGTCACAAACCATGAAAAAAATTTCCCCCCCAAATCATCTCTCCCACTTTTCAGCTGTTGCAAATTTATTTTCGCTTGTCTATAATAACCCCCTCTACAACTTCCACTTACCAAACTTTAGATAACATTTTTTTTTTCAAAAAAGTTAATTCGCCTGGACTACTACACTATAATCTGTTTTACATTTTTTTGGTACGTTTTTCTAGAGCATGGAAGATTGTATTCTACGAAATAACGCATCAAACATTTACCAGCAATATTTTCCGACTTTGTACCAATGGCTTTGGTCGAAAGAAGCTCGGCTAGAACGGTCAAGATCAATGCGTTCCAACGCGACCAGCTACACACATTTCTTGGTCTCCGGATAATCAAACTAAATAAGCGGTTTCTCATTGTAATCTCGCTTTTCAAGCCGTCATTCCAAAACAGTCTAATATTTCATTCATATGGGAAGTCGGAGAATTCATTTTCATTACCAGAGTTTCATTTTATAGGCAACATTTTAAAACCTAATGGATACTGGTAGCGAGACCCTGCAGATTCTACTGCAGGCACATCTACCAGACTCTGTAGAAATAGGAACGGAGCTATCCGTCAGACCTCCAAATCCCCTGGCTCGTGCGAGGAAAAATGATTATTCCAAGGCAAAGTCATTCAGGCCAATAACGCTGTCTTCTTCCATGTTGAAGATAATGGAGAAACTTATTGGCATATCTAGGGAGGAACCTATCTGTCGGTTGTGCATGGAAGAGGAGGAAACAACCTCTCACTTTATCTTCTAATGTGAAGCACTGTCTCATTGGAGATATATATTCCTAAGACTAGAGTATCCAAGGGAGGATTTCTCCAAGAAGGACCTAGTGAAAAGACTGTTTGCCTGATACGGTCTACTGGTCTCTTCACATAAACGGTACAACCAAAAGCACAGAAAGCCGAAAGGCTGAGGTGTCGAAGACTCGCAACTTCTGACTGGTGGTGCCGAACCAATCAATCAATCAATTTATTTTATCATAATTATTATGTTTTAGAAAACCCTAATAGACCGTTGTATAATTTAAAAGCCGAACAACCGATCTTTTGCTTGGAATACAATCAAAAAGACCCTCATATTTTGGACAGCGGTCAATTAAACGGACAAATCGCCATATGGGACATAAGAAAACGTGCAGAACCCGTTGATATGAGCGTTAGAGAAACTAGTCATTTCGCTCCCGTGAATAATCTGATTTGGATACATTCCAAGACCGGAACTGAATTTTTCAGTGGCTCAAGCGATGGACAAATTAAATGGTAATTTTAAAAGCTTCTGATATCCCACTTCTTAATAAATAAAAATATCTTCTAGGTGGGATACGAGAAAATTATCGGAACCTACCGACAATTTAATCTTAGATTATGTCAAAGGCGAAGTTCAACATCTTCCGAACGGTTCCGTTGTTTCTGTAATGGAATACGAAAGTACAATTCCGACTAGATTTATGGTGGGTACTGAAATGGGTCATATTATCGATGGTAATCGTAAAGGAAAAACGGGAATGGAAAAGATGGCTTTTAAAATACCCAACGCGCATATGGCGCCGATCGTGGCTCTCCAAAGAAATCCAGCTTCTTCTAAAAATTTCATAACCGTTTCCAAATGGGCGGCAAAAATTTGGAGCGAAGAATGTCGAGAGAGCTGCATCATATGGACCAGTTTCCTGAGTGTATTTTAACCTACGGGGCTTGGAGCCTTACGAGGTAAGATAGGAGCCTGTCTACTACGACCTTTGCAAATCTATTGTGTCGGTCCTGTTTCTTGTCTAGACCCGTCCTTATCACTAGACTTTGAACGCCCTAAACCTTAGGTCCTCCATATATTGGGAGGGTTGTGGTTTTTCCTCCCTTGCCGTTGAAAACCTTAGCTTAGTCAGGCCTTCGCAGTATGTGTGCTGAGGTTTCCTCATCTGCTTGGCAAAACCTGCTTATGGTTGGGTCTGCCAATCCGATTTTATTTATGTGTTTGTTAGGTCGACAATGACCTGTCAGGATCCCAACCAGGATCCTGATTGTTCTCCTATTCTGGTTCAGTAGATACTCCTTGAATTTTGGCGAAGGTTCTTCGATGAACTCTTTGGACTGCTTCATTCTTGGCGCCTTTTCCCACCATTCTTGAGACTGCTTTTTTATCCAAGTACTGCTATTTGGGTCCTTCCTTCCTTCCATGCCTCTTTGGCTGTTATGATTGTTTCGAAGTTTTTCCCGAAGCTATACTTGGGAATCATCACGTCCAATGGCATTCCCATTATGGGGTCGATTCCCAACTTTGTATAGCTCTTTGTACACATTATCGTATGGGTGATTGGTATTGGTGATTGACCTGGCTTTGCCTTGTATGAAGACATTAAGTGGTGGCAGGTTTAGCAACTGTTACCCTACAAGGTAACAGTTTGACGAAATTAAGGTTCAGAACGAAGTCAGACCTTAATATGTTGATGTATTTTCCATACTTTCGGTTTTTTTCACGAGATCCGATGGAATCCTCGACGTTTGGGATGTTTTACAAAATCAAAAACAAGCGAGTTTGAGCGTCAAAGTTTGCGATGAAAAATCAAATTGTCTCAAAACGCACGATCAAGGAAGACTAGTAGCCGCAGGTAATCAAAATGGTACCGCCTATTTGGTACAACTTAGCGAAAATCTATTCGCCATGCTTAAACATGATAAAATGCTGCTATTTTCAGTAAGTATTAAGTAGTGGGAAAAAAATTGTGGCCGTTGGTGAATTGAACTTTTCCAGTTGCTGGAGAGAGAAGCTCGTAAAGAAAAAATATTGGAAGGTCGTAACAGGGAAATTCGTTTGAAACAAAAACAAGCGCAGGATTTGAAAGAAGAAAGCGAAGCAACGGGAGGAGGAGGAGAAGAAGGAGAGCCCGAAGAAGGTGTCGAAGTTGAAGAAGATGTGGGATTTTTGGATAAATTCGTTAGAGAGACCGAGACGGAATTTTATCAAACCATTGAAAGGAAACGGAGAAATTACGACGTAAGTGAGGGATTTTCCCAAAATTTTACGTAAATATTCACTAAAGGAATTTCAGCGAAACCACCTAAAGTCGAAGAAGTTTCAGGAAATTGAAGAGGGATGATAATTTAGATTATTGAATAATTTTACTTTTCAGTTGCTGTAATATATTTAGACACATATCTGGTGTATTTTTGTTTATTTTCTCTTCAATATGGTGACATTCACTGAGACCTGAAAGATCTATTGTGCCCCCTTACTTCTACTTAGTTCCTGAGGAAAGTCTTAGAGACTAATAGCTCCGTTAGTCCTATTTCCCGGAGGAATTTTAGGATATCTGCAGGTTTTAACTTGGGTAAATGTCCCTCTCCTTCTTCTAGGTGTTGTATCCTTGGCAGGATATTCCGAGAGGTCAGTCAAACCACACAGGAGTTCGTCAACCATCAGACTCCACATTAATTGGGATGCTACTCCTTCCTATGGACATCATCTGATTGTACAGATGGATACACTCGTCCTCGTCTCTGCTACTTGTCAAAAGCTCCTTCTATATCCAAAAATGCGCATACTATTCTTTCCTTCAAGACGAGCCTGAGTGTTTCCAGGGAAATTTATTAATTCCAAGGAAATTTAGTACTTTTAATTAAAGTTATAGTTGCGGAGAAGCATTAAAAAAAAGAAAGAGGCGACAATAATTTAGAAATATAAAAATTTTAGAGCTGCGAGAGTGTAGTTAGGCACATATCTGTCGTATCCAGTTGCTCTAAAACAGCGCAGTTCATGTCCATCCGAAACGCTTCTCAGTTCACGTTTCAGTTTTAGTTTCGTGCGCGTCGAAGTTGGATGTACAAGCGGAAATTTTCCTTTTAGTGCGTACCATGCGTCTGTGAAAAAATACGATTTTTTTTGGGGGGTAAGTTTTTCTATGGCTGGAAAAAATATCTTTCGATGCGAAATAATCGAAATACTGAATTTCTTAGACGAAAATGTTTTTGTTTTTGCCGAATTTCTATTTTGTATAAAACCCTGAATTGAATTATAAATTTTTTTCTGTATTACACTTTATGGTCAAAAAGGTAGTCAACTGGGCATCCAACAGCCGGCCAAAGATACCAAAAAAGGTTTAGGTCATCAGGGAAGGTTATAAAAATTGCTTTTTCATCTTATTCTCCAGATTTAACCTCCAGTGGTTTACACTGGCTCACCAGAAAGAGACCCATTCTTCAGAAGGAAACTACGTTGCCTACATTTGATGAAACAAAAAATATATACATGCAATTGAACCATTTCACTTTTTATATTGACCTATATTGTTGTATTGTTTTATTTGTAACGATAATTGAAAGTAAACATACGTATACTATACACGAAACTGGAATTTAAATGGCATAGCATCGAGAGAGAGACACGCAAAGGCCAACGTGTTTTCCGTGATATCAATGAATTTTGGAATGAAATTGGTTTATAATACGGAAGCTATAGATTTTTATAAATTTAGATCATCAAAAAAATTTAGAATGGGGCCAGAGGAAAGTTGGAAATTCAACTATATATGGAACATCGTGCTGAATCGAATGGCGTAGACTAGATTATGATACGAAGAGTGGTTCTGAAGTTATGAGCAAAAGTATGGAAGTATGTCAAAAAGTGAAATTTGTCCGAAAAATAAACCAACTTCTAACCGCAAAACAGACTAATATTCCAACTCGAAGGAAATTTTGACTGGGGCAAGTGGAAAAGTTGCCAATTTGAGCATATTTGGAAAATTTTGTGCTGAATTGAATGGCGTGGGCTAGAGTATGATACGAGGAGTGGTTCTGAAGTTATGAGTAAAAGCATGGAAGTATGTCAAAAAGTGAAATTTTTCCGAAAAATAAACCAACTTCTAATCCCAAAACAGTC
Organism: Lochmaea crataegi; assembly: GCA_947563755.1. Classification (NCBI taxonomy): domain Eukaryota; kingdom Metazoa; phylum Arthropoda; class Insecta; order Coleoptera; family Chrysomelidae; genus Lochmaea; species Lochmaea crataegi. The sequence goes on along the minus strand of OX387425.1, from coordinate 42,887,810 downwards.
TAACATTCCAACTCGAAGGAAATTTTGACTGGGGCAAGTGAAAAGTTGCCAATTTGAGCATATTTGGAAAATTTTGTGCTGAATTGAATGGCGTGGGCTAGAGTATGATACGAGGAGTGGTTCTGAAGTTATGAGTAAAAGCATGGAAGTATGTCAAAAGGTAAAATTTTTCCGAAAAGTAAACCAAGTTCTAACCCCAAAACAGACTAATACTCCAACTCGGAGGAAATTTTGACTGGAGCAAGTGAAAAGGTGCAAATTTCAGCATATATGTAAAATTTCGTGCTGAATCGAATGGCGTAGACTAGAGAATGATACGAAGAGTAGTTCTGAAGTTATGAGCAAACGTATGGAAGTATGTCAAAAAGTGAAATTTGTCCGAAAAATAAACCAACTTCTAACCGCAAAACAGACTAATATTCCAACTCGGAGAAAATTTTGACTGGGGCAAGGGAAAAAATGCAAATTTCAGAATATATGGAAAATTTCGTGCTGAATTGTATGACTGGATTATGATACGAGGAGTGGTTCTTCAGTTATGAGCAAAAGCATGGAAGTATGTCAAAAAGTGAAATTTTTCCGAAAAATAAACCAACTTCTAACCTCAAAACAGACTAACATTCGTGCTGAATCGAAAGGCGTAGACTAGAGTGTGATACGAGGAGTGGTTCTGAAGTTATGAGTAGAGGTAAGGAAGTATGTCAAAAGGTGAAATTTTTCCGAAAAATAAACCAAGTTCTTACCCCAAAACAGACTAATTCTCCAACTCGGAGGAAATTTTGACTGGGGCAAGTGAAAAAGTGCAAATTTCAGCATATATGGAAAATTTCGTGCTGAATTGTTTGGCGTAGACTAGAGTATGATACGAGGAGTGGTTCTGAAGTTATGAGCAAAAGCATGGATGTAAGTCAAAAAGTGAAATTTTTCCGAAAAATAAACCAACTTCTAACTCCAAAACAGACTAACATTCCAACTCGAAGGAAATTTTGACTGGGGCAACTGAAAAGTTGCCAATTTGAGCATATATGGAAAATTTTGTGCTGAATTGAATGGCGTAGACTAGAGTATGATACGAGGAGTGGTTCTGAAGTTATGAGAAAAAGCATGGAAGTAAGTCAAAAGGTGAAATTTTTCCGAAAAATAAACCAAGTTCTAACCTCGAAACAGACTAATACTCCAACTTGGAGGAAATTTTGACTGGGGCAAGTGAAAAGGTGCAAATTTCAGCATATATGTAAAATTTCGTGCTGAATCGAATGGCGTAGATTAGAGAATGATACGAAGAGTAGTTCTGAAGTTATCAGCAAAAGTATGGAAGTATGTCAAAAAGTGAAATTTGTCCGAAAAATAAACCAACTTCTAACCGCAAAACAGACTAATATTCCAACTCGGAGAAAATTTTGACTGGGGCAAGTGAAAATGTGCAAATTTCAGCATATATGGAAAATTTCGTGCTGGATTGAATGGCGTATACTAGAGTATGATACGAGGAGTGGTTCTGAAGTTTTGAGCAAAAGTATGAAAGTATGTCAAAAGGTGAAATTTTTTCGAAAAATAAACCAAGTTCTAGCCCCAAAACATACTAATTCGCCAACTCAAAGGAAATTTTGACTGGGGTAAGTGAAAAGATGCAAATTTTAGCATATATGGAAAAGTTCGTGCTGAATCGAAAGGCGTAGACTGGAGAATTATACGAAGAGTGGTTATGAAGTTATGGGCAAAAGCATGAAAGTATGTCAAAAAGTGAGAAAAATCTAATTAACCTTCTTTGTTTCCTTGTCACTATGTATTATTTAAAAATATAACTGATAGAACGTTTGGTTATCCAAAAAAATATCCAGATAATATTCCGTGTGACTACCTATTTCTTCAAGGTTCAGCTCCTTTGTTCATCTGTTATTTAGTTCCCTCCAATTCCAGGGATTCCCCTTTACTTTAAGGTGTATTTATTTATTTTTTTGTGCAGTGAAATAATATTTCATTTTCGTCCAAATTTTTTTCAATCGAATCAATAAATCAAAGAATTAACTTTAACTCACAAAGTCAATAAATGATGAACAAACTCAATTGAAATCAATTAGGATCTGTCGGTAGAGAGCGATGAGAAATTATGTCTCCAAAAGACTTTCGACATACCCAATTTCTCCTCTTAAGTTAATATGTACTCAAGCCTCAAAGATCTTCGATAATTTAGAAAAGAAAAGGGTTAAATGTTTTTAGTTGAAAACAAAGGAAAAATTTTGACTAATGATGAAAAAGCTTACTTTGAAGATGAATAATTAATTATGTTCTGTAACTGTATCTGTAGAGAAGGGAGGGTGAGTAGGCCACAAGTGACCCATTGTACGTCCTCCCGAGGAGTTGTCCTCCTAGGTCATCATCCATCCTGTCTTTTCCAGGAAGGTGAACAGATCACTAGAACACATCTCCTTTACATCGGCCGAGAATCACCGAACACGCATTCTTCCATTGACGATAACTCCGGGCACTGACAGTTTCGTCTTCCTGTTCCCACATCCTGCATAGAGATGTGTCTACTTGCCCCATTGTTTCCTTAGTTTTGACAGAAATCCTACTGTTAAACGTAGGTTTTTCCTGGTCATCGCCAAATATTTCTTCCCAGTGGGATCCTGGCAAGAGTGCATCCCTTGATTCCATCCCATCCCTTCAGGTATTGAGCGTGGGTGTAACGTTTAGCTAGTTCCGCAATTTCCGAAGTGTCGCTCAGTCCAGCCGCTTCCCTGGCTGAAGAATGCGGTTACCTTTACTTCAGTCGTGCCCTTTAACCCACCTTCAAGCAGCCCCTTCGCCGTTCCCCTATTCGCCTCCTGGGGACGCGCCCGATAGTTTCCGTCCTTTGTGCCTTTCTTCGGACGCTTTTAGATCTTTTTTATTCTTGGGCTTTTTCTGCCATGTTTTTCATGGCTATTCGTAGTCCATCCATTTCGTCTTGCATTGTCTTCATTGTTCTTGTCATATCGTCAATTTTGTTTCGCCAAACCAGTTCTTTCGCCTCGGTGATTCCTTTCATTGTCTCTACTTGCGACTTGTACGTTTCGTTCATTAGTTATAGTCTACTGTTTTGTTCGTCTTGTCTGAATCGTGGTAGTCGTTTTTTTGGGACGTCTTCTTTGTTTTTTTTTCTTCGACAATTTTGTTCCTGTCCTCATCAGTTCCTAAGACATCTATAGTTTTCTACTTTTCAAACTTCGCTTGCTTTTGAGCATCTAAGACACGTCCTATCTTCTCGGCTGCTCGCCGTCCACTGTACACTTTTAACTACACTACACACATCCTGAACTGAATCTAACTAAATACACGCTTATTTAATGGTAAATCCGCCTCCCAGAAGTTTCTCGTATAACCGTGGCAAAAAGCCGAGAATCACCTGCTCGCGTCTTCTCTTTTCGTGCAACGTCCCGTCGCGGTCGCGTCGTTCTAGCATGACCTGCCATCACTTAGCTCGGTCGAGCAGGGTTGCCAGCTTGTGTAAAGTTCCGTAGATTATTTTGAATTTACAAAAATTCGTGCATTTGCATTTGTTAATTAATAACTTTTTCGAAAGTGAAAGTTAACATAAAAACCCCAATAATTATCAAAGTAAATTTTTTTTCACTCAGTGAAGTTATGCTTAATAGGCCAATGAATAGATCACCGTTGCAAAAAATTACTTTTATTAACAATTGAAAATTATTAATTGAAAAAAGTAAATAAAAAAATTCTTTTTTCCTAAATCTTGATTGTTCCGATGTCTAACGGTTAAAAACTACATAATGTTTTTTTTTATTTTTTACTGTTATTGTTTAAAAAAATTTTAGAAACAAATCCATTGTTTATGAGTAAAAATGTTTTTGTATTATATTTATTGATGAAAATTAGGATTTTTAGAAAAGAAAACGGTTTCCTAAAAAAATGTATTTGCTTCTTATAGTCTGACAACCTCTGACATACCTAGTGCAGCACTAACATGGAGTAGAACCACCCAGTCTCGAGTGGTACTCTAGCGACCAAGTCACAAACGGTTACACTCTACATAGACTTCAAAATCTCTACTAGCACTTCACACACTCTACATACAATTCACACCGTTCTATACACAGTTCACACAATAAAGACACTTCACACTGTTCACACCATACAGACACTTCACACTCTATACAAACTTCTCTCCACATTATCTATTCACTCTCTGTACATAATTCACTGTCTAGTTCACACGCTTGTAGTGGTTTAGGGGTTGTTATTAATCAAACACTATTTAATAGTCACTTCTATTTTATATTTTTATTGAAATAATAATAATTATAACTCTAGTCAGTACCAACGACCTCGTTGGAGTTCAAGTTATTAATATCTATAATTGTAAATATAAAAATGTAATGTCTTCAATTGCAAAACTATTTATATTTTTTGCGTACTAATACTTTTATATCATTGTTGATAAATATATCTATCCAATATTATAAAAGTATTATTGCTGACGCTATTTTGTGAATGACCTGCAATTAATTAATTTATTCGAGGGGCTCTACATCCCCCCCTTGGGGAGAATGGTTTTAGGGTTGGCCAGCCTTTAAACCATTTATCTAAGGGTGTTTTCAAACGCGCAATAGTTTTGCTTTTGATAGATAGTTACGACCTGTTTCAGTAATAATAGTAATAATATAAAAATAATAATAATAATATGATTTATACCTGTGGCGCCCCCACTTAGGTACTTATTTTTATGAGGGCTAGCCATTAGCATCCCCCTCCTTGAAAATAAAATCATACATGTAAAAAAATTGAAAAAATAGATAAATATTACCTAAAAAATTAACACTCCTAAAAACGTACATAAAAATAAACCATAACTAACAAAAAACGTAATATAGCAATAAAAAAATGACGAAAATATCCTAAAAATTAAATATACATATATTATTACCGTTTCTAAAAATAAAATGTACAAAAAAAATAGAGTAATAAAATTATTCAAAATGTTTCATAATCTTACTATTTTACATAATTCATTAAATAATTGCAATCTGTTTTCCGTAACCACCAATGTCTTATTTATCTTGTTGTTATTTAATTTTGTTCAAAATCACTAAAAAAAAATATTTGTGCGTTTTTTCTAACGGTCTTTCATAATTCCCTCACAAAAATATGATTTAAAATTATGACTCCTTTTTTTGCCTTTAATTTCCATGTCAGTCCCAATTTACTATACCTGTATTCCTAAAAATACCTTATTTTTTATATTTTTGCATCTCTGTGCACTCTTATTCATTTATTATGCTGCGCTGCCGACCTAACTGGTCGATACAGCGCTTGTCCCTCAGGTCAAGGTTGTCATTATCAGTTTACAATATTTTTCCTTCATTAACATTTTACCCTTTTTCCCACGATCATTCGTAATGATCTGGAATTCCTGTAAAAGAGTGAAAGTTACGTTTCTTCATTTCATATTAAAAATTTTAAGACTGACATTTTACTATAAGGACTTTATTCTCATTTATAAATTCTATTGAAAAATAAAAAAAATTCAAAAATAGGAATTAATCGAACATGTTGTTCAAGAGAAAATTAAATTCTGATTTAAAAAAATGATGAAATACATAAATAATTAAGTAACTCGCACATAACAAAATATATAACTTACTCAAAATAATATATATAAAACAAAAATAGCGTGAGTATTGAAAGTAAAAAAATTAGAAATAAAAAGAAATTCGTTAGCTAAATTATAATTAATGAAAAAATCGTTAAGCTGTGATGAACAAATTTTGAAAATGCTTACTTAACATGATACTTAATTATAATTTTAAACATTGTATCAATAATGAAAAATTAAAATAAAATCGTGAAAACAAATTACAACAAATAATGAACTTACCACTGTTAAATATAACTAATTATACTTTCTTTCTGGACCACAATTCCTATTTGGAACATCTTCATTTTTGATAACCATAAAACAATGATTCTTCTTTCAGTATATCCATGAAATATCTATTTTCCATGATAAATCAAAGATAAAAATTGCATTAATTCCATAATAATTTCATCAATTTCGAAACATAAACTTTTTTTTCCATTAAAACAAATACCATGTGAAAATCCATATAACTAATTCCATAACTTATTCATAATTCTATTAAAAATACATATATAAATCTACCATATTTCCTTAATACTAATTTTCCATTAACCATATTTTCATTTTGCTTCTTCGTCTCATTAGCATATCGTTCCAGAAAATGAGAGAGTAGAAGAGAAGGACCCATCCATCTAATCACTATCAGAAGAGTCCAGTCCCAAGGATCGCCATTTAATTATTTACTATTATTTATAAAAAAAAAATTCCAAGTCTTTTGAAATTATTAGCAAGCAAAACAGTATAAAATGGACTAGGAAAAATAAGCAAAGATATAATTGCGTCCTACATCAAAAACATCTGTATATTTAGATGTTATAATATTGTAATATTCCCATATATTAATTATTTGTTTAAGTCACTCATTGATTGAGCTGCTCTAATTATACGGTTTACCACTGTGGAACACAGGAAATTTCAACGCAGACTCGCAACATGTTCATTAATGTTTGTGCTTGCATAACCTCGACCTTCGCATCGATTTTGTTTAAATTCTTTAGCAAAAATTTGTTCTTCGCATTCGCCATTTCTTGAACAAAAACTATATTATTAGAAAATTTTATGCTGTAGTAAAACGTTAGACAAAAGCAAATAAACCTGAGTTGTTCGCTGCTTTTTGTGTCGTCACAAATTGGTCTGCGGTTTAATGTTCTGTTTGTCGTAAAACAATTCTCCAATGAAAGTGTGTTCAATGAACCGATGTATATCATTTTAGCCTGGGATTAATTAACACGGCAACAAAAGGGAATTCCCGTAAAAAAAATTATCTAAATTCCACATTCGTGTGGAGTTGATTGGACTATTTAAAGAAGAAACATTATTTTTAATGAGACTTTTCGCATAAAAAGTTCCCGGAGTTTTCATAAACCTTTTCAAGCTATTCCTATAAAGTTATAACAAGATTTTAATCAATTAACTGATAATATCTTGAAGTAGTAGATATACTAAGCCGGTTCGAGAGCAGCGGAAATGCGCATGCCCTGAAAAGCTCACCAAAACCCGCCTACCCCCACCCCAAAATTTTGTCACGTGGCAGGTGACGTTTGACGTAGCACGTGACGTTTAATGTGGCACGTGAAGTTTGACGTTTGACGTGGCACGTGACGGGTTTGGTGAGCTTTTCAGAAGGGCATGCGCATTTCCGCTGGGCTAAAACCGGCATAATATATCTACTTAAACTTTTTGTTTGATTCTTTTCCGCTCTTAATTTTCCGGCTTTTGTTTGTTGATTCTCGATCTTTACTTAAAACCTTCTAGGGATGTAAAAGTTGTAAAGAATGTGAAAAATCTCGGTGTATCAATCAATATCTTATTCACCATTCTCCACTGGGAAAAGGTAAACGGAAAATGTACGGGTCAATATTTGATTAAGTGTAATTATTTCCAACAACAACAATTTCCCGTTTAAAGAACAAACTTTGAGAAGGTTTTTCGCGAGACCGTTAAATTGAATACCTTTTTTTTATGCTTGATATAAAAGTCACTAACAAAAGAAGAAAGTTGTTCCTTTAATTTTTTTTCAAACCATCTCCTTTGAATTAAATCAAAACCTCTCAAAACCACAAGAAAATTTAAAGAAAATATTTTTGTGTTCGAAAATAATAAAATACAAAGAAAATGTACTAAATTTAAAAGAAAATTATAATGCGTTATAGACATGAAATTATCTTATCTCATTATATTTACCCACAACTAAAACGAAAGCGACGTTTTTTTTTCCTTTCGTTTTCTTTCTGGCTCCGCGACGTCGTCGCTTCTGGGCATTCAATGAATTTCTTAATGTCATGCTCCTTGTTCCAGAGATTGATTTTGGAAATATAACAAAAAAATATTTTGTTAAAAAGATTGTTTTTGATATACTGAGCATTTCAATGAAGTTCAGTTTAACCACTCCACGTAATTCTGGATGCGTCCCTTTTATGAAAAAAATTAGTGCGCTTTAGACCACACAACTGAAGTAAAACTTCTAAAATATTTAATGTATCGAAAAAAATATCGAATGTTCAATTTTTCTTTGGATGGGACAATCAATATAGCAAATTTTTGATATGAAAATATCGAATGTCCAATTTTTCTTTGGATGGGACAATCAGTATAACATATTTTTAATTATTTGAAAATATTGACCGACTTCGCATTGGTTGAGACAAACAGTATAGCAAATTTTTAATTATATGAAAATATCGAATGTTCAATTTCTCTTTGGATGAGACAATCAGTATAACAAAGTTTTAATTATTTGAAAATATTCACCGGCTTCGCTTTGGTTGGGACAATTAGTATAGCAAACTTTTAATTATTTGAAAATATCGAAAGTTCATTGAATTTACTGTTTGGACCCTTACTTTGTGGAATCTACTCATATTACTTTTTTAAATGAAACTAAGTGTTTCTAATTAATTCCACTATTTAATGAAAAAATTATGAAAGCTCTAAGATATTGATAATTATTTCGATATTGACATATCATCGTCAGAATGACAGAAGTTACATTTTATGTGATGCCTACTTGATGTTTTAATATTTTGGCTAGACCAAATAGTGAGTGACCTATCTTGTGATTGACTTAATATATATGAATAGAAAAAAGAAGAAGATATGATTTTACAAATATTAAAGCTTAGGTATTATTAGCCCTATGAGGATATCCTGGATATCTTTTTCCCATTTAAGATCAGTATAACTGTGCAATGATATAGGAAACCAAGGAAAACTATATCTGCTGATCTTTACAATTGTTAAAAAAACGTTTCTCGATCATATAATTGTTTTTTCTACTCATATACTATAAGTTGTTAATTAAATGCCAATTTTCAGTTTCATAATGATACTCATTATAACACTGGTTTTAATTACCAAACTGAAAAATTGACCAATAGAAATCTAGATTTTTAAATAATCAAGTAGGCAGACCCAATCTTTTCTGTAGAATGTTTGACAGTTTCTAGGAGATTCGTGTTTTATGACAGTTTCAATCTTTTGCGTTAGTCAAAAAGGTAGATACCTTCTGTGTTATTTAAATATATTGCTTTCTTTTATGTAGGTTGCAATTAGTGGATGCCTTTCAATTATTACGATGAACCACGATTATTTAGGTTACCATTGAAACATGTAGTCATCAAAACCATCTTTATTTAGTACTATCAACTGTCATGTCAAAATGTCAGTGTTCATCTTACATACAGTAGTTACATTCGACATACAGGATACATCTAACACCTTCCACTTTTTAAAAGAAATGTCGAGCGACGAAGAGTTTTCATACACACCACCTGAAATCGCTGAAAAGGCGAAAAATGTATCCAATAGTTTATTACCTGCAAAATCAAAAAAGGTATATGATAAATTGTATGGTCAATTTATGGATTGGATGGTGGCAAGAGAAGTATAAAAAAAAGCAATGTTGTTGAATTCAAATAAAATTTCTTGTTCGTAGAAAAAATAGTATATGCAACTCTCATTTAATGGTTATTAATACACTCGCATTAATCATACGGTTAATGCTTGTGTATTAATAAATATCTATTACATGATCGTTGCATAATATACTATTAATTGTGGATAATTGTGTCATATTTAAAAATTGTAGAAAACCCCGAATTGAATGTAACCATTGTGTAATACTAGGACTACACAAAGATAAATGCTCTTTTTATTAAAGTGAGGTAAAATTTGTAGATTTTGTTATAATACATGGTTGTAACTAAATCACATTACATACTTAAAATATTGTATTTTAAGTAATATAAAAGTAATGACAGCAATAACTATATTGACATAATGCATGACATTGAAAATTAGAATAAAGGCTCGGTAACATAACACGACAATTTACAAGCACGCGCCAATTGGACTAAACTGTAAACTATTATAATAGGGTATAACAATATCCCGCACTATTTGAAATTAAAAAAATAAGTCATTGAACAAAGTCATTTAAGTATTTAGGTGGACGACGTGTACGCTGATGACGATTAGGCACTGGTTGATGAGTCACAGTTACTGCTCGCGTTGCAGGGGGTGGCTCTGGAGCTGTAACATTCTCTAGCGGTGGCGGTCGGACTTCCCTAACCGTAGTGACTTTACTACGTTGTTGAACAACTCTGGGTTGAGAAGGAAGAGCAGTCACGATTGGATTGCGAATCGGCGGACATCCTTGAGTGGAAGAGTTATCCACTGGTTGCTGTCTAACTAGAGGGGACTCTTCTGGTGGATTCTCGAAGGTAACTCCGACTGTCGAAGTTGGTCGACATGGCGTTTTAGTGTATAGCCATCATCCAACTTCACTCTGTAGTGTAGTCTCCCGAATGTCTCTAAAATAATTCCTAACTTCCATGTCTCTTTCCCACTGGTGAACATTTTCACGAGAACTCTGTCTCCCACACTAAACGACCTCAAGCAGGAGCGTAACGAGGGACTTGAAGATTTCTTCGAGTCTGGCGGCTTGATCGGCCTGAGTAGATCCAATTTTGTACGGATCTGTCTACCTAGATAGAGTTCCGCAGGTGTCTTATCACAACGTAAAGGGGTAGCGCGATATCGAAATAATATTTCTTGAATTTTCGATTGCATTGACCCATTTTCGGACTTCATGGCAACTAATTTTCGTTTCAAAAATTGGACGTAACGTTCAGCTTGGCCGTTTGTTTGGGGATGTCCTGATGCAATTAGACGGCGAAAAATTCCATCTGTCTCACAGAATTTTATGAATTCGGAACTAGTAAAAATTGTGGCATTGTCGGACACAATTATTTCTGGCAAGCCATGGACACTGGAGATGTCTTTGAGGGATTCGATTGTAGAAGTTGACGTCGGCGCAGCTTTTGACAATCTTATCTCCGGCCACTTTGATTTAGCGTCGATTAGAATGAAAATGTAATAACCATCTTTCGGGCCTGCGTAATCGATATGGACACGTTGGAAATTTGATTTTGGCTCTTCCCACGGATGTAAAGGTGCAGCAGGTGGGGCACAAGCAGTTGAAGCGCAAGCATCACAACTCTTTACGAAAGATTTTATATCACGGTCAATGTTTTTCCAATAGCAATATCTTCGAGACAAACTTTTCATTTTGGATGTCTTGACGTGGGTAGTATGTAGCTCTGACAATACTGAGGCTTGAAGGGCGTCAGGAATCATGACTCGATTTCCTTTGAATATTACGCCTTCTTGTAGTGAGAACTGTTCGTCTTGATTTTCTCCGTTCTTCAGTTGTTGAAGCAATTTTGATAGCTTACTATCTTGCGACGTAGCAGCAGCAATGGTTTTGGCTGATAACACGTCAGTTGATATCTGATTGATACATTGCTGTTGAATGATGTCATCTTCATTCAGAGCAGGTAAGTTTGACTGTAATGGAGCTCGCGAAAAATAATCTACATGGACGTTTTTTTCTGCTTCTTTGTGTTTGATAACATAATCAAATCCACTAAGAATTGTGGCGTAACGTAGTAGTCTTGAAGCAGAAAGAACTGGCAGTTTAGCGTCCTGGTGAAATATTCGACTTAAAGGGCTGTTGTCTGTGACTAGTGTGAATTTTCTCGCAATAGGAACATGTAAAATTTATTTACCCCGTATATGATCGCTAAAACTTCGCGGTCCAATTGACTATAATTCCCTTCGGCTACTGTTAGTGATCTCGAGGCGAAGGCTACTGGTCGTTCATGTCCATTTACGACATGTGACAAGGCAGCACATATTCCCACAGGGCTGGCATCACAAGTGAGTATAACTAGCAAATCTGGGTTGAACGGCATTAAAACACGATCGCTGGCAATCTCTTTCTTCAATCGAATGAACGATTTTTCACATGATTTTGACCATTTGAACTTTGTATTTTTGCGGAGTAGACACCTTAAAGGAAACGTCAGGGATAAAAATTTTGGAATGAACTTGACGTAGTAAGTGGCAATTCCTAAAAATCTTCGTACGTCTGCAGTATCACGTGGTGGTGGAGCATCTATAATTGCGCGAACTTTCTCAGGACTTTTCTTGATGCTGTTGTGTTCGATGACGTATCCAAGGTATGTAATTGACGTCTTGAAAAATTTACATCTTTCACGGTTGAGGTGCAGATCATATTGGCGTAGGCGATTTAGACAGTTGATTAGATTTGACAGACACTCTTCCTTATTTGACCCGTAGATGATGACATCGTCGAAATATGTTGTCGCACCTTCCTATCCAGACAGTATTTGATGTATAATTCGATGGAATTCAGATGGTGCAGGCTTTATTCCGAAACTCAGACGTTTCATGGCAAAGACTCCTCGGTGTGTTGACATTGCCTGAATGATTTGACTTTCCTTGTCGACTTGAACGTGGAGGTAGGCTTTGTACATGTCGAGTGTGCAAAACACACTGGCATCTCTAAGGTTATTCACAACAGCATCGATTCGTGGAATAGGAAAATGTGCGTCGTGGAGCTGTTTGTTGATAGCGACTTTGCCATTTGCTTTTGGAATTGGAACCAACGGTGAACCCCAATCCGAATGATTCATTTGATATATTATATCGTTTGCAATTAATTCGTCCAATTATTTATCGACTGCATCGCGAAGTGCGAAAGGAATGTCTCTGGCTTTCAAGAATACGGCCCTGGCATTGTTCTTCAGTTTTAATGAGCACGTGGAGTTCGGAATACACCCCACTTTTTGTTCGAAAATGTCGGCAAATTCTTCCATAATTGACTCAGGGGTTATTTCCAAGGAATTGATAGATTTGACAGATGCAGTATTTTCTTTTGACATATCTAGACGTTTGAGATCAATATTCAATCGACGTATCCATACTCTGCCTAAGATCGGACTGAGATGGTCAGGTACCACAAATAATAATTCATTTGACGTGTGGCCCTCATATTTGACAGAAATAACAGCACAACCAAGCGGTTTAAAAATACCCTGGGTGTATGAACGAAACCGTAGATCAGTCTGTTTAACGTCACCTTTGAAATTTAATTTGTCAAAATCACGAAACGGAAGTAAAGTGAATGCCGATCCTGAATCAACTTCAAATTTTTGATCATGTTCCAAATTCAAACATACCGATGTGAAGAATTTTGCGGCATCGTTGGTCGAAAGTTCCAGATTAGACGAGAAAATGTCATATATTTTATTTACACCTACAAGGTCATCTAAGAAGTTTGATTCTGCTATGTCTTCAGGATCCAATTCGACATTTTTGACTTGAGAATCGACTTGTCTCCTCATCAGATACGACAAACAAACCTTTTTGACGTGACCTGTTTTTGAACAGGCACTACAACGTAATTTTTCACGAGGCACTTGACAATTATTCGACCTATGATTTGTTCTAGCACATCGAAGACAGTTGTGCTCGATTCCAAGTACTTTAAAGTTCATTCGCGAATTTTGACGAGTCTGTGATGGAGAGCTTTGACAGGAACGTTGAAAACGGTTCGTTGATTGTTTGTTTTTAGAACGCGAACGCGCACGTGAAATCCGATCAACATCTGTATTAGCAGATGTATTTGACAAACATTGATTTGACATTTCTCGGCAATGCTTCATACGCTAGTGCTGATTCGACCACTCTTTCGTATGTTGCCTCAGCTAGTTGTAAAAGATTTTCCCGGATTCCATTGTCCTTTAGCCCCCGGATAAACTGAGCTCGTAGTAACTGATTCGCAGCATTTCGTTCACATTGACACTCGAATTTACATGTAGACGCTAATTGACGTAGTTCTGTTGAATATTGGCTAATCGTCTCCCCTTCTCTTTGATTTATTGATAAGAAGCGATGTTGTTGTACGATTATGTTTGGGACTGGGCATAAATGATATTCTAACAGGTTGACAAGGGTGTCATAGGTCATTGTAGCGGGATCCGCCGGTGTAGTAAGTGAACATAACATGGTATGTAGTTGAGGACCTATATGGAGTAATAATTCTCTCACCCAGAATTCTTTATTGTCCTTAGTTCCTTTTAAATTGAACCAATTTTCGAGGCGCTTACGGTATTGACGAAATGTTTCCTTACTGCCGTCGAAGTATTCGAAATTTGACACCTTATTGACGATTGGTTGAATTGGCTGATTCGACTTCATAGACTGGAGAATTTTTCCGTTTTGGCGTAAAACTTCAGCCATTGTGGACAATATTGACTTTAAATCTTCGGACTGCATGATTTGATATGTTACGAAATGTACTCACGGTATCGACGGTACTCGGTACTTTTATCCTTGTCGCCACATTGTTGTTACTAAATCACATTACATACTTAAAATATTGTATTTTAAGTAATATAAAAGTAAAATAGTGGAATTAATTAGAAACAGTTAGTTTCATTTATAACATTAATATGAGTAGATTCCACAAAGTAAGGGTCCAAACAGTAAATTAATATAAAAGTAATGACAGCAATAACTATATTGACTTAATGCATGACATTGAAAATTAGAATAAAGGCTCGGTAACATAACACGACAATTTACAAGCACGCGCCAATCGGACTTAACTGTAAACTATTATAATAGGATATAACAGAGATCATATAATTTATTTGAGTAAAACGCCCGAGTTAATAGAAAAAAAAAAAGAGTTACAAGTGTTGAATAGGTACAGGAAGCTGGAATAATGTTATTAAACTATCATCTGTTAGATTTTTTTAATTTAGTACGAGTTGATGCAGGAAATCTAACCATATGCATGTTTTTGGATATGCACATTATGTACAATGTAAATAGTAAACAATTTTGTGGAATAATTTGCTCAGTGCAAGGAGTGTTAGCAAAATGACATGCTATTCTGTATTAAAACATCATTTATTCATAGGGAGAGATTTTTTAAAATCAGGATCACAAAATGATGATTGGAAAGTATAATAATTTATATTTTTATGGTAAACCTTCCAATAACAAACATGAAGTTAATGTAATAAGAGGTCTACGACAGCAATATAATATAGATTCGATACAAAGGCGATAAAGAAAATTGTTTCACTATATTACGAAAGCATTAGTTGTTATAATTTTAAAGTTTCAAGCGAGAAGTTTCTAACGAAGGTTGCTTAGTTGAAAGCATTAGTTGTTATAATTTTAAAGTTTCAAGCAAAAGTCGCTTAGTTGAAAGCAAAAGCTGCTATAGTTTTAGTTTTTTTATAGGAGTACACTTTTGAAATTGGGTATAGAATCGATAATAGGATGACACATGTTGACGATTTTCAGTTCAAGTTTTCCAAATAATCTTTCCAGTAAAATAAAGAATAGTGATGAGTGATAACAAAGTATACTTTCATCAGTACGAGTTGAAATATTTTATAGCAGATTACGAGACACCAAAAAATAAATGGATAAGCATACAGAACGAAGAGGATTAGTGGCAACACGTGCCTATTAACGATAGTTTTTTTGGGCAACACGGCCTATCAGCGAACGATAGTTTTTTTGGGCAACACGGCCTATCAGCGAACGATATTTATTTTGGGCAAAACGGCCTATCAGCGAACGAGATTTTTTTTGTGCAACACGGCCTATCAGCGAACGATAGTTTTGTTGGGCAACACGTGCCTTCAAGAGAACGTCGCTAGTTTTTTTTTGGCAACACGTGCCTTCAAGCGAACGTCGCTAGTTTTTTTTTGGCAACACGTGCCTTCAAACGAACGTCGCTAGTTTTTTTGGGCAACACGTGCCTTCAAGCGAACGTCGCTAGTTTTTTTGGCAACACGTGCCTTCAAGCGAACGTCGCTAGTTTTTTTGGGCAACACGTTCCTTCAAGCGAACGTCGCTAGCTTTTTGGGGCAACACGTGCCTTCAAGCGAACGTTGCTAGTTTTTTTGGGCCACACGTGCCTTCAAGCGAATGTCGCTAGTTTTTTTGACAAAACGGCCTATCAACGAATGCCTATAAGTGAATATCGCTTGTTTTTTTTTATTTAGCAAACACGTTGCCTATGAATAAGCTTCTTCTGTACCATGGATTGTTCTTATACTGTTCTAACGATTAAAACTAGTTGTAATATCGAATTTATGCCTAAGTTATAATATCGGGTCTGGGGACAGACCATCAATTGTCAGGATGGCCGAGTGTCATATTTTATCTGTTGTATGAGTTATTTCAAGCCAATTTGATTGTTTTTTTTTTAATTGAGCTTTTTGAGTAGTACATATTTAGGGTCTGAGGACAGACCAATTGTCAGGATGGCCGAATGTTATATTTCATATTTCCAGAATACTATATTCATTGGACAAGACTCCTTAATAAATATGACAAGACCCATTAACAAATCACTCACTTTGCTTGGGAACCGAAGTTTGTTTATATCACCCCCTCGTGACACGTGCAGGTAGTCAGAATTAAAGGGACGGGTTGGTGCTGTCTAAAATGGGATCATTTTGGCAGTTTGACGTTAGTATAAAAATAGCTGTCAAGAAATGAAAGAGTAATTCCAGATAGTACGTTATCGCTGAGTTTTATTATAATACTAGCAGACCCGGCCACGCGTTGCTGTGGCTAAGGTTTTTGTTATATTACATTGTAGTAAACTATTTAAGAGGAACGGTAGGAGAACATCAGTTACGGGGACCACCATGCTTTTTTACATAGATGCCATTTGTAAAAAAATATGGCGACCTCCATGACAGATTTTCTACTACCGTAACCCCTTAGTACAATGAAATTATTATTCACGAACGAAGACGGAAACGTTAAAGCTGGTATTAAAATCCACTGGATTTGGATTTGAAGGGCAAGGACTTTGAACACGATTGATTAAAATTTTCGTACAGTTAATATTAAGCAAAAATTAATACAAAAGAATTAATTTTAAAATTTATTATTACTTTTATTCAATTTTGTAACAAATGAGTATATTACAAAGTTATTAGTAAATAACATGTGACACTTATGAAACTTATGAATGAGGTATGTAGGGCAGATAGTCTTAAATCTTTAACAATAATATTTATTATTTTGAATTATAAATACTTTCAATTCAGCACTAATCGGTGCACAATATTTTTGGTTAACCTGTCTTTAGCTAACACAAATAGATTCGACGGTTTCCCTACACGTGAACATGCAACATATAGTTGCCCATGAGAAAAACATGGATTTTCTTAATCTAAACCACAAATGGACATTGTTTGGCCTTGAGACTTATTTATAGACATGGCAAAAGCTAAACGAATTGGAAACTGTAGCCTTCTGAAGGATATGGTAGAATCTGACGATATCATTGGAATACGTGGCAATAGGACCACTTTTCCTTTAAACTTCCCAGTTGAAATGGTTGCTTCAAGAATATTTCCGGAGATCTTTTTGATGACCAAACGCGTACCGATGCATAATTGAGGTGGATTCAAATTACGTAGGAGAATAATAGGGGAATCAATCTTTAATCGAAGATTATGTGGTGGCATTCCAGGTATATCTAGTGAATTTAAAAATTCAATTGGAAAATGTACACTTTCATTTTCATTAACAACAGTATCGATTGATTTAAAAGACATCAGATCGCCTGGTAACAACTGTTGTATCTGGAAGTTAATTTTTAATAGAGGTTAAATAAAAATAATGAAAAAAAATATTTGTACAATTATTGAAAAAGTGTTTGGGAGCTTTGTACCATTTTCTCATAGATATATAATTAACTTTTATAAATATGTGATAATACTTACATGTATATATTTTAATTAAAGAGTTTTGAACAATGAAGCACAAATAATTAAAAAGCGGGAATAATTTCACAGTATTATCTTCACTATAATATGAATTTGATTTACACTTCAGTCTGAGTAACACGTGGCCGGCTATGCTGACACCAAAAATTTAAAAAGTAAAAACAATTGAATTTCACGGTATTTCGTTTACTACAAAATAAACTTATACTTCAGCCTCAACAACACGTGGTGGTTATGCTATTGAATTGTAGGTTATGACCTTAGAGTATAACTACAAATAGAGTCCGCAAGTCATTCATAAAACTATCCGAAAAGACGGCTAACATTCTATCGCCATACATATGTTTCCATGAATGACTTTCAAGGAGTGGGGAGGATCTGTCGGACAATGGTCGGACATCGGCTGATGTCCATAGGCGTAGTAGAGAAAGAAATTAAATTAAATAAATGTTCTATTAAAAAATTTTTAGTTTTACTTTATTGAGCGATATAATGAGAAAATTTGAAAATAATTGAATGTTTAATGAGGTTTGTTTTTTTTAAGGAAATTATATGGGATAAAAATCTTTGAAATAAAACAATGAATTCGTTTAATAAAAAACTGGTTATAATTTGCTGTGAATAATTTTCATACATTTAATTATATGCATATATGTACCTAAAAAACAGTAGATAGGTATAGCATATTTCACCGAACAATGATGTTAGGTCAATGCGGCCACCAGCAAATTACATAACATTACGCTCGGTGTCATAATGACGTAACAGCGTCGTTACGTAAAAATAGTATATTGTGCAACGAGTGAGAAAAGTACTTTCCCCACATGTTGCACACTATACTTTTTCTACAACTGCACAAATTTTCAGAATACAAGTAAAGTAACTCAATATTTATTTTTATGGTTAGTAAAACAAAAATAACACTAAAGTATCCCATCTCTATACTGTTAAATAATTTTATTTAAAATTATAGTTGATGGTGAAATTTGTACAATTTTGTATGGTCAAACCCGGAACGTCATTTCTTTTCACTAAATTATCCGTTATATTAATTAATCTGACAGTTTTGTGACAACTAAGTAGGTATTCAAAGATGACAGAAGCCTACTAAGTTTTTGTCCATTTTATTTGATTCTCCATATAAATGTATGTGGCGTGGGCAAAGTGCCGTGAGAAATAATATTTCTCACAGTATGAGCAATATTTGGTTTTGAAATTAAGTAAGGTATGAGAAATACGTCACTTTTCATAGCAGTTGTAGAAAAATGCCTTTTTCTACACCCACATGTATATTATCCATTTTCTGCACAATTTACAGAATGTAAATGTAGGCCATTCCGGTTAACTGAACGGATATGATAATATACATCCTAGAACGTATATGAAATCCACCAATCAGCATTTGCGTTTAGTACCCGCCAACTAACCTTTTTTCAATTTCATAGAAACGTCAAAATATTTCTATGGTTTTTAAGAAAAATATTAGTAAAAATGAATGATTCCAGTGATGAATCAATAAATAATATTTCACCAGATATTCGCTTAGCCGCAAAGGAGACGTATAACGTATAAAAACAGAATAAAATGAATATTTAAGGGGACTCCTGACAAACGACAGTTTTCATAAAATTATGTAATACATTTGACGTTATAGATAGATGATTAGTATATTCATTGGTAGTCCAGTGGTGAGTATCCCAGCCGCTAACGCGGTAGATCAGAGTTCGATTCTCCGTGGGGAATTTTTTTTTAAATTTTAATTTTATTTCTAAATAATAATAAAATAATAATACATTTATTAAAAATTTTTAATTTGAAGTTATATTATAGTTTAATAAAATGTTTATTTTCTAGAATTTTTTCAAGTGGGTCGTAGAAAAAATATACTGTTTGACTCGTGTGGATTGTCCATATCGCTCTCGGACGATTGAGCACTCCGCCTACGGCGTCGTGCTCAAACTTCGTCCTCGTGCGATATGGCCATCATATCCACACTAGTTGCACAAACTACTATATAAATTTGGTTTGCACTTTGAAAAAAGTAAGGTTTAATGTTAAGGGAACTTCAGTTTACATGCTAATACCTGAAATCTAAAAAAAATAAACACCATAAACATCATCAATATTTAAGAAATTAAATATAAGTTGTTCATTTATATTTGATTTCCTAAATATTGATGATCATAACTTATTTAATATAATGAAATCACTCATTCCTAAAAAGTATTGATTTTGTATTTATACTTCTCGACCTAGGAGCTGAAGATGATTCCAGTTTTTTGTTTGTTTCATAATGAATTCTAATTTTAAAATAATGTTTTAATATTAATTTAATTAATGGCATTGCATGACCATTTAGAGCATCGTCATCAAAAAGGTGATCTCCAAAATTATTAAGAACATCTGGTTGTATGTTTTTTAAGGTGTTTATCACTAACACGTCCAAAATATTTTTAAATTTTCTATCAAATATATTATTGATTTTTGAAAAGAATCTAAAAAACGTTTCTGCTGATTTACATGTACTTATTGTAAAATTAGAGGCTTTTACCAATTTTCCATAAGTTTTTTTTTCTTGCAGTGAGCTAAGGACTGTTTCTGATTCTAATATATTTAAAAATTTTAGACAGACCAAACAAGTTTTAAGTTTTCTGACTACGAAACCAGAAATGTACCCTACAATATCTTCCACATATAATGTAAGATCCCAAGCTGAAGAATTGTGAAAATTATATTCTTCGATATCTGCATTAACTTGTTTTTCTATGTTAAGAAAAAAAGTTGAATCTTCCAAATTTTCTCCACATTCTATTTTAGTGAGAAGCGAGCCAGACCCACTTGTTAAAATAGAAATCTGTTGTAAATTAATGACATTACCTGAATTTGGACCAGATATTTCTGATTTTACAAGAAGTCTTTTATAGGCAGCTTCAAACTGCCTGGCAGTTGGATTATTATTGAAACCTCCCCTACTTCTAATTGCCCCAAAAAAAAAGTTCTAAATGATCTTGTGACAGCCGATAAGTGGTAATATATTTTATATTTTTATTTTTAATGACATGAAAATCATATAAATCTTTTAAACTTTGAATACAAATTAGAAATCCAAGAAATCCAGTTTTCCTGGCCGATTTCAAAACAGATACATTTTTAAGTTTAATGCCCAAAATATAGTTTTTTATTTCATCGAGAAATTGAAAAAAGTGGCTTTCAGTTGCATTTGATAACGGCTTTTTATACATATATTTGACTAATCTTGTTCTTGAATTGAACACGTCAAAAAGATTATTAAATTTAAGAATAAATTCGGCAGTCGCCTTAGAATGTTTGAATTCTTCGATGCCTAAAGATTCTGCAAGAAAAATTAGAGCATCATAAATACTTTTACTTAATGTTTGAGTCGCAAGTCGTACTCTCATTTTTTCCCGAGTCCACTGAAGATGTCTTAGCCTAATTTTTGTTGCTGCATGTAAACCCTCTAAGTTTTGTCTCTCAACAAGCTTAGAAATGTAGTCCCAACTTACAATTTCACCACTGCCATTCTCTAAAATTTTCATCGATGCCAGGCAATTGCGGATCAATTTTATCATGTGGCATGGATCATAAAATATATAAATTGCTTCATTTGTGATTGGATGCTTAAAACTTGTTTGTAATTTTGTTACATCACTGAAATCTGCTCCAAGCTTTTCTGCCATGCTGACATTTGATGCAGCACCATCAAAAGTTAATGAGATTATGCGAATACCAGATTCATGAATGAATTCCAAACACTTATTTACTAAGTTCGCCTTTTCATTTGCTGTTATTCCATTAACTAAAAAATATCCCACTGGCAATTTCCAATTACCATTAAGGCAAACAATTAAAAAAACTAATGCCTCTCTTGCTGGAGGTAGCTCATCCGAGTCCATCTGCGATCCCACATCTACATATCCTGTAAATCGACTGCCATCCCATTCTATCCGTTTCCTGATTGACATCTCATCCATAACAAGATTACATAACACTATTTTATTACTCTGAGCGCATTTTATCTTTAGGGCTTCTAATGCTTCTTTTGCGAAACCTGGTTTCCCATCAATGGAAGTATACCATTTCGAAATGGTGTTTGGATGTGGCAGTGACTTATTGAAAGTAGACCGTACAAAAGCGTAGGCACGAGGAGAATAGAACGATAAAGTAAGTGCAAATGATCGCAGCCGGACATCATATTTTTGGTTTTTAGGACCCTTCAACATTCGCTCAAATAAATCTCCTGCGGCACCGTCAAGAGATGCCTAAAACAAAAATCACTTATGTTTAAATATCCTATACATTTGCTTAACAATTAGATAGCTAGAAATATGCAAGACTCAATTTCAATGAAGATTTTGAAAAGCCTGAGATTACTGAAATTATGTTTACAGAAATAAAAATTATACCTTTATGACAGATCCAGAGGAGTCCGAAATTAAAGATTTTTTCTTTAAATATTGCAGCAAGGATTTCAAATTATTAATTCTTGATCTTAAACGCCTCACGGTGCCTTGCAAACTGTGGATCTTCCTTTGTTGTAATTGGGTTGCTCTTTTGACAGAGGAAACATTTTTTCTTCGTTTTCTAGGGGTAGCAAAATCATCACTGCTCAAATCTCCTATGTATCCCCTTTTCCTAAAAAAAAACAAAAATTAATCAACTTTTCTTATTTTAAACATTCCCTAATCATGTTTATTAGGTCAAAATAGAAAAATACAAATAAATTCTTAGAAAAAAAAAATCATTTTACCTCTTTTGGGGTTTTGTCAACAGTTTCAAGGGTCCTCTAAAATTAGATGATGTACCTACGACATCTTCCGATAATATTTTAGGATTGCTTTTCATAAGTTTCAAAAGCTGCAATTGCGTAGCAGAAGCACTGTAAGTAGTGGATGAAGTTTCCGTTTTATCGTTTTCAGCTAATCCCGAGGCTAATCCTGAAGTGCTTGGCTCAGTAAGCCTAAAAAATAACATAATTTTAAAAGACATAAGATAAAACAGGATTTGGCAAAGATAATGTGAAATATAATAACAAGTAATAGCATACCTACAAAAACATAGCATAATTGCAAAACAAAAGTATGATATAGACAATTTATTATAATATGTACAATATGTACATACATACCTAATTGATTTGTTGCTTTCTGGATGTAACACTGATATACTACTTAGTGAATCGGACTCATTGATGTCTCCTGAAAAACTAGAATTAACAAAAAACATAATATTATTAACTTTATTTGGGTTACATATACTCAGTTATTTTACTACATTATTCATTAAAATGTTTATAAATAAACAATCTGGGATATTGAGTGCTGGAACGCAGTAACTAACAATTTGAAAATGTAATTATGTAATAGCAATAGATAAAATAGTCTCCTATTTTAGTTATCTAGAAGAATAGGTTCCTATTTTATTTATTGCTCAATATATTCTATATGAGTAGATTCCACAAAGTAAGGGTCCAAACAGTAAATTCAACTATAATAAATATTCCACAATCATTATAAAAACAAAAAAAATTTTGTTACGAGATCCTAAACATTTAAGTTAGGTAACTTACCTAGATATGTCACTCAAAGTTTCCTCCAGATTTATGGGTGGCTGAATTGTTATAGAATTATCAATGGAATTCACCAAATCCAAGGTTCCTATAGAGCTAAAAAATATTGAGAGAATATTATTTTCTTAATAAAATCAGTTATTTAAGTTAAATTCTCAAAATTTGAACAATTATTTCATTGTTTCTTTAATTACCCATACCAGGTATAACAAACTATATGTAGGCAGTCATATTGTAATATAATATTAATAATAATAATGAAATTAACAATATTATTAAAAACAAGAATATTCTGACCTCAGTTTTTACTAACAGAAATTGATATTATAACAGAAAAAAAATTGATGTCGAGGTAATATAGTGTCTCGCCATTATAACGCCTTACAATTTTGAAAATTACTTTTCAAAGAGCATACTGTTCACCAAGAACCATCAATACTTCTTGGACTATATGCCCCAACAGGCAATGAATTACAGTTCAAAGTTAAACGGGGATGGGATATCTTCACGATATAACTTTGAACTGTAATTCTTTGTCTGTCGGGGCATATAGCCCAGAAGTAGATGTTGATTCTTGGTGAACTGTCTGCTCTTTGAAAAGTAATTTTCAAATTTGTGAGGCGTTATAATAGTATTAAACTTTTACCTTTGACTTCTATTAATAACACGCTTTACTTAAATATGACAATTGTTACAGGAAGCTGTAATTAAGCAAAGAACAAAAATTATTTCATGCAAATCCTTATCACCCACCTTGCAATAACTATCCTGGGGTTTGCATTAGCATTCAAATATTTTCGTCCAGTGTTTTTATTGTAATGGAAATCCGTCACCTCAAAATGTTCTGAACAAATTTCAGGACGCTTTGGAAAAGGTTGTTGTTCCCTTATTCCCAATAATTCAAACCATTTCTTTTTCTTATTCACATCACTTGGAAAACTAAAAATATAATAGCCTATGTATGTATTGCAAAAACGATTAAAAACGAGTATGTTTATATCGCAACCAATAAGTTTTCCTAAATAACTTGAATTTAGCAGATTGTAGTTTTATGTTAAAATTTAAAATTGTTATTGAATAATAAAGTAAATGTAAAATTAAAGTTAAATAGAAAAGCTCTTCCAACGCCACTGGCATAGCACTATTTACTTACAGGTGAAAAGAGAGGTTAGGAAATTTCCGACTGCTTTTCTTGCAAATTTGGCACTGACGAACCATGATTTTCACAAAATAATATTGTTTTTATTATATCTGTACGCACACACACACACAAAACCACACAAATATCACTTGAAAACACGAAAACAATAATTTCAATAAAATACGAGCATTGAAACTTCGTAGTAAAATTGATAGTAAAATGGTTTCCGCCCTTTTCTCGGGGTTGCCATATTTCAGACAGACAAAATTATTAACAGGCAGTTGTTTCATTTAAACCCCAAAACTTTCAAACAAAAACATATTTTTATTACATAAACTACTTAGGATAATTATTTTAAAGTCGTTTTTATTTAATTTCTTAGAAGTACATTTTTATTTTGCTCGTTTATATCGTGTTCTAAAATTCAGTTGTCGCAATACAAAGGAAAAGTAAGACATTTGGCAAAGGGTCGACAAGTTACCTTAGAATGTGATGTAATGTTGGGTTCACTTTTAAATGTAAACAAATGTATCTTTTTAATGTATTAATCTGATGTTATGACACGTTTGTAGGTTTAACATCAGCGCCATCTATTGATTACATACTCAATCCAGTGAACAGATATGGCCATCTGTTAAAATCGTTTGGAGTTAACAGATAATTGTGAATGTCAAATAATAGACAAATCCTTTGCAATAAAATAATATTGCGACTATAAATTAAGATGTAAGCTATCCTATCTTTCAAGTTGGATCAAACTGCACACGGTGTGCAAATTTGATTAAAATCGGTTAAGTAGTCCATCGCGGACAAACAACGTGACACGTAATTTATATATATTAAGATTATCCCTTTCATCTTACAGGTCAGCCCTTAGAATTTTTACATCACAAGATTCTATAAAATTATTAACTTTAAATTTATATTCTTCGGATTTTAAAATGACAGTGGCATTTCCTTTGTCAGATTTTGTTATTGTGAGGTTATAATCTTCTTCTTTCTGTTTAATTGAATTCAAAACTGATGTCTCTGCTGAAATATAATTTTTTGTTTGACGTTTAACCTTTGAAGGTTTCATATTTTTAATCAAACTGGCAATTTGTAACTTTTCATAAAGAAAACTATTTGACTGAGATTTTAAAGCTATTTCTGACACTGTAGCTAAAATTTCTTTAATACTATTCGTGAATTTTGGTGGTATGCTGTATTTTAAGCCTTTATTTAAAAATTCTATCTCACTATTTGTGAAGTTAGTGTCTGATAGGTTTTCGAATCGTGGTGAAAAGTGATTGGTGTGTAAGTACTTACAGTTTTATGATGTTCAGTGTATTGAATGTTATGTTTTATGTATTCCAGTTGTTGTAGTTTTCGTTCTTGTTTCTTATATTCATAATGCTGACACTTTCTCTGATTTTGTCATCTAAACAGAAAAATTCAACTGGATGAAGTTTGAATGTGAGTTCAGAATGTACAATTTTTAAGTATATGTCTAAGGAGTCTCTTATTTTAAACCATACCATACGAAAACACCTCAAGCCCAAAAAGCCGTGAAATGTGCTCAACGAGTCTGGCTTAAAGAGGAGAGTAAAAAACAATATACTTAATAGCTATGGAGGTATATCTAAATACTCAATTGAAAATTCAATAGAACTAATCAAAAAATTAAAAACATACAAGTTACAAGATAACTCTAAACTTATTTCATTTGATGTTACCAATATGTTCTCTAAAATTCCTCCAAAAGAGTGCATAACACTTGTTAAAAAATTACTAGGGAATAAAAATATCAATCCAGGAATAATATCAGATATACTTAATTTGTTTGATGTATGTATTAATCAGAATTATTTTACTTTTGATAATAAGGTATATATGCAAAATGAAGGTTTACTAATGGGAAGCCCTATATCACCAATTTTAGCAAACATTTTTATGGACAGTTTAGAAAGAAAAATCTTTGAATGTAACATTTCAAAAAATATGTTATTTTGGTATAGGTATGTAGATGACATATTAGCTTGTTTTGTAGGTAGTGAACGACAATTAGATATATTGTTCAATCATATTAATAATTTACATCCAAAAATTAAATTTACATTAGACGTTGAAGAAAATAACTCAATCAATTTTCTTGATATTAAAATTCAAAGAGTCAATAATATACTTGAAAAACTAAGGAAATACAAAATTACAAAACCATCACATATGCTGGTAATATTTCTAATAATATTTCAAAGATAATATCTTCTTCAACAAATACAGCAATTTCTTTTAAAACAGAAAACAATGTGAGTAAGAAATTGTTAAATCTAAAAACAAAAATACCCCCATTGAAAAAGTCTGGAATATATAAACTTAAATGTCCAGAATGTAATGCTGTCTATATTGGTCAACTAATTCGAAATTAGATACAATGAACACTTACGAGCATACAGATTAAAACAACCAGACAAATCACATTACGCAAAACATCTTCTTGACACAAAACATTCATTAACACCTAAGACAGAACTAGAAGTACTGCATATTTGTGATAAGAAACAAGAACTAGATTTCCTTGGAGAACTATGAATCAGAAGACACTTAAGAGACCCACAATATGAAGTTGTCAATGAACAGATAAATCTAGGGAGCCCTCCACTAATAAATTGTCTTCTTAAGTAACAATTGTAAAGATCTGCAGATAGAGTTTGCCTTGATTTCCTATATAATTGCACAGTTATACTGATCTCAAATGGGAAAAAGATATCCAGGATATCCCCATAGGGCTAATAATACCTAAGCCTTGATATTTGTAAAATCATATCTTCTTCTTTTTTCTATCCATATATATTAAGTGAATCACAAGATAGTTCACTTACTATTTGGTCTAGCCAAAATATTAAACATCAAGTAGGCATCACATAAAATGTAACTTCTGTCATTCTGACGATGATATGTCAATATCGAAATAATTATCAATAATTATCAATAATGATCTTAGAGTTTTCATAATTTTTTTATTAAATAGTGGAATTAATTAGAAATACTTAGTTTCACTTAAAAAAGTAATCGAATGTTCAATTTTTCTTGGGATGGGACAAGGAAGAGTGAAAGAAAATGTGCGCGCGCACCGCTCTCTCTCGCTCCTACAGTAACGTAACTCTCTATCTCTCTCTCTCTTTCTATCTTCACTAACTCCCTATCAACTTTCGTTCGAGTTGCCCGAATACACTTTTCGTAACGCTTTTGTCACCAGCTTACTCTCCAAGTCAAGCGTGCGTAAAAAAGTTTTACTCTTGTAGAGGAGAATCCAACAATGCAATAATGTATAGGGTGTTCCATTTAAAAGATTGAAAGTGGTGATCATAGGGGGAGAGGGGGTTAAAGTTATAACGTCTACATTTGAGCAAAAAGACGTCCCACTTACCCCCTTTATATGATTTTTTCATTTTTTCATAAAAGTGACCCCTTCAGAATTATGTGTGGGTGGATAGTTTCCATTGAAACGCAGTGTATAATGTATAAAATATCATTTACCACAAAATTTGACCATAAAAAAAATCACCCTAATATAAATTTACGGTGTAGGATTTACACCTAATCATATTTTTCACTCCCTTAAAGTTAAATTATTTTAATAACGTGGCCTCTACAGCGGAAACTCATATTCCTGTGTAAATTTATAATGATCCTACCCTTCGAGAATTTATCGTATTCCCCAGCTCCCTAAGATAATTTTTCATCAAACTTATTTTATTTGTTATTTGTAATTTATTTGGTAAAAATCAACTTCGTTGAAACTAATCCTTACTACGAATAGTCCACGGTTAAGTTGCCAAATAATCCTTCTCCGCATATCAGTCCACCATCCTTGACCTTTCATCCGACGGTATGCCCCTATAGACGTCCGGAATGAAGAAGAATGAAAATCGAAAGAGATTTTCTTATCCCGAAAGGAAATTGATTTCAATAAGTGAACTTTGTTGATGAAGGGTTTATTAAACTAAACCCAAAAGAAATGTTATTTTTTTCTCCTTTTTCAAGTCCTTCAACCTATTTTTTCGAGGCTTTCGATATATACGAAAATAAGGAAAACTGAATTTAACAGTGTAAAATTGATCTACAATTTTTGGTTCACGGTCATGTAAAATGTCAATTGAGGCTTTATGTACACATAGAGGTGAACAGATATCGTTAGTTTTTTTCATCAGTCGATAATATTCGATAGTTTACTTTACTGGGCTAAAGTTAGGTTAGAGTAGATCTTTACGACGGAATACGCTTCTCCTTTTACGTTAACATGACGTCTACTGCTAGAGCCCGGACTCAGAATATTTATTATTTTGTGGTCCTGTCACTTGTCACTAGTCAGTAGTCAAATAGAAGTATGTATATCTGATAATTATCAAATATTCAATTTAGATCATGTGGGTCAGGATACCGGTAATAAATTATACAGACTTCTTGAATAACGATTGAGGTTTATTTAATGTATCGTCAAAAAACATAACGCGAACCCAACCATACATAAGGTTGTTTTTGAATGACAATTGACATTCCATCCCAAAGGAGTTATTCACTTCCGCTAAAATGTCATGTCAACCGATAAAATAGAACACTACCTGAACACTGCGTAAAGCCGGTTTTACACTAAACTATGAATTAGGCCAAGTATACAATGGACATAAATAGATTAGATTTCGTTGTGCGTGTGCAAAACTCTGTGCATTTACGCATTTTCGGTATTTGTAATTCATCAAAACTGGGGATGTTAAAAATAATCTATTTTTATATAAATCGATTATTATTTTTTTATAATCGATTTTTTTGGTGATATTAATCGATTTTTAGTAAATCGATTATATAAATTACGTATTTAAATCGTCGATTTTCAGAAACGGCTCTCGTATTATTGACTATTTGTCAAATTTTTGATAATATTTCAAAATTTTTGACCATATTGCAAAATTTTGGGCAATTTTTGATAATTATTGACCATTTTCGACAATTATTGATCATTTTTCGAAATTTTGACCATTTCTGATAATCTTTCAAAATTTTTGACCATTTTTGACCATTTTTCAAAAATATAAGCCAATTTCAATAGTTTTGACAATTTTTCAAAAATTTTAACCATTTCAAAAAAAATTTACAATTTTTGATAATTATTGATCATTTTTCCAAATTTTTGACATTTTATTGTATTTATTGTATTATATGACAATTATTGACCATTTTTGACAATTATTGACCATTTTTGACAATTATTAACCATTTTTGACAATTATAGACCATGTGTCCAAATTATTGACCATTTTTGTCAATTTTCAACAATTATTGACCGTTTTTCCAAATTTTTGACAATCATTGATCATTTTTAAAATTTTTGACCATTTTTGATAATCTTTAAAAATTATTGATCAATTTTGACAATTTTTGACGATTATTGACCATTTTGGACATCGTTTCAAAATTATCATATAATTTCATTTGATTTTTAATCTGATAAATTGTTAATGAATGAATCTCTTAGGTTTATTATCGGAATATATATGAAAAGCATGTGCATTTTTGAGATAATTTAAAAAAATCGATTTTTTCGCAGAAATCGATTTATTTTTATTAAAATCGATATTTGACAAATCGATTAATTTCAAATAAAGAAATATCGTTTTTATTTAATCGATGATTCTTTTCCATTAATCTCACATCCCTAATCAAAACCCAATGCCACAAGTCTGCCAAAAATATTTTTTTCTACAGTCGCGCGTAAGATGATTAATTACTATATTCAAATGAAATCGTAAAGTCGACAAATGCCGAGGATTGTTACTTTACGCTCTAGCGCAAAAAAGGAATCTTTTTCACTCGCTTATTTAATCAAACCACTACCTCCGAATTAACTCAATTGGTGACAAAAATTGTCAAAAATTGTCAAAAATTGTCAAAAATTGTCAAAAATTGTCAAAAATTGTCAAAAACTGTCAAAAATTGTCAAAAATGGTCGAAAATGGTCAAAAATGGACAAAAATGGTCAAAAATGGACAAAAATTGTCAAAAATGGTCAATAATTGTCAAAAACTATCAAAAACTGTCATAAATGGATAATTATTGTTAAAAATTGTCAAAATATTGAAAAACGGTCGATAATTGTCAAAAACTATCAAAAATGGTCGAAAGCTATCAAAAATGGTTAAAAATTGTCAATTATTGTCAAAAACTATCAAAAATGGTCAAAAACTATCAAAAATGGTTAAAAATTGTCAATTATTTTTAAAAACTGTTAAAAATGGACAACTATTGTCAAAAATGGTTAAAAATTGTCATCACATTGAAACATGGTCAAAAATTTGTAAAAATGGTCACTAATTTTGAAGAACAGTCAAAATGGTCAATAATTGTTAAAATTTTGAGAAATGGTCAATAATCGTCAAAAGTTGTCAAAATATTGAAAAATGGTCGATAATTGTCAAAAACTATCAAAAATGGTTAAAAACTGTCAATTATTGTTAAAAACTGTTAAAAATGGACAATTATTGTCAAAAATGGTTAAAAATTGTCATCATTTTGAAACATGGTCAAAAATTGTCAAAATTTTGAGAAATGGTCAGTAGTCGTCAAAAGTTGTCAAAATTTTGAAAAATAGTCAATAAATAATACGAGCCGTTTCCGGAAATCGATTTAAACACGTAATTTATAAAATTGATTAAAATCGATTAATACTGCTATAAAAATCGATAACTAAAAATCGATTATAAGAAAGTAATAATCGATTTATATAAAAATCGATTATTTTTTAACATCCCTAGTCAGTAGATCTTTTTAAGGTTAATCATGATGAATAGCGAAAATGACGATTATTCTAGCACTCCTATTATAACCTAAGATAATATAAAAAAACTGTTTTAATTAATAAAGGGCGACTGTAGAAAAAAGTATGTGTGTTTTTTGAGCGTGAAGTAAAATTGCCGCTTTCGAAAGATCGCGGCAACATTCTTTCTCAAGCGTCAATATGTTACTTTACGATCTAAATACACAAATAACTATGGCATACCTGGTTCGCGTCAGTGGAATCTAAAACGACTTTCAGTACAGCTGGTGCCAGAATCTCTGACAGAAGATCCCGACTGAA
The DNA here is from genome assembly GCA_947563755.1 of Lochmaea crataegi. NCBI lineage: Eukaryota > Metazoa > Arthropoda > Insecta > Coleoptera > Chrysomelidae > Lochmaea > Lochmaea crataegi. The sequence continues at coordinate 42,856,190 of OX387425.1, read as the reverse complement.
GCCAAAAATATTGAAATGATAATTTTCTTAAACAAAAATACTTGGCTTTAACAATAACAAAGTATCTATACTTTCTAAAATATTGGTAAAATTAAAGATTTTTTTTGTCTATTGAATGAATTGAATTATACACTCAATACCCATATAATTAGTTTCCTCACTATCGCAAACTATCTATAGTCAGGAAGCCGACTATCGATAGTTCTCCACCTCTATGTTCAAACCCCCACTTGCGTCTAGCCTGACCATTTAATTTTCTAGTCCGCAGGCACGCATGCGCATTTCATGATCATTTCATGCGGGCTAGAAAATTAAACGGTCAGGCTAGACGCAAGTCAAATCCCCTATACCTTGTTTTTAAACTAGGAGGAGCATTTTAGGAAACCTCAAACACACCACTAAAAGTAACTAGATTTGGAGTGTGTTCCGAAAGGGTCGTGTTCAGACTTTTTGAACTAATTGACAATTACGTGAAATATGTTTTGTACTGCAGGTAGTTGTCGTAGCCAATGAGGGATCAAGGCATGTCTAAATATCGAATAATCATTGGCCACAGGCCATGGCGAAAGTAGTGAGCAAATGACACTTTATTGGGAAAAAATGTATGGTTATAATAGGTAGTTTATGTAAAATTTGTTAATAATTTGAAGATAAATAAATACGTAGAATAAGCAGTTGTATGTTTCAATGATTCTTATTTACGTTGGACGCTTAAGGTATAGCGCAAAATAAAAGTAAACAGAGGTTTTGATATCGAAAAATGCGATTATATTGCACTGTAATGTATGTAAAACTTGATGTAAAAATATTTAGAAAAATAAGATTTTACTTGGAAACTTATATTATTAACAAGAAATAACAAGCATGGGTTTTGTTTATCAAACTGAATAAATAATGAAAATAGCACTTAACTTGGTTGGAATATAATACTTTGTTAAAAATTAAAACAATAATAATAATAATAATAATAATAATAATAATAATAATAATAATAATAATAATAATAATAATAATAATAATAATAATAATAATAAGTTAGTTTCAGGACACGACGGTCTCCATGTAAGGAGCGGTACTCCGACAGCGTCTGTTCTCTATGTAAGGAGCGGCTGAATCAGCACCTGGCAGTAGGTCTAAAATGCGACAATCACGATGTCGAATTGTAAAACAAGATTACCCCAGGTGGGTAGAGCTAAATGCTCAGAATCCCACACTGCTTGTGTACCTAGTACATCGGCTGTCTGCTCCACGGATTCTGGGGGGAGCAATAATTCGAGTGTAAATTCCGGGACCCTAAATCTCAGGAATCGTCAGGTGAATCGACATTGCAACACCTTAAACTCTTGTCGCGTTCAAGTTGGTGCTAGAAGGGCTTGTTCGAAAAATGATTTACCTTCTTCCTCGGTTAGCGGTAGGCGCAGCGTGACACCGAGTAGGGCTACTGCGAACCACACTCAGGGGGAAAACAACATCGATTCTCCGCCACCGGCTTCTGATGTTTCTGGAGTGACGCAAGTCGGCACATCTACGACCACAAAAGCCGGAAAGCCCAGGAAGCGCATGAAGTGGACTATCGAGCTAAACTCATTCATTATGCGCTCCTACTTTAAAATCACGAATATGGAAACTGATATGACGACATACAGATACGCCCTCCACCGTGCATTCGTTGAACATTATCCAGAATTTCACCATCTCACGGAACAGCGTATTGCTGACCAACGTCGAAGTATTGTGAAAAACAATCTACTACCCGGTCCGACGTTGCAACAAATTCGAGGTGAAGTCCTTCTTGACCTTCAAGATGGAGAGAATGACATAATTACCGATCAGGATACACATAAATCGGAGAATGCACAAGGAGACCACAATGGCGTTGAGGAAATAAACAATGATTGCGACAAAACCACCGATAATGACTATAATACCGAACTTTGTAAAGCACTAGCGGAATTTAATGGCACCAACCCAATACACCGGCCAAAATTACCAAAGCTGCGAACCAATAAGAGCACTAACAGCATACTAGCAGCTGTGAACTTACTACTGCAGAACTATGCTAAAGACTGCGAGGCGCTGGAACAACTTCACACTCTCATCTATTGTGGAGCGGTAGCAGTGATTCGAAGTCACAATCAACAGATCCAATCCCCTAAGAACAATCGGGGTAAAGACTACAAACAGCTCAAGCCTTGGTGGCAACGCCGGCTGGAAAAGTCCATTGATGACATCAGAAGGGAATTGGGGCAGCTTACAGAATTTAAAAACAACTTGAAACCGTCTAGGCGCTTAACAAACAGAGTGAGGAAGATCTATCGAAGAATCAACACTTATACAGGTCACCCACAACATAAACAACATGTATGTGAATATATCGATTCACTCAGGCAAAAGTTAAAGGCAAAATCAAAACGTTTGTCACGATATGTCAAGTGCACGAAAAGGAAACAACAGAACTACTTATTCAATAACAATCAGAAGTTATTTTACAGGCAACTAAGCGGTACTGTAAACAATCACAACCAAAGTCTCCCAGATAAAGATGAGCTAACGGAGTACTGGTCTTCTTTATGGTCGAACCCTATCGAACATAAATCCAACGCTCACTGGATAAGAACTGAGGAGGAAAAAATTAACATTGAACCAATGCCTTTCGTTAACTTGACAACAAGCGAGGTAACCGAAGCTATAAAGAGCACCAGTAATTGGAAGACACCAGGAGTTGACCATGTCCAAAACTTCTGGTATAAGAAGTTTGACAGTCTGCATGAAGCAATGGCAAGATCATTTACACATATTCTGCAGCATCCAGAAGATACACCACCGTTTCTGACACTGGGTTCGACCCACTTGCTTCCCAAAACGCATCAAACTCACGATCCTACGCAGTATAGACCTATAACATGCCTTCCAACTATATATAAAATATTAACGTCTTGCATTACTAACCGTATTTACAGACATGCCGATCAAAACAACATCTTGTCGGAAGAACAAAAAGGGTGCAGACGAGATCACCAAGGCTGCAAAGAGCAACTCATCATCGATTCGGTAATACTAAAACAGGCGCAGAAGGAACAGCGCAACATCTACACGGCTTTCGTTGATTATAGGAAAGCATTTGATAGCGTTCCACATTCCTGGCTTGTTAAAGTTTTGCAAATTTACAAAGTACACCCCACTCTTGTTACTTTTCTTGAATCATCGATGAAGCACTGGCGAACGAACCTTCATTTACAAATAAATGGTCAATACCTCGAAACTGGTGAAATTTCTATCCGTAGGGGGATCTTCCAAGGCGACTCCCTGAGTCCACTTTGGTTTTGTTTGGCAATGAATCCACTCTCCAATCTACTTAACGATACGGATTACGGCTTTAGAATCAAGGCCAACAGAAACACTAGCTGCACTGTTTCCCACCTCTTATACATGGATGACATCAAAATATACGCATCAAACCAGCGTCAAATTCAACATTTACTTAATATTACTGAAAAATTTTCCAGCGATATACAAATGGGATTTGGATTAGACAAGTGCAAAACCTTAAATATCGAGAAGGGTAAAATCGTTAACGGAGATGTATTACTACCTAATGGGAACATTATAAATGCCATGCAAAATGGTGAAACCTACAAATATCTAGGATTCCAGCAAGCTAAGCTACTTGACCAGAAGCAAGCAAAAACCAAAATTCGAGGACAGTTCACTCAAAGGATATCTGCTTTATTGAAATCCCAGTTGAACGCAGGAAATCTTGCCAAAGCAATTAACACCTACGCCATACCGATCCTGACATACTCATTTGGAATTCTGAAGTGGACAAAAACAGAACTGGAAGATATTCAAAGAACAACGCGAACCATGATGACCAAACACAAATGTCACCACCCGACATCATCAGTTATTAGGACCACACTACCAAGAAAAGAGGGAGGGAGAGCTCTAACGGACATAGTAAATTTACATTACAAGCAAATATCCCAACTCCAAAAATTCTTCATTGGCAAGGCTCAAACATCTAAATTGCATGAGTTGGTCGCGAAAGCAGATAAAAACTATTCCCCCTTAGATCTTGTAAGCCCTGATAATAAACTTGAAATCGTTACAGACTCTGACAAACAGGCAGAGTGGGCCCAGAAAGCGCTCCATGGTCGACATCATCACGACCTCAATCAACCATATACCGACAAGGAAGCATCAAATAAGTGGCTCTCTGATGGAACATTGTTTCCAGAAACAGAAGGATTTATGATGGCGATCCAAGACCAAGTAATTAATACCAATAATTACAAGAAATTTGTTATAAGAGATCCAAACATCGTGTCGGACAAGTGCAGAAGGTGTCAACAAACAACAGAGACGATACAACACATTACGTCGGGATGTTCAGCCATAGCTAACATTGATTACCTACGCAGGCACAACCAACTGTGCAACATAATTCATCAGAAGTTGGCCAACAAATTTGGATTAGTTAACACCTACACGCCTTATTACAAGTACCATCCACATGCAGTTCTAGAGAATGCTGATTTTAGACTATACTACGATAGGTCAATTATCACCGATAGACGGGTGACGAATAACCGGCCTGATATTGTAGTTGTGGATAAAAAAGCTAACTCGGTTCTTCTAGTGGATGTTGCTGTACCCAATAACAACAATATGTTAGACAAATACAACGAGAAAATTGCAAAATACACCGATCTTGCAATTGAGGTGGGACAGATGTGGCAGGCAGAGAAAGTAGAGGTGGTGCCAGTCATCGTTTCATCTACGGGACTAATCCCCAAAACTCTACAAGACAGCCTCACCAAACTAGGTCTTCACAAAAACACATACATCGATCTGCAGAAGGCTGCAATTTTGAATACTTGTCACACTGTCCGTAAATTTCTAAATATGTAACTGCTGTGCCTAATCCCATTTGCGTTTACACACGCTCGGGATAGGTGAACATTACCAGCAAGAGCTGAGCAAGAGTACACTTGAGTTGGAAATAATAATAATAACCCGTGGGGGTGCTGGTCCCCTATCGGGTGCTTCCCCAGGTGGTGGATAGGGGAATGCCTTTTAGATATAGAAGGTATCGAGGAAATTAAATACCTCGGAGCGAACCAAAACCAGTTAGTTTCAGGACACGACGGTCTCCATGTAAGGAGCGGTACTCCGACAGCGTCTGTTCTCCATTTAAGGAGCGGCTGAATCAGCACCTGGCAGTAGGTCTAAAATGCGACAATCACGATGTCGAATTGTAAAACAAGATTACCCCAGGTGGGTAGAGCTAAATGCTCAGAATCCCACACTGCTTGTGTACCTAGTACATCGGCTTTCTGCTCCACGGATTCTGGGGGGAGCAATAATTCGAGTGTAAATTCCGGGACCCTAAATCTCAGGAATCGTCAGGTGAATCGACATTGCAACACCTTAAACTCTTGTCGCGTTCAAGTTGGTGCTAGAAGGGCTTGTTCGAAAAATGTTTTACCTTCTTCCTCGGTTAGCGGTAGGCGCAGCGTGACACCGAGTAGGGCTACTGCGAACCACACTCAGGGGGAAAACAACATCGATCCTCCGCCACCGGCTTCTGATGTTTCTGGAGTGACGCAAGTCGGCACATCTACGACCACAAAAGCCGGAAAGCCCAGGAAGCGCATGAAGTGGACTATCGAGCTAAACTCATTCATTATGCGCTCCTACTTTAAAATCACGAATATGGAAACTGATATGACGACATACAGATACGCCCTCCACCGTGCATTCGTTGAACATTTTCCAGAATTTCACCATCTCACGGAACAGCGTATTGCTGACCAACGTCGAAGTATTGTGAAAAACAATCTACTACCCGGTCCGACATTGCAACAAATTCGAGGTGAAGTCCTTCTTGACCTTCAAGATGGCGAGAATGACATAATTACCGATCAGGATACACATAAATCTGAGAATGCACAAGGAGACCACAATGGCGTTGAGGAAATAAACAATGATTGCGACAAAACCACCGATAATGACTATAATACCGAACTTTGTAAAGCACTAGCGGAATTTAATAGCACCAACCCAATACACCGGCCAAAACTACCCAAGCTTCGAACCAATAAGAGCACTAACAGCATACTAGCAGCTGTGAACTTACTACTGCAGAACTATGCTAAAGACTGCGAAGCGCTGGAACAACTTCACACTCTCATCTATTGTGGAGCGGTAGCAGTGATTCGAAGTCACAATCAACAGATCCAATCCCCTAAGAACAATCGAGGTAAAGACTACAAACAGCTCAAGCCTTGGTGGCAACGCCGGCTGGAAAAGTCCATTGATGACATCAGAAGGGAATTAGGGCAGCTTACAGAATTTAAAAACAACTTGAAACCGTCTAGGCGCTTAACAAACAGAGTGAGGAAGATCTATCGAAGAATCAACACTTATACAGGTCACCCACAACATAAACAACATGTATGTGAATATATCGATTCACTCAGGCAAAAGTTAAAGGCAAAATCAAAACGTTTGTCACGATATGTCAAGTGCACGAAAAGGAAACAACAGAACTACTTATTCAATAACAATCAGAAGTTATTTTACAGGCAACTAAGCGGTACTGTAAACAATCACAACCAAAGTCTCCCAGATAAAGATGAGCTAACGGAGTACTGGTCTTCTTTATGGTCGAACCCTATCGAACATAAATCCAACGCTCACTGGATAAGAACTGAGGAGGAAAAAATTAACATTGAACCAATGCCTTTCGTTAACTTGACAACAAGCGAGGTAACCGAAGCTATAAAGAGCACCAGTAGTTGGAAGACACCAGGAGTTGACAATGTCCAAAACTTCTGGTATAAGAAGTTTGACAGTCTGCATGAAGCAATGGCAAGATCATTTACACATATTCTGCAGCATCCAGAAGATACACCACCATTTCTGACACTGGGTTCGACCCACTTGCTTCCCAAAACGCATCAAACTCACGATCCTACGCAGTATAGACCTATAACATGCCTTCCAACTATATATAAAATATTAACGTCTTGCATTACTAACCGTATTTACAGACATGCCGATCAAAACAACATCTTGTCGGAAGAACAAAAAGGGTGCAGACGAGATCACCAAGGCTGCAAAGAGCAACTCATCATCGATTCGGTAATACTAAAACAGGCGCAGAAGGAACAGCGCAACATCTACACGGCTTTCGTAGATTATAGGAAAGCATTTGATAGCGTTCCACATTCCTGGCTTGTTAAAGTGTTGCAAATTTACAAAGTACACCCGACTCTTGTTACTTTTCTTGAATCATCGATGAAGCACTGGCGAACGAACCTTCATTTACAAATAAATGGTCAATACCTCGAAACTGATGAAATTTCTATCCGTAGGGGGATCTTCCAAGGCGACTCCCTGAGTCCACTTTGGTTTTGTTTGGCAATGAATCCACTCTCCAATCTACTTAACGATACGGATTACGGCTTTAAAATCAAGGCCAACAGAAACACTAGCTGCACTGTTTCCCACCTCTTATACATGGATGACATCAAAATATACGCATCAAACCAGCGTCAAATTCAACATTTACTTAATATTACTGAAAAATTTTCCAGTGATATACAAATGGGATTTGGATTAGACAAGTGCAAAACCTTAAATATCGAGAAGGGTAAAATCGTTAACGGAGATGTATTACTACCTAATGGGAACATTATAAATGCCATGCAAAATGGTGAAACCTACAAATATCTAGGATTTCAGCAAGCTAAGCTACTAGACCAGAAGCAAGCAAAAACCAAAATTCGAGGACAGTTCACTCAAAGGATAACTGCTTTATTGAAATCCCAGTTGAACGCAGGAAATCTCGCCAAAGCAATTAACACCTACGCCATACCGATCCTGACATACTCATTTGGAATTCTGAAGTGGACAAAAACAGAACTGGAAGATATTCAAAGAACAACGCGAACCATGATGACCAAACACAAATGTCACCACCCGACATCATCAGTTATTAGGACCACATTACCAAGAAAAGAGGGAGGGAGAGCTTTAACGGACATAGTTAATTTACATTATAATCAAATATCTAAACTCCAAAAGTTCTTCATTGGCAAGGCTCAAACATCTAAATTGCATGAGCTGGTCGCGAAAGCAGATAAAAACTATTCCCCCTTAGATCTTGTAAACCCTGATAAAAAACTTGAAATCGTTACAGACTCTGACAAACAGGCGGAGTGGGCCCAGAAAGCGCTTCATGGTCGACATCATCACGACCTCAATCAACCATATATCGACAAGGAAGCATCAAATAAGTGGCTTTCTGATGGAACATTGTTTCCAGAAACAGAAGGATTTATGATGGCGATCCAAGACCAAGTTATTAATACCAACAATTACAAGAAATTTGTTATAAGAGATCCAAACATCGTGTCGGACAAGTGCAGAAGGTGTCAACAAACAACAGAGACGATACAACACATTACGTCGGGATGTTCAGCCATAGCTAACATTGATTACCTACGCAGGCACAACCAACTGTGCAACATCATTCATCAGAAGTTGGCCAACAAATTTGGATTAGTTAACACCTACACGCCTTATTACAAGTACCATCCTCATGCAGTTCTAGAGAATGCTGATTTTAGACTATACTACGATAGGTCAATTATCACCGATAGTCGGGTGACGAATAACCGGCCTGATATTGTAGTTGTGGATAAAAAAGCTAACTCGGTTCTTCTAGTGGATGTTGCTGTACCCAATAACAACAATATGTTAGACAAATACAACGAGAAAATTGCAAAATACACCGATCTTGCAATTGAGGTAGGACAGATGTGGCATGCAGAGAAAGTAGAGGTGGTGCCGGTCATCGTTTCATCTACGGGACTAATCCCCAAAACTCTACAAGACAGCCTCACCAAACTAGGTCTTCACAAAAACACATACATCGATCTGCAGAAGGCTGCAATTTTGAATACTTGTCACACTGTCCGTAAATTTCTAAATATGTAACTGCTGAGCCTAATCCCATTTGCGTTTACACACGCTCGGGACAGGTGAACATTACCAGCAAGAGCTGAGCAAGAGTACACTTGAGTTGGAAATAATAATAATAATAATAATAATAACGGTAAATTTCTAAATATGTAACTGCTGTGCCTAATCCCATTTGCGTTTACACACGCTCGGGATAGGTGAACATTACCAGCAAGAGCTGAGCAAGAGTACACTTGAGTTGGAAATAATAATAATAATAATAATAATAAATGTCTTTATTTGGTATAGCATTACAAATCTGAATACATTCATATTATGTAAAACTAGTATTGGGCGAGATTCAGTTTGCACATTGTTATATGACATAACAATATGCATCTGCTCTTCCACCTAACCCAGAAAACAAAAAAAGTATAAGAATAACAAATACTTAAATTGAATCAATAAACTTAAACTTAAAACTAAACAAAAAGCATACAACATAATCTTGATAAGTATAATTTTTATCTTTTTTGTAATTGTTGGTTCATCATAGTTTCAAACATTTGTATTTTAAATTTATTTTGACCCACTACTCTGAAAACCTGGGACAAGCTGTTAATTTGGTCGGCTATACAAAATGAAAAAGACCGTCTAAAAGTTTGAGTTCTGTGTCTAGGTACAGTAAGCAGACTTTTGTATCTCAAATTTAATGTGTGCACGTCCGTTCGGTATTTAATTTTGTTATATAGATATGGTGGCGTCTGTTTGCGTATCATATTATAGTAAAAACATAAAGAATGCAACTTACGACGATGTTTCATGTTTAACCAGCTTATTAATTCAAAAGTATGGCTTATACTATCAAATTTACGAATACCAAAAACTAAACGCAGGCAACAATTTTGTAGCCTCTGGATTCTATTAGAATCAAACTCAGTTAAGCAAGAATTGTACACGATGTCACAGTAGTTTAATTGAGATAACACTAATGCCTCGCACAACATAGACTTAGTGGATTTATCCAAAACACCACGACTTTGGTACAGAAGCTTCAGTGAACCGTACGCTCTCTGCAGACATAAACTGATATGATCCGTAAATCTCAATTCTTCATCTAGCCATATCCCCAGACTTTTCACTTTTTTACTGAAATGTATAGATTTATCATCCAACACAATTTGATTGGAATACTCTTGCAAAAAGATTTGTCTCTGACTAATTTGACCAAATACAATAGCATTAGTTTTGGAGGCATTTAGTTTGAGACAATGATCCTTAGAAAATATCAGCTACTTATGCAAATCATAGTTCACTGAGGCTACAGCCTGCTTGTATTCATCAGGATAAAATGATAAGTACAGTTGAGTGTCATCAGCATAATAATGCTGTGTAAACGATATGAAACTAGAAGGAAAATTCGAAGTGTAAATAGAAAATAATATTGGACCTAAAATAGATCCTTGGGGAACACCAGTTGTTATTTCTAAATACGAAGAAGTATTATGTTGACATGTGACAGCTTGAAATCTGTCTACAAGATATGATTTCATTAAATTTAAAGATTCATCTGTAATTCCACTATATCTTAAGATAGAAAATAATAGTTTATGATTTATAGTATCGAATGCTTTTGAATAGTCTAGAAGAATTAGTAAAGATAGTTTACCTTGATCGTAAGCCTTGAAAATATCATCAGTTATTTTCAACATGGCCGTTGTGCAGCTATATCCTTTTCTAAAGCCGGATTGCATGGTTGGAATAATTTGGTTCGCTGTTAGGTGGTCTTGCAACTGAATATTAATAACTTTTTCTAGAATTTTAGACATAGTAGGTAAAACACTGATTGGTCTAAATTCATTCAAATGTTCAGGGCTTTGTGTTTTTGGTATTGGCGTGACATATGCTTTTTTCCATTGTAGAGGAAATACTGAATTAATTAAACAATAATTTATAATATGGGTAATATATGGCAATAAAAAAGGTATGCATAAATGTATAGTCAAAATGTTAATACCATCCACACCAATAGCTTTACTTTTAATATTTTTTATTATATTTAGAATATCAATCTCCGTCACTGGAATAAATTTTAAATAAGAGGATACAGTAGTTTTTGTATTGTTGTTGTAAAAAGATAATGTTTCTGTATTGGCATCCAATTTAGGTACTGCATTTACAAAGTGTCGGTTGATATCATCACAACTCCATTCATTATTAAAATTTAAATTCTTTTTTGTGGTATTTGTTTGGTTAATAAATGTTTTAAATGTTTCCACATATCCTTGGATGATTTATTTTTCACATTCGACTTAAAGTATAACTTCTTTTCATTTTTTATTGCAATTGTAACCATGTTTCTCAACTGCTTATATGATTGCCAATGTACTTCATTTTTTGTAAGTTTAAACGTTTTAAACACCCTATCCCGATCTATCATCATGACACGAATGCTATCAGTAAGCCATGGAGCGTATTTTTTTGTAATTCTGTAGCACTGAAAAGGGGCATGTAAGTCTAGCAAAGACAAAATACTGGTTGATAAAAACTCAACTTTACTGTCAGTATCTGGTAGTTCATAAATAATATTCCAAGGTCTAGACTGTAGATCAGAGTTAAATTGATGATAGTTTAAGTTTTTAAAGTTTCTTCAAGTAACATACTTTGGGTGGTTATGTTTAATTTTAAAAGGCAAATTAAATATTATCATTTCATGATCGCTCACTTCTGGAATATGCTTGATATCTATGGAAGTAATTTTACTTTCATCGGATGTAATGATATAATCTAATAATGTAGCTGTGGATTTCGAGATTCTGGTGGGTTGATTTATCAGTTGTAATAATCCGAGACCATCTAATGTATTAATAACATATTGAGCAGTGTGTTTCTTAATATCCAGGAGATCAATGTTAAAATCCCCCAAGCAGATTACAAAATCCACAGTAGGTAGTATCGCAGAAACTACTGACTCGAAGATATCAAAAAAACGTTTATAGAAAATTTCGTTAGGATTATAAAAGACGGCAAGAGCAATATGTTCTGATTTGAAGGATAGCTTTAACCATATTCGTTCAATTTCATGATTATTCGGTATAAGTGTATATTTTATATTGTTTTTGATGTAAATACCCACACCTCCGCCAGTAATATTTGAACCTCTATCAACTCTTTCAAATTTATAATTAGAAATACTAACAACTCCATTTTTAATATTTCCAGTTAACCAAGTTCCACTTATAGCCAGGACGTCTAAATTATTGTCTACAACCAACTTTTTAATCTCATTAAAGTGTGCTACTAAAGATCTGGCATTCAATATATAAACTAAAAACTACAGATCTAATTCTACAACGATAACTTCGCCCAGCTGAGAGATAAGAACCCAAAATAAGCAAAATATCTAAAGGAAATTTTACACTACAACTTACTTCGATTTCATTCTCGAGTAATGGAATCAGAACCACTGAAAACATTGAAAATCTTACAAGAGGAAATTGTTAAGAATAGAACAGAAATAAAGTCTGCCATAGAAGCTAGTGAAACAAGACTCTTGTTGAAAATAGAAGAGCTGAAACAAAAAACCAACAATCTTGAAATCTAAAACCAAATATTGAAAAATAAAGTGGAATTCTTGGAACGTAACTCTAAAAAAAATAATCTTCTCATATTTGGCCTGGAGAGATCCGAAGAAATTTCTGCTACTTCTGTTACAAAGAAACTTAAAGAACTGTTAGATTTTGATGTTAGAGAAACAGACTTGAATAATCTATACCGCCTAAATAAGTGAGGAAAAAACCCTGTTAAGATTGAATTAATATCATACTTAAAAAAAGGAGAAATCTTGAGACAGTGCAAGAAATTGAAAGGTACTGGTATCGCAATTTCAAACGACCTAACTTTTGAACAGAGGCGTGAGCAAAAAGTTTTGAGAGAATTTTTGAATAGATCCAGACAAAATCCCTCAGATCAATCATATATTAAAGGCAACAAACTATACATCAACAATAAAGCATATACTGTCGAAGAACTACAGGAAATATACGACTCTGAAGAACGTAACATAAACAGCGCACCAGCAACACCAAACATCAGGAATCCAGAGGGGGAATTCGAACTCCAAGGAGAAACAGATGAAACCCAAGGACCTCAGAAACCTTCCAAAGAACAAGAAAGAAAAATTAACGCAAATACACCTAAAACAAGCGATCCAAAGAAAACAATAAAACCAACAGCTGCAGTGAAAGAGCGAACAAGAAGTCAACGATCTAATAAGTAATTCCTCTTCTCTTCAGTATAAACTATCAGCAGTATTAATTTATTTATCAGTAGAACCAAACAGAAAATAACCACTATAGATGTCTGTTCTGTTTATTGATCACAATGTTATAAGTAGACATGGACCAATATATAAGAGATTTCAGGCTTAAAGAGTGCGAAACATTGGAAATAGTTGACGATAAAGGAATCGCAACCATTACGATAGCATTAACAAAACAAAAATTTTCAATTTTCCAGGCAAATATAAGAAGTATCAACAAAAATTTCGATGAAATGTCAGTACTATTGGAAAAATTCAAAAACCATCTAACGTTATTATATTTACAGAAACATGGTATATTCAAAATATAAATATTTTTAAATTAAAAGGTTATGAAGCTGTCTACAACTCAGGTAAATACAATCAAAATGATGGTGTCATTGTATACATAAAAAGTGATATCGACTTTGAAAGCTACATTCGAAATCTGGGTGATATGAAGATACTGCGTGTTATCATCAAAGGAAATGGTAAAAATATTATAGTTGATGCTTTTTATCGTTCACCGTCAAGTTGTCCGCATGAGTTTAATGAACACCTTTCAAATTAACTGGAAAATCACTGTAAAGATGGAAATCATACTTACTTCTTTGCTGGAGATATAAATATTGATATTAAGTCTGACGTGGAAATCTGTAACGATTATCTTAACATATTGGGAGAATTTGGATATGTTTCATTAATAAATAAGTATACAAGAATACAAAATTTGTCAAAATCTTTATTAGATCATATTTTCATCAAAGATACAAAGCAGTTTTTGAATTGTGAATCCTTTGTTCTTCATTTTAACATAACAGACCATTTTCCAACTGTTGCAACATATTCAACCGAAATCCCCAAAAGAGATGAACCTGAAACAAATATTAAAATTTTAAATAAGAATAAATTTGTTGAACAAATGAAAAACGAAAAATGGAAAGAATTATATAGAATGACCGATATAAATAATATCACAGATTACTTCATTACAAAAATAAAAGATGCCATAGACTCTTTTTCTATAGTGAAAAAAACCAAAAACTGTGAAAAAAAGAGAAATCCTTGGATCACCAAAGGTTTAATGAAATCGGCAGATATCAAACAGGATATGTACAAACAGCTAATGAAAAACCCAAATGATGCAGAATTACTAAATAAATATAAAAAATACAAAAATGAGTTGACTGAACTAATGAAAAAAACTGAACAAAGCTACTTCGTAAGACAGATAGAAATAAATAAAAATAATTCAAAATCATTATGGGATAACATCAAAAAGCTTACAGGAAAGGACAATCATCAAAGTAGCATAAGTAGCATTACATATAATAATACAAATATTTCAGTAAAAAAGAAATCGCCAATATTTTCAACTCACACTATGCCAATATAGGTAAGGAAATGGCTAATAAAATCATTAAACCAATAAAGTCTGTTGTTAGTAGAAATATTATTGATGTGTCCATATTCATGAAACCCACTGACGAATCCGAAGTACTTGACATTATAAATCAACTTAAAAATCATAAGTCTCCAGGAATGGATGGAATAACTTCCGAAAACCTCAAACTTATCGGCGAATACATTAAAAAGCCCTTAACATATTTAATCAACAAATTATTCGAGAGTGGTGAATATCCTCAGAGCTTCAAGACAGCAATAATAAAACCATTATTTAAAAAAGGTAATCAAATGGACGTCTCTAATTATAGACCAATCTCACTCATAAGTACAGTTGCTAAAGTTGTGGAAAAAGTTATCAAAAAACGTCTCATGGACTTTTTAGAGAAGAACAACATACTTTCACCCAAACAATTTGGTTTCAGATCCCAAAAATCAACAGAAGATGCAATCGTGTATTTAACAAATAATATTCTTCGAACACTGGATGAAGGGAAATGCGCTATAGGTGTCTTTCTGGACTTAGCTAAGGCTTTTGATACAGTCAATCATGATAAACTGATGGGCGTTATGGAGGATCTAGGTATCAGAGGGATCGTCTATAAGCTATTCAAATCATACCTCAACGACAGAAAACAATATGTAAAAATTGAAAATGAGATAAGTGAATCACGTAAAGTAATAACTGGCGTACCTCAAGGAACGGTTCTGGGACCAATATTCTTCTTAATGTATATTAACGGAATTCTTTCACTAGAAGTTGATGCAAATATATCATCATTCGCAGATGATACAGTAATTCTGTGCACAGACGCTACTTGGAACGGTGTTAAAAACAAAGCGGAACAAAATCTGGAAAAAATTAAAAACTGGTTTAGTAATATGGAACTAGCACTAAACTTAGATAAAACAAAATGTATTACACTATCTTGCAATAAATTAAACTCACCAAATATAGATCGACTCACACTAAAAGATAATGATTCAACTCATTTTATCGATTGTGTGGAGTCCATAACATACCTAGGAATTGAAGTTGACATGCACCTGAAATGGAATATTCATATAAACAAAATATTCAGAAAATTAAGATCAATACTGTTTACCTTCAAATATCTCAAAAACTATCTAAAAGTGAATGAACTCAAAATTCTTTATCATTCCCTAGTAGAATCCCACATGCAATATGGAATATCCGGATGGGGAGGAGCGTACAATTGTCATATAGAACCACTCCAAGTGATTCAAAAATACTTTTGGAAAATTATTTTTGACAAAAAACGCACCTATTCAACAAAAAAACTTTTTGAAGAAATTCCTTTGTTGGAAATAAAAAAACTGTATATTTACAAAGTCCTTAACTTACAATACAAAAATAAGAGAGAATTAACATCAATAAGGCACATACATAATACACGATACAAAAAAGAATTTGAATTTTTTGTTGAAAAAACCACAAAAACAGTAGGCCAGAGATCATTTTATTACACAGGCCCCAAAATATTTGGCCAAGTTCCCCAGTCTATCAGAAATATAAACAATACTTCTCTATATAAAAGAAAATTGAAAATTTGGTTAGAACAACTGTCCGCAGAAAACATAACAAAGATGATGGACACTCCTGGATAGCTATTGACATCTTCTATGTATGAATGACTGAACATATTGTTCGTTCTCTTATTTATGTTATTTATTCTGTTAATTTGTTCCTAATTCAAGAGCTTAATTCATAGAATTATTTTTATTGTTATACTTTCTACATATTACGATTACGATTACATATACTTTTAATCTTTAACATTTGAAATTTTATATTTTACATCTCACATCTTACATTATACATTTTATATTTTACACTTACATTTTAATATACTACCCACGCACAAGTTTTACTTCTGTGGGTCTTCTTCTTTTATTTATTCACCATTGCTGTAGTATATTGTATATTGTATATTTAAAATTTCTGGTAAATAAATAAATTATTATTATTATATGGGCACATTTCAAATTGTTACTCATTACACAATTAGTTGAAGAATAAATGATAATAATAAAACGAAACCATACAAATATAAAATACTTTGAAAACTACACAGGCACAATTAACACCATAAAGTAACAGATATATTATTATATAAATTATGTTTTGGCATCGTTGCTAATATTAATTGAAGATTTTTAAGGTTTACTACCAGATCGGGTTCTGTTCTTCAAACTTTCCAAGTGACCTTTCATCTTTTGATCAACCCTTTTCTCACTAGATGTTGTTGGAGTGTTTTCTACTTTCTTCTCCTTTTTTTTGTCTAATTGGAACTTATTTTCCTGTTTCCTTCTATTGATTTCTTCTTTGGTAACTTGTTGTTGGATGATTGTAGGAAGTTCAAGTATCTCTTGGTGAGTAGTTTGTATAGTAGGTATTGCAGGTGCACTATTTGGTTTTCTTGAAAATATTTCTCCGTCTTCTTCCTCCCTTGTCTGTAACTCAGCTACAGTGAAGGCTTTTTCATTCACATAAAGTTTATTGCCTTTAATATAGGACTTTGTGTAGGGGTCTTCCCTGACTTTCTTTAAGTCTTGTCTTAAAATATAATTTTCTTCTCTTTGTACTTGTGTTAAGTCGTTTACGATATTTATTTCGGTTCCTTTTAGTTGATTACATTTTTTTAGAATTTCTAACTTTTTCAAGTAAGATACGAACTCTATTTTAATTGGTTTAGTTTTTGAAAAATTGAGATGGTAATAATTATTTATATCTTGTGGGGTAACTTCAACACCTAGCAAGTTGTTTAATGAATCCTTAATATGATCAAAAGTTACATGGTCAAAATTTAGACCAAAAATAAGGATATTATTTTTTCTTGTTCCTCGTTCTAAGTATTCCACTTTTCTTTGCAGCTGTTCGTTTTCTTTTGCAACTGTAGCTATTCTTTTTGTTAACGTTTCTAATGTCATTAACAGTTTAGTTTCACTAGCTACAATACTTCGCTTAAGTTCTTTTCTATTAGTTAAAATATCTTCTCTTAAATTTTCAACCACTTCTATAAGATTTTTATCCATATTTCAGACAAATAAACCAGTAAATTATTTAAATAGTGTGCCACTGGTAAATTTATCAAAACGATTTAATTATCTACGAAACTAGTTTTTTTGTTATACATATATATTCTATTGTTTATATCTTCACTTTTAATGTCTTGAATGCGTAATTTGATAATAATTATTCTCTGTTGTTTTTTATAGTACTTTTCTTTACGCACCCACTGATATTAGATTCACAATTTTTCACCAATTTAAACCATTAGAAATTTTTGATTTGCACTACCTGTGTGCTTTGATCGACCGTCGACCGTCGAATCTCTCCAAGACTTCAATCAACAGCAAACGCAAAAAAAGTGGTACAGTTAGATTGAAGTATTGAAAATTTTCATATAAATAAACACAAAACTGACAAATGTCGTTGTCAGTTGCATCTAAAGGGTTATGTGAAACGGGCTGCAATCTGACCAATCACTAGGCAGCAGAAATGCCAACTTAAATTCACATCGCTCCTCTTAGTTCAAAAACAAGGTATAGTGACCGACGTTCGTTTAACGCTATTTGATTTTCCCTTGTAAAATAATTATATATTTAGCATTATTGCGGGTTCTGAAGGGGTAAAATAATAAAGGGTGGTATTTTACCCAAACTAAATATCTAATGAACTATTTAACAGAGTAAAATAATGCTTAGCGTCTATTATTGTTCTAACAGCGCCCTGTCATCTGCCATCCTTCACTCTTCGAGGTAGGTGGTCTCGTTGGTGAGAAATACCAGCCAACAATGGCTGGTGGTGGCCTGGTTGTAGGTGAGGGCGTTACGGCATTGCTTTGAACCATAACAGTGGTGGAGATTGAACGTGATATTAAAATATATTTTTTTCTTTTTCAGATGACTATGATTAAAAGACTGAAAAACCAGTTCGACTGAAACCTTCCAAAATGTTCTGACTTTTCTACTTCTTGTTATCAACTCCATCAAACTGGCTTCGAACAATATAAACTATTTAAATTTATCCAGTAATTACAGCGACAATGATTATAATATCACGCGTACCTTCACCCGAATGACATCTCCGTTAGCGGTGACAGTCGCTGTATTAATAGTATTTCTATTGTCTCCTATGATTCTTATAGGAAACTCCCTCTTATTAATAACTTTATACAGACTTAAAAGACTGAGAACACCGAGTAGCTCTCTGTTTATGTCCCTAGCACTATCTGATCTAGGTATTGGAATGTTTATGCCAATAGGGATGTATTTCGAAGTCGGTGGAATGCCAAATTTCACTTCCATCAGAATTTGTCTTTTCAGCTATGGCATCGCTATTTCATTATGTTGCGTATCAGTCTTGGTGATGGTTGCTATTGCTGTCGATAGATTCACTTCTTTGGCTGCACCTTTGAGATATAGAGATCTCATTGAGATGGTAATAATTATTTATATCTTGTGGGGTAACTTCAACACCTAGCAAGTTGTTTAATGAATCCTTAATATGATCAAAAGTTATATGGTCAAAATTTAGACCAAAAATAAGGATATTATTTTTTCTTGTTCCTCGTTCTAAGTATTCCACTTTTCTTTGCAGCTGTTCGTTTTCTTTTGCAACTGTAGCTATTCTTTTTGTTAACGTTTCTAATGTCATTAACAGTTTAGTTTCACTAGCTACAATACTTCGCTTAAGTTCTTTTCTATTAGTTAAAATATCTTCTCTTAAATTTTCAACCACTTCTATAAGATTTTTATCCATATTTCAGACAAATAAACCAGTAAATTATTTAAATAGTGTGCCACTGGTAAATTTATCAAAACGATTTAATTATCTACGAAACTAGTTTTTTTGTTATACATATATATTCTATTGTTTATATCTTCACTTTTAATGTCTTGAATGCGTAATTTGATAATAATTATTCTCTGTTGTTTTTTATAGTACTTTTCTTTACGCACCCACTGATATTAGATTCACAATTTTTCACCAATTTAAACCATTAGAAATTTTTGATTTGCACTACCTGTGTGCTTTGATCGACCGTCGACCGTCGAATCTCTCCAAGACTTCAATCAACAGCAAACGCAAAAAAAGTGGTACAGTTAGATTGAAGTATTGAAAATTTTCATATAAATAAACACAAAACTGACAAATGTCGTTGTCAGTTGCATCTAAAGGGTTATGTGAAACGGGCTGCAATCTGACCAATCACTAGGCAGCAGAAATGCCAACTTAAATTCACATCGCTCCTCTTAGTTCAAAAACAAGGTATAGTGACCGACGTTCGTTTAACGCTATTTGATTTTCCCTTGTAAAATAATTATATATTTAGCATTATTGCGGGTTCTGAAGGGGTAAAATAATAAAGGGTGGTATTTTACCCAAACTAAATATCTAATGAACTATTTAACAGAGTAAAATAATGCTTAGCGTCTATTATTGTTCTAACAGCGCCCTGTCATCTGTCATCCTTCACTCTTCGAGGTAGGTGGTCTCGTTGGTGAGAAATACCAGCCAACAATGGCTGGTGGTGGCCTGGTTGTAGGTGAGGGCGTTACGGCATTGCTTTGAACCATAACAGTGGTGGAGATTGAACGTGATATTAAAATATATTTTTTTCTTTTTCAGATGACTATGATTAAAAGACTGAAAAACCAGTTCGACTGAAACCTTCCAAAATGTTCTGACTTTTCTACTTCTTGTTATCAACTCCATCAAACTGGCTTCGAACAATATAAACTATTTAAATTTATCCAGTAATTACAGCGACAATGATTATAATATCACGCGTACCTTCACCCGAATGACATCTCCGTTAGCGGTGACAGTCGCTGTATTAATAGTATTTCTATTGTCTCCTATGATTCTTATAGGAAACTCCCTCTTATTAATAACTTTATACAGACTTAAAAGACTGAGAACACCGAGTAGCTCTCTGTTTATGTCCCTAGCACTATCTGATCTAGGTATTGGAATGTTTATGCCAATAGGGATGTATTTCGAAGTCGGTGGAATGCCAAATTTCACTTCCATCAGAATTTGTCTTTTCAGCTATGGCATCGCTATTTCATTATGTTGCGTATCAGTCTTGGTGATGGTTGCTATTGCTGTCGATAGATTCACTTCTTTGGCTGCACCTTTGAGATATAGAGATCTCATAACACACACTGCCGTCGAACGATATTTACTTATATTTTGGGTGTATTCGTCGATTGTTGGATTCACCCCTCTAGTTGATTCCATTTTTAATGGGAAAGACCAAGAGTAAGTAATTTTTTTAAATTATTACCGACCTTTGGGATATTATCATTAAACAGACTAGATAAATAACAACAAACTCGGTTTTGAAGTAAACCTGTGAAGAAGACCTGTGGAGGACATGAAAATAGAGATGACGAGAAAAAAAAGACAGCTGTCAAGCTAGCAACAAGAGGATAAAAAGCAGGAAACAAGAATCATCATCAGAAGAATATGAGAGCGAAGACGAATTCGCCAAACTCATGGAAATGAGTGATAAACTGATGAGAACGACACAAGAAAGAATCGATCACTAAGCACTCAGATGTAAAAGGGACAGAGCCATAGAAGAAGCCGATAAAGCGAAGAATGAAGCAGAAGAGCTGCAAGAAACCATCAAGCTAATGGAAGAAGTAATGACGGGACTGGGGATTGCCATGGAAAACATGGCAAAAACAATGGAGGCCATGCAAGAGAGCAAACAAAACCGAAGAACAGAATCTCCCCGAAAACGATGAGACGGACCATCAAAAGCATCCAAAGACAACAGAAGATGGAAGCCGTCGCCCGAAGGAAAGCCGATGAAGAAATTATGGACGAGGACATCAGAGAGAGAGAAAAAAAACCGACCACCACCAGTCATCCTACGGAGCACCCACCTTTGGGGCGCCGGAAGGAAAGACATATACCGGCTAGGAATAAAAACGAGGTTCATTACCTAACAAGGTACCTGAATGAAGAGAGAAAGGAAGTGGAATGGTGCACCTATTCACCACGTGAAGAAAAAAAAAATTGTCATCAAAGGACTGTCAAGCAGCGAACTACAAGCGAAAATAAAACGAATCGGGAAAATAAGTCAAATCTGCTGCAGATTTGGCGAAAGAAGACCACTGTCCATTTACATGGTGGAACTTGACGTGGAAGAAAAGGAGAAGATAACAAAAATCCAGCATATATAACTAGTGAGGATAAGATGGGAAGAATAGAAGAGAGGAATTGGACCGACGCCGTGCTACGACTGCAACGTGCAGAGTGTTTAAATCGTGGATTTTCAGAAACGGCTCGTATTATTGACTATTTTTCAAATTTTTTGACAATTTTTGACCATTTTTGATCATATTTCGAAATTTTTGACAATTATTGATCATACTTCAAAATTTTTGACAATTTTTGATAATTATTGTCCATTTTTCCAAATTTTTTTACAACTTTTGACAATTATTTACCATTTTTTCAAAATTTTGACAATTATTGACCATTTTTCAAAAATTTCAACCATTTTTGACAAGTTTTCAAAATTTTAACAATCATTGACCATTTTCGAAAATTATTGACAATTTTTCAAAAATTTTGACAATTATTGACCATTTTTCAAAATTTTTGACCATTTTTCAACGATTATTGACCATATTTCAAAAATTTTGATAATTTTTGACAATTACTGACCATTTTTCAGAATTTTGACATTTTTTCAAAAATTTCGACAATTATTGACCATTTTTGACAATTATTTACCATTTTTTCAAAATTTTGACAATTATTGACCATTTTTCAAAAATTTTTACAATTATTGACCATTTTTCAAAAATTTTAACCATTTTTGACAATTTTTCAAAATTTTAATAATCATTGACCATTTTTGACAATTATTGACAATTTTTCAAAAATTTTGACAATTATGGACCATTTTTCATAATTTTTGACCATTTTTCAACAATTATTTACCATATTTCAAAAATTTTGATAATTTTTGACAATTATTGACCATTTTCCAGAATTTTGACAATTATTGACCATTTTTGAACAATTTTGACACTTCTATAACACTATAAACCCTCAGACGGCTTTGCTACGGGTTATTAGGAAAACACTGATTGGGTCGGTTTGTATATTACCAGGAATATTTAATATCCACAGAACATAAATATTTACAGTAATTTATATTTTCAGAAATATCATAATTTAAATATTTTCAGCTGTTCCAAACAAAATTAATATATACAGTGTGCAAATGCGACAAAAATATTCGTGTTATGCAAAACTTGCCGGTAGTACGTGCATAAGCAATGGTACGATAAACTAGATGTAAGCAGGTTATTTTAGCTATTAGTAACAGGTAAAACGATATAAGCAATGCGTGAGCAAACAGTGAGCAACTTAATGTAAAACAAAACTAACAGAATTAGGTTAGAAAATCTTCTTTTTCTCATTGTGTCGCAGGAGTCTTGGTTCCACTGTTGTAAATGTCAACTTTTGGTGAGTTTGAATGAAGTATTTGACACTAACAAAGTTGTATTTAGAAAATGGTGATTCGATGTGAAGTATCAAAAGTGTGTGGGTTATTCATCTAGTCTGTTTAATAATAATCTAAGATTTGACTCATGTATATATAGTTTATTTAAAAACCAGGAGGAGTAATTTCAGAAGCCTTACCCACACCACTAAAAGTTACTAGATTAGTTACTAAAGAGTGTGTTCCGCATTTGTTGTTTTCCAAATCTATGAAATATGCCTTGATTGACTAGACGCGGAAACAAGCCAATCATAGATAACCCTTCCCTTATGTACTGAAAATGATTCTTAAGATGTCGGGTTTAGGGATGTGAGATTAATGGAAAAAAATCGATTTGAATAAAAATCGATTTTTCTTCATTCAAAATTAATCGATTTGTCAAAAATCGATTTTAATAAAAAAATCGATTTTTTTTGTATTATTTTAAAAAGTACATGCTTTTCATAAATAAATAAAAAAAAATTATGAAAAAAATTATATGAAAATTTTTGAAAAATTGTCAAAAATTTTGAAATATTGTCAAAAATGATAAATAATTGTCAAAATTTTGAAAAATGGTGAAATTTTGAAAAATGGTGTTATTTTTTGAAAAATTGTCATAAAAAATTGTCAAAAATTTGAAACAGTCAATAATACGAGCTGTTTCTGAAAATCGACGATTTAAACACGTAATTTATATAATCGATTTACTAAAAATCGTTTAATATCACCATATCACCATAAAAATCGACAATAAAAAATCGATTTTAAGAAAATAATAATCGATTTAAATAAAAATCGATTATTGTTTAACATCTCCAAGATATCCCTTCCCTTATGTACTGAAAATGATTCTTAACTTAAGATGTCGGGTTGAGATGAGATGTAAACAAACAGGGTATTCTATAACCTGTAAAACTTATGCATTTCGGTTGTTTTGTATTTGATATTCCTGAGAGATTGAAATCGATCGTTTTATCGTGTATAGTTACATTAAGGGTTTCTTTTTGAAATTATATTGGAGTGAAAAACTAAGTGAAAATGATGAAATAACAAGGAAACGAAGTCAGAACTGTCAATTATCACGAGATGTCAATGCTAAAAAGTACTGTTTGAAATTGGCTGCAATCTGACCAATCAGAGATCTACAGAATTGCCAACTTAAATTCAAATTACTCCTCCCGGGTTTTAAATGAACTATAGTGACAAAAATCGACAATTGAACTCAAAATTTTCTTTCCCGTTCAATCTACAAATGATCACAATATCCTTATATTATTTTTACAGCATACACATCTGTTCGTTCGGAAGTCTAGTAGCAAAACCCATCCAATTATTTATGTTCTTTGCAGTCTACGGACCGAGTGTAGTTGTATTACTATCATGTTACTGCTACATATACATCGTTGCTAGACAACATGCCGAAGCCATTCGTATCGAGTCACGTCGATCTATACAATCAACTGAACAACGCGAAGAAGACGGAAAACCGTTGCGGAAAAGCCGTCGCCGTCGTACACCTCGATATGGTTTAGCGTTGGCAATTACCACCGGATCCTTTTTAATTCTCTGGATGCCATTCCTGGTGAGTTAACGTGTAACTAAAGCTGACCGTACACTATTAAAAATAATAAAAAAATTTCCAGCTATGCATGCTAACTGATGTAGTTTTCGGAACAAACATTTTAACCGCTTGGATATCGGTGTATTTAGCTCTTCCTATACTAGCTAGCAGCGCATTTAATCCTTGGGTGTACGGTTACCGCAACGCCGAATTACGCAGTGCCGTTCGTAAAGTTATCGACGAATTTCTAGGGGCACTAGGTTTTACTCACCGCAGTCAATTTCGAAGTTCGAATCGAGTAGTACATAGCGCAGTTGCGACTGTCGGAGATGCCAATTCTTTTATCATTAACGAACAAAGAGAAGTAATCGACCATAAAGAAGGTGAGAAATCACCGATGATCTTTTTTGTTTGCTATTGTTTTTATGGTTTTTACAGAAAATCTGCTCGTTCCTATGGTTAGATTTGACAGTTCTGGGATAGTATCCGATTGCGGACAGATTTTGAATCGTCCGACGTCAATGAGGGGATCAAAGAGTATGGTGGAGTGTATGGCAGTGTATAGAAGCTCAGGTGTTTTAATATTGACCAAGAAACAGACAGATATGAAGCACGGGGTTAGTATGCTGTAGAAAATAGAGCTTAGAAGGTATGTGATATTATCAAGATTTTTTTTTAAATTTTGCTCTATTTTTTATGACAATATTATATAAATATAGCTGCTGAACTCTAGTTGTGGGTCCGATGTACCATACGGAGCCACGAGTTTTTGACTGATTTTGCATTAAATCGATATTACTTACGTATTTTGAAGATTATCCGTCGAAAAATTTGCGGGTTAATCAGAAGTTCCAGAGAAAAATCCAAAAAAAAATTGAACAGGAAGGGGATATACCCCCGGTGGTCTGCAAATGATCTGACAATACTCTTGTACTGGGGAAATACCCCAATGTTATATCGAGGCGGATGCAACAAGCTCTGGAAATGGTGGAAATTTAGTGTAGCCTAAGGGTGAACCCTGCAAAAACTGCTCTTATTCCCTTCACTAGAAAAAGGAAGCTTGATAGACTAAAACTGCCAAGCCTCTTCAACGTGAAGCTGAGTCTTAGTTAGGATGTCAAGTATTTGGGCATGATTCTGGACGCAAAGATAACCCTACATGACAAAACCAATAGAGGGAAGTTGGCCTAATGACTGCCAAACGGGCGATAGGATGGAGACTAAATTCCCGGATCGTTCACTGGCTGTATACAACTGTGGTTAGACCCATGTTTAGCCTTAGTTCGGTGGCCTAAAACAGATCAAAGGAGAGCTGAACTGGAAAGGGAAAGGGAAAGGGAAAGGGAAAGGGAAAGGAAAGGAAAGGAAAGGGAAAGGGAAAGAGAAAGGGAAAGGGAAAGGGAAAGGGAAAGGGAAAGGGAAAGGGAAAGGAAGGGAAAGGGAAAGGGAAAGGGAAAGGAAAGGAAAGGGAAAGGGAAAGGGAAAGGGAAAGAAAGGAAAGGGAAAGGGAAAGGAAAGGGAAAGGGAAAGGGAAAGGAAAGGGAAAGGGAAAGGGAAAGGGAAAGGGAAAGGGAAGGGAAAGGAAAGGGAAAGGGAAAGGGAAAGGGAAAGGGAAAGGGAAAGGGAAAGGGAAAGGGAAAGGGAAAGGAAAGGGAAAGGGAAAGGGAAAGGGAAAGGGAAAGGAGGAAAGGGAAAGGGAAAGGGAAAGGGAAAGGGAAAGGAAGAAAGGGAAAGGAAAGGGAAAGGGAAAGGGAAAGGGAAAGGGAAAGGGAAAGGGAAAGGAAAGGAAAGGGAAAGGGAAAGGGAAAGGAAAGGGAAAGGGAAAGGAAAGGGAAAGGGAAAGGGAAAGGGAAAGGGAAAGGGAAAGGGAAAGGGAAAGGGAAAGGGAAAGGGAAAGGGAAAGGGAAAGGGAAAGGGAAAGGGAAAGGGAAAGGGAAAGGGAAAGGGAAAGGAAAAGGGAAAGGAAAGGGAAAGGGAAAGGAAAGGGAAAGGGAAAGGGAAAGGGAAAGGGAAAGGGAAGGGAAAGGGAAAGGGAAAGGAAAGGGAAAGGGAAAGGAAAGGGAAAGGGAAAGGGAAAGGAAAGGGAAAGGGAAAGGGAAAGGAAAGGAAAGGGAAAGGGAAAGGGAAAGGGAAAGGGAAAGGGAAAGGGAAAGGAAAGGGAAAGGGAAAGGGAAAGGAAAAGGGAAAGGGAAGGGAAAGGGAAAGGGAAAGGGAAAGGGAAAGGGAAAGGAAAGGGAAAGGGAAAGGGAAAGGAAGGAAAGGGAAATGGAAAGGGAAAGGAAGGGAAAGGGAAAGGGAAAGGAAAGGGAAAGGGAAAGGGAAAGGAAAGGAAAGGGAAAGGGAAAGGGAAAGGAAAGGGAAAGGGAAATGGAAAGGGAAAGGGAAAGGGAAAGGGAAAGGGAAAGGAAAGGGAAAGGGAAAGGGAAAGGGAAAGGGAAGGGAAAGGGAAAGGGAAAGGAAAGGGAAAGGGAAAGGGAAAGGGAAAGGGAAAGGAAAGGAAGGGAACGGAAAGGGAAAGGGAAAGGGAAAGGGAAAGGGAAAGGAAAAGGGAAAGGGAAAGGGAAAGGGAAAGGGAAAGGGAAAGGGAAAGGGAAGGGAAAGGGAAAGGGAAAGGAAAGGGAAAGGGAAAGGGAAAAGGGAAAGGGAAAGGGAAAGGAAAGGGAAAGGAAGGGAAAGGGAAAGGGAAAGGGAAAGGGAAAGGGAAAGGAAAGGAAAGGGAAAGGGAAAGGGAAAGGGAAAGGGAAAGGAAAGGGAAAGGGAAAGGGAAAGGAAAGGGAAAGGAAAGGGAAAGGGAAAGGGAAAGGGAAAGGAAAGGGAAAGGGAAAGGGAAAGGGAAGGAAAGGGAAAGGGAAAGGGAAAGGGAAAGGGAAAGGGAAAGGGAAAGGGAAAGGGAAAGGGAAAGGGAAAGGGAAAGGGAAAGGGAAAGGGAAAGGGAAAGGGAAGGAAAGGGAAAGGGAAAGGGAAAGGAAAGGGAAAGGAAAGGGAAAGGGAAAGGGAAAGGGAAAGGGAAAGGGAAAGGGAAAGGGAAAGGGAAAGGGAAAGGGAAAGGAAAGGGAAGGGAAAGGGAAAGGGAAAGGGAAAGGAAAGGGAAAGGGAAAGGGAAAGGGAAAGGGAAAGGGAAAGGGAAAGGAAAGGGAAAGGAAAGGAAAGGGAAAGGGAAAGGGAAAGGGAAAGGGAAAGGGAAAGGGAAAGGAAAGGGAAAGGGAAAGGGAAAGGGAAAGGAAAGGGAAAGGAAGGGAAAGGGAAAGGGAAAGGGAAAGGGAAAGGGAAAGGGAAAGGGAAAGGGAAAGGGAAGGGAAAGGGAAGGGAAAGGGAAAGGGAAAGGGAAAGGAAAGGAAAGGGAAAGGGAAAGGGAAAGGGAAAGGGAAAGGGAAAGGGAAAGGGAAAGGGAAGGAAAGGGAAAGGGAAAGGGAAAGGAAAGGGAAAGGAAAGGGAAAGGGAAAGGGAAAGGGAAAGGGAAAGGGAAAGGGAAGGAAAGGGAAAGGGAAAGGGAAAGGGAAAGGAAAGGGAAAGGGAAAGGGAAAGGGAAAGGGAAAGGGAAAGGGAAAGGGAAAGGAAAGGGAAAGGGAAAGGAAAGGGAAAGGAAAGGGAAAGGGAAAGGAAAGGGAAAGGGAAAGGGAAAGGGAAAGGGAAAGGGAAAGGGAAAGGGAAAGGGAAAGGGAAAGGGAAAGGGAAAGGGAAAGGAAAGGGAAGGGAAGGGAAAGGGAAAGGGAAAGGGAAAGGGAAAGGGAAAGGGAAAGGGAAAGGGAAAGGGAAAGGGAAAGGGAAAGGGAAGGGAAAGGGAAAGGGAAAGGGAAGGAAAGGGAAAGGGAAAGGGAAAGGGAAAGGGAAAGGGAAAGGGAAAGGGAAAGGGAAAGGGAAAGGGAAAGGGAAAGGGAAAGGGAAAGGAAAGGGAAAGGGAAAGGGAAAGGGAAAGGGAAAGGGAAAGGGAAAGGGAAAGGGAAAGGGAAAGGGAAAGGGAAAGGGAAAGGGAAAGGGAAAGGGAAAGGGAAAGGGAAAGGGAAAGGGAAAGGGAAAGGGAAAGGGAAAGGGAAGGGAAAGGGAAAGGAAAGGGAAAGGGAAAGGGAAAGGGAAAGGGAAAGGGAAAGGGAAAGGGAAAGGGAAAGGGAAAGGAAAGGGAAAGGGAAGGGAAAGGGAAAGGGAAAGGGGAAAGGGAAAGGGAAAGGGAAAGGGAAAGGGAAAGGGAAAGGGAAAGGGAAAGGGAAAGGGAAAGGGAAAGGGAAAGGGAAAGGGAAAGGGAAAGGGAAAGGGAAGGGAAAGGGAAAGGGAAAGGAAAGGGAAAGGAAGGGAAAGGGAAAGGGAAAGGGAAAGGGAAAGGGAAAGGGAAAGGGAAAGGAAGGGAAAGGGAAAGGGAAAGGGAAAGGGAAAGGGAAAGGGAAGGAAAGGGAAAGGGAAAGGGAAAGGGAAAGGGAAAGGGAAAGGAAAGGGAAAGGGAAAGGGAAAGGGAAAGGAAAGGGAAAGGGAAAGGGAAAGGGAAAGGAAAGGGAAAGGGAAAGGGAAAGGGAAAGGGAAAGGGAAAGGGAAAGGAAGGGAAAGGGAAAGGAAAGGGAAAGGGAAAGGGAAAGGGAAAGGGAAAGGGAAAGGGAAAGGGAAAGGGAAAGGAAAGGGAAAGGGAAAGGGAAAGGGAAAGGGAAAGGGAAAGGGAAAGGAAAGGGAAAGGGAAAGGGAAAGGGAAAGGGAAAGGAAAGGGAAAGGGAAAGGGAAAGGGAAAGGGAAAGGAAAGGGAAAGGGAAAGGGAAAGGGAAAGGGAAAGGGAAAGGAAAGGGAAAGGGAAAGGGAAAGGAAAGGGAAAGGGAAAGGGAAAGGGAAAGGGAAAGGGAAAGGGAAAGGGAAAGGAAAGGGAAAGGGAAAGGAAAGGGAAAGGGAAAGGGAAAGGGAAAGGGAAAGGGAAAGGGAAAGGGAAAGGGAAAGGGAAAGGGAAAGGGAAAGGGAAAGGGAAAGGGAAAGGGAAAGGGAAAGGGAAAGGGAAAGGGAAAGGGAAAGGGAAAGGGAAAGGGAAAGGGAAAGGGAAAGGGAAAGGGAAAGGGAAAGGGAAAGGGAAAGGAAAGGGAAAGGGAAAGGGAAAGGGAAAGGAAAGGGAAAGGGAAAGGGAAAGGGAAAGGGAAAGGGAAAGGGAAAGGGAAAGGGAAAGGGAAAGGAAAGGGAAAGGGAAAGGGAAAGGGAAAGGGAAAGGGAAAGGGAAGGAAAGGGAAAGGGAAAGGGAAAGGGAAAGGGAAAGGGAAAGGGAAAGGAAAGGGAAAGGAAAGGGAAAGGGAAAGGGAAAGGGAAAGGGAAAGGGAAAGGGAAAGGGAAAATAATAATTCCGTTCACCCTCTACCCCTTAATGAAAACCCTAGTGTATGGATATTTTTTAAGAAGAAAGGGCGAATGGAAAAAAATTATTTGCCCTTCCCCTTCGTGGAAAATATCCAATAATTTATAACACACATTGAGTTTTTTTTATCGTCGAGATAAAAAACAAAATTTAAAATCGTATTTACGTTAATCTTCCGTAATTATATCAAACTATAAATTTTTTTCGGGTCGAGATGGAAAACTCATGTTCGGAGGACCCAAACAATATTGGACTCATCCCCAAGGGGATGCCTACCAACCAAACCCACCTCAAACTCGCCGTTACCCCCGCCTCGGAATCACTACGAGGCGAGCGGCGGCCCCTCGCGCACCGTCTTCTTCTCCCTATCTATCACTCCTACCACTCGAGTCCTTCTCTCCCCTACCCATGCTCTCTACTACGCCACTCACCTCTATTCATTCCTCCTCCCCTCAACATTATTTCCACCATGTCCTCCCAGTACACCGCCTCCCCTAGTTTCCTCTCCAACTTCTTCAGTAAATGGGTCCACCTCTAGCTTATTCTTTTCCTGACTATGCATTAAGAATTACGTCAATAACGCACGTGCGCATGCGAGTACATTTTCTTCTTCTTTTTCATGTTAAGATCAGCATAGCCTCAAAATTCTTAAGTTTCATGATAATTTTGAAGGTGAACCACGAAATTTTGTTATTTTTGTCAATTAATAATAAAAATAAATATAAAAACGAGGTTATATTTACTCAAGTTTAGTGTCAACCGTCAGTAAATTTTTCGACGGATAATCTTCAAAATAGGCGATCACTATCTTTTGCAAAATCAGTCAAACAAACAACCGCTAGATGGCGCGAGTAATAAAAAGATACGATATTTGTTAATTTTTATGGTAAAAACGTGTCTGTCCAATCTGAGGGTAAGATTTTGGTATTATTTTGAAGTATTTTAATATATTTTTTTCACAATTAACGTAATTTTGTCAATTATTGCATTCAATGTATAAGAAGACTCTACTACATATTGTAAAACTAGAATAGAGTTAAGGTATCTATATTCTTATAAAAAAAAAGAATGGAATCTGTAAATGTTAATAAAAAAAATTAATAGATACTTATTATAAAAAACGTTGAAAACTGTAAGTGAAACTGAAAATATTCAATTAAATCATTTTGTATGTGTAGACAACACACATACGTTAATCGCTAAGCTGGTTGCCTATCTCGAAGGTAATTACATTCAATGACTGACGGATTTCATTTGTTTCTTTTGTCAGTTTCTCTTACAGAATGTATAAAAAGTTTAATTGAGATTTTCTATCGGTGTTATTAAATTAAAAATAAAATATCAATGAAATTGTATATAATCCATTGATATTTTATTATATTTTTCTATATTAGCCAAATATTTGTACTAAAAAAATATATAGCTGTGAGTGAACGTACGTACAAACGAGTAACTATGTACCGAGTGTTTGATTAAGAGCTCAAAAGGTTTCACCGCACAATTTACGATAAAATCGACTAGAGAAATTATTTTTAGTTCTCTAATTTTAGCGCAAGGGTGCGTAATACACTAATACACGATGTCCCACTATAAAGTACCACATTTTGACGACTTATTACTCGAGAATGGAAAAAAGATATCGATGTGCAGTTCTCGATAAACTTCTTATATTTCCTTCAAGTTTTTGTTGACATAGTTGCCAGATGTCTATTTTTTCCTTACTTTCCTCTCTTAATTAAGCACGCAGTACATAATTTTCTGTTAACAAAGAATTTTTTATGTATTTTTTAAGGTCTTCAAGGATACAAATTTGTTTAATTCATCAATATAATTTATTTTCTATATTATTACATGAAATTATTGGTATATATATATATATATATATATAAATATATATATATATAAATATATATATTTAAATATATATATTTAAATATATATATATATATATATATATATATATACAGGGTTGGGATAAAGTATGGAACCAAGTAAATATCTTTCAAACGAAAAGAACGATTTATGAAAATTTCCAGGTAAGTGCAGTGGAACAAAATGCATCTGATGTACATTTTTTTGTTAATAATATACTTCCGGTTTAACCGGAAATGCCACCAACTTCTTTAATTTAAATGGGACACCCTATATATTTTTACAGATTTTGAAAGAGCTTGTTATTTTGAATTCATACATACTGAGTTTAGTGTAAAAAAATTTGTTAAAACGAGGAATATAGCACTTTAATCAACCTCCTTTGAGTTTTTTGCATCAGAGCAAAAAACTATTTAGAAAAACTAATTGATGTTGTTTGTATGCATAGTAATAAATAAACGAGTACTGTTAAGTACGCCTTTTGTTCTCCAAGTGTCAAATTCTAATTGACGGAAATAAATTTTACAATTTAGAATGGTTCAATTAAGTGAAAAAGATCGTATTGAAATTTTAATGATGATCGGTTATGGTGATAGTGATAGAACTCATGAAGAAGTGTATTGTTAATAATTTGCAGCCGGAGAAAAATCCTATATCACGCTCAACAGTAACTAAAACATTAGAACGTTTTAATACAACTGGGATGGTAAAAAATTTGCTAAAACCTGGAAGACCGCGGACTGCAAGGAACGAAACTGTTAAACAAAATATTGCAATCGATTTAGAAGAATCACCTCAAACTTGCACCACAAATTTGGCACTAAACCATGGTATCAGTCGACGTTCTCAAGGAAAGATATTAAAAAGTGAAAAGTATCATCCGTATAAGGTACAGTTGGTTCAAGAATTGTCAGACGATGATTTTGACCGACGGCTAGAATTTTGCGAACGGCTAATGGACATCTGTAATGTCGACGATAATTTTGCTTCTAACATAGTTTTGTCCGATGAGGCAACTTTTTGTTTAAATGGAACAGTTAATCGCTATAACTCAAGGTATTGGTCAAATGAGAATCCTCCTTGGATTCATGAAGCACATACCCAGCATCCACAGAAGTTAAATGTTTGGATGGGAATTGTCGAAAATAGGCTTATAGGCCCATTTTTTATCGACGAAAACTTGAATGGTGACAAGTATTTGGATCTACTAAATAACGAAATTATTCCTGCACTTCATCAGAATGGGCAATTACCACAAAATGTTTGGTTTCAACAAGATGGAGCACCTCCCCACTATGATAGACGGGTTAGGGATTTTCTGGATGCGAATTTTCCAAATCGATGGATTGGACGTAGAGGATTCATAGAGTGGCCTGCTCGTTCACCGGATCTTAGCCCGTTAGATTTTTTTCTTTGGGGTTATCTATAATCACGTGTTTACGTTAGACGACCAACAAACTTACAGGAATTGAGACAAAGAATTATTGATGAATGTGAACTAATACGTGGAGAAGTCTTAGAAAGAGTGACTCAAGAATTTGTTAATAGGATGGGATATTGTCAGCAAGTAAACGGCGAGCATTTTGAACATTTGAAGTAATTTTGTTTCTCATTATTCTAAAATAATGAAATGTACACCTATTGTACAACTAGCAGTGAGTTATTCCTCGTTTTTACAAAAAATTTTACACTAAACTCAGTATGTATGAATTCAAAATAACAACTTCTTTCAAAATCTGTAAAAATATATAGGGTGTCCCATTTGAATTGAAGAAGCTGATGACATTTCCGGTTAAACCGGAAGTATATTATTAACAAAAAAATGTACATCAGATGCATTTTGTTCCATCGCATTTACCTGCAAATTTTCATAAATATCGTTCTTTTCGTTTAAAAGATATTTACTTGGTTGCATACTTTATCCCAACCCTGTATATATATATATATATATATATATATATATATATATATAAATTACTAGAAATATTTGCCAACTCAGTAACGGAGACGATTTATTTGGGGATGTAAATGTAGTAAATTGTATCCTGATAGATGTGCCCTCGCTGAACACGCATTTTATGAAGACCATTCAATTGATTATCAATCAGCCAAAGTATTAATCACAGAAAAAAATTATAAAAAACGTCTATTTTTAGAAACCGCATTTATTTCACAAGAAAATAATTGCATTAATAAAAAAACAGACCTGAATAACCTTAGTGTGATGTATGCCTATCTCTTAGATTTTGAAAAACAATCTTTACAAAATTCAAATTCCAATCAAAATTAACTTTATTCGAACAGACCTTTATAGATTAAAATTTTTGTTTAATGTCATATTGAATGTCATATTGTTTTTTGAGTTTAATATGTAATGAACGTTTATGTCAATTATAAAATTTAATTTTTATCTATTTTTACAATTATACCGACATCCTCGTTTAAATAATGTAAGTAAATTTTAACATTAATTTATTTTATAATTTGACCATCCTAATAATTTTCAGTCCTTGAGAATGAATATGTTATATTCGAAAGCTTGGAATATATTTTAAAAAGAGTACTCTCTGGTATTTTATTGCCACATCCCCAAATAAATCGTCTCCTATATATATATATATATATATATATATACTTAAATATCCTACAATTCTCCTTAAAATCTAGAATCGCTTAAAAAACGACATTAATTAATGATATTAATAATAAAAAGGAAGCCGTCGAACTGGCATGTCCTTTCCTTAAAAATACGGGTCCTGGTGTCTTATGCAAGGATATTAATATTTCCATAGGCGTATCGTACATCTTTTTATCAAAATAGGAGGCTTAAGTAAGGAAATGTATAAATTTCCAATATCAGGGATATTTAAACGTAGCTCCTTTGTAAGAATATGATTGCACTGTTAATATAAATTTTGCAATTTCTCATAAATCGTAAATTTTAAAATGAACTCATAGTCCAGGCAACGAAGGAGAAATAGCGGAAATAATTCGTGTAGAAACCAATTTCGGCACTCTTGTAGGGGAAGGTGTTCTTAACAACATACGAAAAGTACTGAGAGGTGGGGGTGAAGCAAAGGGTGGGGGGTCTCTAAAGGTTCCTTTTTTTCAGTTTTTTGTTAATAACTCGAAAAATATCGCCTCTAGCGAAAAAATGTTTATATACTAAATTAATCTACATAAAATTCTCTACAAAATAGTCCTATCCACTTTTTTGCTTGGATCAATGCTTAAGCGGATATGGAGGGAGGAAATGGAAAATTAAAAAAAGTTTTTGTTTTTAAAAATAATATGTTTATTGTTGAAAATGAAGTAATTAGTGTTTATTGTTGTATCTAGAACATTAAATTTCATCGAAATCTAAACTTTCATCTGTTCTTCCGTTCGTACATGAGCTGAGGCATCCACAGGCACCGGAGCAGGCAATCCCTGCTCTGCGGCAACCGCAGCGCACCCTACAGGCAGTAGGGTCGAACACTGGTCACTGTAAAGACCACCTGGCACTGATTTACAAACATTTCATTTTTAACAATAAACATTCCATATTCATCCTCCATATCTCCTTAAGCATTGATCCTAGCAAAAAAGTGTAAGGTACCTTTTTTATAGAGAATTTTATGTAGATTAATTTAGTATATGAACATTTTTTCGCTAGAGGCATCATTTTTCGAGTTATTAATAAAAAACTGAACAAATGGACCTTTCGAGACCCCCACCACCATAAGCTTCACCCCCACCCTCCAGTACTTTTAGTATGTTGTTAAGGACACCTTCCCCTACCTTCCCCTACAACTATGCCAAAATGGTTCCTACATGAATTATTTCCGCTATTTGGTATTTTTTGGTCTTCGTTGCCTGGACTATCATCTTTAAACTAAATTAAATATTCCATCGAATAAAGTGTTGATGTTCCTATTTCAATTAAAACCTATTTTTTTTATTTCCTAGTTTTATTTTTACCTTCTTTTCAGCTGGTGATATATGGTCAGGTAGGTATAAAATGAATGACATTATTTTCAAAAAAACTCGTAAAAATACTTGGTAACTATGACACATACAGGGTGTTACTATATTCGACCGACAACGCTCTACCCCAGAGAGCTTCGTAATTTGATAAATTTTGATATAGGAACATCAACCCCTAAAGGGCCTAATTACAGAAATACAGGGTGTTGAAAGTTTGAAATCAAAATTCATG
This sequence comes from Lochmaea crataegi, assembly GCA_947563755.1. Taxonomy (NCBI): domain Eukaryota; kingdom Metazoa; phylum Arthropoda; class Insecta; order Coleoptera; family Chrysomelidae; genus Lochmaea; species Lochmaea crataegi. The sequence continues at coordinate 42,820,031 of OX387425.1, read as the reverse complement.
ATTTGCCATAAATCAAAAACGACTTGAACTTTTTTTTCAAATTTGGTGACCAATATGTTCCTTAAGGATGTAATATTTTGACATAAAGTAACTTTTGAGAAATTTAACCAGTGGCGCGCTATCGGGGTTAGTGGCAACTTTCATCCACCTATTTTTTTTACGCCACTGGAATACATTTTTTTTTTTAATTCTTTGTTCATTTTCAGTTAAAAAAGGAATAACCTTTTATGGAGCTAAAATGAACGGTGTTGTAGAAATTGGCTCCTAAACAAAAGTCTGCAAGTACTTAGTTAATTTGTAACTACTCAATATATCTAAATTCGAATCTAGCAGGCATGTGTCAAAATTTTAATAGTTCGTCAGTTTGACCAGATTTTGGTAGATCAAACAATACAGTTTTAAACTAGTTTTTAGATTAATTTTGTTGTTGCAAAATGAATTTTTCATTTGAAGAGTTGACCGATATGTTCATAATCTACGGGGAAGCTCAAAAAAATGGTAGAATGGCAACTCGTTTATACCAAGAAAGATTCCGCAATCGTCGAATTCCATATCATTCTAAATTTGGAAGTATTGAAAGAAGACTGAAAGAAATTGGAAACTTGATCATTAAGAGAAGTAATGCCGGAAGGTCACGAACAACAAGGACTGTGCGTCTGGAAGAGGCAATATTAAATAATATTTTCTGAAAGGCCATCTTTAAGTACTCGAACTCTAGGCCGTGCATTAAGAGTGGACAATTGTACTGTATGGAAAGTTTTAAAAGAACAAATGTTGCATCCTTACAAATTCACCAGGGCTCAAGCATTAGAACCTAGAGATTTTCCGGTACGTATGGAATTTTCAAATTGGTATGTCCAAAAGTGTCATGAAAATCGAAATTTCCCAAAATTTGTGTTGTATACAGATGTGGCCAAATTTACCAGGGAAGGAATTTTTAAATCCAGAAACAGTCACGTTTGGGATAAAGAAAATCCGCACTCTGTTCGTGAACGTGGATTTCAACATTAATTTTCAGTGAATGTGTGGGTCGGAATGGTTGGGGATTGTTTAATCGGGCCTTACCTTTTGCCAAATAAATTAAATGGAGATATTTATACGCGGTTTCTGGAGGAAGTGTTAGAAGAATTATTGGAAAATGTACCGTTAAATATTAGGTGGTTTCAGCACGATGGGGCATCTGTTCATTTTACTGCAAGTGCTAGAAATTTATTAAACATACGTTTTAGGGAAAAATGGATTGGCCGAGGCGGACCCCAAATTTGGCCTCCAAGATCACCCGACTTGAACCAGATCGATTTTTTTATCTGGGGCTACATGAAGTCCTCAGTGTACGAAACCATCGTCGAAACTGAAGAAGATCTGATAGCTAGGATTCAAGCTGCGGCAGAACTCATTCAGTCCAATCCGGAGTTATTCTCGAATACACGTTTTTCAATGAGAAAACGGTGTAGAACGTGCTTCCAAGTAAACGGCCGACAGTTTGAACAACTATTGTAGTTTTGTAATTGTTGTAATACGTTTGTTCAAATTTAATTTTGATAGTTTTTGCGTTATTTGATTTTTATTTTTATCAAATTGCAGCAACTTGGCTCAGAAACTAAGCCCATAATAGCATGTATTGTTTTTTCATCTATTTACGCTCAGTCATTATTCGGAATCAAATATGGTTTAAAGCAAATTACTTTCAAATCATAATTTTCAAGTTATTATCTCTAAGTGCCTACTTGCAGACTTTTGTTCAGAAGTAAATTTCTACAAAACCGTTTATTTTAGCTCCATAAATGGTTATTCCTTTTTTAACTAAAAATGAACAAGGAATTTCAAAATATATTTATTCCAGTGTAGTAAAAAATAAGGGGATAAAAGTTGCCACTAGCCCCGATATCGCGCCACTGGTTAAATTTCTCAAAATTTACTTTATATCAAAATATTACATTCTTAAAGAGCATATTGGTCACCAAATTTGAAAAAAAAATTTCAAGGCGTTTTTGATTTATGGCATATTTTGAATTTTCATTTCAACACCCTGTATTTCGGTTACTAAGCCCTTTAGGGTTTAATGTTCCTATATAAAAATTCATCAATTAACGAGAGCTTTCTGGGGTAGAGCGTTGTCGGTCGAATATAGTAACACCCTGTATAACGGTGTTTGTTGTTTATTTTTTCTCTTCTTCGATAGTACTAGCAATTACAACCACGAAAACATTTAAAAATTTAGACCAAAGATCCAATTCTGATTTTTCCATAAATTTAAATGTATCCGTTAGAGCTTCCTTCACATCCTACAATAAAAGAGTGTGCATTAGACCACACAATTGAAGTAAAACTTCTAAAATATTTCATGCTCATCTTCTCTTTAGATGGGACAATCAGTATAACAAATTTTTAATTATTTGGAAATATTTACTTCGGTCGGGACAATCAGTATAGCAAACTTTTAATTATTTAAAAATATCGAATTTTGAAATTTTCTTGGGATGGTACAAGGAAGAGAGAAAGAAAATGTGCGCGCGCACTGCTCTATCTCTCTCTTGCCCCGACAGCTCGCCCTACAGTAATATACGGAACGTAATTCTCTCTCTTTCTATCTTCACTAACTCATAAAATCTCCCTATCAACTTTCGTTCGCCTTGCCCGATCACACTTTTCGTAACGCATTTATGTACTTACTTTTAAGGCCTGTCTATCAACTGATCTGTAACATGTGATGTGCCAATTTTTTGTAAAATAGCATAAAAAATTCCCTCGTCGTGTAAATTGCTGATAATCGAGCTTATTGAATACATGACTGCGTTGACATGAGCGTTAAATTTTTTATCAGTCGGTAGATCCTTCGTACTTCGTACTATGACCATCATCCAAAACGACCACCATGCAGAAATCAAACAATTTGCCGTAGGTATTTATTTTGCGTATGACTAATGTCACTTTGGCTATGCTTTATGTCACTTTGGCTATGCCTCATGTCACTTTTCCCACAACTTTTGTTGCTATGAGGAATTGTTAATTTTGCGTATTTTAACCGATGTGCAAAATAGTGTTTTGAATGGTGGTCGTAGAAAAAATATTTTGAAGTGGTGAAAAAAGTCGAAAATCTAATCCTATCATGTGACCACTCTAAATCGAACAAAGAACAACGAGCAACGAAGGACCAAGGACGACGGACGAGACGAGACGATCATGTGACCACTCCAAAGAAAGCTCTCTATCTCAAGATCATCGTGACGAGATTAGTTTTCGCATATCACCCTCCATAACGGAGAAATTAGCGATTGAAGGGGAAAAAATCTAGTTTAGTGAACCAACGCGGATTTTGATGAAATATTTTTTATTAAATTAATTCGAGGTCGCTGAACACGAAAATAAAAAAATAAATCGGCGTTCTCTTACCAAAAACGAGTTATGAATTTTTGAAGATGAGTTCAGATCAGCACTGCAATGGTTTTATTGTCATATTATAACTGCTTTAAAATGATGCATTATAACTTCTACACAATGTTAAATACACTATAATTACTTTTTACGATATTCGTCTCACACACACATTTAAAAAGCACTGATATTGAAATTCATTTCTTGTTATTTTTTTTTTAATTCCTCAATCATTATATCTTTTGACATTTTCTTGTAACATGACTGACATATAAGTTTTGGTCTGTTTCCTCTAAGTCGTACAACTTGTACCTAATAGCATATTCAGCCATTAGATATTTAGCCACTTGAATTAGTTGCTGAATATTTTTGATTTCATGATCGTGACATAGAAGATATAAACAAGATGAACATCATGAACATACACCTATTTTTCCGATAGCTGGCGCTGTATTACAGTTGAAAAATTTTTTTTTCAAATTTTGAGAGATGATGATTTTAGAAAGATGGTTAGTTGTGGGATAAGTTTGGTTGATATTTATCATTTATTTGAAGGATAATGAACCATTCAATTTGATCATTGAGGATGCTGAACAATTTTTTTTCTCTGAATTGCACACTTCATTTAATTCTTTAAAAAAATTACCTCCTCAGTTGTTCGGCCTCTATAAACACTTCTGACAACGAAAATAGTTGCTGCAGGTGTAATTCCAAATAAAATTTTGAACATACTGCTAATACATATTATAAGACTTTGGTTATCAGAAGCTGTTTCCCCTTTTTAGAAAATTTGAAAATTCTACTAATATCGCTTCCCGACCAACTAACACAGATCAAAGTGAAATCGCAATCGCTTCTTACCAGCTTGATATATTTATTAGATTGGATTTCCGTTTGAAATAATGACGTAGATTGATTATCGCGAGAGAAGCGAGCGCGCCGGAAGACGTTTCGCAATTCGCGCGCGCGAAATAATTAATTGATGTGTGTAATTCAGAGAAAAAAAATTGTTCAACATCCTCAATGATGAAATTCATTATCCTTCAAATAAATGATAAATATGAACCAAACTTATCTCAAAACTAACCATCTTTCTAAAATCATCATCTCTCAAAATTTGAAAAAAAAAATGTTTCAACTGTAATACAGCGTCAGCTATCGGAAAAATAGGTGTATGTTCATGATGTTTATCTTGTTTATATCTTCTATGACACAATCACGAAATCAAAAATATTCAGCAACTAATTCAAGTGGCTAAATATCTAATGGCTGAATATTCTATTAGGTACAAGTTGTACGACTAAGAGGAAACAGACCAAAACTTATGTCAGTCATGTTACAAGAAAATGTCAAAAGATATAATGATTGAGGAATTAGAAAAAGAATTTACAAGAAATGAATTTCAATATCAGTGCTTTTTAACACATTCACTGCCGCTGGCCACTTACGTGGCCGCCCGGCTCTCTCCGCCTGTGCCATCGGCCACGTACGTGGCCAGTTGTATGGGATATACAAATAGCTCAGTTATTAGCCAGCATTGATAGCGAGCGTATGCTTTTCGTGTCGGCATAGCAGAAGAATGTTTTAGACCGAATTTTATCGGGTTGGTTCTAAGTTAGCGCATTTATTTTTTTAGAATAAACTGATCACATATTTCGGGTAGTGAAAATAGTGTTTGTTATTTTATACAGCTTTATAGTAATAGTCCAGTATTTTAGTTTATTTTAGAACATTATTACACACAAATAATGAGTTCACAAGATGAAGCAGGGCCGTCGCAGCCAAAACGGGCGCGCTTGCAAAGGACTGGCCATGACAAAAAACAACCTCTTACACAACAGGAACTTGAATATGAAATGTATCGTTCTTCCAGTGAAGAAGAACCTTTTTTATTAAGTGGATCAGAGTTTGAGCTATCTGATTCCGATCTGACCTCTGAAGATGAAGGAGGGGTACAACAGTTACCAGGTGACGGAGGTTTAGTACAAGCCACTGCTGCACAACAAAACTCAACTAATACAACTACTTCTACGGGTTGGGCAGATAATTCGCAAGCACCAAATAATATGAAAAACTTAAATTTCAGTAAAAAACAAGAATTGTTGGTAACACATTCGGGAAATAGTCCCATGGATTTTTTTCCTTTGTTATTCGATAACGACTTCATTAATTTTATTGTTGAAGAGACAAATAAAAATGCCGTTACAGTTATGTCTATGAATACTTCAGACAAATCGCGAATTACTGCATGGAAAGAATCAACAGTTGATGAATTCAGAATATTTCTTGGTCTTGTATACCACATGGGAACAATTCAGTTATCAAGAATTCAGGACTATTGGAAAACAGATAGATTATTCAATATACCTTTTTTTCGTGAACAGATGAGTAGAAATCGGTTTTTACTCATTTTGAGATGCTTGCATTTTTTTTCTGAAGAGGATGGGGCAGGTGATGAAGCTAATAAAGATGTACTGAAAAGAATTCGACGAGTCTTAGATTACTTTAACAACAAGATGGAAACTATATATTATCCGGGAATGGAACTTTCTTTGGATGAAAGCATGATGTTATGGCGGGGCCGATTGGGTTTCCGTCAATACATAAAAAAATAAACGGCACAAGTAAGGAATAAAATTATATATGTTGACAGAGTCATCTGGAATTGTTCTCCGATTCCGCGTTTACACTGGGGCAAATGATGAAGAGCTAAGTGGTACAGGACATGCTTCAAAAGTTGTTATGAAGCTAATGGATGGTCTATTAGACAATGGCCATGCATTGTACATGGACAATTATTATAACAGCTGTGCTCTTTCTGCAGCTCTTCTTAATAGGAAAACTTACAGTACCGGCACTCTGAGAGCTAAGCTAAAAGAAAATCCTCAGGAAGTAGCAAAAAAAAAGCTCAAAAAAGGGGAAAATGTGTCCGTGTTCCACAAAGGAATACACATAGGCAAATGGAAAGATAAACGTGATGTCATGTATATTACAACTCAATATGAAAATGAATTTGCGACTTTTATAAACAAGAGAGGAGTTCAAATTCAAAAACCTCGGGCAATTGTGGAATACAACAAGCACATGTCTGGAATAGATCAAGACCAACTCCTCTCATATTACCCCTGCGAAATAAAAACCATTAGATGGTATAAAAAACTGTTTATACACACAGTGCAACTCATTATGACAAATTCATTGCAATTATATAATGCATATTCTGGCGCTAAAAAAATGACACTATACGATTTTAGGCTATCTATAATAAATGGACTTTAACCAATCAAACCAGCACCTGAAGTTAGTCCTAAAAAATCAAAACCAGGCTCAAAAACAACACATTCAATTATGAAGATAACCGAAACATATAAGGACAGTAGCAATTACACTATGTTTATTTTCATTTATCTACTCATTCCTTTATTTTATTTACTTATTTATTTATTTATAAGAAGGTGTCGCCAGTGTACCAGAGATGGAAAAGGAAGGAAACGCACTATGTACCAGTGCAATGATTGCGATGAAAAGCCAGGACTGTGCTCACAATGCTTCGATAAATATCGTAGTTTATTATAAATTCGTTTTATTAGTTTTTATTTATTGACATTGTTTTGTAAAATACATCCATATTCTTATATTTTCATGTTTTATAATATTTATCTACCTATATAAAAATTCTCATTTCCCATTTTTTTCCCATTTTTTTTTGTTTATATTTTTAGTTTGTGATACAAGTGTATGTATCTATGTATTTAAAGTAATCTATGTTTGTTTTTAATAAAAAAATGTTCATAGCACATTTTTTCACAGAGACCCCGTACGTGGCCGCTGGCACCTAGCATCAATATTTCAGCAAAAACTTTCGTCAGTGCCGCCGGCCACTTACGTGGTCGTTTTTTTTTTCTCATTGTAATTGCTATATAACACTTACATACTCCACTAAACAAGCAAAATAAATCTTAATTTGACATATTTTCTCAAATTAATAAAAAATATTATGATGGCCCCTGGGGCCGGACATGTATTTTAAAGCGACAGTGAATGTGTTAAATGTGTGTGTGAGAGGAATATCGTAAAAAGTAATTATAGTGTATTTAACATGTAGAAGTTATAATGCATCATTTTAAAGCAGTTATAATATGACAATAAAACCAGTGCAGTGCTGATCTGAACTCATCTTCAAAAATTCATAACTCGTTTTTGGTAAGAGAGCGCCGATTTCTTTTTTTATTTTCGTGTTCAGCGACCTCGAATTAATTTAATAAAAAATATTTCATCAAAATCCGCGTTGGTTCACTAAACTAGATTTTTTCCCTTTTTTCACCCCTTCAATCGCTCATTCCCCCATTATGGAGGGTGATATGCGAAAACTAATCTCGTCACGATGATTCTGAGATCGAGAGCTTTCTTTAGAGTGGTCACATGATTGGATTCGATTTTCGACTTTTTTCACCCTTCAATCGCTCATTTCCCCGATATGGAGGGCGATATGCGAAAACCAATCTCGTCACGATGATCCTAAGTTCAAGAGCTTTCTTTAGAGTGGTCACATGATAGGTTTTAGATTTTCGACTTTTTTTCCCCTTCAATCGCTAATTTCTCCGTTATGGAGGGTGATATGCGAAAACTAATCTTGTCAAGATGATCTTGAGATATAGAGCTTTCTTTAGAGTGGTCACATGATCGTCTCGTCTTGTTCGTCGTCCTTGGTCCTTAGTCCTTCGTTGCTCGTTGTTCTTTGTTCGATTTAGAGTGGTCACCTGATAGGATTAGATTTTCGACTTTTTTCACCACTTCAAAATATTTTTTCTACGACCACCATTCGAAATACCATTTTGCACATCGGTTAAAATACGCAAAATTAACAATTCCTCGTAGCAACAAAAGTTGTGGGAAAATTGACATAAGGCATAGCCAAAGTGACATAAAGCATAGCCAAAGTGACATTAGTCATACGCAAAATAAATACCTACGGCAAATTGTTTGATTTCTGCATGGTGGTCGTTTTGGATGATGGACATAGTAAAAATACAGTTTGCAACACGTGCGCAAATGCTAATTTCTCATCAGTTACAAAATATACTTTTGTTTTCCAGACTTTTCGAAATTCAGCCAAAACAACAAACTCGTTTTCCGTTTAGAGACGTGGCTACGAAGGATCTACCGACTGATAAAAAATTTAAAGCTCATTTCAACGCAGTCATGTATTCAATAAGCTCAATTATCAGCAATTTACATGACGAGGAAATTTTTTATGCTATTTTACAAAAAATTGGCACATCACATGTTACAGATCAGTTGATAGACAGGCCTTAAAAGTAAGTACATAAATGCGTTACGAAAAGTGTGATCGGGCAAGGCGAACGAAAAATGATAGGGAGATATTATGAGTTAGTGAAGATAGAAAGAGAGAGAATTGCGTTCCGTATATTACTGTAGGGCGAGCTGTCGGGGCAAGAGAGAAATAGAGCAGTGCGCGCGCACATTTTCTTTCTCTCTTCCTTGTACCATCCCCAGAAAAATTCAAAATTCGATATTTTTAAATAATTAAAAGTTTGCTATACTGATTGTCCCAACCAAAGTGAATATTTCCAAATAATTAAAAATTTGTTATACTGATTGTCCCATCTAAAAAGAAGATGAGCATGAAATATTTTAGAAGTTTTACTTCAATTGTGTGGTCTAAGGCACACTCTTTTATTGAAGGATGTGAAGCAAGCTCTAATGGATACATTTAAATTTATGGAAAAATCAGAATTGGATCCTTGGTCTAAATTTTCGAATGTTTTCGTAGTTGTAATTGCTAGTACTATCGAAGAAGAGAAAAAATAAACAACAAACACCGTTATACAGGGTGTTACTATATTCGACCGACAACGCTTTACCCCAAAAAGCTCTCTTTAATTGATGAATTTTTATATAGGAACATTAAACCCTGAAGGGCTTAGTTACCGAAATACAGGGTGTTGAGAGTTTGAAATCAAAATTCAAAATTTGCCATAAATCAAAAACGCCTTGAAATTTTTTTTTCAAATTTGGTGACCAATATGCTCTTTAAGAATGTAATATTTTGATATAAAGTAAATTTTGAGAAATTTAACCAGTGGCGCGATATCGGGGCTAGTGGCAACTTCTATCCCCTTATTTTTTACTACACTGGAATAAATATATTTTTGAAATTCCTTGTTCATTTTTAGTTAAAAAAGGAATAACCATTTATGGAGCTAAAATGAACGGTTTTGTAGAAATTTACTTCTGAACAAAAGTCTGCAAGTAGGCACTTAGAGATAATAACTTGAAAATTATGATTTGTAATGTAATTTGCTTTAAACCATATTTGATTCCGAATAATGACTGAGCGTAAATAGATGAAAAAACAATACATGCTATTATGGGCTTAGTTTCTGAGCCAAGTTGCTGCAATTTGATAAAAATAAAAATCAAATAACGCAAAAACTACTATTAAATTTGAACAAACGTATTACTACAATTACAAAACTACAATAGTTGTTCAAACTGTCGGCCGTTTACTTGGAAGCACATTCTACACCGTTTTCTCATTGAAAAACGTGTATTTGAGAATAACTCCGGATTGGACTGAATGAGTTCTGCCGCAGCTTGAATCCTAGCTATCAGATCTTCTTCAGTTTCGACGATGGTTTCGTACACTGAGGACTTCATGTAGCCCCAGATAAAAAAATCGATCGGGTTTAAGTCGGATGATCTTGGAGGCCAAATTTGGGGTCCGCCTCGGCCAATCCATTTTTCCCTAAAACGTATGTTTAAGAAATTTCTAGCACTTGCAGCAAAATGAACAGATGCCCCATCGTGCTGAAACACATGTGTTGACTAATATTTAACGGTACATTTCCCGATAAATCATCTAACACTTCCTCCAGAATCCGCGTATAAATATCTCCATTTAATTTATTTGGCAAAAGGTAAGGCCCGATTGAACAATCCCCAACCATTCCCACCCACACATTCACTGAAAATTTATGTTGAAATCCACGTTCACGAGCAGAGTGCGGATTTTCTTCATCCCAAACGTGACCGTTTCTGGATTTAAAAATTCCTTCCCTGGTAAATTTGGCCACATCTGTATACAACACATATTTTGGGAAATTTCGATTTCCATGACACTTTTGGACATACCAATTTGAAAATTGCATGCGTACCGGAAAATCTCTAGGTTCTAATGCTTGAACCCTGGTGAATTTATAAGGATGCAACATTTGTTCTTTTAAACTTTTCCATACAGTACAATTGTCCACTCTTAATGCACGGCCTAGAGTTCGAGTACTTAAAGATGGCCTTTCAGAAAATATTATTTAATATTGCCTCTTCCAGACGCACAGTCCTTGCTGTTCGTGACCTTCCGGCATTACTTCTCTTAATGATCAAGTTTCCAATTTCTTTCAGTCTTCTTTCAATACTTCCAAATTTAGACTGATGTGGAATTCGACGATTGCGGAATCTTTCTTGGTATAAACGAGTTGCCATTCTACCATTTTTTTGAGCTTCCCCGTAGATTATTAACATATCGGTCAACTCTTCAAATGAAAAATTCATTTTGCAACAACAAAATTAATTTAAAAACTAGTTTAAAACTGTATTGTTTGATCTACCAAAATCTGGTCAAACTGACGAACTATTAAAAATTTGACACATGCCTGCTAGATTCGAATTTAGATATATTGAGTAGTACAAATTAATTAAGTACTTGCAGACTCTTGTTTAGAAGCCAATTTCTACAACACCGTTCATTTTAGCTCCATAAAAGGTTATTCCTTTTTTAACTAAAAATGAACAAAGAATTTAAAAAAAATATGTGTTCCAGTGGCGTTAAAAATAAGGGGATGAAAGTTGCCACTAACCCCGATAGCGCGCCACTGGTTAAATTTCTCAAAAGTTACTTTATGTCAAAATATTACATTCTTAAGGAGCATATTGGTCACCAAATTTGAAAAAAAAATTCAAGGCGTTTTTGATTTATGGCAAATCTTGAATTTTGATTTAAAACTTTCAACACCCTGTAGTGTGTGTAATGAAGTAGATTGATTATCGCGAGCGAAGCGAGCGCGCCGGATTGCGAAACGTCGATCCGGCGCGCCTTTTTCACAGTATGTTGATAGCTGTTCATTCAATTTTTCCATAACTGATTTCACTTACACGAAAGATGAGCCAAATACAGCGCCAGCTATCAGAAAAATAGGTGTATGTTCATGATATTCATCTTATTTATATCTTCTATGTCACGATCATGATATCGAAAATATTTAGCAACTAATTCAAGTGGCTAAATATCTAATGGCTGAATATGCTATTAGCTACAAGTTTTGCGACTAAGAGGAAACAGACCAAAACTTTTGTCAGTCATATTACATGGTAACGTCAAAAGATATAATAATTGTGGAAATAAATAAATAATGTACAAGAAATGAATATCAATATCAGTATTTTTTAAATGTGTGTGTGAGAGGAATATCGTAAAAAGCAATTAAAGTGTATTTAACATTGTGTATAAGTGAAAATGCATTATTTTAAAGCAGTTATATGACAATAAAATCAGTGCAGTGCTGATCTGAACTCATCTTCAAAAATTCATAAACCGTTTTTGGTGAGAGAGCGCCTATTTCTATTTTCATTTTTGTGTTCAGCGACCTCGAATTAATTAAAAAAAAATATTTCATCAAAATCCGCGCTGGTTCACTAAACTAGAATTTTACCGAAAAAAGTCGAAAATCGAATACTATCATGTGACCACTCTGAAGAAAGCTCTCGATCTCAGGATCATCGTGACGATATCAGTTTTGATAAAAGTCTAGTTTAGTGAACCAGGGACCCAATCCCACTCGAAGCACCCTGAATGCAGAGTGCTCGAGGAACATTGGGGGTACCCCAGCTAGAGCCGACCTCACTAAAACCACCCCATAGTCTACCAGTTCTGGGACCGTCTGTAATCAACTAATTGAAAAAAAATCCCAGTCCACGTCTTCCTCCTCATTGTCCTCAGTTAGTTCAATTGGCAAATAATGATCCTCATCAGAACTATTATACATATCACTGGCTAACATCAAAAAAAAAACTATTGGATCCTGATTGATCGCATTGACTTTAAAAAAATATATATCTTGCCAAATTGCCCGCCAAAAAGTTTTTTTGGCGATTGGCATATGGACCAGCAGCTTTTGCATGTCGCCTTAAACAAAAAAATATATATAGAAATCATATTAATCATTAAAATATAGAATATTACCATGAACTCTCAATGGAATTTGTATGGACACCAATTTCAGGATCTTAGAGTATGCGATTCTCCACAACAACCATAAATATCGCCCCAGAACCATTCTCATATCCTCCAAATACCCAAGCACCATCAACTTGATGTCCTCGATGATATTTTCTTTTCCCAAATTTGGATTCATCTATCTCGAGACTGCAATATTCAAATTAAAATTAGACCATACATAAAATGCAAAAAAATGGTTTATGTACAAATAGATACTTACATCATTCCCGGACCTCCAATTTTAAAGGATTTTAAAACAAACGCATCAAAAACTACTTCTCTGCAGAAGCTAGCCCAATCAACAAGAGTTTGTTGAGCCATCCTCAACTCATTCCTCATTCTTCTTAGAGGATCGTTATTCACCCACATGTGAACAAATGCCAAAATTTTTCACAAAGGCAAGTGGGAACTTGAAAAAAAGGATTTGTATCGAATTGATGCTTTAAAAATATAATGTAAAAATCTGTATCCTAGGGTGGTATTTTTTACAGAAATTTAAAGTACGCGCGCGAACTGCAAAACGTCGACCCGGCGCGCATTTTTAACAGTATGTTGATAGCTGTTCATTCAATTTTGAGCCAAATTTTCTAATTCAGAGATCTAGACAAGATTGGATTGGATTTCCGTTTGAAGTATCGCGCGTGCGAATTGCGAAACGTCGATCCGGCGCGCCTATTTCACAGTATGTTGATAGCTGTTCATTCAATTTTTCCATAACTGATTTCAGTTAAACGAAAGTTGAGCCAAATTTTCTAATTCAGTGATCTAGATAAGATTGAAATTCCGTTGAAAATAATAAGGTAGATTGATTATCGCGAGCGATGCGAGCGCGCCGGATCGACGTTTCGCAATTCGCGTGTGTGATTACGAAACGTCGACCCGGCGTCGATTCAGCGAAATTTTTGTTCTAATCTGCTTTATTTAAGGTAACTATCAAACAAATTTAAAACTAAAGTTCATTTACGATAAGTTTGCAATAATAAAACATGACAGATGTTTTACATCGTTGCCACGTTGTAATTTTTTTCCAGTTGTTGGCATAAAATTATGTTGATAAGTTGTCTATTGCCTAAGATTACATTCAACTCAAAAATAAGAGCAGAAATTATAAAATTTTGATGATTGAATACATGAATTAACCAATCTGCCTCTGAGACGCATAACTATAAACAATTGCACTCCTTTCTATGAATAGAAGACTAAATGGTAATAAAAGTGCTATCTATACTTAATAGTCAGACCTCTGTACTCACTGATTTCTTCAAAACCAGCTTGTGTCTGAGTGTAGCGTAGAAAGTTTTTACAGCATTGTATCCAGGAGTTGATTAAACAAACAAAAAGGAAAAGTACACACTTATAAAATATATTTATTCACTTAAATTATCACTCTCATCGTCGCTAATGTTAGTATCTATTATTAGAGTATTTATATCTTCTCTTTCAAATACTACTTCTCTATCCCAACACAACTGACTTAGCTCTTCAGTATGACATATAGTCTCTGCCCATACTTCGGGTGTTACTTTTCCTAAAGTCTCTTTCCATGTGGCCAGTGATTTTTCTGCCAAACGACCATCTGTGCCCACATGATCTCTATAATAATTTTTAGTTATACCCCAAATGTGCTCTATGGGATTAAACATACAGTGATATGGAGGAAGGCGAAGCACTTGATGTCCATATTTTTCTGCCAATGAATTGGTTTCATATTCCACTGGTTTCTTATTTCTAAAAGATACAATAGTTCAGTGACACTTGGAAAAAACAAAATCCCTTTAATGTATAAGTTGTGTCTTTACATCTATTTATATATAAACTTACCGTTTAACTAATTCCTACAACTGTGGTTTAAGAAAAGTTTGTTTGAAAACAATATTATTCTTTGTTAACCATCCTTTAATATCTTCCTTTTTAAAAGCTGTTGTTGGAGCTTTATTTAATATGCTGCTATGGTAGCTAGCATTATCCATAACAATAACAGAAGGTTGTTCGAAATTTACCAACAGTTTATGTTCAAACCAGTCTAGGAAGTTTTTGGAGTTCATTTCACCATGATAATCTATATTTTGAGTTTTAGATGAAAATACCAACTCTGCTCCAGGTATAAACCCACTAGTACAGCCAGCATTAACCACAATATATCTGAAAATATAAAACATTTGTAATACATTATGCTATAGTAACAATATATTTTAATACCTTGCACCACCAACTTTGGTCTTTTTCACACTCTTAATATCTAAATCTGGCCAAGAACGTCCAATAGTACCATCTTTAAATATCCAAGTTTCATCTAGAAAGACAAATTGGTACAAGTCTTGATTTTTCAGTTTCACATAATCGTGCAAAAATTGAATGCGTTTCATTACAACTGTTGGTAACTCCATTAAACCACGACGTGGGTCATCTTTTCTATATTTGAAACCAATCTTCAGAAGTATTTTTCAAAGAGACGTCTCGCAACCACTGAACAGTTCTTTTCGTTGGAGTGTCTCTTCCAATGTTTTTAACGTTATATGTTCCTCTGAAATATAAAGATCGAAATAGTCAATGTACATTTCATTAGTAGATACAAATGTCATCAGTATGGTAACTGATTTCAGGATCACCCTGTATCATAATATAAGAATGTTGAGTAGCATCAAAACACATAATCTCCATATGTTAGTACCAGCTTAAATGTTTATCGAACTAATTGGAAACTATTACAGATTTTTACCAAATCAGAAATTATGCATCAAATTTACTTAAATATTGACATAGGTGTATATACCTATTTTAAATTATCAACGAAACCTTCATAGCGTCTCAAAAGAAACACAAAGCACATTATGAGAAATTAAATTATTCTAAGAATAATATGTCTGCTCATGTAAATGGTAGCATATCACCCTGTACTGGATCATGAATCAATGAAATATGTCTACTTGTTGTAATTTTCTAAAGATATTCACTTACTGTTTTTATACATGTCATAGACAACATTCCTAAATGCATTTTGGTCAAACTCATCAATATCCACAACAGGTTTGGCACGTTGTTGTTTTTTTGGTGGGCTTTTCAGTATTTAACATCTGTTAACTTGAGCTGCAATGTGATTAACTGTTGGAACACTGATTTTCAGGGCCTCGGCCACTCTCTGAAATTAAATGATAAAAAATATAACCTGAAATCTTGTTCTTTTAGTATTCAGTCGCTAATGTTAAAATATAATGAGGTAATAATGTATTTATTGAAAACTTACATCTCTCACAGAAGTAATAGGAATTAGCGGTCCACCGTAATATCGTTCTCTCTCAAAATATGATATTGGGGATGCTACCATCTCCTTGCAACCACTTGATAAAGACCTTAGGCATTGCGACGCAGTGTTCGATACTCTTTTTTAAATAGTTATGAAAATAACTGATTATATCATACACAGTAAATAACAAACTATAAAATGCGAATGAAAACGACAAACCAAAACAAGAAATTGATAAAATTGTCTGATTTTGACAACATAATGCCTGTATTCACCATTTTGTACTCTAATCATGATTAGGTAATTGTGATTAAATAAGTAATCATGATTAAGCCAAATCGCTATTCACCAAATTGTTGTTTGGTGAAATTAAGCAATCAGGGTTAAGTTTAATTTACAACTTGGCAACATCGATATTTTCTCAGTGTCACCACCCAAAATATGAATGTTTTAGCTTGAATTGGTAACACTTGCCATTTTTAACCTCACTAACCTCATTCTTCAGTGTTTTATTGTTGTTAATCTATTACTTTCAAATAATAAATGATAAATAAAGTAATCCATGTGTTTAAATCTTTAATTAAATCCAATATAAATATAATACGACAAATACATAACTTTTATGTGAAAAATTAAAAATAATAATTAATTAATTAATAATAATTAACTTAATTATTGACTTTTTATCCTATTAAAATAACCCAATCTACTCTAAGATATTAAAAAATTGATCAATAACAATCCGCCTATAATTCATTAAATTTTGATCATGATTTTCAGCAGGCATTGGTGGAATGTCCCCTTGTTCAATCAAATATTCCAAGATGTTCATGTCTATTTCATCAGGGTCAGGGTTTGGTGGTAAACCTTCCCCCATCCTTCGAGCACGATTGTGTAATACCCCTGTTGCAACAATTATTGGGAGAATATTTTCAATGGAACAACGCATACCATATGCTAAAACTGGGAACCTGCGTTTAATTATTCCATTTACTCTTTCCACTATGTTTCTGGTCCGCTTATGCGCCTCATTATATAAATGTTCTCCTATTGTTTGGGGGTTTAATAATGGGGTAAATAAAAATTTTCTCAAGGCATATCCACTATCACCTAAAACATCAAATATAATTCCTATTTTTACCCCTTTAACCAACAACTTAACAGTAAAGCTTCTGTTTAGCTACTAAGGTACTTTAAATTCAATATTTCAAGTAAGTAAACAGTGAAAAAAATATATTAGGAATGTTTGAAAGCTCTTTCATTAATAACATATGTGAATGCCACTGGCTAACTTCTATATAGTACCTTATTGAATAAACTGCTTGCTATAATAATAATCGTTCTAAACCCATTTTTATGTAAATTCAAAGTGGAATATTTTGAAAGCCACAAATTGACTCATCACTTGAAGAGTCAATGTGTCTGTCATGTTGCCAATTTTCAACAGAATTCTGAAAACCACATCTTTATTTGACTTTAAAAATATTTCACATCACATTTACATTAAAATTGTTTGGAACGCTTATTATAACCAATAGTTTAGATGATTTGCAATCCTTTGGTTTTGAATTACACCAGTTTTGCAATAAAGTTTTTAGAATATTTCTGAAAGACGTCTTCCGAAAAAAAATGCCAAGTTACCTAAAAGCAGGCCATCCCCAAACTCATTATTTTCAAAACGTCCTAAAATCCAGGAATTATTGAAAATTGTTGAATCATGGACTGAACCTGGCCACCTGGCTACAATGTCCATTATTTCCAACTCCGAATTTACCACCAACTGAGTATTAATGGAAAAATAATCTTTTCTATTTCTATAAACTTCGGCGTCATCACCACCTAAATATTTCAAAATGGGGATAGTTTTTTGATAATATTCATTTAGGGTTCTTAACAATATTATTGAAAATCATGACTTTATTGTTTTATAAGTAATGACTTATTGTACTGCCATGTAAGGTCATTTGAAAGATATATATACTTTTACTTTATATTAAATATACTTTAATGACTTACCAGGAGATTGGATTTTAACATGTGTGCAATCTATCACACCTATAACTCTAGGAAATCTGGACATTCTGTAAAATTTCTCCTGTGTTTGTAATTTCTGTTGATTTATTTCAGGCATAAATATATGCAGAGGTCTGGTACCCGCAATAGCTCTGCTTACTTTACTAATTATGCGGGAAGCAGTAGGTTGAGAACATCCAATGAAGTCACCAATGCTGATCTGATGCCCATTAGAGGCATAGTACCGCAGTGTCAACAAAAGCTGACTTATAGGACTTACTGGATTGTTACTAAAAAATTAAATAACCTTTTAATAAACTACTACCTACTTGGTATTTTATTTGGGACTCTCCATACTGGCAAATAATAGACCAGGTGTATTCATTGCTACTGGGGTAGTATGGTCATAATACTAATTACTAATTCATTATAAAAGAACAAATATAAGAGCCCTTACTTACATTCGATTATCATAGCTAAGCTGATCCTCAATTTCCTCTAGCACTTCAGCTACTGTAGGCTTGGTCAGCCTAAATCTTTTAAAAAAATTGTATTCATCCATAGTTTCAAAATAATTAGTTCTTTCCCAGTGAGCTCTAGGAAAGTCATCTGCAATAATGTCCATATTGTCCAAATCATCGTCGTACAGTTGGTCTTCAATATTTTCCATGTTCCAAAGAAAAAAACACCAATAATAAAAAACAAAAAATTGTAAGGCACAAGATAAAATTGTAGGTTATATACCGCGTGAATCTGTCACTTCTGTCAGAAAAAACAACGATTATCTTTAAAACCGCTCAAATTTGGCCGATTAAGTTAATTGTTGTTTAAGCACTAATTCTCTGATTAAAAAATTGGTGAATACCAAATTAGCTATTTAACCACAATTAAAAGTTAATTGTAGAAATTTGACTTTGGTGAATACGGGCATAAGTCTTGCAACCCCGAACACGGCAGCCAACTTTTGGACCGTAATTTCCCCCGTTATATATATAATTATTCCATTTACACTTTGGATATTTAAATTTTGTTCAGTGGCTGCAATTGTTACTACAAATGTCAAAATTGCAAACTTATCGTAAATGAACTATAACATAAAATTCGGAGAGTCGCGAAGTGCACTAGAACCCTACACTCTTCTAAAGTCACATGAAATGTGACATGTTGTCCTATGTCTCGGAAATACATAAATTAGAATCAATTTAATATTTACGAAAAAATATACCTCTTTGTATATCTCACTCGCTTCCTCTTTACTTTATTGACATATCCATTACAACGCCAACGAACACCATCAATGACGTTGAAATCCAGGACTTCAACAAAATACCCATTACAATTTGAAATGGGTTACTTAATTTTCCCATCTTTTGCAATCCCCCCCCCCCCAAATGGCGAATTTGAGATAAAATCTCGTTATTATTCCTCCATGTAAATATTTCGTCTAGATTAATATGATCCATTATTCGCAAACACAAAATAAAATAACATCTGTTTGCTCGGAATATTTTGACCGACGAGAAATATTAATCTGTGTATCTGTGATGTTGTGAGGTTATGTTGTAGTCACTAGATAATTCTCGTAGTGTTTTTCTTGATAACCTTTTATGTTTTTCATACAAACATTTAATTTTCACTTATCCATTCTCCATGTCTTTGTCAAAATTGACCGATATTGAGTTAGAAATTCGTTTATATCTATGGTTGGTCGGACCGTTCGTTAATAGCAATTTGCTCAGATTAATCTGTGATCACATGACCAAAAATCCGTCGCCTCTGCGATGCAAATACCGAACGTAGCTAAAAACAAATGTTCCAAATTATGTGACTCTAGACTCTACTTTCACTCACCTTGTATGGTCTCCACAATTACAGATATTCAGCAATTTTTTTTCAAGTAACTACCTAATAATGGCTGAATATGCTAGTGGGTACAAGTTTTACGACTAAGAGGAAACAGACCAAAACTTATGTCAGTCATATTACATGGAAATGTCAAAAGATATAATAATTGTGGAATTAAAAAAAGAATGTACAAGAAATGAATATCAATATCAGTGTTTTTTTAAACGTGTGTGTGAGAGGAATATAGTAAAAAGCAATTATAGTGTATCTAACATTGTGTAGAAGTTATAATGGATCATTTTAAAGCAGTTATAATATGACAATAAAACCAGTGCAGTGCTGATCTGAACTGATCTTCAAAAATTCAAAACTCGTTTTTGGTAAGAGAGCGCCGATTGCTTTTTCATTTTCGTGTTCAGCGACCTTCAATTAATTTTATAAAAATATTTCATCAAAATCCGAGTTGGTTCACTAAACTAGAATTTTACCGAAAAAAGTAGAAAATCGAATACTATCATGTGACCACCAGAAAGCTCTCGATCTCAGGACCATCGTGACGATATCAGTTTTTGTAAAAGTCTAGTTTAGTGAACCAACTCGCATTTTGATGAAATATTTTTATAAAATTAATTCAAGGTCGCTGAACACGAAAATGAAAAAGAAATCGGCGCTCTCTTACCAAAAACGAGTTATGAATTTTTGAAGATGAGTTCAGATCAGCACTGCACTGGTTTTATTGTCATATTATAACTGCTTTAAAATGATCCATTATAACTTCTACACAATGTTGGATACACTGTAATTGCTTTTTACTATATTCCTCTCACACACACGTTTAAAAAACACTGATATTGATATTCATTTCTTGTACATTCTTTTTTTAATTCCACAATTATTATATCTTTTGACGTTTCCATGTAATATGACTGACATAAGTTTTGGTCTGTTTCCTCTTAGTCGTAAAACTTGTACCTACTAGCATATTCAGCCATCATTAGGTAGTTACTTGAAAAAAAATTGCTGAATATCTGTAATTGTGGAGACCATACAAGGTGAGTGAAAGTAGAGTCTAGAGTCACATAATTTGGAACATTTGTTTTTAGCTACATTCGGTATTTGCATCGCAGAGGCGACGGATTTTTGGTCACGTGATCACAGAATAATCTGAGCAAATTGCTATTAACGAACGGCCCGACCAACCATAGATATAAACGAATTTCTAACTCAATATCGGTCAATTTTGACAAAGACATGGAGAATGCATAAGTGAAAATTAAATGTTTGTATGAAAAACACAAAAGGTTATCAAGAAAAACACTACGAGAATTATCTAGTGACTACAACATAACCTCACAACATCACAGATACACAGATAAATATTTCTCGTCGGTCAAAATATTCCGAGCAAACAGATTTACATCAGACTTATCTGAGCGGAATTACCGGACAATTCAGATTCACCTCCCCTACCTCTAGATGATAAACGAACGATTCAGACTAAAAAGATTGATCGGACGCAAATAACGAACGCAGCTTTTGTTTGTGCTAGACAGACGTTTGTTATTTTATTTTGTGTTTGCGAATAATGGATCATATTAATCTAGACGAAATATTTACATGGCGAAATAATAACGAGATTTTATCTCAAATTCTCCATTTGGGGGGGATTGCAAAAGATGGGGAAATTAAGTGCCCCATTTCAAATTGTAATGGGTATTTTGTTGAAGTCCTGGATTGCAACGTCATTGATGGTGTTCGTTGGCGTTGTAATGAATATGCCAATAAAGTAAAGAGAAAGCGAGTGAGATATACAAAGAGGTATATTTTTCCGTGAATATTAAATTGATTCTAATATATGTATTTCGGACACATAGTACAACATGTCACATTTTATGTGACTTTAGGAGAGTGTAGGGTTCTAGTGCACTTCGCGACCCTCGGAATTTTATGTTAGTTTTAAATTTGTTTGAAAGTTACCTTAAATAAAGCAGATTAGAACAAAAATTTCACTGAATCGACGCCGGGTCGACGTTTCGTAATCACACGCGCGAATTGCGAAACGGAAACGGAAATTCAATCTTATCTAGATCACTGAATTAGAAAATTTGGCTCAACTTTCGTTTAACTGAAATCAGTTATGGAAAAATTGAATGAACAGTTATCAACATACTGTGAAAAAGGCGCGCCGGATCGACGTTTCGCAATTCGCGCGCGCGATACTTCATTATTTCAAACGGAAATCCAATCTTGTCTAGATCTCTGAATTAGAAAATGTGGCTCAAAATTGAATGAACAGCTATCAACATACTGTGAAAAATGCGCGCCGGGTCGACGTTTCGCAATTCGCGCGCGTACATTAAATTTCTGTAAAAATACCTCCCTAGGATACAGATTTTTACATTATATTTTTAGAGCATCAATGCGATACAAATCCATTTTTGGCAAGTTCCCACTTGCCTTTGTGGAAAATTTTGGCATTTGTTCACATGTGGGCGAATAAAGATCCTCTAAGAAGAATGAGGAATGAGTTAAGGATGGCTCAACAAACTCTTGTTGATTGGGCTAGCTTCTGCAGAGAAGTAGTTTTTGATGCGTTTGTTTTAAAATCCTTTAAAATTGGAGGTCCGGGAAAGATGTAAGTATCTATTTGTACATAAACCATTTTTTTGCATTTTATGTATGGTCTAATTTTAATTTGAATATTGCAGTCTCGAGATAGATGAATCCAAATTTGGGAAAAGGAAATATCATCGAGGACATCAAGTTGATGGTGCTTGGGTATTTGGAGGATATGAGACAGGTTCTGGGGCGATATTCATGGTTGTTGTGGAGAATCGCATACTCTAAGATCCGTAAACTGGTGTCCATACAAATTCCATTGAGAGTTCATGGTAATATTCTATATTTTAATTATTAATATGATTTCTATATATATTTTTTTGTTTAAGGCGACATGCAAAAGCTGCTGGTCCATATGCCAATCGCCAAAAAGACTTTTTGGGGGGCTATTTGGCAAGATTTATATTTTTTTAAAAGTCAATGCGATCAATCAGGATCCATTGGTTGTTTTTTTGATGTTAGCCAGTGATATATGTATAATAGTTCTGATGAGGATCATTATTTGCCAATTGAACTCACTGAGGACAATGAGGAAGAAGACGTGGACTGGGATTTTTATTTCAATTAGTTGATTACAGACGGTCCCAGAACTAGTAGACTATGGGGTGGTTTTAATGAGGTCGGCTCTAGCTGGGATACCCCCAATGTTCCTCGAGGACTCTGCATTCAGGGTGTTTCGAGTGGGATTGGGACCCCGCGGGAGAGAATTCCACACTCAAGGGGAATGGCAGAACTAGTACCCAGGGCCTGAGTGCAGGTTTGCACCCATCAAAAAAAAAAGTTTGTAACGATGTTTTTTTTTCCGTTCAGAATTATTTTGTTTTAAAATATAATTACTCATTGAATATTGTTTACAACCCGTTATACCCTCTGACTATGTGTAAAAATAATTTGAATATAAAATATTTTCTCCGGGTTTTGGAATAAAAATTATAAGTTCACCGCGCTGCGATTCCAAAATCCATGTATTCCTCACTGCCACTAAATATAGAGTAGGTAGCGCGCAGGTCAAGCTGATCGAGAGAGGGGGATAGCGAGGCGAAGCCCTGAGAGTCGGAGAGTCGAGAGTAGAGTTCCGCATGGCCACGACTATAATTTGCTAGCTACCGTTCAGCGCTCCGTCTGCCGATTTGCTTTTGTTGTTTGATATTTCTCTTCATTTTTTTTGTAGTTTGTATTTTGATTTTTTTGTTTTAGTCATTTACTTTTATATAGATAAAAGTTGGAACCGTTGCTGTGAAGGTAAGAATTGATTGGAAACTATATATTTAAAATAGGTGGTCTTTTCAATCACTAATAAATAAAGTTTATTCCATTGCATTGGAATTATATTTTACAGTAAGATTCAGTATTTTCGTTTCATAGCAAATATTTCCGAACTCAAGTATAATTTCCTCTTGAAAATCCTTTGGTATTTATTCCCGACTTCCATTCCCGTCCCGATTGAAATATTGAGGAGTGCCAGGCGTCTGGCCACGGCTCTTTGATCTTTTAATTCGTAAAGCCGTTCTAAATTGAAATCTTGAGGGGTGCCAGGCGTTTGGCCAGGGCCCTTTGATATTTTAGTTTAAGGACCAAACCCTTTGGTATTTGTTCCCGACTTCCAATCGCGTCCCGATTGAAATATTGAGGAGTGCCAGGCGTCTGGCCAGGGCGCTTTGATCTTTTAATTCGTAAAGCCGTTCTAAATTGAAATCTTGAGGGGTGCCAGGCGTCTGGCAATGGCCCTTTGATATTTTAGTTTAAGGACCAAACCCTTTTGTATTTATTCCCGACTTCCATTCCCGTCCCGATTAAAATATTGAGGAGTGCCAGGCGTCTGGCCAGGGCTCTTTGATCTTCTAATTCGTAAAGCCGTTCTAAATTGAAATCTTGAGGGGTGCCAGGCGTCTGGCCAGGGCCCTTTGATATTTTAGTTTAAGGACCAAACCCTTTGGTATTTGTTCCCGATTTCCAATCCCGTTCCGACTGAAATATTGAGGAGTACCAGGCGTCTGGCCAGGGCTCTTTGATATTTTAATTCGTAAAGCCGTTCTAATTGAAATCTTGAGGGGTGCCAGGCGTCTGGCCAGGGTCCTTTGATATTTTAATTCAAGGACCGGATCCTGCAGTTTTCCCGATTAAAGCTTCTTTGACATTTTATAATTCCCAAACCAGAAAACCTTTCGTATTATTTCTCCCGATCCCACCAAATATAATGTTTTAATATTACTATTTTTTCTACCTACCGGGTGCATCAAAAGTGATGGCACATCTAATAACATATTATCCGGTGTATTTATTTTATTATAAACCTGTTTAGCGAAAAGACCCCTAACATTTAAGTTTGATTTCACCGTTTCTTTTCTATATAAAACCATTTTTTTATGCTTATAAACCTCTCTTGCTTATGTCCTGCCCGCTTCGTCTCTAATTTGCGCATGTTAATTGTACATATAGTTTGCTTACATATTTGTGCGTTTGGATACCAGAGTATTGTCGCTTTTTCTTGTATAATAGTGTTTTTTTTTTATTACTGTTATAACGGCTTCAGACACCCACAACCATTGTATATACTATTGAGGGTAGGTGTAATAAAACTTAACTGAACCTGTGTGTTTTTCTGACCTGCTGTAGAGTGTAGAGGTTCCCTACAGTAGAATAGTTGCTTAGCTGCACGAATTTTGCTTTCCCGCATCGTGGGCCAGGAGTGTAAACTTTTGTTTCAGGAACAGCAAGGACCACTACCCCGGCCGGTTTGGATATAACTAGACCCCTGGAAATTACCGTACCTCCATCTGAGGCTACCTGGAACTCTTGACGATTGAAGTCAAGGGGCCGTGGAGTTAACCACGTTAAAAATCTGGCGCCCGAGAAAGTGTAAGGTTTCGAAGGTGTCAAAAGTGGCGTGCCCTGTTGGTAAAATCCAAAGGGTAGGTAAAACGCCTCACAAGTTTGGCGCCCGAGCAGGGACCTCATCGTTATATTTATAGCTTGTTTATTTGTAATTTTTTTTGTTTTTTTTGTAAAGAGTAAGGTTTATGGTACACTGTCTTCTTGTGCTGCGAAGCTGCGAAGATTGAAGAGGAAAAGAAGAGTTGAGATAGACATACGAACCGGACTAGTTATCGCTGTCTAGGCGAAATAACGTTTTATGTCTAGAGAAAACTCTGAAGATATTGACTCTTTTTGATCAAGGAGGAGCGGAAAAATCCGAATCTGATATATTGGTACCGTCCCAATTACCGACCTTAAGTTCCGTGGATGTAGACACAGACCATCGAGTAAGTTGGGTATATTTACTGAAAAACGAGGGTCTGTCTTACTATCCAATTAAAAAAGAGAAATTTATCGGTTGCTGGAACCGTTCCTAACAAACGGAAAAGACTCGTCAACTTTTTAAGACGAATGAATCGAGGAGATCCTGCCGCGTTTATAGAAAGGATTGAGGAAATCTGTACGGCTAATAATCTCCAGAAAGATAATCTGCTTCCTGTGTTACCGGAATTACTGTCAGGTGAACCGGCATTTTGGTACCGTAACAACCGCAGCAGGTACACAACTTGGGACGAATTTGAAACGGACTTCCGAATCTTCTTCTATCCCGTCAACCATGAAGTTGACTTAGAAGCCGAGATTGGCCGACGTCTACAAAGAAGGAATGAATCCATGGCTACCTACATTACCGAACTACAAACTCTCATGCGAAGACATGGGAAGCCAACTCCTGAACAGCAGTTAGCATTGTTGTACCGTAACCTTTTGCCCGAATATCGTCTGCAAATTCGAAAAGGGGCTTTGATGACTTCTCCACATTTTGTCAAGTGGTAAGGGAATATGAGGTCCTCAGGAAGGAACTCCAGAATGTACCCAGCCACAGTGGACCGAACCGTGGATCAACCCGTCCCCAGACGATAAGTACAGCAAGATATGGACCGACCCATAACTCGAATCCTGGTCCGTACAGAGAGCCCATTCCCGGTACTAGCCAACCGACATCATCCGATACTCCTCGCGGTCCGCCGCGGGATACTACTCAACAACCGTCTGGCTCATCAACCCGTCAACCAATCTGTTTCCGCTGCGGTGAATCTGGACACTACCGAAGCAACTGTCAGAACCCTCAGAAGATATTTTGTTCTCGTTCCCATAAGGAAGGGGTATTTTCCCGAGACTGTTCCTGCAGGAGGCAGGAAAACTAATCCGAAGCTGTCCCGAAGAGAGGCCGACACAGCTTCCGCAAATATTGGCCTCTCATGCTGAAACGCCAGAAGAAATGACCGATTTCCGACCGCACATCGACGTCGAAAGTGGAAACTATAAGTTTAAAGCCCTGTTGGATACTGGAGCCGCAAAATCATACATCGGTGATCAAGTAGCTAAGACATTTTCCAAAAGAGAGCAAACCACCGACCGTCAAGCTACGAGGGCACGTTTAGCTAATGGAAATTTAGTCTCTATCACCGACACTTATGAGCTAAAATTGAAGATCCATGACGTCATTATGGAAGGTCCGTTCGATCATTTCCCCGGTCTAATAACTGATATTGTGTTAGGACACGATGTCCTCCAAAAGTATAATTTCCGTTTGGAACTAGGAACCGGGAAAATATACATGAATGATACACTAGTGAAGCGTTCACAATTAGCCAGTCCTGTTGGAGTATTGGAGGAAGTGAACCCGCTCACGAAAGAAATCGATGCTGCTATACCGCTACTAAGATTGGAAAATACCAACAATCATCTCTCAGAAGACCGCTGTTCTGAAAATCAATCTGTTTCTGAAGTCTCTGCGTCTTCCCAGGTGTTAGGGGTTGACAAGGAGCAATCTGTTTCTGAGGTCTCTGCGTCTTCCCTGATGTTAGGGGTTGACAAGTAGCAATCTGTTTCTGAGGTCTCTGCGTCTTCCCTGATGCTAGTGGAGGACAAAGAGCAATCTGTTTCTGAAGTCTCTGCGTCTTCCTTGGTGTTAGGAGTTGACAAGGAGCAACTTGTTTCCGAAGTCTCTGCGTCTTCCCTGGAGTTAGGGGTTGACAAGGAGCAATCAGTTTCTGAAGTCTCTGCGTCTTCCCTGGAATTAGGGGTTGACAAGGGGCAACTTGTTTCCGAAGTCTCTGCATTTTCCCTGGAGTTAGGGGTTAACAAGGAGCAATTTGTTACTGAAGTCCCTGCGTCCTCTCTGGTGTTAGGGGTCGATAAGGACCAACCCGTTTCTGAATTATCTGCGTTCTCCCTGGAAGATTTAGGGAATGACGAGAATTTTGGTTATATAGGATGTCCGTTGGAAACAATAACGCCGATTTTGGAAAGGAATTTATCAAAATAACAGACAGATAGACTGAACATTTTCCTAAGCCGAGAGTTGCCAAGGTTTGAGAAAATTCAAGGCCCAACTACGCTAGTTGAGCACGAAATCCGTTTGCTTCAACCCCGTCCGATCAAACAGAGATACCGGCCGCAGAACCCAAGAATGCAAGAAATTTGTAACGCCGAGGTAGACATGATGTTACAAGAAGGAGTGATAGAACCCTCCACCAGTCCGTGGAGTTCTCAGATTGTAATAGTAAAGAAGAAAGATGGGAAAAACCGGTTTTGTATTGACTTCCGTAAAGTTAATGAAGTAACCATGAAGGATGCATACTCTCTTCCATTTATCAATGCTATCCTGGATAAGCTGCGAAAAGCCAAATATATTTCCAGTTTGGATTTGAAGAGTGGGAATTGGCAGGTCCCGTTGACACCAGAAAGCAAACCTATTACCGCCTTCACCGTACCGGGACATGGATTATTTCAATTCACGGTTTCACCATTTGGACTACACTCTGCACCAGCCACTTTCCAGAGACTGGTTGATCAACTTATAGGACCAGATTTGGATCCATATGAATTTGCTTACCTGGATGACATCATCGTTCTGGGAGAAACGTTCGAGCAGCATTTGGAAAATTTATCTGAAGTGTTCCGTCGATTACGAGGAGCACAACTAAAATTGAATCCGGAAAAATGTCATTTCTGTTTACCATCTATGAAGTATTTGGGCCATGTCATTACTGGAGATGGAATCCGTACCGATCCCGAAATGGTAGAAAGCATAGTTAAGTTTGCTGCCCCAAAGAATGTCCGAGAATTAAGGAGATTTTTGGGAGTTGCCTCCCTCATGGTATAGAAGGTTTGTTCCGTCCTTTTCGCAGAATGTTGCTCCGTTAACAAAGTTGCTTCTCAAATCTCAGCGATGGAAATGGACTGAAGACCAAGAAACCGCTTTTACTAAAATTAAAACTTGTCTGTCGGAAGCTCCTGTATCAAGCTGTCCCGATTTCAGTATACTATTCACACTACAGACCGATGCCACCGAGTATGGGTTGGGAATAGCCCTTACCCAGCAGAAGAATGGACATGAACACGTCGTAGCGTATGCAAGCCGCACTTTGAGTCCTGCCGAGAAAAATTACTCCGTCACAGAAAAAGAATATCTTGCCGTTGTATGGGGGATTGAAAAGATGCGTCCTTATTTAGAGGGCTACCATTTCACGGTTGTTACCGATCATCAGTCCCTTAGATGGTTACATTCCATAGCTAGTCCATCCGGACGTATAGCACGATGGAGTATCTTTCTGCAACAATATGACTTCGAGATACAGTATTGTAAAGGTGCGCTAAACCGTGTGGCAGTCGCTCTATAGAGAAATCCACTACCCGCCAGTCCTGGAGTCGATCAACCGTCTGCACTTTGTTTGGCCGATTTACCTATCGAATGTTCATTGTACCGGAATAAAAAGGAAGAAGTCCTGAAGGAACCAGACAAGTTCCCTGACTACTGCATCAAAGAAGGCCGTTTGTACCGTCATTTTTGGGATATAAATGATTTAAGAGAACCTGAGATGAGTCCATGGTCCATGGAAACTTTGCATAGCAAAATCCGACAGAACCCGAGTCCTCCAAGAGAACCATGATGCTCCTAATGCAGGGCATCTGGGAATTGCTAAGACCATTACTCGTAAAGCTAGATCATACTATTGGCCTGGAATGTTTCGAGACATCACCAAGTACGTTCGCCGGTGTTTACAATGCCAGAAGTACAAACCGTCACAACAGAAACCTCCAGGAAAGATGCAGCCATCTCCAAACCAACGACCATGGGATACCGTTAGTTCCGATATCATTGGACCATTGCCGCGAAGCAAGAAGGGTAACTGCTATATTGTAATGTTCCAGGACCGATTCACCAAGTGGGTACAATGTAAACCGTTAAGGAATGCTACTGCTAGTAGCATCAGAACCGCATTTTATGAAGAAATACTGACTATATTTGGATGTCCCCGTACAGTTTTAACCGATAATGGAACTCAGTATAATAGTACACTGTTCAAGAGTATGTTAAAATAATTGGGAATTCGTCATCGTTTCACACCCCCGTATACGCCTCAAGCTAATCCGGTGGAAAGAGCCAATCTAACGTTGAAAACGATGATTGCGAAGATCACCGAGACTGGGATATAAGATTAGCCGATTTGAAGTTTGCGATGAACAATTCCAAACACGATTCTACCGGGTTTTCACCTGCCTTTTTAAATTTTGAACGAGACCCGATATCCCGAAATCCCTCAGGAAGGAAACTGAAGATAATCCGGAGAACGAGTCATGAAAAGATGCTGAAACGGAAAACCCCGTCGAGGAAGATGCAAAACCGCATCTCTTGAGACTTGATAAATTACAAGAGTGTTTTGATCTTGCCCGTTTTAATCTGTCCAGAGCATTCACCAGTCAAAACCATTATTACAATTTACGCCGTCGAGACTGGAAATGCACGCTGGGAGATAAAGTTATGAAAAAGGAAAAAACTTTGTCGTCAGCTGTTGATCATGTAGCTGCGAAATTAGCCCCGAAATACTCTGGGCCATATGAAGTTGTACGCGTCGTTTCACCGGCAGTATATGATTTAAGAGACGAAAACGGCAAGCGATATAACCGTATACATATTAAGGATTTAAAACCCTCAACCATTTAAGTTTATTTCAGAATGAAACCGAGGTGTGACGCACCACCCCGAAGGAGTGAGCCGATTTCCTGCCGCAACCCCCGCGAGGACCTACTAGAGCGACAGCGCAAGGAGAAAGCCCGGACCGAGAAGGCCAAAGAGGCCGCCCGAAGGCTAAGAAAGACGCCAACGCTCTGCGACTATGAGGTCGTGGACCTCACCGCCACGACTCCTTCAACCGGCTCTCCCGAACCAGAAGTTGAAGACATTTTTCTGGACTCCGCCTTCGACTTCATCGACGAGTTCGATTTCGACATCCCTATAGAAGCGGAGGTGGAGCAGAACTTCGACCCAGGGGTGTTCGACATAGACCCCTACATACCGGGGAGCACATCTCCGTTCTCACCCCCACCACCGGAGACCGGGTTGCACCGGGAAGCTTATCTGGTGTGCACCCTGTACGAAAGAACGACCGTACGCAGTATGGACCCGGACTGCCAAATCACCGAGAACGTGACTGAAACAGTATCTCAGTACCACTCCGGGGTTCACCATACCTTCACCCCGGACAGCCAGATTCACGAGGCACCAAGCGTAGCCACGGCAATAGAAGATGCCCCGGAAACCCGACTAGAAACGACTCCGAAACCGCGAGACCACCAAACAGAAAGGGATGAGGTCCTGGAATTCGCCCTGCAACACCCGCGCTCTCAAGCGTGGCCCAGAGAGAGGGCGAAACGAGCCGCGTTCCTACGACCCCGTACCGCTCCACCCACGCGGTGGCATATCGTCCGAATGAAAGGACCGGATGGCCGAAGGTAGGGATGGGAAGGTCACGAAAGACCCGTTCTCAAAGACCGAATCAGTTCCAAGACCCGGTGATTGGTTCAATCACGTTCTGTGACCCTGTCGTTCGAGTGAACTGAACCAGAACCAGCTGTTGTAGCTGTAGTATAAATACGCGTTCTAAGGTTGATCATAGAGTCTCTCTCGTTCACACATTTATAGGAAATAAAATTTATTTTAATGTTTGATAAAATTTTCAAGAGTAAATATTTTTTATTTGTGTTATATTTTGTTCATTTATACGTTTATGTTTTAATTTGACAAAAAATACAAACTATTTCAATTTTTGGATTGTTATTCACAAATTAAGTCATTCATCATTCATCCACTCTAATGAAGGTTCATAAGCAGACGTGAAGTTTAATAAATAAATGAATATGAAAATCTGCATAATAATTTATGCCGTTCATTTCATTCACATCATGAAACGATGGAACAAATAAACAAGGTCATATGAACGAATCTTCAAGAACGGGTCATTTTAATGATTGATCTGGAAGACCCGGGTCACCAAAATGAGCCGGGTCTTACCATCACTAGCCGAAGGCACAATATTCCGATAACCCCTCCCCCACCGTGAAAGTGAAACAGTTTTTTTTGTTTTGTTTAGTTAACCGCCAGCAACAGGATTAAGTTTTGTATGGTGCGTACAAATTGAAAGAAGGATGTTGGTTTGTTTTTTTAAGAATCTTGAGGATTTTATTTTTATTTTCTTTTGTCTACTCTATAGCCTTTGGCAAAGAACATTTATTTATTTTACCATATTTCCAATGTTAAGTTAGCCGAATACTCTTGTTTTGTTTTTTGTTGTTTTCCGTAACTAGAGGCAAACGTACGAACCCCCCGGTGACGTAGGGCAGGATCACCATAACCCTCCGACCCCACCGAATTAATGATTAACTTTGTTTGTTCTGTTATAGTTAATATCAGACCGAAAACCAAAAGGCAAAATGGACTCTTGTTCCGAATCATCCATTGAAGTATTAAGTCTTTATGACACCGCCGATAGCCTCTCCGATGATACGGAGGATCTATCCATACGCTTCGCTAAATAAAACCCAGTAAAAAAGGTTTCAGAAAAGATTAAGGAAACCGTTGAAATTCCCCGGATACAGCAGCAACACAAAGGTTGCTATTCCCAATCCGATGTCCCTTTTCCGCGAACCAAAAGGAAGCGAAGCCACCCGGAATCGGAGAGCTTCATATGCATCACCAATGACCTTTGTTGGAGATGTGGAACATCTGGCCACAACCGACATGATTGTACCCGTCGAGCTATCATATTCTGCTCCCGATGTGGGAGAGTGGGGAAAATGTCTCGGGACTGTCTATGTGACCGGACTACCGTCCGTTCACGAGCTATGAGACCGATGAAGTCCGTAGCCGTCCAGGCTCCCCAAGTGACGCGTTCTCATTCCCGTCAACGACGTGGAACCCAGGAAAAGGGTGTTCAATGCGACCTATGTACGTGTTCCATGTCACCACTACCGACAACCAACCGCCTTCATGAAAGATACTCCCGCCTACGCCGGAATATCAGGGCCCGAGGATTTGGACCAAGCTCCGGAGTTCGTAGCAGAGGCTACCGACTCTAAATACCACTACATAAAATAAGTCCGGATTATTCCGGCACAAAGACTGCATTTAGTTTTAGGAAATTTGTAATATTATTATAGTTATTTCTTAGGTAGTAGGTTATAGGAAAAAAATGTAAAGCACGAAAGCGATGCTTGCGTCCTTTTTTTTTTTACCGAAGTAAGGGGGGGATGTAACGAGGTTTTTTTTTTCGTTAAGAATTATTTTGTTTTAAAATATGATTACTCATTGAATATTGTTTACAACCCGTTATACCCTCTGACTATGTGCAAAAATAATTCAAATATAAAATATTTTCTCCGGGTTTTGAAATAAAAATTATAAGTTCACCGCGCTGCGATTCCAAAATCCATGTATTCCCCACTGCCACTAAATATAGAGTAGGTAGCGCGCGTGTCAAGCTGATCGAGAGAGGGGGATAGCGAGACGAAGCCCTGAGAGTCGGAAAGTCGAGAGTAGAGTTCGGCATGGCCACGACTATAGTTTGCTAGCTACCGTTCAGCGCTCCGTCTGCCGATTTGCTTTTGTTGTTTGATATTTCTCTTTATTTTTTTTTGTAGTTTGTATTTTGATTTTTTTGTTTTAGTAATTTACTTTTATATAGATAAAAGTTGAAACCGTTGCTGTGAAGGTAAGAATTGATTGGAAACTATATATTTAAAATAGGTGGTCTTTTCAATCACTAATAAATAAATAAATAAAGTTTATTCCATTGCATTGGAATTATATTTTACAGTAAGATTCAGTATTTCCGTTTCATAGCAAATATTTCCGAACTCAAGTATAATTTCCTCTTGAAAATCCTTTGGTATTTATTTCCGATTTCCAATCCCGTCCCGATTGAAATATTGAGGAGTGCCAGGCGTCTGGCCAGGGCTCTTTGATCTTTTAATTCGTAAAGCCGTTCTAAATTGAAATCTTGAGGGGTGTCAGGCGTCTGGCCAGGGCCCTTTGATATTTTAGTTTAGGGACCAAACCCTTTGGTATTCATTCCCGACTTCCATTCCCGTCCCGATTGAAATATTGAGGAGTGCCAGGCGTCTGGCCAGAGCTCTTTGATATTTTGATTCGTAAAGCCGTTCTAATTGAAATCTTGAGGGGTGCCAGGCGTCTGGCCAGGACCCTTTGATATTTTAATTCAAGGACCGGATCCTGTAGTTTTCCCGAATAAAGGTTCTTTGACATTTTATAATTCCCGAACCAGTATTCTTTCTCCCGATCCCACCAAATATAAAGTTTTAATATTACTATTTATTCCACCTACCGGGTGCATCAAAAGTGATGTCACATCTAATAACATATTATCCGGTGTATTTATTTAATTATCAACCTGTTTAGCGAAAAGACCCCTAACATTTAGATTTGATTTCACCGTTTCTTTTTTATATAAAACCATTTGGATACCAGAGTATTGTCGCTTTTTCTGGTATAATAGTGTTTTTTTTATTATTATTATAACGGCTTCAGACAGCCACAACCATTGTATATACTATTGAGGGTAGGTGTAATAAAACTTAACTGAACCTGTGTGTTTTTCTGACCTAATGTAGAGTGTAGAGTTTCCCTATAGTAGAATAGTTGCTTAGCTGCACGAATTTAGCTTTCCCGCATCGTGGGCAAGGAGTGTAAACTTTTGTTTCAGGAACAGCAAGGACCACTACCCCGGCCGGTTTGGATATAACTAGACCCCTGGAAATTACCGTACCTCCATCTGAGGCTACCTGGAACTCTTGACGATTGAAGTCAAGGGGCCGTGGAGTTAACCACGTTAAAAATCTGGCGCCCGATAAAGTGTAAGGTTTCGAAGGTGTCAAAAGTGGCGTGCCCTGTTGGTAAAATCCAAAGGGTAGGTAAAACGCCTCACAAGTTGGATTAGGTTAGGAAAATATAGGAAAAATATAAAAGAAAGGGGAAATGTATCAACCTGATAAGAAGCGATTGCGATTTCACTTTGATCTGTGTTAGTTGGTCGGGAAGCGATATTAGTAGAATCTTCAAATTTTCTAAAAAGGGGAGACAGTTTCTAATAACCAAGTCTTATAATATTAGCAGTATGTTCAAAATTTTATTTGGAATTACACCTGCAGCAACTATTTTCGTTGTCAACAGTGTTTATAGAGACCGAACAACTGAGGAGGTAATTTTTTTGAAGAATTAATTGATGTGTGTAATTCAGAGAAAAAAAATTGTTCAACATCCTCAATGATCAAATTTAATGGTTCATTATCCTTTAAATAAATGATAAATATCAACCAAACTTATCTCAAAACTAACCATCTTTCTAAAATCATCATCTCTCAAAATTTGAAAAAAAATTTTACAACTGTAATACAGCGCCAGCTATCGGAAAAATAGGTGTATGTTCATGATGTTCATCTTGTTTATATCTTCTATGTCACGATCATGATATCGAAAATATTCAGCAACTAATTCAAGTAGCTAAATATCTAATGGCTGAATATGCTATTAGGTACAAGTTGTACGACTAAGAGGAAACAGACCAAAACCTATGTCAGTCATATTACATGAAAATGTCAAAAGATATAATAATTGTGGAATTAAAAAAGAATTTACAAGAAATGATTATCAATATCAGTGTTTTTTAAATAAGTGTGAGAGGAGTATCGTAAAAAGCAATTATAATGTATCTAACATTGTGTAGAAGTTATAATGAATCATTTTAAAGCAGTTATAATATGGCAATGAAACCAGTGCAGTGCTAATCTGAACTCATCTTCAAAAATTCATATCTCGTTTTTGGTAAGGGAGCGCCGATTTTTTTTTCATTTTCGTGTTCAGCGACCTCAAATTAATTTAAAAAAAATATTCCACCAAAATCCGCGTTGGTTCACTTAACTAGAATTTTTCCTCAGTTTTCGCATATCACCCTCAATAACGGAGAAATTAGCGACTGAAGGGGTGAAAAAAGTCGAAAATCGAATACTATCATGTGACCACTCTAAAGACAGCTCTCGATTTCAAGATTATCGTGACGAGATTAGTTTTCGCATATCACCCTCCATAACGGAGAAATAAGCGATTGAAGGGGTGAAAAAAGTCGAAAATCTAAAACCTATCATGTGACCACTCTAAAGAAAGCTCTTGAACCTAGGATCATCGTGACGAGATTAGTATTCGCATATCACCGTCCATAACGGGGAATTGAGCGATTGAAGCGATGAAAAAAGTCGAAAATCTGAAACCTATCATGTGACCACTCTGAAAAAAGCTCTCGATCTCAGGATCATCGTGACGAGATCAGTTTTCGCATATCACCCTCCATAGCAGGGAAATTAGCGATTGGAGAATACTATCGTGTGACCACTCTAAAGGAGGCTCTCGATCTCAGGATCATCGTGACAAAATTAGTTTTCGCATATCACCCTTCATAACGGGGGAATGAGCGATTGAAGGGGTGAAAAAAGTCGAAAATCGAATGCCATGATGGGACCACTCTAAAAATAGCTCTCGATCTCAGGATTATAGTGACCAGATTAGTTTTCGCATATCACCCTCCATAACGGAGAAATTAGTGATTTAAAGGGTGAAAAAAGTCGGAAATCGAATACTATCATGTGTCCACTCTAAAGATAGCTCTCGATCTCAAGATTATCGTGACGAGATTAGTTTTCGCATATCACCCTCCATAACGGGAAATGAGCAATTGAAGGTGTAAAAAAAGTCGAAAATCTAAAACCCATCATGTGACGACTCTAAAAAAAGCTCTTGAACTTAGGATCATCGTGACGAGATTAGTATTCGCATATCACCCTCCATAAAGGGGAAATGAGCGATTGAATGGTGAAAAAAGTCGAAAATCGAATCCAATCATGTGACCACTCTAAAGGAGGCTCTCGATCTCAGGATCATCGTGACAAAATTAGTTTTCACATATCACCCTTCATAACGGGGGAATGAGCGATTGAAGGGGTGAAAAAAGTCGAAAATCGAATACTATCATGTGACCACTCTAAAGACAGCTCTCGATTTCAAGATTATCGTGACGAGATTAGTTTTCGCATATCACCTTCATAACGGAGAAATAAGCGATTGAAGGGATGAAAAAAGTCGAAAATCTAAAACCTATCATGTGACCACTCTAAAGAAAGCTCTTGAACCTAGGATCATCGTGACGAGATTAGTATTCGCATATCACCGTCCATAACGGGGAATTGAGCGAATGAAGGGGTGAAAAAAAACGAAAATCTAAAACCTATCATGTGACCACTCTGAAGAAAGCTCTCGATCTCAGGATCATCGTGACGAGATCAGTTTTCGCATATCACCCTCCATAGCGGGGAAATTAGCGATTGGAGAATACTAAGGTGTGACCACTCTAAAGGAAGCTCTCGATCTCAGGATCATCGTGCCGAGATTGGTTTTCCCATATCACCCTCCATAACGGAGAAATGAGCGATCGAAGGAGTGAAAAAAGTCGAAAATCGAATACTATCATGTGACCACTCTAAAGACAGCTCTCGATTTCAAGATTATCGTGACGAGATTAGTTTTCGCATATCACCTTCATAACGGGGAAATGAGCGATTGACGAAGTGAAAAAGGTCGAAAATCGAATACTTTCATGAGACACCTCTAAAAAAAAGCTCCCGATCTCAGGATCATCGTGACGAGATTAGTTTTCGCATATCACCCTCCATAACGGAGAAATAAGCGATTGAAGGGATGAAAAAAGTCGAAAATCTAAAACCTATCATGTGACCACTCTAAAGAAAGCTCTTGAACCTAGGATCATCGTGACGAGATTAGTATTCGCATATCACCGTCCATAACGGGGAATTGAGCGATTGAAGGGGTGAAAAAAGTCGAAAATCTAAAACCTATCATGTGACCACTCTGAAGAAAGCTCTCGATCTCAGGATCATCGTGACGAGATCAGTTTTCGCATATCACCCTCCACAGCGGGGAAATTAGCGATTGGAGAATACTATCGTGTGACCACTCTAAAGGAGGCTCTCGATCTCAGGATCATCGTGACAAAATTAGTTTTCGCATATCACCCTTTATAACGGGGGAATGAGCGATTGAAGGGGTGAAAAAAGTCGAAAATCGAATACTATTATGTGACCACTCTAAAGAAAGCTCTCGATCCCAGGATCATCATGTCTAGATGAGTTTTCGAATATCACCCTCTATAGCGGTGAAATGAGCGGTTGGAGGAGTGAAAAAAGTCGAAAATCGAATACTTTCATGTGACCACTCTAAAAAAAGCTCCTGATCTCAGGATCATCGTGACGAGATTAGTTTTCGCATATCACCCTCCATAACGGAGAAATAAGCGATTGAAGGGGTGAAAAAAGTCGAAAATCTAAAACCTATCATGTGACCACTCTAAAGAATGCTCTTGAACCTAGGATCATCGTGACGAGATTAGTATTCGCATATCACCGTCCAAAACGGGGAATTGAGCGATTGAAGGGGTGAAAAAAGTCGAAAATCTAAAACCTATCATGTGACCACTCTGAAGAAAGCTCTCGATCTCAGGATCATCGTGACTAGATCAGTTTTCGCATATCACCCTCCATAGCGGGGAAATTAGCGATTGGAGAATACTATCGTGTGACCACTCTAAAGAAAGCTCTCGATGTCAAGATCATCGTGACGAGATTAGTTTCCGCATGTCTCCCTCCATAACGAGGAAATCTGGCGATTGAAGGGGTAAAAAAAGTTGAAAATCTAAAACCTATCATGTGGCTACTCTAAAGAAAGCTCTTGAACCATCCTTGAATCATCCTAACGAGATTAGTATTCGCACATCACCTTCCATAACGGGGAAATGAGCGATTGAAGGGGAGAAAAAAGTCGAAAATCTAAAACCTATCAAGTGACCTCTCTAAAGAAAGCTCTCGATATCAGAAGCATTGTGACGAGATTGGTTTTCGCATATCACCCACAATGACGGGGCAATGAACGATTGAAGGGGTGAATAAAGTCGAAAATCGAACACTATCATGTAACCATTCTAAAGAAAGCTCTAGTTTTCAAGATTATCGTGACGAGATTAGTTTTCGCATCTCACCCTCCATAGCGGGGAAATGAGCGATCGAAGGAGTGAAAAAAACCGAAAATCGAATACTATCATGTGGCCACTCTAAAGGAAGCTCTCGATCTCAAGATCATCGTGACGAGATTGGTTTTCGTATATCACCCTCCATAACGGAGAACTGACCGATTGAAGGGGTGAAATAAAACTTTTTAACAGAAATTTAAAAAAATAAACTTACCTCATAAAAAATGTTGTTCCATTCTTTGTCGGTTGCTCCATTTCTTGAGCCCAACATTTAGTTAATACGTTTCGATCTGTTTCCGTTAAACCTGCAACAGGTGGAGCTACATAATTAGATATTTCCACCATTTCTGGAACAATAAAATTAAAATAAATTATTTTTCAGTAAAAATAACAATAACAATATTAATTCTCGCTTTACCTTGTTTGGACCGTCTATAATATCAAATAACTAACTCGACAACACTGTCGTTTAAAAGTTTAAAATGATAGATACGACTGCATAATTGCAATGATTTATCCGATTTTATTGCGTGATATTTATACGGAAATGCTAAAACAAACAATGACTAACCAACGTTTGTTATTAAATTGAACGTGACTGGATAACAAAATTGATCGCCATTTCCATCTAGAAAACAAAAATATCATTGATTGACAGGTACTATTTTAATTTTCCGTTAATTATAATTTTATTAACAGAAATTCGAGTGCAGACAATTATACGAATATTAAAATACTATTGTGTTTATTTAAATTGACCATTAAGAGTTTTGCATTGATATTACGTTTGTTCCAACTGGCATATAGGAACCGTTCTGGAATCGTATCGAGTACTGTACAGTGCGCAAACTCGAATTTAGGATGGACACATCAACTTTATCACCCCTTCCTGAAGGTAGTTTTTGTACCGTCCCAAGAAGGGTACTATGATCAGTTGGAACGCGAAAGAAATACAGCACTTGCGTGAACGATTCATAGAAAGGTT
Organism: Lochmaea crataegi; assembly: GCA_947563755.1. Classification (NCBI taxonomy): domain Eukaryota; kingdom Metazoa; phylum Arthropoda; class Insecta; order Coleoptera; family Chrysomelidae; genus Lochmaea; species Lochmaea crataegi. The sequence goes on along the minus strand of OX387425.1, from coordinate 42,780,228 downwards.
CTATCGCCAGCTAGAACGAACCTAATAAGTTTGGTTCGGGACGATTTACAGAGTTTTCTGATGGTGCTTCTTCGTCAAACGTCTAGATAAGTTCATCTATGCAACTCTTTTAGAGATAATTTACTTCGTTAGCCGTTTTTTGGACGAGAAGCAGTTTACAACATGTCACCAATTACCTACTTCTTCTTCTTATCACGCCCTCTTCTGCCGAAGGTTGGCGATCCAAATGGCAATTGTAGCTCTAGAGACTGCAGCACGAAGGATTTATGCAGACGATCTCCTTAAATCTTTTAGCCATGAGTTCTGGCGTCTTTCTACTGATCTTTTCCCCTGAAATTTGCCCTCTATCAGGAGGCGTAGACCTTCCTACTAATCAACCCGATAAGCAAATTTAAAGGTTAGGTGATGTGTTTATCTGTTTGCCACAGAGCATCAAAGCATGGACGTTCAGTCACCTTCAAGAGCTTTCACAGAGCTCCGCTGCTAGCGCTAGCTATGCTGAACGCGCTCAATGTCTCGCCAAAAGGTCAGGATCTCTGTCCGAGTTCCGACTGTTTCGTAAGTATTCGAGAACAGTTATGACCGTTTAGTTAGCATGGGGGGATGTGTGTAGATAGTGATAAGAGTACGACTTCTAAGTGGATTAGGGGAAATCGTCAACGGGAGTAGAAAATATTGATGTAGTATACAGCTTTAAGTGGCTGCTCTTGTGTATAGTCGGGGGTGAATTGTATAAGAGCTGCTCTGTCTATGGATCAGAGTTTATTTAAAACTACTTCAAAGGCGAAATCTCTTGTCACAACAACTGCTCTGAGGTAACCCGTTCCCTTAGGAATACATTAACCTGGTGGAACAAGGAACTAAAATCGAGAGGACAGGAGAGTGGGAAGAATATTATTCCATTCAGACTGCTTACAACAAACTGATCAGGAAGGCAAAAAGGGAGTCCTGGAGGTGGAGTCCTGGTGAGGTGGAAGCAACCTCAGAAACGGCTAGACTCCAGAAAATCCTTGCCAAAGATCCTATCAGGAACATTTTAAAACCTAATGGATCATACAGGAAAACTGGTGGTGATACCTCGCAGATTCTACTGCAGGCACATCTACCAGACTCTGTAGAGATAGAAACGAAGCTACCCGTCAGACCTCCAACGTCAGACTGGAGGAGCAGGTGCAGCGCTAATGAAGTGCAGTGCAAATTTAACTCGGTTGAGCCATACAAAGCTCCTGGACCAGATGGTATAGTCCCAGCGCATCTGCAGCAGGGGTAAATACATATACCTCCAGTACTTTGTAAACTCTTAAAAGCATCACTAGCAACTGGATACATTCCAATTGCTTGGAAAAGAGCACGAATCGTCTTTATTCCCACACCAGTTAATGATTATTCCCAGATAAAGTCATTCAGGCCAATAACTCTGTCTTCTTTCAAGTTGAAGATAATGGAGAAACTTATTGATAGGGAAAACTTTCTCATTGAAAAGCCACTACGTTATAACCAACATATAACCAACATAATTAATAGAGAATTTGATAAAACTAAGTTTAAAAACATAAACAAACTGAATAACCTGAAAAAAAGTACTGAAGATGCAATTCCAGTACAAGATAATTGGTTAAGAAATTTGACAGACGTTGATATACCCATGGAAGTCAGAGATTTTCTTTCATTGGGTCATAAATTTGGAATACCTCCAGATATTGATAATTTAAAAACTAAAAACATTTTTGCAGATGTAGAAAACATTTTAAATGGAGTTGGGAATGGGAAAATATATAATTAGAGCCAAAATAACCAATAATATAACTAACTTCTTACATCATAATAAGAAAAATACTTCATATATAAATTTTTTGTATAAAAAAAGTAGAAAGTTTCTTAAAGACCATCCAGAATTAATTGTCACTAAAGCAGATAAAGGTGATGCTACAGTAATTTTATATAAAAATCAGTGTATAGACCTTGTGAATATATTATTAACTAATGAGACATATTATAAGAAAGTAAGACATAACCCTAATTCCACAATACTACAAAAGTCACAAGCATTGGTTAAAAACATTCTAGTTTTTTTTTATGAAAGAGATAGGAAGTTGTTAAAAATGAGTTCATCTATTATTTCTAAATTGTATGGATTACCAAAAATTTATGAAGAAACTCTTAGTTTGCCTCCTATCATTTTTTCATCTATAGAAGCTCCGAATGGAAAAATTGCTCAATTTATTACTGATAAACTAACCTTATCTTACAATGCTATAATAACTCTTACTTTGTCAAGGATTCTTTCGATTTTGCACAGTTCATTCAAAACTATCCGTTACCAGACAATTATGTAATGATTAGTTTAGATGTAGTTTGACTTTTCACAAACATACCCATCAGTTTAGTAAAAAATAGTATCAGAAAGCATTGGGATTCTATTCAACATTGTTGTATGTTAGATATTAACAGATTTTTAGAACTAGTTGATTTTATTGTTGATACTTCATTTTTTGCATTTAACAATGAATATTACAAACAAATTTTTGGAACAAACACCAATGGGTAAACCTCGATAAAACAATCCGTAATCTACGTTGTTAGCTATCGTGGCAATGGATGAATGGCTGCGCGAAAGTCAGTCAGGAACGGTGCCTCCGGGATACCTGGTGACCTCCCGGAGTAACCAGCCTTACCACCACAAGCGGGGCTCTGTGGTGGTGGAGATTCAATTCCCTAGCTACTCGTGGGATGAAATATGGAAAAAGAAGAAAGAAAAATAGAACAGGAGGTTATGGATAAAGGAGGGCAAGGAAATGGAATTTTTGGTAAATCGACGAAGGTAAAACGAACGCCTGATAAGGCGGGGGAGACGAGAGGGTAGAGTGATACTGGAGTGAAGAGAAAGGAGGTATCGCCTCTGGAGGACAAGGAACAGAAGAGGAAACTGAAGGAGAAAGGAAAGAAGGAAGTGGAGAATGGGAAGGAAGAAGAGAGGGAGAGTGTAGAGAGATTGAAGGATATGGTAAGGCGACTGGATGGGAATGTGGAAAGGCTGGAGGAAGAGAAGGCAGCGGCAGAGGGGCGGGTCAAGGAATTGGAGAGATTGAGGAGGGAGGACGATAGAAAGGAGATAATGCAAGCACGATGGAAGGTTAGAGATAGGGACTGGGATGGTAAAAAGGGGGAGGGAATAGAGGTGAAGGTGGGAAATCTAATATGAGGGGATGAAAAGGTAAAGGTGGTATGGGTGACCAAGGACGACAGTGGAATGGAGAAGGGAATATGGAGGATGTTTAGGGATAGGTACCCGATGCTAGGAGGAAAAGGAGAGGAAATGGAGTGGGCCAAGGAGGTACGCACTACGGAAAGGAATGGGGTAGGGGTGAAGACGGAGGAGTTGATCTGTCGGATGGAGGGAGATTGTAGGGATGAGAAAAAGGTGTTTGAGCTGATGAGTCGACTGTTTGGGGTTATGGGGAGCGGGGACAGCATTGGACTCCACAGGCCTGAGCAGGTAGAGGTGGAGGTGCTGAAGAAGATGGTGGCGTGGGTGAGAGGTGACGTAGAGGTGGCGGAGGTAACAATCTATACAGATGGGGAAAAGGAAAAGGAGGGTAGAAATGGGGCGAAAATCCCGAAGGATATCGGGGAAGTCGATCAGGAGGGGATCGAGAGGATTAAGAAGGGGTTGAGGGAGATGACAGGGGAGTGGGTGGATAGACTCAGAGCCTCAAGGAATAGGGAGGTGGTTATAGAGGCAAAGAAGGGGGTTGAGGTGAGTGGAATTCTGGGGGAGGTGGAAAGGGTGACAGCAGCTAGGGTGGTGGAAGCGGGGAGGGGAACAAAAACCATTAAAATGGTAGGGATAGAACCGTGGATGGAAGATGAAAAGGTGAGGGGGAAAATAGAGAATTTGATTGGGAAAGGGACAACGGTGATTGAAGTGGTAAGGGAGAGGAACGGGATGAAAATGGCGGTGGTTAGGGCGGAATGGGGAAAAGCGGAAAAAAAGGAGATTAGATTGAGGTGGAACAGGGTAAATATTATAGAGGGTAGAGAGGATGACAGATGCTTTGGATGTGGGATAAAGGGCTATAAAGTAGCAGGGAGTAAGGTGATGGTAGTCAAGGAGAGGAGTAAGTGCTGGCTTTGTAAGAGCGAGAATCACATGGCGAGAGACGGTCGGCAGGCCTTCCTTTGTAGGGTATATGGGGAAAGGGGACACAAGCCTAGGGAGATAGAATGTAGCAGGGGAAGGAAAGAAGTAGATGGGGACGATGGAAAAGGTGAAGGAAAAAATGAGAGGGACCCTCTGGACCCCTCAGAGGGGACGAGTCTGGTCAAATAGGAGGAAAGGGAGAGCATTGCGTGGGAAGAAGGAATGTAGGGGATGTATGGAGGGTGTTACAGATAAATTTAGGGAAATGCAGGATAGCGCATGATGAAGTGATTTTTAGGAGGGAAGTGGATGTGGTGTGTGGATCCGAGGTGAATGCTAGATATGTGGGGAAGCAGGGATGGATTATGGACGATACAGGAGAAGCAGGAATAAGAGTGGTGGGGGATGGACTGAGGGCGGCTGAAGTGAGGAAGGGAAACGGATGGGTGGTAGTGCGAATGGAAGACATGGTGGTGTACAGTGTGTATATAAGCCCAAATGTCAGCCTGGAAGAATATGAGAGAAGCATGACAGGATTAGAGGACGATCAGAGGGTTTCAAAAGAAAAAAGGAGGATCATAACGAGAATGGTGGCAGGGGACTTCAATGCGAAGAATACTATATGGGGGGGAAAGAAAACGGACAGGAGAGGGGAGATCCTGGAGGAAGTGTTAACATGTGAATGATGTGGTGCTGAATGATGGACTACTGCCCACCTCCGTGAGGGGTGACGGGGGTTCATCATTCATTGATATAACAGCATGTGATGGATGGCTGTGGGAAGAAAGAGTTTTTAGTTGGAGGGTGCTGGAGGATGAGGAAAGCTTGAGCTTACATAGGTATGTGGAGACGGATGTGAGGAGAGGGAGAAAGAATTTATTGGAAGAGTGGGGATGGAAGTGGACGAAGGCCGAGGCAGAGAGTATGAGGAAGAAAGTGAGAGAAGAGATAGAAAGGGGACTTGGACATGATGCAGATGAATTGTACAATGTGATACAGGGCTGTAAAAGCGAGGGAAAGAGTGGCAATAGGCGTGAGCGGAGGGCCAACTAACGGTGGAATGAGGAAATAGAGGAGCTGTGGAGGGAGTGTATGAAAGAACGAAGACGGATGCTGAGAGGAAGAGGAAGGATAGAGGGAAGAGGGGGATATAAAGAGAAGAAGAAGGAATTGGAGTGTAGAGTGGATAGGGAAAAAAGAGGGAAGTGGGAAGAGTTACTGGGGGAATTGGAAAACAATCCATGGTGAAAGGCGTATGAGATAGCGGTGAAGAGGATGGGTGGAAATAGGATCGAGGTTTTAGAGGAGGATTGGGAGAAGGAGATTATAGAGAAATTGTTCACAGGGGGAGAAGGAGGAGTGGGTGGCAGAATTCAGGAAGTCCAGGATACTAGGGGGGTAGTGAAAATGAGGGGGATAAGGCCGGTAGAGAAGTGGGAGGTAGAGGATTGGGAGAGAAACATTAAAGTGAGAAAAGCCCCAAGGATAGATGGCCAGAGGGGTGATATGGTGAAGAGGCTGTTGGATGACAATAGGGAGTACTTCTGGGAACTATTCAACAGGGGGCTGAGGGAGGAGGAGTTCCCGGAAGGATGGAAGGTGGCCAAGGTGATACTAAAGAAGAATGCGGGTAGAGAGGGGAAGCGGGCGGGGGACTATAGGCCTATCAGCCCGCTGTGCGGTATGGGTAAATTGATGGAGGGGATAATATAGGATATGATTGAGGATGAAGTTGGTAGGAATGGGGGTTTTAGGGTAAACCAGTACTGGTTCACGAAGGGGCGGAATCTTGCATCCCGGCACTGAGCAAGGTGATGGGCTTGGTGGAAAGAGCTAGGAAGAGCAGCTGGAGGAAGAAGAAATTGGCCCTACTCGTGTTCTTCGTCGTCGGGAACGCGTTCAACAGTGTCAGCAAACGGGCAGTGTTGAGCGCGTTGCTGAGGCTTGGAGTGGAGCAGGGGTTGGTTAACCTGCTGGAGGACTACCTGACGGGGCTTGTGATTGTGGACTCCAGGGGGAGGAGATATGAGATGGAGGCTGGAGTGTCTCAGGGCTCGCTTTTTGGACCGACGCTCTGGAAGTGTGTATTTGATGAGGTTTGAGGGATTGTATGTGAAGAGGGATTTGAGATTACTGTGTATGCGGACGATGTGTGTCTGGTATGTACGGCAAAGGGAGAGGCGGAGATAGAAAAAAAGGCGGAGAGAATGTGCAGGAAGATTGTGGAGAAGATAGAGCGGTGCGGACTGGAAGTGGCGGAAGATAAGACGGTGGGGTTGCTAGTGAAGGGACGGAGCAGGACAAGGGGAATGGGGGGTGATGGTTAAGGGAAGGATAATTCGTATGGAGGAGTCTGTGAAATACCTAGGGGTGTGGTTGGATAGTCAATTATCCTTCAAAACTCATATGGTAAAGGCGGCAGAGAAGGGTAAAGTGAGGGCAGCATGGCTGGGGAGATTTATGTGTGATGTGAAAGGGTCGGGAGAGTGGAAGGGGAGGGTAATTGGTAGGACGGTAGAGCAGAGTATGCTGTACGGTGCGGAGGTGTGGGGTGAAAGAGCGGGGGTGAATGCGAGGGTTAGGCCACTTCTGCGAGTGCAGAAAGGGATACTGCTGAGGGTGGTGCAGGGGTACAGGACAGTGGGTGGACTGGCAGCAGCGGTGCTGGCAAGGTCCTACTCATTGGACGTGATGGCTAGAGCTAGGAACAAATGCTGGAGGGGTGCAACCAGAGGAGGTACGGGAATGGATGGAGGAGGATATGGAGAGAAGGTGGGAGGAGTCTGAGGGCGCGCTAAAAGGAGCGATTGGGAATAGGAGAGATTGGATTGGACCGGAAATTCGGGGAGGTGAACTACTCCTTGACACAGGTGCTCACTGGACATGGGTCAAGAGTAGGGTACCTCCACAAGATTGGGAAAAGAGAGACTACTGTGTGCGAGAGGTGTGAAGTGGAGGATGATGTGGGGCATGTGTTTAGATGCTGGAGGAACGAGGAAGTGCTGAAGAAGTAGGAGAGGAAACTAGGGAAGGCGGTGTACTAAGAAAACATGGTGGAGATCATGTGGAGGGGGTAAAAGGAATGGATGGGGGTGAGTGGTGTAGTAGGGAGCATGGTTAGGGGGAGGGAAGGGGTGATAGGAGGGAGAAGATGACGATGTGAGCGGAGAGTGTGCGAGGGACCGCCGCCCGTCTCGAAGTATGCTAGGGTAGTGATTCCGAGGCGGGGGTAACGGCGAGTTTGAGGTGGGATTGGTTGGTATGGATCTCCTTGGGGATGAGTTCAACACTGTTTGGGTCCTGGACCCATTTGAACATGAGTTTTCCATCTCGGCCCAAAAAAAAAGTAATGAGGGTGATTGTTCTTTTGAATAATGTTTTGAGTTTGAAAATAACAAATAGTGAGTGATTTGTTGTTTTTTGACAAGACAAACATTATTTTCATAGTAACAAAATTTACAAATAAACAAGAACAGCTTAGTGGAGGTGCAACTGATTTCCATCCAGTCGGGCCTCAATGTGAGAGGTTGAAGTCCATACACTACATCATCATCATATTTTTTTAAGAATCTTTTCTTATTATATACCCCTAAGACGACAATCCCTACTCCTCTCATATGCTGCCTCAGTATCCTCCAATCCTCTCAATCCTGTTCACCCGCTTTTCATTTCAACGTCCAATCTCCCTACTGACCCTCGAACGATTATAAAATCTATTCCCCAATTACTCACTACTTTCCTCAAAGATACTGACCTTTCTCTGACCTCCCCGCTCCCTCTAATTTCTTCTCCTCCTTGGGCCAAAAATATTCCTATAATCGATACCTCACTTACCATTTATAATAAGCATGAATCTCCCACTGCACTTATAAAGAAAGCATTCCTAGAATTACTACAAAAAAAACCTTATGATTTAATACTCTACACAGATGCTTCCAAAACTGATTCCGGTGTTGGTTGTGCAGTTTCCTCGAAGCATGAACTCATAAGCTCCTTCACTCTACCTTCAGTGTGTAGCGTTCACACAGGCGAGCATAAAAGCATTTTTCAAGCTTTCAAAAGCATCTTCCTACCCCACAAAAATATTGCAATATGCACTGACTCCCTTTCCTCCATTCAGTCAATCAAGTCAATCTTCACTGACCACCCAATTGTCCAGAACATTCACGACATCTATCAAACTCTCGTTGCTCAATATATAACAGTCTCTCTCATCTGGCTTCCATCTCACATCGGAATTGATGGTAACGAAACTGCGGACCGCCACGCGAAAGAAGCCACCACTAATAACAACCCAACACACATTGTCCAACTCGCAACCGACCTAAAGATCCACTTCAAAAACGTTACACAAGGTTCTTGGCGACACCTGTGGCGCAATAGCACGACAGCACTTCATGATATCCATCCATCCACTTCTCCTCTCTCCCTTAACTTCTTAACCCGGAGAAAGGCTACTATAATCAGAAGAATCCGAATCAGCCATACCAAACTGACACGCGGATATCTAATGTCTTCAGGAAATCGTCCCGTTTGCCATAGCTGTAATGATATTGTGACCGTTAAGCACATACTGACGGACTGCAAACAATTTTCTGCTACATATCAACAATTTGACCTCCACTGCCCTACCGAAATCAAGCAAGTCTTACAGTTCCTGAAAGCTACTAACTACTAATCTATACCGTAAAATCTTATTTAAAACTTGCAATAATTATATGTAAATATTTGAATCTATTTTTTTCTGTGCCAATGACCAGCGCTGTCGAGGCACGTTAAGCTAAAATAAAAAAAAAAAAAAAAAATTTAAAAAAACATTATTTTTATAGTAACAAAATTTGCTCAGTGGGGGTGCAAATGATTTCCATCCAGTCGGGCCTCAATGTGAGAGGTTGAAGTCCATACACTTGATCGTATTTTTTTGAAGAATTTTTTATTTAATTACAACATTAAATCAGACATGAGTGGAAATCCTTTGAATCATTACGGGGATCTTTCTTCTTTTTATCACAATAATAAAAAGCTGGAATGGATTAGTAGTTTGAGAATACCTGACGTGAGAGGTTTTGGAGTGTTCCTTGACTAATTATTTATTTCGTCATCCCATAATAAATTTACAAATAACAGGTGGCGGCTGTCAACAATATAATGGTCATATCACTGTAATTTCCATAATTTCTTTGTTATTGATGGATGGACATTTTCGTTACAAACAAAAGCTTTTTGAATTAGCACCAAAAATAACAATTTCACATATAATAATATAATAGTAATTTTTCAACACCTCTCGTAAACAAATTTTTTTTCAAGACCTTCAGTCGAAATACCACAAGAAGGAATCGTATTTAAAAAACGAAATGTCAGTTTTTACAATTGTAGATAGGAATTAGAACCAAACTTTCGAGTAAAATGGATTTATAATTTAGTTGTCATAACACCAACTTCAAAAATTGTTTTTAAAATATGAATTGTTTTCTTGTATTTTTGTGTTACTTTACTTTTAGCCTTAATACTCAAGGGTTTTAGTTTATAATCTCACTTACAAGTAAGTTATAACACTCGTTATAAAGGATGTTAAAGGAAATAGAAGGGTAGAAATAAAGATATTAAACACCCTTTGGATATCTCAGGGTTAAGGAAGGGGTTCTTAAGGGGGACAAATAAAACTATCGCTTTATGTAGATATGTGGTTTATAAATACTATCGATTGACCTTCCAGGTGGTATGCCATACAGAGTACAAGTATGTATAGGTAGGTACTCACAAAAAGGGGCTCTGAAATGAAGCTACTTAAAGCGTGGATTCTCTATGGTGAAAACCACTTCAAATATCAAATTTGGCGTTGACTTATGTCTAAAATTATAACCACGTACAAATCAGATGAATCTGATTGTAATATAATATATGATTCTAACAAAAATTACCTACAGTATGCATACCTAGGACTCACAGTATTTATGATTTACCTAGAATTTACATCGTATATACAAAGATTTCTGAAGGTAAATATTAAAAAGGTATAAATGTACAATTAAAAATCTGATAAATTTATTCTTGGTAGAATACGAATTTGTCCGAGAGAAGTCCTAGGGATTTACTTAAACCTATGTTACCTGGAATAACCACTTGCTAAAGGTTGCAGGGGTTGAATAGGGGTTGAGTAGGGGTTGAATACCAAAAGTATAGTCCTCGCACGTGTTGATCGGGGTAACAGTTGATCCAGATCCAGAGGTCGTGAACGATGTGAGAACCAGTCGAATCCCACAATAAGAATTCAAGTCCGAAGGGTGAGAATTGAAATGAAATGGAAATTGAAAGATGAAATTGAAGTTGAAATTTAAAGATGAAAGATGAAGTTGAAAATGAAGTTGAAAATGAAATTGAAAATGAAATTGAAAATGAAGTTGAAAATGAAGTTGAAAATGAAGTTGAAAATGAAGTTGAAAATGAAGTTGAAAATGAAATTGAAAATGAAATTGAAAATTAAATTGAAAATTAAATTGAAAATTAAATTGAAAATTAAATTGAAAATTAAATTGAAAATTAAATTGAAAATTAAATTGAAAATTAAATTGAAAATTAAATTGAAAATGAAGTTGAAAATGAAGGCCTGAAATAGAAATAAACGTAAGCGAATGATTTTGAGCCAGTATTCAGAATATAATCTCATAGAAGTGAGTGGTCGACAAACTTACTGTTGATGGTGGGTGGCCTTTAAGTGGAACAAGACAAGTTGAGGTAATTACAATTTGTTTAAAAAGAATAAATCCAACCCACTGGTTGAGTTTCCAGTTCTAAGGAACCTTGGAAACTTTTCCTTTTAAAATTTTTTGTAAATTACAAAAAATCTGTTAAATTAACGTTATGTGCTCTTCGCTAGCATCCAAAAAGCAAAATAAGACGATATCTCTCTTCCCTTGTTCACAACCTGTCTTGAATGGTTGGTTCTTTTCCTTTACCAGTAGCTTCTAGGAGTTCAAAAGATATGCTTATGTGAATGTACAAAGGTGGAAAAGGATAAAGAATGTAGTGAATTTGTAAAACTACCACTTTGTTAATGGATGATTGGTCGCGTTCATCACAACGTAGCGCTACCGAAGCGATCATCAATTTCCTGCTGAACGCGTATTTTGTTAACTGATCAGATTGAGCGCTGTGGTATCAGTCGCCATTTTTTCAATAAGAATTAAAATACGCTACACGCTACCGATTGATGATGCATTAACTGTCAATTTATGACATGTTAAAAACATAATGTAAATATCTTTATTCGGAGATATTTTAGTTTGTATTTTAGTGAAAATGAATGAACAGCTGGAGGTGACTTATGATTTTAATAATAAATTCTATAGTGTATCAGGAAGGTCAACGCTCCATAGTATGCTCCAAAGTGGTGAGTTCAATTTATTGTGATTAACTCGCATTTTTTAATGGTTTCATTTTTAGATGTGAAGTTTTGTGAGGTATACTTTGCAGGCTTAGCAAATCAAGGGCCAAAGTGCCCAGAGACTGTCAAAAGAAAAAGAAACATAAGTGAAGTACTGATAGAATGTCAAGGTAGTTATATCATTTTATAGAGTTTATACAGTGGTTATAGGTTAGGTTATCAAATAAAATTGAGTTGTTGTAGTTGTATTATTTGACATTTGTTGACATATATGTCGATGGTTTTATTAGGACGTTCAGCAGAATTACGAACTGATGGATCACTCTAAAAATCGCTACCTGATCAAATTTGTTGGGATGAACGCGACCATTGATTATCAGTCACATCTGATTATCAATCAATTAAGTTTATTTTCTTGGTCTGACAGATGTCAATTTAACCTAGATCATCCAAATGTAAACATTTGAACCTTTGAGAAATATATTTTATTATTAAAACTAAATACTTTATATTCTGAAACTGATATTGTTCGCAATCACTACTTAAGAATCATTTTCTATTTGTACATATATTTTTAGGGAATTGAAGTGGATATGAAAGTCTGGAAGATGAACTTCTGAAGATGTAGTAGGTATAGTAAATTTTATACCCATTTAGAATAAGACCATCCTTATTTATTATTAATAAATCGGTTGAAACAAAAAATTACCAACAAAAATGAACGTCGTAACTAATTTATTAGATGTCACGTTTTTGAAGTTACGTCAAATTTTGATTTCATGTTAATGTCATAACGCAAAATAAGATATAAAAATGCGATATTCTGATGAATCCAAAAAACTTATGCTTAATGTAGTAAACTATTTTCAAAACGATTTAGGATCTCGATTTAAGGCAATTCAAAAAGCGTCCGAAGCACTAAAAGTTCCAGAAAGCACATTATATAATCTTGAAAAACCAAACAGAGCTACAGATTTCGAATTTAGAAGAAATATGTCTGCAAGCTTTTCCCGGAGCAAAACCTGAATTACAAAAAATACCCTGCATTGTTTGAGGGAAGTAATTTATAAAATGTATGCGCGAAAGGATAAAATCACGGTAGAAACTATTTTACGGCAATTTATCGAAGAGTCTCCAGAAACTAAGATTTCCAAAGGTTCGTTATATTTGGGAATTAAAAAAATGGGTTTTCATTTCAAAAAACAGGATGGAAGAAAACATTTATTGGAAATGCCTGCAGTGAGATTAAAAAGAATATTATTTTTGAACAAATACCATGCTGCTAAAAGCGAAAAGCTCTTTACGCCTGTTTTTCTGGATGAGACATGGGTTTTTAGTAAAAGCGGGGACAGAAGAATGTGGCAAGATGGTACTAAACACAGTGATTTAAAAATAACTGGAAGTGGGACACGATATGTAATTGTTCATGCCGGTAATAAAAAAGGTTTTGTGGCAAATGCATCGCTTATTTTTAAATGCAATAAAAAAACAGGCGATTACCATGATAACATGAACACCGAAAATTTTGAAAATTGGTTTAAACAGCAACTAATTGTAAACTTGGAAGAACCATCGTTAATTATAATGGATAACGCAACGTATCACAGTCGCCTGGATGAAGAAATCCCAAGAAAAAGTTGGAGTAAAACACGCATGTTAGAATGGCTCAAAAAAAGAATATTTCTTTTCCAGATCACATTTTAAAGGATGCTGTTTGGAATATAATTGAAAAGCAAGTTTTGCCAGAAAAAAATTATCATTTAGACAAATACGCTGCCGAGCATGGTCATTGTGTTCTCAGGCTACCACCCTATCATTGCCATTTTAATGCCATCGAAATGGTATGGTCAGAAACTAAAAGGCATTTTGACCAAGCTATTACGAAAACTGCAAGGTCACCTACTGAAGTCTTAAAAGTATGGAATGACGTTGTAAAAAATGTACCGGAGCAACACTGGCAGAATTACATAAATCATACAGAGAAAATTATTTCTGAAGCATGGGAAGTAGAAAACAAACTGGACCTACTAAACATCGAACCTATGGTGATCTCTGTATCCAATGAATCCGATGATGAACTATCACTTTCCGAAAGTTATTCTGATTCAGAAACTAATTAAACTTTGCCTTGAAGATCACGTTGTCATTTTTTTAAAATCTAGAATTTGTACTTAATCGAACTCTGAATTGCCATATTTTTTTAAGAAAACTATGTATCTAGTTAATAAAACAATGTTTTTAAAATCAGTGCGCTTCTTTTATATTCTTTTATTATGTCAACATCTTTAGAATTTTATGAATTTCACAAAATTAATTTGTATTATTACAAACCGCCACTGATAATATGAAATTTCAAGTCACTACGCCAATGCAATAAGAAATATGTCAAGCATTTGACATGACAAACGTCATAACCTAATTTTTTTCATGCGGGTTCAGATGGTTCAAGAAGCCGCATACGTTAAGTTACTAAAAAGGCTGGTACCTCTAAATAGGTATTAATTTTACTATATATGTAAGATTTAAAAGAGGAAATGTAGGTCAATTACGAGTGCTAAGTAAAAGTAGTATTATTAGAATACAAAATAAACACAAATATGAAGAGTAAGTCCTAATATTTATTTATTTTCACTATAATTTGTTGGTAAAATTTGGCATACTGAGTAAGTGTTTGCATGTAACTTTTGACCTGTAACAACACCCCCTTTTCCCAAGAAGAAGTTTTACTTCCCAAAAGGAAAACTTCGTTAAAGAGTAATCCAACCGTAGTACTTTTAATGTATGAGACTAAGTGAATCAAGAAAAAAATTTAAAACTTAAGCTAATAAGAAAATACAATGAATAAACTAAATTAATCCTCATCACTCTCATCTGGAAGATGAGCCTTCAAATCTTTGGCGTGCTAGACACCGCAATCCTTATAGTCTCGGTCTTTCAATTGGTAACTCCATGGGGAAATAATTTTGGTGATGAAGTATGGTCCCGAAAACTTTGGAGCCAGTTTAGCCGTTATGTTATTGGTCTTGTTAGATAAGGTGTAGGTTTTCTTCCAAACTTATTGGCCAACTACAAACTTATCTGGTCTTCTCCTTAGGTCGTATACCTGCTTACTCCGCTCATGAGCTCGCTTAAGGCGTTTACTCATGCTAAGTAAAAGTAGTATTATTAGAATACAAAATAAACACAAATATGAAGAGTAAGTCCTAATATTTATTTATTTTCACTATAATTTGTTGGTAAAATTAGGCATACTGAGTAAGTGTTTGCATGTAACTTTTGACCTGTAACAAAGTTAATATTTTCTAATGAAATTAAACAATTTTTGACCCGGTTTTTTTTGTAATATTTTAACCTTGAAAATGGAAGCAAAGATTTCCGAAAGTTTGGTAATGTATAAAAGAGTTCACTTTAGTAAGAAATAATATTTAATAATTTGTGTTTTTGGCTGCTTTCCCCGTGAATGAAAGATTTTTTTATATAAAAATTTTTATTTTCTTATTTTTATTTTTTAACTAGTCAGCCGTGACTATTTGCCAGTTTTGGTTGATATATATATATATATATTCATTTAGGATAGCACCCGGCGTCTCCCATGTAAAATTACAGGTCTACGTCGCGTCCGAAGTCACTGGGAGTCCGATATACGGACGCTCAGTGACCAAACTCTTGAACTTGGGCTACTCATTACTTTTTCTGCCATCTTTCTGTTACAACAAACATTTGATGGACGTTGGGTGGGACCAAATTCCGAAATCTGAATCAATAATAGTTCACTATCTTTCGAATCCGTGGCGCTTCCATCGTTATTCTATATACGTTGTATAAAGAATTTCATTGCACAGGCTAACTCGGCGCTGTATATAAAAATCATTTTAACGGTTCATCTTGCACCAAGAACAAAAAATTCATAGCTACAGAGGGTAAATAGTGAACTGTATTGTGCAAGTGAATTTCACTGGAAATAAATAATGTATTCATTTCGCAGTAATGAATACAATTTATGGTGAATTTGGCTAAAGCTATTACTTTTGATAAGGATTTTAGAAATGAACATGTAGTGGATAAGGTAAGATTGTAAGATGCAATAAATTTAACATTTTCAAGTTTTCTTTGATGACATAGTTATCTTGCAGACCGGAAAATTTCTGAACACACTGTGCGATAGAGCGCAGGATGGGCTCAAATTAATAGAAACATGGTGTAAGGAACACTCACTGTCGATCAATCCCAAGAAGACTGAGATGGTCCTTTTCACCAGGAAAAGAGGATTATCGGGCTTAAAACCCTTCAATAGTAAATTAAACTTCTCTGAAGAGGTGAAATACCTTGATATTACCCTCGATAGGAAGCTAACATGGAACTCTTACATACAGAGCAGAGCAATAAGAGCATATGTGGCTTATGAGCAATGTCGGAGGACAATGGGACGCACATGGGGTCTTTCACCCCGTGTGGTCACCTGGATCTACACTGCAATCATAAGACGTATGCTAACGTACGGAGCCATTGCATGGCGACCGAAGGCTATACAAGCAACGGCCATCCAAAAATTATATCAAATACAGCGAATGGCTTGTTTAAACATCACAGGAGCCATGAGAACAACACCAACCTCGGCAATGGAATTAATTACTGGTCTGACCCCTCTGGACTTGTACGTCAAAGAGGTTGCTTTAATGGCCATGTTAAGATTGCATACGGCTGGTGTAAACCCCGAAGTAAGAGTGGGTCAATTGAGGCTAAGCATATGGCGAGAAGCGCTTACTGCGCTACCTCAGCTGCAGGCGGCCAATGATGCAATTGAACCCAAGTTGGTGTTTAATATACCATACAAAATACAAATAAAACAGAACACAGAGTCAGATGCTGCAAATGCAATACGCTCATATACAGACGGCTCAAAAACCAAAGAAGGCTCAGGACGTGGAGTTTACTCCAGATCACTTAGCCTAAGAATTGAGAGGGGAATGGGAAAAAATACCAGCGTGGTTCAAACAGAACAGGCTGGTATCTCAATTGCCACAAAAGAACTAACCAGAAAAGGGATTTCTGGCAAAAACATAACAATCTGCACTGACAGCAGACAAGCCCTATTAGCCTTGAACAGACAACGTGTTACATCAGGGCTAGTATTAGATTGCCACCAATATTTAGCTAACGCCTCGGTAGATAACAATATTATCCTGAGTTGGGTTAAAGGGCACGGCAGTAGTAAAGGTAATCGCATTGCCGATTCTTTAGTCGGGGAAGCGGCTGGACTAAAAATTTTAGGACTCAGTGACACCTACGGCCTGACGACTTCGACAATTGCGGAACTATCCCATCGTTACACCCATGCTCAATACCTAAAGAGATGGGATGGAATCAAAGGATGCAGTCTTGCCAGGATCACCTTGGGCGACCCTGGGAAGCTAGCGCCGAAGAAATATTTGGCGATGACAGGAAAAACCTACGCTTAACAGTAGGATTTCTGACTGGTCACTGTCAGCTAAGGAAACACCTTCATACTATGGGGCTAGTGGACACATCTCTATGAAGAATGTGTGAACAAGAAGATGAAACTGTCAGGCATGTCTTATGTGAATGCCCGGAGTTATCGTCAATAAGAGAGTGTGTGTTCGGTGAGTCTTGGCCTACACCTGCCGATATGAAGGAGATGTCTCCTAGTGACCTATCCACCTTCCTGAAAAGGACAGAATGGACGAAGACCTAGGAGGACAACTCCTCGGAAGGATGTACAATGGGTCACATGTGGCCTAAGTGCTGTGGGCCTAAACTCACCCTCCCCACTCTACAGATACAGATACTTAAATCTTTACCTTAAGGGGTCACATCGGATAATTCCCGTCCAGCATCTTTAAGCTGGACTGAAGCAGGCACTCTTGCATCGGTTATAAGGTACCGTCCGTTAGAAGTACACTAGTGCACCGCAGGCGCATTTATTTTGAAAAATATTTTATTTTTCAAACAAACTAAGGTGTCGAAAATAGGATTAAATTGTATTTAATTGATAATTTCATTGAAGGCTGTAAACAAACAAATTTATGCTTTATTTCTGTGTTTATTATTTATACGAGGAGGTGTATGCGTAAATATAAATTTTAGAGTTTTAACATAAATCGTGAAGTTACTCTGAAACTGTATTTATTGTATACATGCGCGAGGTTGACCGTAAAACGATATTCACGAATACGCGCGTATATGGGTGGACGCAGAATGGGGATGTTTTTGGATCGGATTCCCTGTGAACCTACGTATACAGATACATTCAAACAAAAACGGAACAGGGATTTTAAGCATTGTATCAGAACTGCTTTTGAACTAGTCGACCAACATCAAGCTTCAACAGATTAAAAACACGATTATTACAATCGTTTATTTGGACACCTATAACATATCGTACAATTCCCACCACTCCCTATTCTCAACTGTGGGCGGTCCTTAATTAGCGTCAGACAGTCAGTCGATCGGTGAGTGTTCAAGCCCATAATTTTGTTTCAATTTAAAGAATCCTATTTTGTTTTATTTACGAATTTATTTTTATTTTGCAAGCCGTTATGGCCAAAAGAAATCAAAACATATTATCTTAACTCGAAACATTAATTGTTAAAGAGAATTTAACAATTAACTTTCGATTCTAACAGCATAAAAAGTAAGCATATTGTTTCCATATGTAGCGACGTTTACTAACCCCATCAAATAATTATTCAATACTAAATCGCAGGTCCCACTTCTGACTTACCTCGCACATAACTAACAAATTTTGGTAGAAGGGGCGGGCTTTTCTACAGTGATTCTGAATCCAGCTGTCCAGATCAATACTTGATATTCATTGAAGTGAACTTATAGAAATGTTTTGTTGGTGGACTATTTAGATCGGACAATACACTAAACCTCTATGTTCCGTTTTTATTTGAATGTAGTATATACTGTGTTCATTTGAAAAGGACCCACCCTTAATATTTCAAAAATGGGACATATTAGAAGGAAATGCCGAAATACGCCAACTTTTAACTTGAGGGGGACACTTTTTGGCGCTAATGTCATAAGCGTCAAATTCACCCCCTCCTTACTGGAGACACCCCTTACATTTTTTTCAAATGGCATTAGGTATCAAGTCACACTTCATTTAAGAGGTCTGGTAAATCTCTATTCAATCATTTTGTTTTGCCTTTGATACGAGCCTTCCATTGTTATTTAATCGTTGTTTAAAATTGGTTCTTTTTCAACTTTTATTTCCTGAATGTTAACGGTGGTCACTTTGAACGCATGATTAAATAGCAGTTTTTCCTTGTTAACAGTTGTCTTTTTACTATTTGTAAATTTTTTATTCTTTAAAGAGTCTTTCTATCATAACACAATACGGGGGCATGCGAATGTTATGGACGTCTCCAGTGGGGAGCGGGTGAATCTGACGTTTATGGCATTAGCGCTAAAAAGTGTCCCCCTCAAGTTAAAAGTTGACGAGTTTCGGCATTTCTTTCTAATATGTCCCACTTTTGAAATATTAAGGGTGGGTCCTTTTCAAATGAACACAGTGTATATATTAGTTTATATATACAAAAAAAAATTTGCATTTTTGACATTCGAAAGTACTTCCAGCTCCTCCCAGCCGTAAGTATGTGAACTTCCAACATATACATTTTTGTATGATTTGCATTTAATCATACATCCATACAAGGTTGCCAAGTTTTTCATATACCTATACACGAATTATTTCACTGAAACACCATTCTGCGTCCGTTCAAAGCATAATATAAGTTTAGACATATTTTATAGATTATGTCCATATAGGATACATCGCGTATAAAAGTGTGTAGTGGTCCAACTAAAAATGTTATAAAATTTAATGTAGTTGATTAATGAGTATAAATTAATCAATTATTGGTTAATTAAATTTTTTTCAAGCATTCTCATAGAGAAAAACACCATATTATTATTGTAACGCATGTCAAAAAAAAAATTATTTTGTAGATAATCTTTTTACAATTTTTAACCCCTTTCAGGTGATATTCATCCCTTCAATGTTTTCAAATAGCAAAAGGGGTCAAGTGACACTTCATTTGTAAGGTTATAAATAGATGATTCAAAAAATAACACATAATATGGTCTATAGTCAATAATTTACGATCTTTAGACAGTTTAAATTCGTGTGTTTTGAACTTTGAAGTGACAGCTGAAGCTGTACGGTGCGGAGGTGTGGGGTGAAAGAGCGGGAGTGAATGCGAGGGTTAGGCCACTCCTGCGGGTGCAGAGAGGTATATTGCTAAGGGTAGTGCAGGGGTACAGGACAGTGGGTGGCAGCAGCGGTGCTGGCAAGGAGCTACCCATTGGACGTGATGGCTAGAGCCAGGAATAAACGCTGGAGGGGTGCGACCAGAGAGGGAGTACAAGAATGGATGGAGGAGGAAATGGAGAGAAGGTGGGAGGAGTATGAGGGCGCGCTAAAAGGAGCGATTGGGAATAGGAGAGATTGGATGGATCGGAAATTCGGGGAGGTGAACTACTTCTTGACACAGGTGTTCACTGGACATGGGTCGAGAGTAGGGTACCTCCACAAGATTGGAAAAAGAGAGACTGGAGTGTGCGAGAGGTGTGGAGTGGAGGATGATGTGGGGCATGTGTTCAGATGCTGGAGGAACGAGGAAGTGCTGAAGAAGTTGGAGACGAAACTAGGGGAGGCGGTGTATTGGGAGAATATGGTGGAGATAATGTTGAGGGGGGAGGAGGAATGGATGGAGGTAAGTGGCGTAGTAGAGAGCATGGTCAGGGGGAGAGAACGACTCGATATGGCATGAGGTAGGAGTGAAAGTTAGGGAGAAGACGACGATGTGAGCGGAGAGTGTGCGAGGGACCGCCGCCCGTCTCGAAGTATGCTAGGGTAGTGATTCCGAGGCGGGGGTAACGGCGAGTTTGCGGTGGGTTTGGTTGGTAGGCATCTCCTTGGGGATGAGTCCAACACTGTTTGGGTCCTGGACCCATTCGAACATGAGTTTCCCATCTCGGCCCGAAAAAAAAAAAAAAAGTGACAGCTAAAGCTAAGTTGTTCAACGTTTATTAAAATGGCTTATATACGAGGGTAGATAATTTTTGAAACCAAAAAAAAATAATAGTAGGATGAAACCCATTGGAAAATGAGATTATTATAAAAATTAAATGAAAAATAATTTACGGACGATCTGATGTCGGGAAGGGGGTGAGTTTTTAAGGGTTAAAAACGGTTTATCTCGATTCCCAGCAAAACTAAAGTCCTGTGGAAAAAAGTCAAATAGCAAAGTTGTAGGAAGTAAAAAGATTTACAACTATTGTATTCGCAGTTTTTTCACATAACCTCATTATTTGTGTGAAAAATTCAAAAAACCAAGTTTTTGGTTTTTTATTTTTATCTTTTACCAAAAAAATTTTTTCCCACGAAATTTGGTGAAGACTCACCTTTTTATGTCCCAAATACACTGTAATTTGTTTGATTTGAAATATTCATTTTTTCACCTCATTTTGACTTAATATCGAAAAAGCACCCTAATTTTCAATCGAAAATTCTCCCGTCAAAATATCAGCTTTTTTCAAAAAGTTCGTGTGCTTTCTGTTCGTTGAAATATCTTCTTTCCGACGGTGTAAAAAAATAGTTATTTGTGTATCAAGAGCAGAAAATAGTGCTTTGGCAGTCGAGACAGAAAGTTGCCGCGCGACGCGTCAGCGAAGCGCGGCAATCTGTCGAGACTACCAAAGGACTTTCTGCTCGAAATACACACAAGATTTTTTCTACGATCACACCAAAATAAAATTATTTATTTTTTATTAAAACGTGTTACTTTCATTACAATATTGGAAGTTTATTTGACATATCAAGCCTACTATTTGAAGACAAAAGATTAATTGTGTATGTTGTGTTGCCTACTTATGACAATAGACTTTATGATTTAAAGATTTATGATTTTTTGGTTGTATGAATACAACTTTTTTTAAATTTTATTTGAACGGAATACAGAACGATAATAAACAAACATACCTTTAACTTATTAACTAAATTAAAATTAAAGGTACAATTTTGGCAATTTTTTATGTTTATGCCTAAGGTAGATGTTTCTGAAAGGTTAGAAAATGTCAAATCTTTCTGGTGATTGCAAGTAGGTTGTGTTGCCTACCTATTGCCATTGTTTGTACTTATCAGTTTCCAGATTGCAGTTTCGTGTACCTATGTACGTAGGCAACACTTATTAGATTAATGTCAGATATTTATTACATTATTGTCAGATATTTTTCAGATTTCTCTATTTCTCATTAAATTATTACGGAAAATACTGTTGGATGCTTTAACATATTAGAAAATCAACTAAAATATTTATTTATTCTACAGTTTATATTAAAATAACTACTAGCTCTCTTTTATCTATAAATAAAATTAGGCGTGCGCCAAAGTTATTTTCTGCTTAAGAGCGCCAATAATGTCAAATTATGACAGCTCGCGGAAAACATCGACTTTGCAGTTAGATTTGAGTGTGCAAAAGCCTACTTTGGGTAGTGATCGTAGGAAAATATACATTACCCTGGTAAATCTTCTCAGAAAATGCAAAGAAACGAAAAATACTCGAATTCGAATTTTTTTTTCTTGATGTACAATTTTGAGCTATTTCTTAAAATGTATAATGTATACTTTAATTGCTTGAAAAACGTAAGATTCCATGTTAAATTGATAAACATAAGAATTGTAAATCCATAAAACAGAAAGATTGCAAAAAACATAGTTGTTCTAAATATTAAAGATAGGATTGTAAGGGGATTTTATCTAAAAAATGTGACTGCTGCTATTTTTTTCATTCAAAAAAGTTGATTCATTAAATTCTCATTACATTTATGCCATAGAAAATCTCGTAATATATAAATATACATTTAAATCCTACTATTGAATTTAGATATTTTATACTGATTACATTATTTATAATATTTTTCAAAACAACAATCTTTTTACTTATCAATACACTGTCTTCAATTCTAATCACTTATCTGTTAGTTTTTGTCTCTTTGATGGTATTTCTGCATCGTTAGATTCGACAAACCTTCCCGATTCTAGTAGATCTTCGAAATCGTAAGGACCATCACCATCTTCGTCTCCAACATTATTTCCAGTCTGCATTGGTTCTTCATCCACAATTTCATTTGAATAATTAACTTCCTCGTAGGTTTTTTTTCCACATTGGCGCATTTTTCAGAACCACGACAATTTGAGCATAAATTTGTGCATTTTAAACCATGTTTTCGGCAGCCACATCCAGTTTCACAGCTGCAGCAAATTGTTTTGAGCAATACAATTAATTCCTTCTCTGTAAATTCGGGCATAATGCCACGTTGATGTTGCTTGTTTAATCTTAAAATAGGAAAAAAATAGACATCTACGCATATAATTTAAAGAAGATTCTATAACTTTCTCAAAATATTGTAGATGTCTTATAAATATTAACTCTGTTAATTTATTTGGTTGTTAATTATAGTAGTATATTTTGACATGCAATTTTTTTGTTTATCAATGTAACATTCATTCTTACGTTTTTTAAGTAATTATAAAGTATAAATTTTGAGAAATAGCTCAAAACTGTACATGAAGATTTTAAAAAAATTTCGATTTCGAGTATTTTTCGTTTCTTTGCATTTTCTGAGAAGATTTACCATTGTAATGTATATATTTTTTACACCGTCGGAAAGTAGATATTTCAACGAACAGAAAGCACACCAACTTTTTGAAAAAAGCTGATATTTTGACGGGAGAATTTTCGATTGAACATTAGGGTGCTTTTTCGATATTAAGTCAAAATGAGGTGAAAAAATGAATATTTCAAATCAAACAAATTACAGTGTATTTGGGACATGAAAAGGTAAGTCTTCACCAAATTTCATGAAAAAAAAAAATTTGTAAAAGATAAAAATAAAAAACCAAAAACTTGTTTTTTTGAATTTTTCACATAAATTTTGGGGTTATGTGAAAAAAGTGCGGAAACAATAGTTGTTGATCTTTTTATTACCTACAACTTTGACTTTTTTCCATAGGACTTGTAGTTTTGCCGGTAATCGAGATAAACCATTTTTTACCCTTAAAAACTCACCCCCTTCCCATTCCCGACCTTAGATCGCCCGTAAATTATTTTTCCTTTCATTTTTACAATCATCTCCTCCTTTTGCAATGGGTTTCATCTAGGTCGAGTGACGTATCCCAGAGAAGCTTATTTTTTCTTTCCAGAAATACGAGCAAAGTATCGCTTTAATACAAAACATCTTATACAATATCAATTTTATTTTTCTAAATTGAATTGTACTATACTAATGATATGGCATTGTAAGTTTTCAAATTTAAAAAAGCAATAGTAGGCATTAAAAACGTGAACCACATTTATGTACAAATTGTGAAAGATACTAATTTCAAATTAGCACAAGGTTTATGAGTAAATTAAGAATAACGGCACATTTATCGGAAAAACAACGAATCTAAATCTTTATGTTAGTTGAATATGGTAATCGCAAACGTTCCGATGACGAAGCAGCTCATATTTTTAACGATTTAAATCCTGAATGCCCTCCTATGAGTAGATCTACAGTGACAAGGTTGATAAAAAATAAGCATTTGCGCATTAACATTTCGGAAAGCCTGCCTTATTCTATATTTCCTATCGTCTGGTGTACTTTGTACCCCTGATATTTAGCATAGCCTCTAAAGAACAAATCACTTTATTCAATTCTGGTGATCTTGGTGCCCAGAAAACTGGTCCTTATCGTCCAATCCAACTTTCAGGAAACATCATTCAGTTGCCTGAATGAGTGCATTATGATGAGTAGGAGCTTCGTCATGTAGATACCCCATTTGTTGACAAACGAATTAGGTAAATGTAAATGTTTGTTAATATTTCGGAACCTACCTAATTACTAAGTGCGACAATGATAGTGTCGATCTAATTTTACTTTTTGGAAAAACTACATCAAAAAATCTGTCACTTATGTGGCACTGTTATCGATGTTTTAAAAGGTATTTCTAAAATCCTAACTCGTTAATTGCTCTGAATGAATTTTATATAGCTGTTTTTCATTGATTTTTTGTTGGAAATAAAATTTTTTATCACAAAATTGGGATATCACAGAAACCATTCAGTTTGGGTATAGGGAATACTTATCAAATTTGAAGTATAGTAAAGTGTAAGGAGGGAAAAACTTGACTTGAGGAGAATGAGTGATTTGTAAAGATTGATATATTTTATTAGAATTTAACTTTTAATTAATTACTGTGTACTTACATTATATTGTTTATAATATAGATGATAAAACAAATCTAAATGTTGAAAATAACTATTTACAAGACACTGGACGTGATGGCTGGATTTAATTGAACAGTCCATGTGGACATGGTCCAAGTAGCTTGAACAACCGAGATGAAGTACCTGGAATTAGATAGAAAAACACTCTGAGTATTCAATTTGCCATAAATAATAATTAATTATTTAACTAACGATTAGTATAGTTGAAATCCCCAAAATTAATGAAAGTATTAATAATATACAAGGTGCATCTTATGTGTTTGAACTGTGATTATGCATATCAGTACTAAAGTAAAGTTAAAACTTCACTTGATCAAAAATAAATGTCTAATAGTAAATATTTAGGGTTATTAGGAAAGGTGCAAGGGGCGCAAACTCTCCCCAATGCATGTAAGAAATATGTGGCACAAACTCTTCACAAACAATATTATAACTACTGTAAGTGGCACAAACTCTCCACAGGTCAGCAAAATAATATTACATTGCAAGTGGCACAAACTCTCCACAGGTCAGCAAAATAATATTACACTGCAAGTGGCACAAACTCTCCACAGTACAGCAAAATAATAATAATACACTGCAAGTGGCACAAACTCTCCACAGTACAGCAAAGTAATAATACACTGCAAGTGGCACAAACTCTCCACAGTACAGCAAAATAATAATACACTGCAAGTGGCACAAACTCTCCACAGTACAGCAAAATAATAATACACTGCAAGTGGCACAAACTCTCCACAGTACAGCTAAATAAGGTTACACTGCAAGTGGCTCAAGCTCTCCACAATACAGGGGGGTGGAAGGAGATATAGGTGACGTGAGAAGTCACCGTGTATCAGGAATGGACAAACCGCAAGTGGCGCAAACTCTCCACAGTACAGTATAGGTATGTGAGTTAAACTGCAAGTGGCACAAACTCTCCACAGTACAGCTAAATAAGGTTACACTGCAAGTGGCTCAAGCTCTCCACAATACAGGTGGGTGGAAGGAGATATAGGTGACGTGAGAAGTCACCCTGTATCAGGAATGGCCAAACCGCAAGTGACGCAAACTCTCCACAGTACAGTATAGGTATGTGAGTTAAACTGCAAGTGGCACAAACTCTCCACAGTACAGTAGGATTGGATGAATAGGAAATGCAACAACAAATTAATGTTCTTAATAACGTTGAATATTAAAGAACTTTAAACAAAGTTATTATTAAAAATAATTAGCAAATATATATACTCTATGTGATAAAATATATTTTAAATTCAAATATCAAATAACAGGCAAAACTGAATTACTCTGTGAGATAGACTCACCTATTTAACTCCTGATATGCACCACAATACACACTATATTTTAATAGATTTATTTGGCTCAAGTGAACACTTTAGTTATTTTCTAGAAACTAAATCTCAAATCGTTCTTAAAATGTTCTTTCCCCTTTCGTGGCCTCGAAGACTACGTGACATTTTGATACTTTACTTATCTGTTTCAGACAATTGGTTGTTTGGTCGAGAAATGCATTTCTGAAATATTAGGGCATGCCCATGATTTAATGCATTTTACTTCGAACGAAAACTATTTTAACCCTTTCAGTACGGTTGTCTTACATACACGACACCGACTTTTTTGGCAGACAGACGGCTGTCGTGTATGGACGACAGTAGCTCATATCCCTGCTAGACGTCTGCCGTTTCAGATACGACACAAATAAATTTTTGCTTTTCCCCATCGGCGTCCGTCGTACCGTTTCGACAGTTTGTGTTTCTCAGACAGACGGATGTCGTGAATTTTCGACAGTGTCGTAAATACGCGACACCCGGCAACATGGCAAAGTTAGGCGATCCTGTGCCACACCCGTGAGTTTTAGCGCCAGTCTGTTTCAGCAAAGCATAGAGTTAGGTACTTTGGTTACAGAATGTCATATAAAGATCAAGCTGGTCCTTCGGGCTTTTGTGGATTATGTGATATGGATGTGAGAAATATTTTGAATGCGGTGAACGATAGTGATATGTATATCAGTGAGGGGGAACCATTTATAGATAGTGGCAGCGAATATATTCCTGACTCTGAAAGCGAATTGAGCTCCGAAGAAAACGACGAAAACGCCGAAGAACAACAACATTCAGTTGCTTCTGCGTCTGATATCTCTGATCACAGTATACGGCAGGAGGAATTTCAGATAATATGGGATTCACGTGAGTTTGTTCCCAAAGTTCACCAGTTTGACGACACTAATAGTGGACTACAAAATGAAAATCTAAAAAATGAAGGAAGTGAGATAAAGTATTTTATGAAATTATTCTCAGAAGAAATAGTCAACATTATTATTGAAGAAACTAATATTTATGCTCAACAACAAGATGCCAAAGGTTGGAAAAACGTTGATAAAAATGAGTTTTACAATTTTATTGCCCTTTCAATGTTGATGCCTCACGTCAAAAAGTCTGATATAAAGGATTACTGGTCTACAAATAATTTAATTGGCACGCCTTCTTTCCGCCAAACAATGTCTCGAGATCGCTATCTAGAAATACTAAGATATTTGCATTTTACTGATAATCAAAATGAACAGGAAGGTAATCGACTGCACAAAATAGAAAATGTTCTCAATATGGTACAAAACAATTTCAAAAGTAATTTTTATCCATTTCAAAATATCGTCATTGATGAAAGTATGATCCTTTTTAAAGGGAGACTGTCTTTCAAACAGTATATTAAAACCAAAAGGCATCGCTTTGGAATAAAGCTTTATGTATTATGTGATAAGTACATCTTGTTTCCTGCCTTCCATTTAGAAGTTATTGGGCAGCTTCTCGAAAGGTATTTTAAATCTTTTGTTTTTGTCTTTTTTTACATTGTAATCATTTTTTATTTTCAGATATCCAACCAACTACCATATGAAAAAAACCATGCAACCTACTAACGTGGCAAGGCTATCAGGCAAGCACTTCCCTTCAGAAGTCCCTCGCAAAAATGGGAAACCGCAATTGAGAAGATGTTGGGTCTGCTCTCATACAACAAATGTTAACAAAAAAAGGAAAGAATCGAGATTCATGTGCAGATTGTGTGACGTCGGGCTCTGTGCTGTTCCATGTTTCCAAACATACCACGAAAAAATAAAATATTAGCTATTTTCCTATTTTTTTGATTATTTCTTTAATAAAAATTACTTTTTCTAGAGTGTCGTTTATATCCGACAGCCGTCTGTCTGCCACTGCAAAATCTCCCGTCCGAGTATCATGCTACCTACTTTTGGGTGCCGTACTGAAAGGGTTTTAAGAATAACAGGGTGAGAAAAAAAATTGCCTTGCGAAAGTAATTTTCATTTACGAATATAATTTACAAGGTGATCCGTTTAAAAAAATTGTGAAGCCGATGTTTGAACTCGCCCTGTATACGGATTTCTAGATATGGAAGCAGGTCTAGTGAATTATGATATTATAGTTTATTTCAACAATTAGGTACATAGAGTATTGGAATGAAATACTCCCCTAACTAACAGATGTTTATCGGATATTACAGAGTTGTACTCAAAATTGACGAAATATTTTGCAATAATTTAATAGTAACTTAGGTAGGTACTATTGAAAAATAAATATTTTTAGGTATCACAATTTTTAAGTTTTTAAAATAAAACTTGTGGTGGATCACTTCGAATAAAAAATTATGTACTATAAAATATTATGTATTATATATTATATTATATATATATTTTATATTATATAGCTTCCGTAGTATTCCGTACCCATTGTAAACAAACTTTCACTAATGATTTGACATGTTATGAATAAACGCAGAAAGATTATCTATTGTTCTCCAATTAGCAGGTAGAAAAACAAAAAACTGGTTACATATTTTGAGAAATATTATTGTACAATTTCGTCATTATATATGACCTATAGGTTTTCATATTAGTTTTAAAGTTTTAATTATGGTTTTAGTTTTGAAATAACCGTCTTTGAGAAGGGTTGTACCTATTTATAAAAGTTTGGACCATTAGAAATAAACGAACAAACGATGATTTTAAACGTATTTCGGTATATACAGAGAGAAAATCGCATGTCCTTAAACACGCCTTCTTCAAGTGCTTACTGTAAGACGCAGTCGCGGTTAATAACATATAATACCGATCCGAACATCTATAGGTAAGAACCTCCGTAGTAATGTGGCTTAGCGTATGGGATTGTAATCGAGGGTTCCCGGGTTCGATCCCCGGTGGTTCCGCTTTTTCAATTTTCGGAATATATAGCTTATATATCAGAAGTGGGATGTGATCTACGAAATGTCCACATGAGGCCATAATGTGATGTGATAGTGAGAGGGGGTGACTGGAATGGGCGTGCAGGCGTCAGGGTCGCCAGGAGAGCGAGATAGGCGTAGGCAGGCAAGGCATTAGGCTCACGAACGCGTAGGTGAGATAGGTGACGCACAAAAGCGTCAGGTCCAGCACTCTAGGTAAGTACCTCGAGGACGAGGAAAGGAGCAGGATGGCCGAATGTAAGACACAGTCGCGGTTAATAACATATAATACCGATCCGAACATCTATAGGTAAGAACCCACTGTATTACATCTCTTACGACCAAGGTCGAGCATTATTGTTAGTTGACACTATAACCGTCGTGAGGCCGCTAGCGGCACTGTAAGTTTATTTTTCTTCTTCTGAGCATGTGTCGAAAGTAGAATGCCGGACCTAACCGCACTTTTACTTAATATTTATTTGTGATTTGTTTTTGGAAGAGATAAGTTGCAGATTAATATTTTTTGCTAGTTTTCGGAAGTTGTTGGGTGTGGTCAAATCAAAAGCTTTTTATTTTAATCATGGTGTTCTATTGTTGTGTACCTAGTTGTAAAAACACTAACAAACAAACACATATGCATCGTTTTCCTATTAAAGATCCTTTGGTAAGTAATGTATATTATAACTTAATTCAATTTATCATTAAAATACAAAATTGATGATGTTCTGATTTATTTATATTTCTGAAAAATGCTGATTAATTTCTTTTGTTCAGGTTTTCAGTCACTGGTTAAATCGAGTTGGAAATACAAAATTAATTGGTATGGATAAAGCCCAATTGTATAAAAACTATGTGGTTTGTGAGGAGCATTTTCATGAATCATGCATCTTGCCCAACAGCAAGAGAGGTTTGAAATTGGGTACAATGCCCATACATAACTTGCCAGGTATGTAGATAGGTCACTGTAGGCATATAATAATATGATACTCCTGTCATAGGTACTAGAAAACCAATTCTCAATAATATAATATATTTGTTACTGTAAGTTATATTTGAAACTGAAAATGTGGCTCTTGTGTCTATATAAAAAATTAGCAGTAAGAGTTGAATCCAGGAATAAAAAAAATACTTGTTGCATACAGATTTATAGCATATGTTGGCAGCATAGTAATTGAACCTAATATAATTAAAATATATGAAGTCAAGGAGAAATATTCAAATGATAAATTAATTACTATTTCCAGGTAATTGTACGTTTGATGTAGAAGATGCTATAATTGTACCACTTTGCAAAAGTTCTACATATGGTACCATGGTAGATGGGGAATTTGGTCCAAGTACATCTGCTACATGCTCTACTTTAGAGAAAAGAACCCTTTGTGAGATGAATATAGGTAAGATATTTTTATACTGATATATATATATACTAAATATTTTTAAATATCGGGGATTGCAGCCAGTAGTTATAAATGTACACTCTTTAAAGTTTTAGTGAAAGCTTTCGGTAAATTTTTTTACCTTCTTCAGTCACTTCTTTTTTGAGATTTGGATGAAAAGCTAGCTTCTGAATAATATAAAAAATATAAAAAATCTCAAAAAAGAAGTGACTGAAGAAGGTAAAAAAATTTACCGAAAGCTTTCACTAAAACTTTAAAGAGTGTACATTTATAACTACTGGCTGCAATCCCCGATATTTAAAAATATTTAGTATTTAACTATTCAGCCGATACTATCTTTTACTATATATATATATATATATATATATATATATATATATATATATATATATATATATATATATATAGGAGAAGATTTATGTGGGGATGTGGCAATAAAATACCAGAGAGTACTTTTTTTAAAATATATTCCAAGCTTTCGAATATAACATATTCATTCTCAAGGACTGAAAATTATTAGGATGGTCAAATTATAAAATAAATTAATGTTAAAATTTACTTACATTATTTAAACGAGGATGTCGGTATAATTGTAAAAATAGATAAAAATAAAATTTTATAATTGACATAAACGTTCATTACAAATTAAACTCAAAAAACAATATGACATTCAATATGACATTAAACAAAAATTTTTTATCTATAAAGGTCTATTCGAATAATAGTATATTATGCAATGAGCACAAAATGATGCCCATTTTGCACGAGTATGAAATTTGCAGCACGAGCCGAAGGCAAGTGCTGCAATTCATACGAGTGCAAAATGGCCATTTTGTTGCAAGCTGCATACTATACTTTTTCTATGACAACATATCATAATATAACATCATAACATACGATTCGCTACCTATACTAAAACTTTGACAGAAACGATCTGCTGACATTTCATCAATTTGTCGCTGGACGTCATAATTTGACAAGACGTAGTCGTCGTGATTTTAGAGTGAACCTAGACCTAACACGAAATATTCCATTTCGCATTTGTTGCTTAGCAACTTGCCTAGCAACCGATGCAAAAATGAAATTCTGTACAAAATGTGCTAGTTTATGATTGAAGTTACGGTTATAAAATGAACATTTATCGAGGTTGTCGTAGAAAAAGTTAATTTTGATTGGAATTTGAATTTTGTAAAGATTGTTTTTCAAAATCTAAGAGATAGGCATACATCACACTAAGGTTATTCAGGTCTGTTTTTTTATTGATGCAATTATTTTCTTGTGAAATAAATGCGGTTTCTAAAAATAGACGTTTTTTATAATTATTTTCTGTGATTAATACTTTGGCTGATTGATAATCAATTGAATGGTCTTCATAAAATGCGTGTTCAGCGAGGGCACATCTATCAGGATACAATTTACTATCGCTTTTGTGAGAGGAAATTCGATTGGTTAATGTCCTTTTAGTATGACCAATGTATTTTTTATCACAGTTCAAGCAAGGAATTTCATAAACTATGTTAGTTAGTTTATTTATCGGTGTTTTATCTTTGATTTTACTGAAAATTGATTTGATTGTGAGGTGTTGTTTGTTTGCAATTTTGATATTATGTTTCTTAAAGATTCCTGAAAGTTTAGGTGTTACTGTTTTTATATATGGTAAAGACAAATAAATTGGTGGGTTAATATTGTCAGTTCTAATATTTTGTGATATATTATCAGTAATGTCAGAATTTCTGTCAAATGTATTATATAATATTCGTTTCAGAAGATATGGAGGATATGAGTTTTCGTGAAAAAGATTATACAATATTTTTAGATTTTTTTGGTGGAACTTTTGATCTGAAATTTGAAGAGCTCTACTTTTCATCTGTTTGATCAAGTTAATTTTTGTGTTGCGTGGATGATATGAATGATAATTAATATATCTTCCTGAACTTATCGGTTTTCTATACCAGTCGATCGAAATTTTATTATTATTGTCTCTTATGAATTTGGTGTCAAGAAAAGGTAAATATTGTTCTGAATTTTCTTTTTCAATAGTGAATTGTATATAAGGATCAAATGTATTGAAGTAGAATAGTATATTATCTATTTCATTGCATGGAAGAGATAAAATTATATCATCGACGTACTTTTTAATGAAAAACAACTTGAATGGTAAAACAGATATAACAAAGTCTAAGATATAATCCATTACATAGACTGCTAGTATAAGAGTTATATATATATATATATATATATATATGTGGCATTATGATAGGTTTTGTATACAATTGCATTGCTTTAAGAGACTGAACATTACTGTTAAACAATATAAACTTGTCAATCGGTCATATCTATAGAAAAATATTGTTACAGATGATTGTGCTTCAGCTGGAATGGCTGGAATAAATAGAAGTACCACACCAAAAGCTAGTGGTATGGAGACAAATGTCTGCACTCCGAGAAAGAGAAACGGTAAGTTATTTATAGTTGAGAAATAAAAAAGCTCTTATATACTATCCATATTGACATAAGTTCTGTTAACAACATACCATGCTACCCTCAACAATTTGTATATATATATATTTATTTGTTGCAGCTTTTCGAAAAAGGATCAATTTGTTGAAATTGACAAACTCCACCAGAGCTACTCAACTGTCACCTAAGGCAAATAAACTATATCGTGTAGCTAAAAATCTTCGAAAATTCAGTAATTCCTTAGAACAAGAAAACAAGCTACTAAAAAAGCATTCAGCATCTCAGACTACAACTTTGGTAAAAGAGTATTTACAATCAGTGGTGAATGAAACTACAGCCAATTTTATAATGAGCCAGATGACACAGCAACAAAAAAAAGTGAAGGGTCGAAGATTCTCATTTGATGATAAATTGTTAGCCCTAACATTATACAAACAAAGTCCAAAAGGATATAGACTGCTTAGAAAGATATTTGCTCTTCCTGCAAAATCTACGCTGAATAAAATATTATCAGCAATACATTTTCAATGTGGGGTAAATGAAAATATGCTAAATATTTTAAAAATAAGTATTTCACAAATGAAAGAAGCAGATAAAATTGCTGTGTTCATGTTTGATGAAATATCTTTAGAACCTGCCTTAGCTTATAGTAATAGCTTGGACCAAATTGTGGGCTTTGAAGATTTGGGAGATGGGAGGAGATCTCAAAAAATAGCAGACAAAGCACTAGTCTTTATGATTAAAGGTATATATAAGAACTGGAAACAGCCAATAGCGTACTATTTTGTTGATGATAGCTTGAAAAGTGTTGGATTGGCAGTTAAAATAAAAGAGATAATTAGTGCTCTGCAGGATATAGGAATTCGGATTATGGCTACAGTATGTGACCAAGCTGCTACAAATTGTGCAGCTTTAAATTATTTATTGAAAGACACATACATCCATTTGAAACCGGAACAAAGACACAATATTTACTCTGGATTTCTTGTATATGGTGAAGAGATAATTCCCTTATTTGATGCTCCTCATTTGCTCAAGGGAATTAGAAATAATTTACTAACAAAAAATGCGAGTTTCAAATGGAAGAGAGATAAGGAAGTAGCATCCTGGAAGCACATTGAGACCTTTCATCTACTTGACCAAGCAGAAGTTGATTTAAAAATGTGCTATAAATTAACAGATCTTCATATATATCCCAATAAAATGAAAAAGATGAAGGTCAATCTAGCTGCTCAGGTATTTAGCCACAGTGTTTCAGCCATAATGAGGAAGTTTGCAGAAGTTGGCGAGTTATTTTTTATACTATAGAAAAAGGTTTAAAATATAGTTTTAAAGTGTATGAAAATCAAATGAAAGTCGTATTTTTGTTTTAGGAATGGGAGGAATATCTAGAGAAGCATTTGGAACAGCAGATTTTTTGCTGTTTTTTGATAAACTGTTTGACAGCTTTAATGGGTCATCCTTTGAAAGTTTGCATGGAAAAACCCTGAGAACAGCAATAACCTTTGAATCACAGCATGAGGATTTTTGGAAGGAGGCAATAGGTGTGTTACAGTCCATCAAATTTATGAAAGATGAAACTTCTTCCACAGTTCCGCCCTCTTTATCAAATTGGACAAAAAATATTAAAAATTTGACTTCACTGTGGCATAAATTGAGGAAAATGGGCCATACATATCTTAAACCAAGGAGTATCAACCAAGACCCCTTGGAAAATTTTTTCGGTCAAATTCGGAGTCATGGAGTGCGATATAATAATCAATGCTCTTATTCATTTATAGGTTCGTACAAAACCCTAAACCTAAATGATTTTTCAACTGTGCATTCTTCTGGTGCTAACTGTGAATATGATCCAAATATTGCATTGAATAAATTACACGATTTGCTGCAAAAAACATCAACTGTAGCTGAGCATACATTGGAAATGAACAGTACATTACCCATTCCCAATATAGATCCCAATTTATCTCGCACAAGTAATTGTGTAATACAATATGTCGGTGGTTTTGTTTTAAAAAAGATGTTGAAGTTTTTAAAATGTCGTAATTGTAAAGCAGATTTGTTGTCTGGCAACAATCCTGACTGCTTTATGATGAAGGCAAAACAATATCACCCAAACGCATTATTAACTCCAGGATCCAAAATAGGAAAATATTTTTCAATATTTTTGTGTTTACTTAATAAATATTTGGAAAAACATTGCATAGAAGACAACATACAAGAGAACCTTATCACATATTTAAATCGATACTCAATAAAACTTGGCTGCTCTGATCATCAGGAGAATGCAAAAAAGATATTCATTAAATTTTGTGCATATTATCATATGCATATTTGGATAAAAAACATTAATTAAACGTTGAAGGGGAAAGATGAAAATGCTAATAAATCAAAATATAATAAGGTTAGGTTAGTTGCACATTCCAAATTTGTGAAATATAGGAAACGTCAATTAAAAATGAAAAAAATTGAAAATCTTCAGTAAGTAATGTGTTATAAATATTTGTTTTATTTTTAAAATAAAGATAATTTCTATTGATATGTGTTTCTATTTATGTCCCACTTATAGGTTTTTAATTTTACTAGTTTACAATTTGGATTGTTATGGTTAAAGTGTTTACACTTGGCTAGTTTGTAAATTAGCTAGATATAGTATGCGAAATATATAATATGAATATTGAATATCCAGGTTTTTGAAAAACTTCATGGGGAATACAAAGTATATTTGTATTATATGTTTTATATACTAACCGTCTAGTCTACAAACTAGCCAAGTGTAAACACTTCAACTGTAACAGTTATAATATTTATCTCAAAGATGTAATTAGAATAAATGTAAGTAATATAAACAAATTCATTTTTTCAACCGTTACTACTTGGAATCTTCCCATAATTATTAGAAAAATTGATGAATAAACATGACAGAAATAAAATGTATCAGTTTCTATAACTCACTTCTGACGACCAATCACCTCCTGAATTTTGTCGCATGAATTTAGAAACACCCTGTATATAATATTTCTGTTATGGAATCTATCATTTATTGATTTTATTTAATAATTATGTAAATACTATTGTCGCTAATAACCCTAGGTGTTGATGCGACTAAAAGTGGAAATAAGAAAGTTCCTAATTGTACGAATGGCTAGATTAATCCATTTCAAATTTTGGCGGCTCTGTTTGTTCTCACTACTACCACGTAGAGTGCGTTAAAATCAGTACAAAAACTTCAACATTGAGATGACTATCTATTTCAGTATATAAGGTTATCTATGTAAGAACCTCCGTAGCGCTGTGGCTTAGCGTATGGGATTGTAATCGAGGATTCCCGGGTTCGATCCCCGGTGGTTCCGCTTTTTCAATTTTCGGAATATGTAGCTTATATATCAGAAGTGGGATTGTAATCGAGGGTTCCCGGGTTCGATCCCTGGTGGTTCCGCTTTTTCAATTTTCGGAATATATAGCTTATATTACTGTTTGCAAAACAGTGTTGATAGCACTTTAGAAAAATGAACACAAATTACTGGAGTGGGGATATCGATTATTTACAAAGTAATACGTGAACAAAAAACAAATCAGGTTTTAAGCGAACCTAAGGAGAAACCAGGACGAAAAGTAAAGAAAACCAATAAATGTATAAACAACGCAATCAGAAGATACATCCATTCATTTTATATGAAAAATGAAGTAGGTACTAACATTAAATGAAATATTTCAATTATTAAAAACTTATGCGAATTTGTTGCTTATAAGTAAAACAACGTTGTGTTGCATTTGCATAAAATGGGTCTTAAGTGTAAGCAACGGAGTAGGAATAGTTGTCTTCCTGGAAAACGTGTAATCAGATTATCTTCGCGAGATAATGGCTGCAAGACGATGGGGAAAACAAATGTTTTATCTTGATGAAACTTGGGTTAAGGAAGGACATAGGTACCCCTTCTAAGATTTGGCAAGATTCTAATATTAACAACGGTACACATGCGTTTATGGATAATGGTCAACCGGCATTGAAGGTCCTTGTGGGAGAGGTCGCTGTTTGATTATTGGACATATTGGTTCCGCATCTGGTTCTACTGAAAATGGTTTGTTACTATTTACTTCAAAAAATGACGGCGACTATCATAAAGATATGAACGCACAAATGTTAAAATTGGTTCAAGTCGTTTATGGAAAATATACCACCATCCCTCATAGCTCTTGATAATAGTGCCCTGCAAGAAAAATGACCAACCTGTTCATGGGGAAACGCTGAATTAATGAAATGGCTACAAAATAATAGTATTTTATGCAACGATCATGTAATGATAGCCATTAAGACACGAGCATGCTGTAGGATACGAAACGAGCCGCAGGCGAGTTTCGTATATAATATGCGAGTGTATTAATGGCCATTACATGAAAGTTGCATACAATATTATTCCTACTCCGATTAATAAGAATTATTTAATTAATAATTATCATATATAGTTACTTTTGAAAATCAAAATTATTTGACAGCTGTCAAATTAAGTGTCACCTAATATAATTAATTTCAGAAATGTCAACCAGGTATCCATGGCTATATTAAATATTGTGCAAATGTCGCATTCCTATTGGCGTAAAAATCTGTATCATAATGAAAATTTGTATCATAATGAATATCATTATGATACAGATTTTAGTCTTTTAGTAAGTATATTATAAAACAGGAGTAGAAAAAGGTATATAACTTAATCACAGCGTTACCAAAGCCTGTCTCTATGAGATTGCTAAGCAACATAAGTGAAAATATAAAATATATGTGATAGATGGTCTTGTCAGTGTTTTACGGCTCCCCCTCATCACTGCGAGTTAAACCCAATAGAGTTGGTTTGGGCAAAAATTAAACAGTTCGTCACGAGAAACAATATTACATACAAATTAGAATATGTAAAGAAATTACTATTAAGTGCAGTTGGAAATATTACCAAAAAAATTGAAAATGACATGTGGAATATGGATCATAATGTTATTAAAAGTGTGAAAGTAAATCCTTTCGTTATTAATGTGGATATTTCTAACACAAGTGATAGTGAATCAAGTACAAGTGACACTGATAACGATGACCACCAGTAACTTTCTGCTTATATGGTGTGTATTTTTCGTTTTTCATTGAAGGAATTATTCTTACAGTACCTATGTTGATTTTTACATTTTTATGCGATTATATTTATCACTCAATCATTTTAGTAAAATAATATATTTTCAGTTAAGTACTATTAAATTTTTGTAACATATTTCGTCAATTTTGAGTAAAACTCCGATAAACGCCTGTTAGTTAGGGGATTATTGCATTCCAATACTTTATGTACTTGTTGGAATAAACTATAGAAGACAATCACAGACGTATGGCTGTAACAGATTAATTTCAAATTGTGCAGTTTAAAGTATACATGGGCGTTGAACTCATTACGATTTTCAGGAACAAGTGGTCAGAACTTCTTGAATACAGTGTGTAACCTAGTACAACCTTATATCATTGCAATAGTTGCAATAGAGAAATCAAGCAGAATTCAAATTAGAAGTAGTCTTTCAACATTATGTAACTGGGTTCTTTATTTTTCTCTCAATAAACTAATTGATTTAAGTACAATCTCCAATTTCACACAAAAATATATTCACTACAAAACCCAATGTACGTTATTAGTAATCTCACGGTATCACGGTAAAATTGAGACCCCTACTAGGTGAAAAATTTACATTCTAATAGATAATTAGGATTATTTTATCTATTTGGTAACGTGGTGCAAATATGACGAAGTGAAGTTTGTGTTTGGTTACGTATAACGGATATTGTACTGGATATACTTCAATTTACATAATCTTTTTAAATTTCAATAGTTCAATAGTTCAATTTTCAGTTTTCTCAACTTAAAAAAAACTAGGTATCCAATATTATTTTCTACGAGCGCGCGGAAAAGTATACTATGGCGCACGATTCTACTTTACCGCACGCAAGGTATCATTTATTGCATATTTTTTCGTTTCATTGAAATTTTGTTTAATATGGCGTTAATAACTATTATTGATTACATCAATCACCAGAAGGTAACTAATAAACTTGTTAGTTTGTATCCGTCCGCTCGTAGAAAGAATGTTGTTTCTAACATATGCGTGAAGCGTTAGGAGAATAACTATTTCAAGTGAAAATGAATGTTTGTTGATATTATAAGTTGCGACGTCAACAAAACATGTTTAATACAGAGTGGTCCAAGAAAGATCATCAGTTTATATCTCCGCTAAAAGTTACTTTTTTGAAACTTTGAGGAGCCATAAGAGGTGAGAGGGGCTATAAAGTACCGACCATAGCGTTTACATCGTTTTCAGTTACTGTCGAACGTTTAAAGATACAACCTGTACAATATAATAACAGACGTATGGCTGTAACAGATTAATTTCAAATTGTGCAGTTTAAAGTATACATGGGCATTGAACTCATTACGATTTTCAGGAACAAGTGGTCAGAACTTCTTGAATACAGTGTGTAACCTAGTACAACCTTATATCATTGCAATAGTTGCAATAGAAAAATCAAGCAGAATTCAAATTAGAAGTAGTCTTTCAACATTATGTAACTGGGTTCTTTATTTTTCTCTCAATAAACTAATTGATTTAAGTACAATCTCCAATTTCACACAAACATATATTCACTACAAAACCCAATGTACGTTATTAGTAATCTCACGGTATCACGGTAAAATTGAGACCCCTACTAGGTGAAAAATTTACATTCTAATAGATAATTAGGATTATTTTATCTATTTGGTAACGTGGTGCAAATATGACGAAGTGAAGTTTGTGTTTGGTTACGTATAACGGATATTGTACTGGATATACTTTAATTTACATAATCTTTTTAAATTTCAATAGTTCAATAGTTCAATTTTCAGTTTTCTCAACTTGAAAAAAACTAGGTATCCAATATTATTTTCTACGAGCGCGCGGAAAAGTATACTATGGCGCACGATTCTACTTTACCGCACGCAAGGTATCATTTATTGCATATTTTTTCGTTTCATTGAAATTTTGTTTAATATGGCGTTAATAACTATTATTGATTACATCAATCACCAGAAGGTAACTAATAAACTTGTTAGTTTGTATCCGCCCGCTCGTAGAAAAAATGTTGTTTCTAACATATGCGTGAAGCGTTAGGAGAATAACTATTTCAAGTGAAAATGAATGTTTGTTGATATAATAAGTTGCGGCGTCAACAAAACATGTTTAATACAGAGTGGTCCAAGAAAGATCATCAGTTTATATCTCCGCTAAAAGTTACTTTTTTGAAACTTTGAGGAGCCATAAGAGGTGAGAGGGGCTATAAAGTACCGACCATAGCGTTTACATCGTTTTCAGTTACTGTCGAACGTTTAAAGATACAACCTGTACAATATAAAAATTTTAAATTATACAAAAATAACCAATTAAAGAATGCTATAATACTTGGTGTTTAATTTGAACGATTGCTTCCTTAAAATCACTGGTCACGAAGTTCATGCACTTCCTGTATATTTTGAGAATTATTGGGTAAGCGCTTAGTGATAAAATCAAAGATTAGAATGAATTTTTTTTCTCTACAGTTACTTGTAAAATTTTTATATATTTGACATTAGTTACTAATTCATTGTACTGTTATTAGTTGACTAACGTTTACGTTTTATCTTTTATGGATCGTAAAATTTGCAGTGTTTTGTCTTCCCGGCGACATAAGCTGAATGAAACTGCGTCAATCAACAAGAAAACAAACTTTTGTCAGTAGCTGCTATGGGCCCAGAGTCCTGCTAAATATGTAAGTTTATAAAAGATTCTTATGGAACGACCACCGAAGAAATATTCAGAAATAGTCACCTAATTCCCAAAATTGCAGTGTTGCCACCAGTGGACGCACAAGTCGCTTGGTTTGGCTAAAAAATATTTTAGTATATTCACATCGTATATATACAAGGGCGCCAGTGCGGAAATTTATGGAACTCACATATTATATACTTCACTCATTTTGACGTATTTTGACGCCCACCATAAAATTTGTGTGAATGCTTGTTATGATGTAAAACTATCGAAAAAGTAGTTTAAATTGAAAAATAATTGTACGTCCGTATATCGGACTACTACCATCGGACGCTCGATTAAATGTAAAAGGACAATGTACGGACGCACAAAGGCGTAAAGATAAATATATATATATATATATATATATATATATATATATATATATATATCGTGCGCCCGATGGTAGTTGTGCGTCGATATACGGACGCACAATTAGTTTTCAATTTAAACTACTTTTTCGATAGTTTTACATCATTACATCATAACATCATATTTTTGCAAATTTTATGGTGGACGTCAAAATACGACAAAATGAGTGGAGTATATAATATGTGAGTTCCATAAATTTCCGCACTGGCGCACTTGTATATACACGATGTGAATATACTAAAATATTTTTTAGCCAAACCAAGCGACTTGTGCGTCCGCTGGTGGCAACACCGCAATTTTAGAATTAGGTGACTATATTTCTGAATATTTCTTCGGTGGTAGTTTCATAGGAAACTTTTATAAACTTACATAATTTACTAGGACTCTGGGCCCATAGCAGCATAATTACATAATTTTGTTTTCTTGTTTAATTCAGCTTATGTCGCTGGGAAGACAAAACACTGCAAATTTTACGATCCATAAAAGATAAAACGTAAACGTAAGTGAACTAATAACAATACAATGAATTAGTAACTAATGTCAAATATATAAAAATTTCACAGGTAACTAAAGTGAAAAAAATTTCATTCTGATCTTTGATTTTAACACTAAGCGTTTATCCAATAAGTCTCAAAATATACCGGAAGTGTCATTTCAAATTTGAAAGTTGAGACACGTGATAAAAAATTACGTCATTAAATTGAATATGTTTTTCGTGGTTGTATGGCTGGTCTAATTTTTCATTAACCCGCAAAGTCTGATTTTATTATTTCGGAGATACAGGATGCATGAACTTCGTGACCAGTGATTTTAAGGAAGCAATCGTTCAAATTAGACACCAAGTATTATAGCATTTTTTAATTGGTTATTTTTGTATAATTTAAAATTTTTAAATTGTACAGGTTGTATCTTTAAACGTTTGACAGTAACTGAAAACGATGTAAACGCTATGGTCGGTACTTTATAGCCCCTCTCACCTCTTATGGCTCCTCAAAGTTTCAAGAAAGTATCTTTTACCGGAGATATAAACGGATTATCTTTCTGAATTAGACATGTTTTGTTGACGCCGCAACTTATAATTTTAACAAACATACATTTTCCCTTGAAATAGTTATTTTCCTAACGCTTCACGCATATGTTAGAAACAACATTTTTTCTACGAGCGGGCGGATACAAACTAACAAGTTTATTAGTTACCTTCTGGTGATTGATGTAATCAATAATAGTTATTAACGCCATATTAAACAAAATTTCAATGAAACGAAAAAATATGCAATAAATGATACCTTGCGGGCGGCAACGTATAATCGTGCGCCATAGTATACTTTTCCGCGCGCTCGTAGAAAAAAATATTGGATAGTTTTTTTTAAGTTGAGAAAACTGAAAATTGAACTATTGAAATTGAAAAAGATTATGTAAAATGAAGTATTTTTTTTTCTTTTTCCTTCCTGTTTATGACCAGGGACAAAGTCCATTAGCCGATTATGTTTTAATTATTTATTTATTTTTTAATAGGGACGAGTAAGTAGGAATCCCAACCAAATTTTTTTTTCCGTACATGATATAGTAATACAATATATCTAATACATATATAATAATGTCACATAGAATTTTTTTTTCCCGTTTATGTATTTTGTCTTTTCCCATATTTTTTTCTCCATTCATGTATTTTATCTCTTCCCACATTTTTTTTTCTCTCCTGTTTTTTTTTAAATTTTTTTTTTTTAATTTTTTTTTTATTTATTTTTTTTTTTCCCCAATGATTTAGGATTTGACAGGGACACATGTCACGCTTAGGGGCCTATCAAAGCGTTTTTAATACATCACTGAAAGGCCTCGGATTGAAAGGGTTACATTTGGGATAGAACATAGGATTACTTACAATGATATGTTACAATTAACAACGTGTTTATACAATAAATTATACATAGATATATCCGATGATTGTAATAATTGCTGTAAGTTAAATGGTCTTACCAATTTAATTCTTGAAGAGTGAATATAATTATACAAATCATCTAAGAATTTGAGATTTTTATCCTCATTTAGGTTACAGTTCCATATTATGTGTTCCTGAGATCCTTCTTCCCCACATTCACATAGGGAACTATCTGACAGTTTCATTCTTTGTTTATAAACAGGTGTTTAACAATGATTAAATCGAATTCTGCAAATTGTTGATATAGCTTTTTTATGGAAATTTGTTCTCTTGAACCAAGGTTCGTGTTGTATAGTTGGTTGAATAGTTTTATAGAAAAGACCTTTCTGAGATGTGTTATATAATTGTTGCCATTTCTGCATTACACTTTTCTTGATCAATGGATAAATATCTTCAACCGGACATTTATATACCCCATTATACATATATTCTCTATAATTTTTTGCAGCTTCATCGACTATTTCATTATAGTTTATTCCACAATGTGCCTTAATCCAACATAATGAAATATTTATTCCTCTGGAAGACAATTTGGAGATTAGCTGTATAATTTCGACTACTATATAACTGAGACTTCCTTTAATTTTTTTTGTGATGTTTTGGATCGAAACAATTGCACTCTTAGAGTCCGAAAATATTATATATCTGTCAACTATTTCCTCAAAAGAATTGATATATTTAAGTGCTTCTAGAATCGCAATTAGTTCAGCAGAGAATATTGATAGTTTGTTATTTATTCTTATTCCTAAAGACTTCCCTTTATTTGAGTTTTTGATGCGTCTGTAAAGATAAAATAATGTTCAAGGAAAAACTCTTCAACATCATATAGGAACATACTATTTCTTATTGCAAATGGGAAATTAGAGTAATCTCTTAGATAATACACATTCAAAGATTTAATATCTTC
This sequence comes from Lochmaea crataegi, assembly GCA_947563755.1. Lineage (NCBI taxonomy): Eukaryota > Metazoa > Arthropoda > Insecta > Coleoptera > Chrysomelidae > Lochmaea > Lochmaea crataegi. The sequence continues at coordinate 42,736,252 of OX387425.1, read as the reverse complement.
CCAATTTATAGAGTAGTATGGTAATTTATTTGAGATGTAAATGTCTTCCTGTAAATTTTTTATATATGTGTATGAGGATACCAAGGGTATCGTATTTTTCTTTTTCCAATAATTTGCAATCATATCTTGTATAAATAATTCGTGAATTTTCATCAATATGTTACTATTTTTTGAGGTGAGTTTTAGCAGAAATTTGTCTATAAGGTACTCTCTTCTGAGATTTAATGGTGGTTCTGTACATTCTACAGCTAGGTTTGATATCGGAGTGCTTTTCATAGCTCCTAAACACAGACGAAGTGATTTATTGATTATTCTGTCCAGCTTTTTCAAATGAGTTTCGGCCGCTTGAGAATAGAAAATGGATCCATAATCTATAATTGATCTGATGAAAGATTTATATAACAAAAGTGAAGTATTTGGTTCAGAACCCCACGTGGTATGGCACACGGCTCTTAATATATTGAGTCCCTTATCTGCTTTTGTTACAATATGTTGGATATGTTCTTTCCATAACATCTTTCTATCTAATACTACCCCTAAATATTTTACTGTCGACTGTACGTCAAACATAGTATTTTTTAATAATATTTGGCTCGGTATATTATGTTTTTTGGAAAATATACACGTTTGAGTTTTTTTAACTGAGATAGTTAACCCTTTATTGAAACAATATCTTTCTATTTGTTGATATAATGTATTCATGGCAGTTATACCTTGTCAAATTTCCGATCCTTCTGAATAGAGGCAAACGTCATCTGCAAATTGTAGAATCTTTCCTTCATGCGAGATACTAGAGTGCAAATCAATTGTATATATTAAGTATGAAATTGGACTCAAAATACTTCCTTGTGGTAAGCCTATATAAGAAATTCTATTTCCTACTATTTCGTTATTAACCTGTAGAAATAATTTTCTGTTTGTGTAAATTGATACTACTTTTTTATTGAATTCACCTGGAAGTCCAATTTTTTCCATTTGTTCGCAAAGAATGTTTAATTTTACATTATCATAGGCACTTTCTATATCTAGGAACATCGATATTAACGATTTTTGTTTTGAAAATGATAAATTAATGTCCAAAACTAAATTTGCGATGTTTTCTAACGTGGATCTTGATTTTCTGAATCCATACTGAGTTTCTGAGATCAATTTATTTTTTTCCAACCAATTTTCCAATCTCATCTTAATCATTCTTTCGAATGTTTTAAGAATACAAGAGCCTAATGATATACCTCTATAGGAATCTGGGGATTCTGGATCTCTTTTCGGTTTTAATATCGGAATAATAATATATTCTTTCCAATCATCCGGATACTTACCAGTATTCCAAATTTGATTAATTAAATTTAACAGATACATTTTTTGTTGTGTAGGTAAATAATATAACATAATATAATGTATGTTATCTATCCCTGGGGCTGTGTTTTTGTGATTTTTCAGACAGACGTCTAATTCCCATATTTCGAAATTTTTTGATAGATAACTTACTTCATTTACATTACCAGTGTGATCAAATAGATTTGGTGAAACCCAGAGTGGGGCTAACTTCTCAAGAAACCTTTCGGACCATACGTCGTTAACGACTATATTTTTTGGAGAATTATATACATTCTTAATTTTTTTAACTTGTTGCCATATCTCAGTGATAGGGTATTTCTGTTTAACTTATTACAATATTCTTTCCAAGAGGCTCTTTTACTTTTTAAAATTACTTTCTTCTTATGGGCTTCTGCTTTCTGATAATTTAAATAATTTTCATAATTTGAATTTTGTTTATAAAGTAAAAAGGCATCTTTCTGATTCTTTATTGCAAGATCACACTCTGAATTCCACCATTTTTTGTTAAATTTGCTGTTGGTTAACCTTTTCTTCTTCGGAATTGATATGTTACAAACATTAATTAGTTTTTCGACAGAAAGTAGTGTAGGCATTTTCCGCAAAATTTAATTCTACATTTTCGTCATCAAATGAAGAAGAAAATGTATCCCAGTTAGCTTGATTTAAATTCCATCTTACTCTTCCCTTATTGCTAGCTGTTAGCTCTAACTCAAAAGATATTTGAATTGGAAAATGATCAGATCCTAAAGATATTTGTTTTACTTGCCAGTCAAATGTCGACGATATATCATTGGAACAGATTGTTAAATCTATCGCGGCTTTATTTTTGTTGTAAGGTCCCGTTATTAAAGTTTCTGTTCCATCATTTAAAAAACTTAATTGTGATTCTTCTATAGCTTCCAACAAACTCTCGCCAGCCCTATCATTCTAGTCACAACCCCACGCCCTGTGGTGGCAATTAAAATCTCCTCCCCATAATAAAGGGTTATTTTAGACTATCAAAAAAGGTTTTCCATTCATTTTCTGAAATATTCAAATTAGGTTTGGCATATATTGAATATATGTTCAATTTTTTCGTATTTTTAAATTTTACTGAGACTGCTACGCACTCTACCGAACGTATTTTATAGAATTTGGGAACGTCGATAATTTGAATATTTTTTTTATTAAAATGGCTACCCCACCGTAGCCATCATCTCTGTCTTTTCGAAATATGTCAAAATCTGTGAAGTGTATTACCTCATTGTCGCCTTTTAACCACGTCTCACTTAAAAGTGCTATATTAATATAATTTTCAAAAATATATTTCTCAAAATGGCCTTTATTGTGTACAATGGACCTGGCGTTCCACTGTACAACATTAATTTTATTCATCGTTTGAAAGAATATGATTTTAATGTTTTTTTAAATCGTCAAAGACATTTTGATTTTGAATCGAAACGGAATTTTTCTTTAAATTTCAGCAAAAGATTTTAATATATTATCACAAACTGTATTTATTTGGTGATGGTTGGTTGGAATTTGTGGATGATAATTGGGTTTATTTTTGTAATTTTGATACACTGGTTGACTATTGCTCATATTTGGTATGGATATTACATTACTATGTTCATCTCAATACCCTGATCTATTTGATGGATGAGTTTCGTCAAATTTCCTACGTTTAGCGGTAATTGTATAATGTGAACTCTTATTAGGACTTCGTGTCACTGTGGAATAACTATTATCGTATTTACTTTTGGCTTCAATATATGAAATATTTTCATTTACCATACAGTATTTTATTGTTTTTTGTTTGTGAAATTCTAAACAATCTTTTCTTTCTGTTGCTAAATGATCACCATTACACAAAATACATACTCCTCTTATAGCCCTACATTCGGTTTTTTCGTGTTCATCCCTACATATTGCGCATCTTAACCTACCCCTACATTGGATATTTATATGACCGTACCTTAAACATTTTTTGACCCTTGGAATATACATTTCTACGTCATACACCATTTTTCCTATTATTATTTGATTGGGTATCATTTGTCTCCTAAAGGTTACAATTATTGTAGTTGTAGGAATTAATTCATCGTTCATTTTACGCATCATTCTTTTGACAAAATTTATCTTAAAATTATTTCCAAATCTTGGCCTAATTATCTCCTTTAATTCTGATTCACTAATATCTTTATCAATATTTTTAATGACACCTTTTTTAGAGGTAAAGAAAACCGGAATATATGCTTCGTATTCTTTATCTGATAACGACTTCGATTCTACTAATTTATTTGCACTTAAATAAGAATTTAATTCAACCTTTACTTTGTTCATACCTGTAACTGATATAGTTAGGATATTTTCTCGTATATCTGGTTCAGCATTTAATATTATTCTAGCCGTAGCAATTTTATGTAGCTTACCAATATTTCCAGTTTTATTTTGAATAAATACAAAAAAGGGACCTTGATCATTTGATGAATATTTATTTATTGGTTTTTTCTGCTGTAACTTTGTTGAACTATTATTTTCGTTTTCATTTATTTGACCCATCTCCATTAATCTTGAATCATAGTTATTTTGAATTCCCGGATCAGGAGGTTCATGTGAACCTCTCAACTCGCCCGCACTCATCATTGCTAATTACACCGGTTCTCGCACTCACAGACACCTTATCCGTTTGAATGTTTCAACCGAACTGTAAAATGAAGTATATCCAGTACAATATCCGTTATACGTAACCAAACACAAACTTCACTTCTTCGTCATATTTGCACCACGTTACCAAATAGATAAAATAATCATAATGTAATATTTAAGTGAGAAACTAATTATCTATTAGAATTTCCATTTTTCACCTAGTAGGGGTAATATTATCGTGTTACCGTGAGATTACTAATAACGTACATTGGTTTTTGTAGTGAATATATTTTTGTGTGAAATTGGAGTGTACTTAAATTAATTAGTTTATTGAGAGAAAATTAACATAATGTTAAAAGATTGGTCCTCGGTGAAAGCAGATGCAAATTGTATACAGGGTAATTCATTAGTACCATAGAGTCCAATATATTGTAAATCCTCGAAGATTTTTGAATAAAAGTTTGACCGGTGCTCTCCACCCTGAAGGTTCATATTTTAAAATTGGTTGCAATTGTACAGTGTGTTCCAGAACGCCGTGCCAGATGAAAGCAACAGTTTTTTAAATGGGACACCCTGTATTCTACTTCTAATTTGAATTCTGCTTGATTTCTCTATTGCAATGATATGAGGTTGTACTAGGTTACACAGTGTTTTTAAGAAGTTCTGACCACTTGTTCCTGAAAATCGTAATGAGTTCAATGCCCATGTATACTTTAAACTGCACATTTTGAAATTAATCAGTTACAGCCATACGTCTGTGATTCTCTTCCATAGTTTATTCCAACAAGTACATAAAGTATTGGAATTCAATAATCCCATAACTAACAGGAGTTTATCGGAGTTTTACTCAAAATTGACGAAATATGTTTCAAAAATTGAATAGTATCTGAAAATATATTATTTTACTAAAATGATTGAGTGATAAATATAATATATAATATAATTAAAATGTAAAAAACAACATAGGTACTGTAAGAATAATTCCTTCAATGAAAAACGAAAAATACACCAAATAAGCAGAAAGTTACTGGTCGTCATCGTTATCAGTGTCACTTGTACTTGATTCACTATCACTTGTGTTAGAACTATCTACATTAATAATTAAAGGATTTACTTTCACACTTTTAATAACAACATGATCCATATTCCACATCATTTTCAATTTTTTCAACGTGACTTAATAGTAATTTCCTAACATATTCTAATTTGTATGTAAGATTGTTTCTCGCAACGAACTATTTAATTTCTGCCCAAACCAGCTCTATTGGTTTTGACTCGCAGTAGTGAGTGGGGAGCCGTAAAACACTGACAAGTCCATCTATCACATATTTTTTATATTTTCACTTATGTTGCTTAGCAATCTCATAGAGACAGCCTTGGTAACGCTGTTATTAAATGATATACCTTTATTTTGTCGCCATTTCAATAATTCAGCGTTTCTCCATGAGCAGGTTGGTCATTTTTCTTGCAGGGCACTGTTATCAAGAGCTATGAGTGATGGTGGGATATTTTCCAAAAACAACTTAAACCAATTTTAACATTTGTGCGTTCATATCTTTATGATAGTCGCCGTCAATTTTTGAAGTAAATAGTAACAAACCATTTTTAGTAAAACCAGATGCGGAACCAATATGTCCAATAATCAAACAGCGACCACAAGGACCTACAATGCTGGTTGACCATTATCCATAAACGCCTGTTTACCGCTGTTAATATTAGAATCCTGCCAAATCTTAGAAGGGATATGTCCTTCGTTAACCCAAGTTTCATCAAGATAAAAAATTTGTTTTCCTCATCGTCTTGCTGCCATTATCTCGCGAAGATAATCTGATTATACGTTTTCCAGTAAGACAACTACTCCTACTCCGTTGCTTACACTTAAAACCTATTTTATGCAAATGCATCAAAACGTTGTTTTACTTATAAGCGACAAATTCGCATCAGTTTTCAATAATTTAAATATTTTCTTTAATGTTAGTACTTCATTTTTCATATAAAATGAATGGGTGTATTTTCTGATTGCGTTGTTTATGAATTCATTGGTTTTCTTTACTTTTCGTCCTGGTTTCTCCTTAGGTTCGCTTAAAACCTGATTTGTTTTTTGTTCACGTATTACTTTGTAAATAGTCGATATCCCCACTCCAGTAATTTGTGCACATTTTTCTATAGTGCTGTTTTGCAAACAGTAAGCATTAGAAGAAGGTGTGTTTAAGGACATGCGATTTTCTTTCTGTATATACCAAAATACGTTTAAAATCATCGTTTGTTCGTTTAGTCCTAATGGTGCAAAATTTTACAAATAGGCACAACCCTTCTCAAAGACGGTTATTACAAAAATAAAACCATAATTAAAACTAATATGAACACCTATAGGTCATAATGACGAAATTGTACAGGGTTATTCATTATAAATTACCCACCCCCTATCATCGTTATTATTGCTTTTAGAAAAAAAAGTCTTCCATAAATTTTTTTTGGTTCCAGCTGAATTTTGTTAATATGCTATCAAAAGTTCAGTAGCGTGCAAATTTAAGAGGATACAAGAAATAATAGTTTTTTTTAATGGGATACCCTGTATATTTTTAGATTTGTGGAATGGTATTTCTTTTCTGATTTCAAAAATATATAATATGTAACCCCTACCTTGTACCGTTTTTGAGTTATTAAATGTTGAAAATCTTAGTTTTAGTAGTTAGGTTACTGTAAATATGAAAAAGATAACATTATTAAAGTAAGCTATGAAAATGACAACTAATATGTTTGATAATTGACATTTTTCTGATAAAGTTATTAAAATGGTTCACAGTGAGGAAGAAAAAGTCAAAATATATATACAAAATAGAAAACAAAGATTTATTTAAAAAAATTTATAAATCAATAATTCATAAAAGATGTTCGATGTGTCCACCATTATTGTCAATGCATAATTGATAACGCCTTCTTATATTTATAATAACATTGCAGATGACTTCATTATTTCCATTTAGTTTGTTAATTTCAAGTTGAATCCTTTCTTTAATCACCTGTATAATATTATTATTAACAATATCTTTTAGAAATCCCCAAAGAAATGAGAATTTTTTGCGGAAGTGCGCTATCCTGCATCCAAATCATATCGACAAGTAATGGGATAAGTATTTCCAATTAGGTAACTCCAGTAGTTAAGGTATAATCATAATATATTGTAACAAAAATTTTATTTCTAAAAATTCCACACCAAACGCCAACAGTTTTTCTTCCTGATTTTTGTATTTGTTTCACTAATATTTTTCTGTTATGCTTATTTTCCCACGACCTTCGATTTTTCCTGTTGAAAACTCCTGCCGTAGAAAAAGTTGATTCATCAGTCCATAATATTTTTGTAAAGTACTCGGGATCTTCATCCAACTTTTGAATCATCTGGCGGCAAAAGTCAAGCCTTTTCCTTTTATAAGCCTCTGTTAAAACTTGTACCGCTAAAATTTTATAGGGTTTATAGTTGTTATTTTTTAAAGTACGTTGAATTTTAAAATAACTCTTACCTAACTGATTAACCGCAGTATATATACTACATTGAGAATTTTCTAAAAAAGAATAGAATGTTTCAAAAAAGTCTACTCGGGCAAATATTTATAATGGATGAGTTTACCTTCGAAATGAAGCAATATATCTAGCTGTTCTTCCTGGTTTGCTACCATTTGGTAAACATTCTTAAAAGTATTTTCTAATGGTGTTGGACGATTGGAATACAACACCCTATATGGTCTTCGTGCTGCACGCTAATTTTTGTTATTTTCTATAAAACATGTAGAAATTTGGATTTTTTTCTTCCTTACTGCAAACCATTTTGATAACTTTATCAGAAAAATGTCAATTATCAAACATATTAGTTGTTATTTTCATAGCTTACTTTAATATTGTTATCTTTTTCATATTTACAGTAACTACTAAAACTAAGATTTTGAATATTTAATAACTCAAAAACGGTACAAGGTAGGGGTAACATCTTATATACTTTTGAAATCATAAAAAAGACCATTCCAAAAATGTAAAAATATACAGGGTATCCCATTTAAAAAAACCCTATTCTTTTTTGTATCCCCTCAAATTTGCACGCTACTGAACTTTTGATAGCATATTAACAAAATTCAGCTGTACCCAAAAAACTTTTATGTGAGACTTCTTTTTCTAAAAGCAATAATAACGACGATAGGGGGTGGGTAATTTATAATGAATAACCCTGTACATTAATATTTCTCAAAATACGTTTTTTGTTTTTCTACCAGTGAATTGGAGAACAATAGATAATCTTTCTGCGTTCATTCATAACATGTCAAATCGATAGTGAAAGTTTGTTTACAATGGATACGGAAGCTATAATATTTTATAGTACATAATTTTTTATTCGAAGTGATCCACCTCAAGTTTTCTTTTATAAACTTAAAAATTGTGACGCCTAAAAGTATTTCTTTTTCAATAGTACCTACCTAAGTTACCATTAAATTATTGCAAAATATTTCGTCAATTTTGAGTACAACCACAGAATATACCAACCAAGTATTCTTTGGTACAACTCTGTGATATCCGATAAACATCTGTTAGTTAGGGGAGTATTGCATTCCAATACTCTATGTACCTACTGGTTGAAATAAACTATAATATCATAATTCACTATACCTGCTTCAATATATATAGATATCCGTATACAGGGCGAGTTCAAACTGGAATACATCGGCTTCACAATTTTTTTATACGGATCACCTTGTAATTCATATCCGTAAATGAAAGTTACTTTACTATACCTAAAATTTGATAAGTATTCCCTACACCCAAACTGAATGGTTTCTGTGATATTTCAATTTTATAATAAAAAATTTTATTTCCATTAAAAAACAGCTATATAAAATTCATTCAGAACAATTAACGAGTTAGGATTTTAGAAATTTTTTTTCAAAACATCGATAACAGTGCCATATAAGGGACAGATTTCTTGATGTAGTTCTTCCAAATAGTAAAATTAGATCCACACTATTATCGTCGCACTTAGTAATTAGGTAGGTTCTGAAATATCAACAAACATTTACATTTACCTAATTCGTTTGTTAACAAATGGGGTATCTACATGACGAAGCTCCTACTCATCATAATGCACTCACTTAGTCAATTGAATGATGTTTCCTGAAAGTTGGATTGGACGATAAGGACCAGTTTTCTGGGCACCAAGATCACCAGAATTGAATAAAGTGATTTGTTCTTTAGAGGATATGCTAAAGATCAGGGGTACAAAGTACACCAGACGATAGGAAGTATAGAATAAAGCAGGCTTTCCGAAAAGTTAATGCGCAAATGCTTATTTTTTATCAACCTTGTCAATGTAGATCCACTTATATGAGGGCATTCTGGATTTAAATCGTTAAAAATATGAGCTGCTTCGTCATGGGAACGTTTGCGATCAACATTCAACTAACATTAAGATTTAGATTCGTTCTTTTTCCGATAAATGTGCCGTTATTCTTAATTTACTTTTAAACTTTATGCTAATTTGAAATTGGTATCAGTTTCCACAATTTGTACATAAATGTGGTTCACGTTTTTAATGACTACTATTGTTTTTTGTTTAATTTTAAAAACCTACAAAGTCATATATCATTAGTACAGTACAATTTAGAAAAATAAAACTGATATTCTATAAGATATTTTGTATTAAAGCGATACATTGCTTCTATTTCTGGAAATAAAAAAATAAGCTTCTTTGTGATATGTCACTCGACCTAGGTTGCCATTTGAAAAAATTCAAGATGGCAGCCGAACGCAAAACGCTGACGTCAAAAACATTTGACATTTGCTCTTAAATATGCAGAATAACGTCTCATTCAAATTTTGCCAAACAATTTAAACCGACAGTGGTATTCTAGATGCACAAAAGAGCAAATATATGCAACCAAAATATTCAAAAATTTAGTCTTTCTAGTGGACGCACAAATACATTTCCTTGTACGGACGCACAATAGATAGCGGGATGTATATATATATATATATATTTATATATATATATATATATATATATTTATATATATATATATATATATATATTTATATATATATATATATATATATATATATATATATATATATATATATATATATATATATACAGTATCACTGAGCGTCTGTCCATGTTAAATCTTAGGTTGACGCCGCGTCCATCGTCACTGGGCGTCCGGTTATACGGACGCCCAGTGACATCGCCATTTAAATTGTTTCACATGACCTGTGAGATGTTTACAATCGTTTGGTGCAAAAATCTGCCGGACGTTGTATGACACCCTAAAGTGATTCGCGTATTAATTCGCAGTGCAAGCTTCGACCGTGTGTAGCGCTGACGGCACCTAATTGTATACACGTATATATAAAGTTCATGTCATAGACTCACCCGGCGTCTTAAAACTCTCGCTTTTTCTTTCAGTTGTTTTTGAACGGCCTAGCGTATTTTATAAAAATCGAGAGGGCAAACTTTTTAATTTATCGGTGTGTTTTGAGTTGAAATCTGTGTGGCATGTATTCCTTTAGAACTCGTAAAATCATTAATGCTGCAAAGAAACAGCAAGACACAAATGATAGGTCATATATGTTATTTATTTTACTTTTAAGATAATCTCAACTTGTAACAAAACTTAATTTTAAAATTCATAACATAAACCTAACTTAAAAACTGACTGCACATTTTAACTGTATATTTATGTTCAAAATAAGAATTACACCTGGTGTCTTGAAGCAACAAATGACTTCAATCAATAACATAAGAAAAATTTAAAATTTGGGAATGTCAATATCTTTTTTGAAGAACGTTAGTATGTTTTGGAATATTTAAATTTTATATCTTTTTGTATTTGGGCCAATAGCCATCGTTGTCAAGACAAGTTAATCTAAATAAAAAAAAACGAAAGCGGCAACAAGAGCATTTTTTTAATAATACCGGTTGGCCAAGTGTATTTGAACCCACTTTAAATCCCCGTATCTTAAACAGTATTTCAGAATTGAAGGTCCGGTTTTTACCGAACACCTTAAAAAATACTTAAGTTTTTTTTGGTATACGCCGTTTGTTTAGCTACTTCCGTTTACACCGAAAATTAGTACGCCATTTGTGAGATATAGGGTTACTTTGTTATTTTATATGGAACACCATGTATATATATTTTCCAGAAACCTTAATCTTAATCTGCCCTATTTCGAAAAAGGGAAAATTTGTGACAATTCTTTAAATTCGTGTAGATGTGAGAGCGGTTTCAAATAATTGGTATATATTTAAATAAAATACACCATTACATCTAGTTACCTGTGGAATAATAGTAGTTTGTGCATCTAGTGTAGATATGATGGCCATATCGCACGAGGACGAAGTTTGAGCACGACGCCGTAGGCGCAGTGCTCAATCGTCCGAGAGCGATATGGACAATCCACACGAGTCGAAAAGTATATTTTTTCTACGACCCACTCAAGAAAAATCTAGAAAATAAACATTTTATTAAACTATAATATAAGTTCAAATTAAAATTTTTTAATAATTTTACCATTATTATTATTTTATTATTATTTAGAAATAAAATTAAAATTTAAAAAAAATTTCCCAACGGGGAATCGAACTCTGATCTACCGCGTGAGAGGCTGGGATACTCACCACTGGACTACCGATGAATATACTAATCATCTATCTATAACGTCAAATGTATTACATAAAAACTGACGTTTGTCCGAAGTACCCTTAAATATTCAATTTATTCTGTTTCTATACGTTATACTTCTCCTTTGCGGCTAAGCGAATATCTGGTGAAAAATTATTTATTGATTCATCACTGGAATCACTCATTTTTACTAATATTTTTCTTAAAAACTATAGAAATATTTTGACAAGTTATTTTGACGTTTCTATGAAATTGAAAAAAAATTAGTTGGCGGGTACTAAACGCAAATGCTGATTGGTGGATTTCATATACGTTCTAGGATGTATATGAAATCATATCCGTTCAGTTAACCGGAATGGCCTACATTTACATTCTGTAAATTGTGCAGAAAATGGATAATATACATGTGGGTGTAGAAAAAATATTTAGTCGCAGTAGAAATGTCAACTAATAATTAATTCGTTGTTTAAATGTTAAATAGTTAACACTTTGAACAGTACCTGAATTAGTTATTCTTTTCTATTTGTTTTTCTTTCAGACATTTTAATTTATAAGGAACTAGATGTGAAAGTGTAAAGAAATAAAATTTGTAACAACTATTTAAAACCGCTCTAACATCTACACGAATTTAAAGAGCTGTCACAAATTATACCTTTTTAGAAAGAGGACAGATAACGGTTTCTAAAAATATACTGGGTGTTCCATATAAAATAACAAAGTTGCCCTATATCTCAAAAAGGCGTACTCATTTCCGGTGAAAACGGAAGTAGCTGTACAAACTTGACATAAAATGTAGTATTCGGTAAAGGTGTAAAGGTGTTCGGTAAAAGCCACACCTTGAAACCTGAAATACTTTTCAAGATACGGGCATTTAAAATGGGCTCAAATACACTTGGCCACCCGGTATGAAATTTCCGTTTTTATGCTGAAAGTTGATATCAGCAGCTTTAAGATATACTCAAAATCAGCGACGTGATTATTGAGCTGTGACGTCATCGAACTAAAAAACTAAATGAATAGGGGATGGAAGTTAGTCCGAACGAAATGGTTTTTTATTCCAAATTTAACGGAGTAGTACAATGATGGTATTGATGTGTATAATTATGTCACATTTTCAATTTAATACTTATTTTCCACAAAAACATTGAAATTGTGAAAATTTTGTGAGATGTGTTGAAAATTACCTCTTGCTTCACTCATCATAGAAGGGTCTCATTTTGAATACATCCTTAAAAATGTTCAGAGTTTAAGTGACATTGGTTATTGTTAAAAATAAACATTAAATTAAAAATGTAGCAATAGCATATTGTGCAATAAGTGAGAAAAGTAATTTCCTCACATGCTGCATACTATACTTTTTCTACAACTGCACAAATTTAAAGAATACAAGTAAAGTAACTTAATAATTATTCATATGGTTAGTAAAACAAAAATAACACTAAAGTATCCTAACTCTAAACTTTTAAATGATTTCATTTAAAATTATAGTTGATGGTGAAAAGACTATGCTTCCATCTTATGGAAAATAAAAGACCACTCAAATGCGGATATTTTGATACCAACTTATTCGTCTTGAAAAATAGAACATTTGATAACATTGCGCCAATGTTGTAATTTAATTAATAAACCCACAAAATCAGTTCATTTGTCAGAAATTTTCGATTCGATTACAAAATCTAACCATTCAATAGGACTCCACCTGCTGCGGTGAAACAGAGTCGGACTTGTGAATATAGTTGTACATACGATGAATACCAGTTTCGTTGAAACAAAATAATAGGATTATGTTTTTCAGTTGTATAAAGATATGATAGATTGCAATCAAATTATGTAAAAAAGGTACATCTCTCAATTGACAATCTAACATCTTTACATAAGTTTGTCATTTTGTAATAGCAGTTTATTATAACGTTTTCCATATTATAATAGTAAAATTATAATAGGTACATTTAATAACTGACCGACACGTATTTCGTAAACAATTCCGGTGCAAACGAATTCCCGTCAGGATTCTTAAATGACTATAAAATTCACATGAGTTCCCGTCCGACACTTGCAGGTATCTTAATCGCGCACTCGAATTGCCGTCCAGTTTATTTAATCCGCTTACAGGTAAACTAAATAGTTTTGAAAATTCCAGTAAATCGTAATATTCGTAATCCTGAATTCTAATGAAAAAGTTGAATAACCTATTGGGGTGGCTAGGGGGTCTGTCAGTACTAATTGCTATGAATATATTTTTCTATTATATTTTCTATTATATTAAGTTGTCATTTTCAAAACGGCAGTTTATTAATATACATATTTCCGAACGTTTGTTGTCGTACGCTATAGTGATACACAAAATGCTTGAAGTAATACTAAGTGAAAAGGGTAAACCCTTTCTGGTCAGGTTATATGTATGTTAGGTTAGCTTCTTTACATGTATGTATTTATGACTCAGTTCAGTAGTAGTAGATGGGCTAAGACAGTTCAGCGACAAGTATAGGGAAAACAGTGTGTTAGAGAGAGAGAGTCATGGAGGCAATGTGTGTGAGAGAGAGCGCCATGCGCATCGTTCGCCATTTTTAGTCTGCTTCGCGCATCATGAGGCGTCTGCCGGCCGCCATTTTCGCTCGCGAATTTAACGCCGTGCGCATCGTTCGCCATTTTTAGTCTGCTTCGCGCATCATGAGGCGAATTTAATTTTAAAAAAATTTTGACTTGAGTGCGGATCGAACCGCCAACCTACGCGTCAATAGCAATTGATTTAACACAGTAGACCATGAGCTCTCTTATTTATTCTATGCGAAGAAAGGTATTACATGCTGCGTATGACAAAGAAGGTATGTCGGGGGGTCGCGCGCGCACCGTACGCTAGGCGCCGTAAGTTGTGACGTAATCGGGGCTGATCCGTTGCGATGATAACAGGCGCGCGCGAGAGTCTTTGGTTCCTAATATACCGGGGGGCTTAAAAGTAACTTATGTTGAAATATTACTTAGTAACGAATTTCGTAATATACCGGGGGGCTTAAAAGTAACATGCTATATAATATTTGAACTGAAATATGCGTGGCACGTCGCGTGCTACGTCAAACGCAACGTGTCACGTCACGTGTAACGGTGAACGTTACGTACTACGCCAAACGTCACGTGCTACGTCAAACGCCACGTGTCACGTCACGTGTCACGTCTGCTTGGCACTCTAAGCTCCAACACCAAAGTACTAAGTTCTCCACGAAAGTTTACAGGCTGACCGTCTTGGTCTACGGCTATGACAGTGATATTGGTTATTTCACGTTGCGGTATAACAGGTAAGTATAACAAATTATGAGGAATTTCGTCAATGGAATATCCTGGATCTACTTGTATGACAAATTCATAGATAGTATGAGCAGGTCTGTTTGCATCGAACGCTCCAGTGGAAATGTTACAATCGAAGCGGATACTGGATACTTTAATGATTTTGACGGGGAGATCTGAAGAGTGCATTTTGTTGGCGTCGAGTATTTTCGGTGAAAATCCCAATATTCTTCCAAGACTATCAGCTTCCATGAAGGAAATTTTGTATTTACTGCAAATTTCACATTTCAACGTATTGTGATTGGGTTTTAGTGAAAATACCGGTCTAGTTGAATTGCTCGCACCCAACTTATCACTGATAAACGCTTCAAGATCAGCAATTTCATAACATCCAGTGGGAAAATTAAAACTTTGCAACTTGTTATTGGCATCGTAGTAGTAAAACATGCAATTTTCAATGTTTGGTATACTGTGATAAGAATGAAAAGATCGTAGAGCTATTTCATAATCATTCTTAGGATCGAGCACAATAGGCGTAGGAGGTTGGAAAGTGAACACGTGATTAGTGCTGTTTACTCTCAACAGCTGTGACATGATGACTAATGAAATTCGGGAGATGTATGAATTTAAAAAACACACACACGACATGTTCAATTATTTATTTTTACAAAGAAAACATGTGGCTTGAGAACTCGGAGGGCCGTCACAATGCGTCGTCCAATCAGGTCGGTTGTAATGGATGAAACAAGGCAGTCGTATTTGTAGTTCAAAATTTGCTCGATATTCATTGGGAAGTTTATGCCACATATCAAGCAATTCAGAAGGCCTTACACACTCTATTAGATGCTCAATGGGAAAGTGCTTTAGTTCTTCGGCAGTGAAACTACTCAATGTTTTTCCATGGTAGATATGTTGTAGTAATAGTTCCGTCATTGTTGTAGAAATTTCAAACACAAATGACCGCAATTGATTTGATCGTAGTTTTGATATTGGGTATTGTTGTAGAAAATTTTCGCACTCTTTCCAAAATATTTAACAACTTCTTTCGGCGGCTTCAAGTTACCAAATGAATCGAAATACTCTACATTGTTGTTTATCTTTCTGTAAGCTACCCAATGACTTCCGCTATTCTTAGAGGTATCCAAATTAACCACTGCGCATTCTTGTTTCCGGGGACCGGCTTTGGGGAGAGTGTCTCGCATGAAAACTCCTCGAAAATGTGGTATTTTACGCAATTTTGCGTAATGTGTAATGTCAAAGTCAGATAGTGCGTGATTGGGTAGCTTTATTAGTTTTTTTTGCTTTTTTAAATACAATCCAAAACCGCCTTTTGGGTACTTTTTCAGATACAGACCAGATCCTACACGTTCCATAGCCTTATTATGACGTACATCTTCTTCCAATTTCTTTTGCGCATGCTTTGCGTCAATGACAGTTTTAGCAATCCCAGCAGCACCACCTGACAAAGCTCCAAGTGCCGAAAGACCAGCAAACAAAGGGATAAGTGGTAGGAAACCTCCGGATTTCGCTACAGGTATTACTCGAGGAACCTCGACTTCTTTTTTCCCACCAAATTCTTTAATAAGTGCTTTGGCTGCTCGTAAGGCGAACGTTGCGGTGTCTTTCAAAGATGCCCCTTTTTTCATGGACTTTCCCACTTTTAGAATGACATCTCGATGGAAAGAACGGCGTTTGCGGCGACAACCCATCCCCAGCTTTCTTTTCACCTTCATTTCGCCTGTCACAAGTAATGCAGCAGTTTTCTCTGCCAAAGAAGCGTCTTTTGATTTGACGCGAGCCCAAGCTTTATCTTCAAGTGTCTGATCGGCTTTGTGTCGTTCTTCTAGAGACTTATTCTTCCAGTAAGAAATATCGTGTTGTTTACAAGCAGCGTCCAAGACGTTAATGCCTGGATCTCCACGATCAAGACGTTTTTCCAATTTTGTACCGGCTACCAAAAAAAAACAATTAATTTTTTACAAAAGGGGTGGGGGGGAGTACTTACGTCCACAGTACTGATAGCTAGGTAAGTGAAGTTCAATAGGTAGTTTATTGATGAGAGAATTTAAGAGACCTTCTCCTTCAAACACCAACATTAAGACTGATACGCGTAAGTGGCGCGAAAAATGTTCCTTAACTTCGAAAAATACTTTTTAAAAAACGAAAAACTACAAAATTGAGACGTTTATTACATTAAGGTTACAAACAATCTGATTTAATTTACAATTTGTGTTAATTTATAAGATCTGGTATAAAAGCTTAGTAGACTAAAAATAATATTAACGTTGACGGTTTACGTTTCGTAACTCCTCCGGCCTAAGAGAGAACTATGGAGTTTCTTCAGAGTTCGAAATCACTGGAAAATTCTTGAAGTCCTTGGTTGCCTGGTTTTTTGTATTTTTCTGACTGGTTTGCTTATGTTTTCTTCTAATGCTATTGAAAACTAGTAGAACTATGCTTGAAAAACTATAACATATAATAAAATAGTGTAGAAGCTAATGTTTTGAAAATGTACAGGAGGTAACTCTAATTTTGTTAGTTTGATTTTGTCTTCTTGGAGCACATTTTGAATATTACTGAGTTCGTCTAAGTTCACTGAATCTATTTGCACTTTACTTAAGTTTAAAGAGTTCATTTTTGAATTTTCATTGGAAAATTGTAACTTGGGGAGTTCTACACTTTTATATTTTGGCATTTTACTTGCAAAAGTCTTTAATGTAATATTGTTTATTGAAACTACACACTGATTATTTAGTTCAATTATATAACTACCGTTCAATGGGATATTGTTTATTACTTTACCACATTTTTGGGAGGCCACCACATGAGATGGAGTGATTACTATCCATTGGTTGTCTTCTATTTTCTGAATTTTGGTATTACTGATCTCCGCTGGAATTTGTTGACATATATTTGTTGATTGATAATATTTAATAAGTTGGACTTCACAAGGTACATGTAAAGTCATTGTTAGCTTCTGAAGATCTGTGCAGAGGAATTCTTCTTGAGATATTTCTTCACAATTATTTGAGTCTGAGAAGGCGTAGTATTGCTCATTTAAAAGGATAAATTTTGACTTTGGTATAATGGTTTTGAAGGATTGTGTTGATGGAGTGGGTAAAGAATAAAGATGATAGTAACTATATTCTGAATTTTCAACAATAGGTATTTCAAGTATGAACATAATTTTGTTACCGTTACTATAACTTTTAATTTCAATGATTTTTTCAAATAATAAAATATTTTGCAGTTTCAATTCAATTGGGAATTTATTATTGCTGTCAATATTTTTACTGACTTCTACGATTTCAGAAAATAAGTCCTTGGGATCAGCTATAGAATTATGAAAAGTGTTAAGTTTTGCAAAGCTTATAGCTGTTTCAATTACTTCAAGTATATTGTATGTTATTTGAAAGCTAATAGAAAATTGTGAAGCAATTTGCTCTATTGCAAAAAAATGATAAGTTTCTACGTTATCAATTTTTAAACCTTTAATTAAGTTTTGTAAATAATTAATACGTGAGCTTAATATTAATTGGTTATGAGCTAAGATTTTAGAATTATTTTCAAAGTTTTTAATGGATGATTGGAGTAAAGTAATTTGATTTTCGATACGAGATTTTAATTGGTTTTGATTGTTGGATAAAGATGTAATGGCTTCATCATATCGTTTTGCATCATTTTGATCTAAATTTCCTGTTATGAATTTTATTGCAGATCCTAGTCCGTCAAATAATGATCTTCGTGATCGAGTTTTCCAAAATGGGTTTAATTGATTTAATTGGAGGGATATTTTATGTTCGATAAATTGAATCATGTAATAAGAATTTTTAAAATGTTCAGTAAAGTTATAAATTTTAGGAGATTTCGATAAGGAGTCATAAATATTATTGAATTGTTCTTTTAATAAAAGAAATTCTTTAGTTATGTTTGTAATATCAAATATTTGTATAAACGTCCAATAGTTTGATTTTATTTGTGCGTTTCCTTTATGGAGGGGATAAAGTCCAGGATTATCATTTAGATTGTGAAATTTGGGTGTGTCTATTCCTGCGACGGTGGTCCAGAAGAGGAACCTGCAACGGGAGGTTTCTTTAGTTCTTTAATATGTATTATTTGTTTGTCTAATGTTAGTTTTTTCCTTTTTAATAATTTTCTAGATATTTCAACTTTATTTCTATCTAATATTTTTGTTATGTTGTAAGGTCCTAAAAATCTTTTATCTTTTTTATTTCGATTTTTGGGGTTAAGTTTGAATACAGTTTGACCTATTTTAAATTCTGGGTTCATGTCACCTTGTGTGTTTGTTTTCTCTAATAATTTCTGTTTTCTTTTGTCTAAGTTTTCTTGCACTTCTTTGTATAGGTGTTTCAATTTTTCTTTATGGTTGGTTACGTAGTCGGTATAAAATGATTGAGTCAGAAATATTTCGTTGGGGTTTCTAGAATGAGTATGTCCAAAGGTAAGTTCGAATGGTGTAAAATTTGTGGAGCTATGTATTGAATTATTGTAACCAATTATTGCGTAGTCCATTAAGTCATTTTCGTCTGGGTAAATTTCTCTTAAAAGTCGTAAGTGTTCTACTAGAGTAGAATGTAATCTTTCCGCTATTGAATTTGACTCGTGGTGCCCTGGTGTTGTAAAATGTACTTTTATTTTATGTAATGCTAAAAGATCTTTGACTGTTTCGTTATTAAATTCTGTGCCTCTGTCTACTATTATTAATTGGGGAACACCAAAAGAAACAAAATATTTAAAAAGTGCTTTACTAATGAGTATTGCAGATTTACCTGGAATAAAGATAGCTTGTGCAAATTTAGTAAAAGCGTCGGTTAAAGTTAGATAGTTTTTACCGTCATAGATGAAAACATCCATATGAATAATTTCAAAGGGTTTACTAGCTGTTTCTGTTAACACTAAAGGAACATAGGGAGTTTGTCTGGCGTATTTATTCTTTTGACAAATGGTACAGCTATTAATATAATTCGTTACTGTAATTTTCATATTCTTCCAATAGTAAAGATTACGTAGTCGTTCTAAAGTTTCATTGATTCCTCTATGGTTAGTTTTACCTTCGTGATAGTTTCTTAGTAAAGTGATTTGTTCTTCTTTATCTTCAATTGTATTCTTTAATTTGGTGCATTTAATTAATTTTGGACCGTTTGCAGAGAAATGTTTTAAATAAACGTTTTTAAAATCACGGTATAAATTTTCATTATGGAAGTACATATAAAAAGTATTGCTTAAATCTGTATATTCAGCAATAAAGTGAAAAATAAAGCTTTCATTGTCTATTTCAGGAATTTTGATTTTCATTATTTTTTTATTTTCGTACGTTTCATGGGAAACATCTGTTTTTGAATATAAATTTGGATAAACAAAAATTTGGTGTACCTTATCATTTATCATTTCGTCAAGAATCGGTATACCGTTACTAGTATTTTCAGTTGCTGAATGATTTGTTTCAGAGTCGTCAGAGTCGTCGGGGTCGTCACAGTTATTTTTTGTCTACTATTATTAATTGGGGAACACCAAAAGAAACAAAATATTTAATAAGTGCTTTACTAATGAGTATTGCAGATTTACCTGGAATAAAGATAGCTTGTGCAAATTTAGTAAAAGCGTCGGTTAAAGTTAGATAGTTTTTACCGTCATAGATGAAAACATCCATATGAATAATTTCAAAGGGTTTACTAGCTGTTTCTGTTAACACTAAAGAAACATAGGGAGTTTGTCTGGCGTATTTATTCTTTTGACAAATGGTACAGCTATTAATATAATTCGTTACTGTAATTTTCATATTCTTCCAATAGTAAAGATTACGTAGTCGTTCTAAAGTTTCATTGATTCCTCTATGGTTAGTTTTACCTTCGTGATAGTTTCTTAGTAAAATGATTTGTTCTTCTTTATCTTCAATTGTATTCTTTAATTTGGTGCATTTAATTAATTTTGGACCGTTTGCAGAGAAATGTTTTAAATAAACGTTTTTAAAATCACGGTATAAATTTTCATTATGGAAGTACATATAAAAAGTATTGCTTAAATCTGTATATTCAGCAATAAAGTGAAAAATAAAGCTTTCATTGTCTATTTCAGGAATTTTGATTTTCATTATTTTTTTATTTTCGTACGTTTCATGGGAAACATCTGTTTTTGAATATAAATTTGAATAAACAAAAATTTGGTGTACCTTATCATTCATCATTTCGTCAAGAATCGGTATACCGTTACTAGTATTTTCAGTTGCTGAATGATTTGTTTCAGAGTCGTCAGAGGCGTCGGGGTCGTCACAGTTATTTTTTGTCCAGAAGGGTTCTGGTGTATTTAAACTATTACGTTCGTCATTTTCTTGTGTGTTTGTGGGTTTTTGCATTTGAATGTCAGATAAAATATTTATTTTGGATGGGTTTGTATTACTAGTAGAAGGTTGAGGGTCTGTTGGAATAGTTTCGGCCAGTTGCTGTAAGAAATCTAGAATGTCATCATGTGAATTTCCGGGGTTATTAATTACTGATTCGGTTTCTAATGCATTGATTGGAATTCGGGATAAGCAATCAGCATTAGAATTTAATTTACCTTTTTTATAAAATATTTTATAATCAAACTCTTCTAGTTTTAAACGCCATCTAACTAATTTTGAGTTAGGTTCTTTGAGACTAAATAACCAAGAAAGGGGCTTATGATCTGTATAAATGTGAAATAGTCTTCCATATAAATATGGCCTGAAATGTTTACATGCCCATACAATGGCAAGCAATTCTTTTTCGATAACTGAATAATTTATTTCGGATTCGTTTAGGGTTCGTGAAGCAAATGCTATGGGTCTATCATTAGGTACATTTCCTTGAGATAAAACCGCACCGATTGCATATTTACTAGCATCTGTTGTAAGTATAAATGTCTTAGAAAAATCCGGGTATTGTAAAATGGGGTCATTAGTTAGTATTTCCTTACAAATTTGGAATGAATTTATAAATTCATCGTCATGTGAAATTCTCGAGTCCTTTTTCAAACATTTTGTCAAGGGTTTAGTAATCTTAGCAAAGTCTGGGATAAAACGTCTATAATTGCCTAAAAGTCCTAGGAAACGTTTTATTTCTGTTTGGGTTTTAGGAACTGGATAATTGTTTATAGCAGAAATTTTGTCTGGGTTTGGCTTCACGCCATCGGGGGTAATTACATGTCCTAAATACATTATTGTCTTTTGCAAAAACTCAGATTTATCAAGTTGAACTTTTAAATTGTGCTGTCTAAGTCTATTAAATACGGATTTTAGTCTTTCTAGGTGTTCCTGAAGGGATGTACTGTATATTAAAATGTCGTCCAAATAAACTATGCAAGATTCGTCTGTCAGTCCTCGTAATACATTGTCCATGACACTTTGAAATGTCGATGGACCATTTTTAAGTCCGAAACTCATACGTTTGAAATGAAAATGTCCTTGGGGAGTGCTAAAAGCAGTTTTGTCAACGTCTTGTGGGTCTATTTCGATTTGGTGAAAACCGCTAGCAAGGTCAAGTGTCGTAAAGTAATTTGCTCTACCTAATTTGTCTAGTATTTCGTGTATTCGTGGTATTGGGTATCGATTTTGAATGGTTTTTTCGTTTAATTTTCTGTAATCAATTACCAAACGCCATTTCTTTTTACCTGAAGCGTCTAGTTTCTTTGGTACAATCCAAATTGGTGAAGAGAAGGGGGAAGTGGAACATTCGATAATACCTTCGTCTAACATGTTTGTAATTTGTCTATTTACTTCTTCCCTATGGATTTCGGGAAATCGATAAGATTTTGCATAAATTGGGCTATCATCTGTCAAATTTATTTTATGTTTTATTTGATTAGTGAAACTTAATGGTATTCCTTCGCAATAAAATATATCTCGATATTGGAAACAAAGATTTTTAATAGCATTTTTCTCTTAATCATTACAATGGGAAAGTCTAAGATGTTTTAAATTTGCTTTAAGTTTATTATCTTGTGAAATTGATAATTGAGAATCGGAATCAATATCCATTTTTTCGAAAAAATTGACTTCAACTAAGTTTAAAATTTCAATTTTGAAAGGTTCATTAATATCTAATTTAACTGAATTTTCATTACTGTTAATAATTGTTGTTATTGCAAAGTTATTAAAAATATTCACTAAAGCTTTTGGCATTTCAAGACCTTTTCCAAAATTTTCATATTCAAGTATACCTATGCCATTTGATTCAGTTACCGGAATTTTGACAACTTGTTGGCAACGACCTGGTATAATGATAGAATGATTTTTGATATCAGTGTGGTCATTACTTGAGTCAAAAATTAAAGGAATAACTGCGTTTGGAGTAATTATTTGTTTTTGATTAACATTTATATTGGCATTCAATTGTTTTAACAGATCCACACCAATTATACCATCAAATCTATTACTAAATTTAAAAAGATAAAATTTATGAAATTCTTTTAAGTTAAAAATGTTAAATAAAGGAATGTAAGCGACCTCGTCATGATAAGAGATGTTATGTGCTGTTTGAATATTAAATTGTTCTTTAAAAATGCGATTTTTATAAAACTTGTAAGCTAATTCTGGATTGATAAGAGATTTTGAACTGCCGGTGTCAACTAAAAAGTTTGCGTTAATTTCTGGAATTTTGATAAAAGGTAAATTTGCTTTAAGTGCATTCAAAAGTATTATGTCTGGTTGTGTGAGTGTGTGACTTGGGTAAAATCCTGAGTTGCAGTTTCTAGAAGTTCAGGGTCATCGTATGTATCTATTTCTTGATAATCTGTTACACTGTTGTTAACATATGTAGAAAGATAATTATTATAATCGTGAGAGTATTGTATTTCTGGTTCATAAGAATAAGGATCAATGTCATTTGAACTTTCCTCTTGATTTGGATTTTGGGGTTCAATTTGACTTTTAGATTTAATATTATCATTCATATATTGATATTGGTTTGGATTACTAATGGTTTGATTATAAAGTTCGGTTGATATAAAGTTTGCTTTAGGCTGGAATCTAGTATTTCCCGAAGAAGTGTCCATTGGCTCTGATTTATAATTTTGGAGATTGTTGGGTCGATTATTTGGTTTTTGGTGATTCGGTTGACGATTTAGGTTTTGAAAAACAGGGGGACGTTGATTAGAAAAATTATTATTGGGACGCCAATTGGAATTATTATTTGTCTGGAAATTTGGTCTAAATTGATTCGAATTCATAAAAGGTGGACGTGGTAGGGGATTTTGTTGGAAAATTGGAGGAGGTAATTGTGGCATTGATTGATAAGATTGTACATTACTAAAATTTGGTGAAAATGCAGGAGTTGGTAGTCGATAATTGGGATTTTTAGCAGGTGTTACTCGTAAACTTGGTCTAAAAGTATTGTTAGAGTTTAAGTTATTATTTCTATGAGTTGAATACATAAAATTTTCTTCTTCAATAACTAAGCTCATTGCTTTTTCTAAATTATTTGGTAATCGTAATCGAACATTTGTTTGTAATGGTTGTAATGGTAAAGGTAAACCTTGTATATAAGTTTTTAAAGCTAAATTATCGTAATTTTCAAGATGAATTTTACGTTCATTATCACTAATATTACTGGATGAATTTAATTTAGAAAAAATTAAACTGCGTGTGTCTTGATAACGCATGCCAAAGTTATAGGGAGGTTCATTTTTAAATGGTCTTAAATTAATTAGATCTTGAACTAGGCAATCAATATTCCGTTGATCGCCAAAACTTAAATTTAAAGAATCTTTAATTGCATTCCAAGATCTTAACTCTGTTCGGGAACCAATTAACATTTGAGCTCGCCCTGTAAGTTTACCAATAATAGCTTTTAACAAAAATGTGTTCAAAGCTACATCAATTTCACTAGCGAATACTGAAATGAGACTTTCACAATTTCCTATGAATATAGTTAAAGTATGAGGGTTTCCATCATAACATGGAATAGAGTCTAAATATAATTTAAGCAATGAATAATTAACTGCTGGCGTAGTCATATTTAAATTATCAATAAAATTTTCTAAATCTAAAGAATTTTCTATCAAATTATCTGAAGAATCTGTATCGACTAAACTTAAACTATTTTTTAATAAACTTTCTAATTGATTTATCTCTTGATCACTCATAAAAATTTGTAAAATATATGTTTTTACCATCAGAGGTAAAAAAAAAGGAATTTGAGGGAATAACTGAGCTTACTTACAGTAGAATTACTGTTCTCATCTTCTTACTTCTAACTTATTCTAATTCCTAAAGGTCCAAACGATGCTGTTTTGTACCCAGGCTGTAATCTTTGTTTTTCTTTCTTCCTCGAAGCTGGTGATCGGTTGTCTGGAACTATCGGAATCCAATCGATATTCACTCAAACGGATTTAACAGTTCACAATTCGATATACTCTCGAACATCCAATAACTTAAAGTTCAAATTTTCGGTTAATCGTTGAAACGAAAAATCACCCGTACTATACGTTTAATTTCCGAAAATCCTACTGACTGCGCCAAAAATGTTCCTTAACTTCGAAAAATACTTTTTAAAAAACGAAAAACTACAAAATTGAGACGTTTAATACATTAAGGTTACAAACAATCTTATTTAATTTACAATTTGTGTTAATTTATAAGATCTGGTATAAAAGCTTAGTAGACTAAAAATAATATTAACGTTGACGGTTTACGTTTCGTAACTCGCGACACCTATATTTATAGAGTAGCACTAAGAAAAAACGGCACACACTATGAAGATAATTCAACAAGAGCAGACGATACCCATTGAAAATCTAGATTTCACCCCAACGCCATCGATCGGCAAACATGGTAAATTGTTACCAAATTCTTTCCGTGCCATTATATGCGGCCCCAGCGGGTGTGGAAAGACGAATGCCGTGCTGGCGCTCCTATTCAATCCGAATGGCGCGAAATTCAAAAACGTTTATATTTATTCAAAATCGTTATTCCAACCAAAGTACCAATTGCTGCAAGAAGTTATAGCACAAGTCAAGGGCGTTGGCTATTTTCCATTTAAAGACAACGAGGAAATAATAAGTCCAGATAAAGCTCGGCCTAATTCTGTCTTTTTATTCGATGACGTTGCATGTGATGGTCAACAGAAAATTCGTGAATACTATTCCATGTGCAGACATAAAGATATCGATGCTGCATATCTTTGTCAAACATACTCAAAAATACCGAAACAGCTTATACGCGATAATTGTAATGTAATTGTGTTATTCAAGCAAGATGAGGTGAACTTGAAACATATATTCGACGAACACGTATCTCCAGACATGACATTTGACACATTTAAAAATGTGTGTTCAACGTGCTGGTCTGACCGTTATGGTACTTTGGTCATTGTGAAGGATTTCACCTTCAACGATGGCAGGTTTCGCAAAGGATTCGATAAATATATAAAATTGTAGCGCATGTCTTTAGTCTGCACCAATATGTCTGGCGATAAGGTTACTGCTGCTGCATTGCGCAAGAAAAAAGTGTCTGAACTTGCCAGATCGATTCGCAAAAAATACTTGGCGTTGAAATTAGGTAAATCAGAGCAAGATGAGTCTATTAATAAACTATTCAAGCCGATATCTAAACCACTTGAAGAAATTGTGCAATCCTCAAAGACATTACAAAAAACGATTACAAATTTGAATCCAAACGAGGAAATGAAGAAGGAAGAACCTGATGATGTGTTTACACCCTTTCTCGAAACGGAACCGGTGGCCGAAACCGATGAATCCGGCAATATTACACGTTCTGAATCTCCAGAAGAGATGCGCCCCGAAATTTCCCAGGAAGCTTTCGCAGACTATTTGGACCAATATCCTGCCATCAGTCATCAGTTCATTGAAGATTACTTCCAAAAAGATGATAAAATCGATAAAAATTATGGTCCGATATACAATGATGAAATCGGTTGGTCATTAGGCAAACGTCGAATTGCGTTTGATGGAAAAACCGGTAATATAAACATACTTCCTGAGAAAAACAAAGAAGGAAGATATGTTATTGGAACGCCAGGCTTGTATGAACTTCTATTTTACCGAGACCCCAGTTACAATGATCAAGATTTACAGAACTATAAAAATCTTTTGGCAAAAACTGAAGTTCACTTAGACACGTTAGATCGTCTCAAGGGCTCAAGTACTGAAAAATATCACTACATCATAAAACCTTTATTCAAAACAAAATCTCTAACGACAACGAATAGATCGTCCAAGGTATTGAATCGATTCCTTCAGAAAAAGGAAAAGGTATCGATCGTTTAACATATAATGATAAACCTATGGAGTATATTTATTGGGATGATGCCAATAAATTGGTGGATCGTTTGAAATTGTTGATTGCTTCAAAAGAGGCAGGTAATAAGTCACACGACAACGAAATAGTAGCAATTATCAATGAGCTCAAGGAGGCTGATATAATAGAATGATACAAGCTGAAACTTGTTCATTTCAATTATGCCTGTCGATAAATTCGGACATAGACATCAAACGCCTTATGCGCGTTTACCAGCGAAAATTACGTTTCCTCATACACCGGACGGTAATATTGATATTGAAAATGTGAAAATTTGTAATGTTAAGGAACCGACAACAAATAGTGACGCTGCAACAAAAAAATATGTTGATGTTCAATTGAATGACCTACGTACTATCAACTCACCATTAATTCAAACACATGGTGTGGTGCTGCAGCAACAAGACCATGATATAAGGGATTTAGCAGTAGGATTGAACGAAATAAGAAATGAGCTTCATAAGACAAAAATCCCCGTATTACAGGCGCATATTGCCAACTTACAAAATAAAACTAACGAAATTGATGTATTTATTTCGCGAAATCCCCCTGTAGCAGGTAGGGATATGGCTACGAAGAAATACGTTGACGATTCAATTGCCACAGCCAAAGTATTTATTCGAAAAGAATTCACTGCTTCTATTAACATGTGTGTTGAAGGCATACGTGAGTTACAAAAAGAAATTACAGAAAATATCAGATCCGTCTCTGATATGAAAACTGACGTTTCGGGCATTGTAGACAATATTAAGGTTATGAATACGAATACCGTTAACCGCATTAACAGTCTGGAGCTGAAGCTAGCTGGTAGTACGTCATAATATGTATTCTAAAGAAAAAATTCAGCTTGTAAACGAGCTCCACAAACCGATACGGAAAAAATTCCCTCGGAGACGCACTATCATTAAGGGCCTTGACGATCTCTGGCATGCATAAGGATCTTGCGGAGATGAGAAATTTTGCTCCACAAAATAGAAATCATAAAATGATACTAGTCGTTATTGATTGTTTTTCAAAGTTTGTGTGGACACGCCCACTAAAGACGAAGACCGGAGAGGAAATCACTCGGGCATTCTCGGACATTCTCGCTCACACTAGACGAATACCAAAAAATCTGCAATCTGATCAGGGAAAGGAATTTTACAACAGCAAATTTCAAAATTTAATGAAAAAATATGGCATAAATCATTATAGCGTATTTAGTACAATGAAAGCTTCTATGGCAGAGCGTGTTATAAGAACGCTAAACTCAAAACTCTCCAAGTATTTCAGTTTAAATGGCACCCACAAATGGCTGGACATTCTACCTAAAATTACTCAAGACTACAACAATACAAAACATTCCACAACAAAATATAATCCTTCTCAAGTCAACAAATCCAACGAAAAATCTATATTGAATAACACCTATACTCATTTAAAGATAGCGGGCCCACGAAAATTCAAAGTTGACGACATTGTGCGCATATCCAAGGCAAAACATGTCTTTGAAAAAGGATATACACCCAATTGGACTACAGAACTATTCAAAATCACCAAAGTTAAAATTACCAATCCTGCTACGTATTTACTTGAAGACATGCAAGGGACACCAATCAGCGGCTGCTTCTATGACGAAGAACTACAGAAAACATCGAATCCGGACGTTTACTTGGTGGAAAAAGTTCTTAGACGTAAAGGCAAGAAACTGTTCGTGAAATGGTTAGGCTTAGACAAAAAACATAACAGCTGGATTAATGGAGTTGATGTTTTATGACGTAAAAGGCCACACACACACGCTATAAATTGGAGTCGCTTCAGATCTCAAACTCAGTTAGCAACATGAGTTATCAAGGTGTCAGAAGTGGTGGTGGTGACGACAGTAGTAGTAGTAGTAGTAGTGATAATAACTATACTGTAGAGCTGGATAGAATTTTGAAAAACTATGAGTTTGCTGCAAAGTCTGAAAATGTCTACCTGCTTTCAACACAATATTCAATTTCCGGTTATGAAGTAAAATGCGGAATTAGTCCGGCAAGATCATTTACGCCTGCTGTTATTCTATCTCAGCAGCTCAAGTTCAGCAAAATATCTTTCAGCACTTACGAATGGCAGAACTTTATTTCAATAATGACGCAACAGATGAATTTCTTTCATACCGGAGACGAGTTCAAACCTGATTCGATTCCATGTGGAGACTACTGCACCATTACCCCATTAAATTACGATGATTGTAAGGTAATTTTTGTTAGAAAACATGACGTTGAGTATTACATGGATGAAGAAGAAGTATCCCAAATTTTAGAAGTGAATAATTTGATTATACAACGTTTATCGGTGTTGGAAAATTTGGATTTTTGTCAATATTATTATAATGTTTTGGATTTCTGTAAAAATATCACCCCCGAAAATTTAAGTTCTCTACAAATTTTATATGCATTTTGTTCCATAACACCAAACGATATGTTAAACAACGCTCTTAGAGAATTTGTATACTTTTATAAACTCAATGTCATCAATGATTTGAATAAATAGTTATATAGATGTGTTTGTGTTTTCTTCCCCCAACCGACGACGACCAAAAATAAACAACTATTCAAAATAATGTTTTTTATTTTAAAAAGAAATACATTTAAAGCTACAAAAGCGAATTACAAAAAAATTTATTTTAAAAAAGAAATACATTTAAAGCAATATACAAAATACAGGTAAGTCATATTTTAGTCAATTATATATTACCGCTCTCGGAAGTTTGTTAATTAAATGTGGGGGGAATCACTTGAAAGAAAAATTTTGCATCCTGGATATTTATCATGTTCAATATCGCTATCCTCAGAATCTATAAATCTGTAACTTTTAGGGGGGTACGTATGTAGTGAATTTACACATGATTCGCTGCTTTTAACTGTAAACAGCACTTCATGATAGCAACTTTGGCACCAATAAAAATGAGCTTGATATTTATCTGTGAGAAGAGAATCTTTATCTGTTGCTGCATGAAAATTATCAAATTCCGCTAATAATGATTTATCTTTGCTCTTGTGAGCTTCTAATAAAATTTCAAAACAATGCTTGCAAACGTTAATTTTATAATTGAAGATTCTATAATATGAAACCCATAGACAATATTCAGCCTCATCGTGATCATGTTCCCAATTTTTTAGTATTTCTTCTAGGTATCGATATATATCTACTACAATCGATACACTCCAAAGGATAAGGGTAAGGCTGATTTTGAGCTAGAACATTTACTGATTTCCATTTCCAGTATGAGAATCTTTTTGCAATATTACATGTCATTGACCATGGTAACGGTGACTCATTAATAAAATTAGCTAATATATTAATATTTTCACAAATTGCTTTTATGCATAATCGCCGTAATTGGCGAGGCTGCTGCTGCTGCTGCGCCATCTACAAAAAATTTAATTTTATAATGCCCCCAAGGTAGCGTATCGAAAGTATTTGGTATTAAATAGCGTTTATCATCATAAGGACTCAAACCGATTTTTGATTGCTCTACACTATAGACATTATGTCCAAATGACCTAATGCAGCGTTGTGTGGTTATTTTATTTTTCCATTCTCTCAAACATTTCACATAGTCATCAAACGTAATGTTATTTTTAACAACATTATATTTAACGCCTTTGGACTTCTTAACAACTTTACCACCCTGAACCTTGTAACTATACATTTTAGAGCGAAGCCCTACGAAATGAGTCATAATTTTTCCATTATTTTCGTCTTTCATTAAACCTAAAACTTTTTTATTAACTTTAGGAATTCCGTATGGATTATCATCACTAAAATCAGATGTATCAAATTGAGATAAATCTGCCTTCATCACCTCCTCATAAGCATCATTACATCGCAATTCGAGGATAAAACTATCTGTGTCCATATACATTATCTTACAACGATCTGGACCCATTTTTGGTAACATGTAATTATAATGAAAATTGTACATAAAATTTTTAGATAAATCTAGTATTGTCTGTCCTATGTACAAGGGTACATTGGTCTTCAATAATAGGAACGATTGTTTTAATTTTTGAATGAACAAATTTGGCAACGTCTGACATTTTATTTGCAAACCAATCCATGCAATCCGCACCGCGATAGCTATCGAAATAAGAAAGACTATTGTCGTAAGAACACTTTACATAGTAGCCAGCACTGTATGGAACATGTTTCTGATATTTATTTGTTGCAGATTGGCAGCAACAAGGGTCAGTAAATTTTTCCAATTGACACTCAAAATCAGCATAAACGACAAACGGAGCCGTTTGTTGATATGTGCAATTTTCAAATTCTACATGGCTATATATAGGTACACTCATTTTATATTTATTCAATTTACTGCACAATTTTTCATGTTCAGTTAATTTATCTTTTATTTGAAAATAATTCAGACATCTATCACAAATAAATTTTCTGCCATCATGTTTGTTTAACTGTGAGGAAACTAGTCTTGATAAATTTTTAATCCAGCAGTAATGAAATTCAATTTTTTCGTTATTATCATCTACAGGTGGTGCATCATAATCATTTAATTTTGGATGATATTTGTTTGAATTAAAAGTAAATTTACATGTTTATTGAACTTATTTTTTGTCAATCTAGCTGGTACTACTACATAAAATGATTTCTTTTCCATTTCAATAAGTTCTAAAGCGTAAACGTTTACAGAAATGTCCCTATTAAAACAGTATTTACCTGGGACATACCATTAAAGTACTACTAGTGTCCCAATGTTTCCGACCTAGGTGGGATGTTCCTAGAATGTTTCTATTGGTACATAAATACGATTGATATAATGTAACATCCTTGGGATGTTCCTAGAATGTTTCTATTGGTACATAAATACGATTGATATAATGTTATATCCTTGGGATGTCCCTAGAATGTTTCTCTTGGTACATATATGATTTTCATTACAAAATATACAACTCGTACATATTTGCCAATAATTGTTAATTGTCTTTAAACTTTAACAATGTTTATTAAACCATACCTATTAAAATATTATGACTGACGTATTTGTGATATCCCCCTGCTTCAACATTGCAAAGAGGTAAAAGAAGATTAGAAAAAAAAAAGAAGAAGACCTAATTTGCAAAAAGTAAGGTTAGAAGTAGAAGTGTTGGGTTCACAGCACGCTGTTGTTGAGTTTTTGTGGTAAAAATAAGCGGTAACCTTGTGAGTGTTGTGGCTTATTTATAAATTGAGTATTTATATTGGATAGTAAAATGGATAGTCAGAAAAAAAGAAAATTATTAAATAAATATAGTCAGCGCTAGAAAGGGCTGAAAAACGAAAATCGAATTGAAAATTGGTGATTGGCTGAGAAGAGCAAAAGAAAGTCGATTGAGGATGGAACTAAAACATAAGTAAATGAACTGTTATCATATTACCTTATTTAACATTTTCTACTAGGTATAGGGAAATAAAGCATTGGTAGACAAGTCATAGCAACCATGCCATGGTTGCTAATACTTGTTTACCAATGATTTATAATACACTTCTTATACCTACTAGAAAATGTAACATGTGATTTATGGAATATATTGTTAGAAACTTTTAATAAATTGCTCTTGTTTTAAGAAATATTGAAATGTTTTATTTGCACCTAGTGATTTCACTTCCTGTGTATTTTTAGAAACGTTTCTGAGATGTTCTAAACAAAGTACCCCGAATGAACCTAGTACATCCTATGTCATCTTAGAAACATCCTACTGGGATGTTTGTAGAACGTTGAAAATGATGACATGGCTGTTGCCAGATACATCCTAGAGATGTTTCGAGGGAAATGGGGATGTTGTTAGTATGTTCTATTGTCCCAGAAGGATGTTTCTGGAATATTTTTGGGATGTTTCCGTGTTATTAGGGGTCATTAAGTTTTTCAAATTTGGTTATTTTTGATAATTCCATTGGACAATCTAAATCCTCTGTTTTCAAAACTGTACTATAATATGGATAGGAGCCGGTCTGGTTCACATGCGCATGTGCAGGATAAAGGGCACTAACAATGGACCAGTAAAAGCAAAATTGATCGGTATTTTTAATATTTATACAACTGTATTTCTTCAAAATTTGTTCTGGAAGTTTAATGTAAGACGAGCCGTTTCCAATTTCAAATTTATTTATATTTACTGCTAATGATATAATTTTAAATAATGCGCTATCCGACTCTTTTTCCGAAAATTCCGATAATTTATTCAATAGTTTATCTTTGATGTGGTCTTTAAACCACTCTAATACATCAATCGATTTATCAATTACATGGTTTTTGGTATTGAAGTACTTTATGTCTGACATTTCATTTTCACCGGATTTTTTTAAAAATTCCCCACAAAATGTCGTATTCACTTTCAATGCAGAGTGTTCTGTCAAAAGTTTCCTAATTTTATTTTGAAAAATAACTACACAATCTCCTAAAAATCGGTTTAAGTCTTTATGAAGTAAATTGACTATAGCCCCCGTCTTAATCCTACTCTTAAAACTCGATTCTACATTCACCCATTTAACTCTACTCTGTAATTTGGAATTTAAACCTGACCCTACATGTCTATTTAAAATTAATTTCCTAAAATGTTTAAAGTGTCCCACGTAAGTTTCTAATTTTCTCAAAGTTCCCATAGATAATTTATTAGGTA
Organism: Lochmaea crataegi; assembly: GCA_947563755.1. Classification (NCBI taxonomy): domain Eukaryota; kingdom Metazoa; phylum Arthropoda; class Insecta; order Coleoptera; family Chrysomelidae; genus Lochmaea; species Lochmaea crataegi. Next base: position 42,702,413 of record OX387425.1, on the reverse strand, counting down.
ACTTTCTACGAAGTGCCGCATTACATAATTTTATTTGTCTATGCATTCGTTTTAACCAAATCTCAGCGTCCCTACTGGTAAATCTATCAAAAAGTATTTTTCTCAATTTTTTCATTGAAAGTAATAAACGGTCGGATTGTTCAATTAAAGTGTTAACAGACTTCATTGGAGCGGTAAATATATAAAGTCAGTTTCACAAGTGGTTTTTTTTCTATAAGAGACACAGCATTAAGTGTAGTCAGGTCCAACTATAAAAAATGAAATCATATAAAATTTGACGATAATTGAAAACGCGGAAACAATTACTGCTTAAGTTGTTAATTGGAAAAAAAAACTCACCTTTTTCGTTTTTTTTTTTGATAAAAAATTGGTTCTCAGCAACTTGGCTCGTGAGCGCTTCTCAGCAAAAAAACTACAAAGAAAATGAAATGATATAAAATTTGCCTATAATTGAAGACGCGGAAACAATTACTGCTTAAAGTTAAAAACTCACCTTTGTTTTTTTTTTTTCGTCAAAAACACACACACTTTTGGTTGGCTTCTCAGCAAAACTATTCTTTTCGGCTTGCGTTGGCTTCTCAGCAAAACTCCCCGTTGAAATTTTTTTCGGTTGGCGCGGCTTCTCTCAGCAAAAACTACTCTCTCCCGGCTTGCGTTTGCTTATTTATGTGTGTCTTTATAGTGTATTTGTAGTCGGTAGTGGTGGTGGTGGCAGCGCTGAACGAGATGTGGGTTTGAAAGGATTATTTACATATGTATTTATTGGTCCATAAAGAGCTTCAAGGGCCATTTTATCATCCTCATCCAATTTAGGAGCAATGTTGAATTGATACCATGGATACATTATTGCTGCCTCAATATCACTCTGAGCAATTCCTAGGATATGCCCAATTTCATGAATTAATACCATAAGTAGACTAGTCTGATCTTCTGAACTTGATCCATCCAAACTTAAATCCCACTTCTCATCAGCATCAATATGAAGCTCTATACAGCTGTTGCCTTTTGGGAAATAAGCATGTGCCAAAACCTTACCGGGACCATCAAATGTACTGGAGCACTCATCTCTACCTTGGCAATCTGCTCGAAAATAGTGCTTTCCCCGTACAACTGTAATAGTTATATCGGGAGCATAAGGCCGTGTTTTGTGTATTAATTCAAATTTAAACTTTGAACTGTTACTCCACACTTCAAAAGCCTTTTTGGTTACATTAAGATATTCTGGACTTGCCTGAGGGAAATACCATTTCAAATCAAATTTTGACCATTTTAATTTAACTCTAAAAGAATGATCATCCTCATCGTCGGAAGTTGCTTCACTTACAGCACATCTTGGTCTATTTAGAAGATGAATTGTTTTTTCATCTAATTCTCCCGTTGCAGGGATATTATATCTTTCTTGAAAACTCAACAAATAATCCTCAAGTTTAGTCAAATCATTTTCATTTGTGTACCCGAACCGTTGTAAATACTTCATAGCGTACTGTTGGTTGACAACACATAGCGCTGGGCAGAGCGCTGCTGCTAATATAATTATTAACATGATCTTCACCCTTCTGTTATCCTTAAAAAACTAATCCCCAAACACATTATTAACAACATATATATTTTTTAAAAAAACCTACCAAAGACTCAACCCGCGCGCGCCTGTTCGCCGTTACACGTGACGTTTGACGTGAAACGTGACGTTTGGCGTAGTACGTAACGTTCGCCGTTACACGTGACGTTTGACGTGACACGTGGCGTTTGACGTAGCACGTGACGTTTGGCGTAGTACGTAACGTTCACCGTTACACGTGACGTGACACGTTGCGTTTGACGTAGCACGCGACGTGCCACGCATATTTCAGTTCAAATATTATATAGTATGTTACTTTTGAGCCCCCCGGTATATTACGGAATTCGTTACTTAGTAATATTTCAACATAAGTTACTTTTAAGCCCCCCGGTATATTAGGAACCTTCTTTGTCATACGCAGCATGTAATACCTTTCTTCGCATAGAATAAACAAGAGAGCTCATGGTCTACTGTGTTAAATCAATTGCTATTGACGCGTAGGTTGGCGGTTCGATCCGCACTCAAAGGTCAAAATTTTTTTAAAATCAAATTCGCCTCATGATGCGCGAAGCAGACTAAAAATGGCGTTAAAACTAAATTCGCGAGCGAAAATGGCGGCCGAATGGCAGACGCCTCACGATGCGCGAAGCAGACTAAAAATGGAGAACGATGCGCACGGCGCTCTCTCTCTCACACACATTGCTTCCATGACTCTCTCTCTCTCGAACACACTGTTTTCCCTATACTTGTCGCTGAACTGTCTTAGCCCATCTACTAGTAGTAGTACCCAATAAAATTGTAGAATTAAAATTCCGTATTTTATTCCAATAATGATATATAAAATAATATCGTGTAATAGTGCCAAATATAAGACATTTATAACTATTTCTTATTTCATACATCTGATAACGGACCTCCCTTAAAACTTTTACTGTTCACTTATTACAATATGCAATAAATACATAGCTAGATATCAGATGATTCAGAGAATTTACCGTAATTACCATAAACAGCTTTTAGACAGGTCAGTTTTCACCCTGACGGGAACTCGAGTGACGGCCTAGCGTATCCTAATTATGGAACAGGTAGACTGGTTGTCTGTAGTTGACGCTGCTGATCGAACTATACCTAATCATGAAGAAATATAATGGTGCAAATTAGATTTCAGTTAACAGTGCTTTGCATGTCACGCAAGGGAAAACACTCATCGCCATCAAAATATATATAACACAAAAACCGGCTTCGGCTATCAAAAAAATACAAAAATTAAACAAAACCCGGCTTCGGCCATCAAAAAAATTTAATAAAGCAAAAAGGCGACTTAGCTACCAAAAAAATATAAAAACAGGCTTAGGCCAATAACATTTTTTTTTCAGCTTCACTTCGCGGATAGAAGGTAATGAGGTCCTCAGGCACTGCCTGTGGGGGGAAGGTGGAGCGCGTAAAAGGGGATACTCTAAGAATTATACATTATCTTTTAGTATCACCCTTTACGTCGGGTTCATTACCTACACACATTTCACAAGCATTTTTGTATTAACAGTTAATAGACATTTAACATCTTGCATATAAAAAAATCTTTTCCGCATCCCTATCCTATTTTTTTTTAAAGAGTTACCGATGCCAACAAATACACTACAAAATACTACAAAGAAAAAACAAAATATAAAAATTAACTGATAAAATTAGGTCAGTTCAACCCTGTCTGGTTTTATTTATTCATTTCTTATCACCGCTGATATCCTTACTTCGTGGAATCTGTAATACATGTCTATTTACGTATTTTCTCTCTGTCTTACTCATACAACCTCCGTAAGCTATTTTAAAAATAATATCATTAATTGTGGGCTTATTAATTAAATTACAACATTGGCGCAATGTTATCAAATGTTCTATTTTTCAAGACGAATAAGTTGGTATCAAAATATCCGCATTTGAGTGGTCTTTTATTTTCCATAAGATGGAAGCATAGTCCTTTGTACAATTTTGTATGGTCAAACCCGGAACGTCATTTGTTTTCACCAAATTCTCCGTTATATTAATAGTAGAAGTTGAGGGTTGATTCATATACGGTGCATATTATATGATGTATTATTAAAATCGTCACTACTGTCAGTATCCATATTATTTATTATAAATAAGTATATGTCTTGTTAAACTAATATTTAATGGAAATTGAGATTTTTATCAAAGCACGATTGAAACAACCTTTTAGAATTTAAAAACTTCTAATATAATCTGACAGTTTTGTGAGAACTAAGTAGGTATTTAAAGATGACAGTTAGTAGCCTACTAAGTTTTTGTCGATTTTATTTGATTTTCCATATAAATATATGTGGCGTGGGCAAAGTGCCGTGAGAAATATTATTTCTCACAGTATGAGCAATATTTGGATTTGAAATTAAGTAAGGTATGAAAAATACGTCACTTTTCATAGCAGTTGTAGAAAAAATAATTATCCACATTAATACTCTCTTTAATATGATATGATGATATCACTGATCTCAATCATTTCACAAACGATAGCACTCAAAAACCCAATTGACATTTACCAGTTTTCAAATAAAAATATTTTTTCTACAACTGCTATAAAAAGTGACGTATTTCTCATACCTTACTTAATTTCAAAACCAAATATTGCTCATACTGTGAGAAATATTATTTCTCACGGCACTTTGCCCACACCACATACATTTATATGGAGAATCAAATAAAATGGACAAAAACTTAGTAGGCTTCTGTCATCTTTAAATACCTACTTAGTTGTCATGAAACTGTCAGAATAATCAATATAACGGAGAATTTAGTGAAAAGAAATGACGTTTCGGATTTGACCATACAAAATTGTACAAATTTCACCATCAACTATAATTTTAAATGAAATTATTTAACAGTATAGAGATGGGATACTTTAGTGTTATTTTTGTTTTACTAACCATATAAATAAATAATAAGTTACTTTTCTTGTATTCTTTAAATTTGTGCAGTTGTAGAAAAAGTATAGTGTGCAACATGTGGGGAAAGTACTTTTCTCACTCGTGTGTTTGCGGAACTTTCCCCCCTTGTTGCACAATATACTATAGTTGTCTTCCAGTAACATCATGTAATAAATTTTTTGGATATGGTTTAAACGAGGCGGTCACAAACTCTCTTATGAGGATTAACCGACAGTTTTTTGCGTGATTTCTGCGATCTTAACATTCGTCCTGTATGTTTAATATTGATTTTTTTTAAAAACATAAGTATCCTTTACCAATTTTTTTTTGTTTTTAAAAATATTTAATATTAAACATATAGAACGAATGTTAAGAACGCAAGAAATGTCGCGAAAAACTGCCGGTAAATCCTCCACTTAGTGTATTATTGTCTCATGGAATATTTCAATTAGTTTTTTTTAAATTTCAGTATAACCTTATATTTAATGTTTTTTTGTTATGTCCAAAGAGATATTTTTTCAATTTCCTAAAAGGCTGATTTGTATTTTAAATAAAGTAGAAATATTCAACATGTGTTTTTTTACTCCATTGCACTTCGTAAAAACCACAACTTAGTATGATTTAAACAAAAAGCTTTTATTAAATTTTAGTAAATCAACTAATTTTCTTTAGTGAGATTTCTCAGATATATCATATATATCAAATTAGGGATCTGGTCATGTACTTTATTGAGTCCCCTTGAGTCGTTGACGGAAACTAAACATACGCTAATAATATTTAGTAGGACGCTGAATAACCGATAAAATGTACTTGTATGTATAGAGGTGCTAAAAATAGATGACGCTGAATAACCGATAAACGTACTTGAATGTATAGATGTGCTAAAAATAGATAACGCTGAGTAAACCTTTATGTTGTCCAAAGCGCCGCGTGATACCGTCAAACTAACCACCTTTAATACTCCCTTGAGTCGTCGACGAAAACTAAACAAAAAATAATAATATTTAGTAGGACGCTGAATAACCGATAAAATGTCCTTGAATGTATAGAAGTGCTAAAAATAGATGACGCTGAATAACGGATAAAATGTACCTGAATGTATAGATGACGCTGAGTAACGGATAAAAAGTAATTGAATGAATAGAAGTGCTAAAAATAGATGACGCTGAGTAACGGATAAAATGTACTTGAATGTATAGATGTGCTAAAAATAGATGACGCTGAGTAAACCTTTGTGTTGTCAAAAGCGCAGCGTGATACCGTCAAACTAACCACCTTTTATATATCTTAGGGATTCCGTCGTAAGGAGGGCTGAATTAAACTCTTATTTACTACCCAACGTTTCGAAAAATTTTATTTTCTTTTTCAAGGGTGTAAAGTGAGTCGATAATTTACAAAACTAAACTTCTTATTCAGCAAGTGAAACATTCTTTGTATGTAAGAAATTTCATATAATACATTGAAGGCACTATTTTCATGTGGAATGTCAAAACTCAAGTGACATTTTTTAATTAATATTCCCAACTTAATTCCCAACTTAGCAATATTTGGTTCAAATCGTAATAAAGTTCATATAATACCCTTCTTGGTGTGCGTCATTGATTGTTAATGTCTTTCTAACACATTACGTTGGAAGAAATGGAAAAAAATGCAGGTCTGTGATTAATCCTAATCAAAATATCATAATAATGAACCGTTTAAACGTAGTACAAACGTTAACCCTAATCTTTGACTTACAAAAATTTGATTGGTAGATGTTTAAATTACGCGCAAACGCGACCTATCAATCGGGCGAAATTACATCGTTCAAAATACTATGCAGACGTTCCTTTCGTGTCTCACGTATTTTTCCAATGTCCAACTGACAGTTCTCGTCAGGTCTGTACTTTGTTGTTTACGGTAAATTATTATTTATGAAAAGTGAATATTGATCTTATTGTTAGCATTTTATTTATTCAAATGCAGGACTATATTTACCAATATTAAATTATTTTAATATGTAAATTAAATATACAATTTGTTTTATTTTGCAGTGTTTTCATATCCCAAGTATTATTAATTTCATAGCCTTTTCGAATTTGGCTGAATACGATCCTGATGATTTTATTTATCAAATAAAAGGTTAACTATATGTCAAAATAACAAATTAAATATCGACATACCCAAAACCCGGATATACGTCACAAACTTAGAACATAGAGAAATAGCATAGAACGCTTGTTCTAACTTCAGATTCATCCGGGCGTGACGTCACGTGGACTTGCCCTATGTCCTTCTAACACATGCACATTACGTTGGAAGAAATGGAAAAAAAGCAGGTCTGTGATTAATCCTAATCAAAATATCATAATAATGAACCGTTTAAACGTATTACAACGGTTAACCCTAATCTTTGGCTTACAAAACTTTGATTGGTTGATGTTTAGAATAAGTTCAAACGCGACCTATCAATCGGGCGAAATTACATCGTTCAAAATACGATGCAGACGTTCCTTTCGTAGCGGCAATGTGTCTTGCGTCTTTTTCTAATGTCCCACTGACATTTGTCGTCAGGTCTGTACTTTGTTGTTTACGTCAATTATTATTTATGAAAAGTGAATATTAATCTTATTGTTAGCATTTCAATTATTCTTTTGCAGGACTATATTTACTAATATTAAATTATTTTAATATGTAAACTGAATATAGAATTTGTTTTATTTTGCAGTGTTTTGATATCCCAAGTACCTATTATTAATTTCATAGCCATTTCTAATTTGGCTGAATACGATCCTGATGCTTTTATTTATCAAATTGAAGGTTAGCTATATGTCAAAATAACAAATTAAATATCGACATACCCAAAACCCGGATATACGTCACAAACGATGACGCACACCAAAAAGGCTGTTATATGAACTATATCATACTTTTTGATATACAATTTTGGCACACGCTAACTATAATTTTAAGTGCAGTTTTCAGTTAAGCAATAGCGATCGCTTGGATGTAATTTATGATTGATATGTATGTTTTATTTTTTTCTACAGGAATATTTTTATTATTCAGTTTACACTGAAGCATTTATTAGCTTAGGGTTTTTTTAGTACATATTAGGTACTGCTGAACATAATTGGTGGGAATTTAAAAACATTCATCAAAGGTTTTTGCAATCAAATTTCGATTTATTCTCCGTTTACAATTTACCCCTTTGAAAATCGAAATTAGGTTAGTTTTGTGGATTTTTTCCACTCGGCTTTATCCTTTTATAATTTTGTTCATCAACTGCAATTTCTTCATTATTTTCCGTTTTTTAGTCTTCTACCCCTACTATTTATTGGTAAACCTTTTCACTTGGTTTTTTTTAGCAAATTGGCATAGTGTAAGACATTTAACCTTGGCGTTGCTTATGTGAGAGCACGTAATTAAAATGTTAGGTAGACAGACGTAAGCTACTCATATTGTTTTAGACCGTTTTTGTCCTGTGCATCTTTGATTTTTCCTTGTTGTGCTATTAGTTGAAGCATGTCATCAGTTATCCATTATTATATTCGCATTGCTTTGGAGTCCCACATCTTTCACTATATCTTTATTTGAGAGATTCAAATATATTTCTTTTGACACCTCTTAGCAAATTCTGAATTCTGCGGTAATTATTAAACATTTGTTTGCAGGAAAAAAAAAGGGAAAATTCTTACACCATGGACAAGTGAGCAAAAGAAATTTGCACATTAAAAACAAAAAACCGCCAAAGAAGCCAGAGTGCGAGAACTTAAAAAAAGCTCATCTAAAAGTATTTGAAAACAAAACCTGGCCGCAAATAAAAATTTTTGTGGTTAATATTTATAACAAAAAGTGAAAATGTATTTTTTTATTTGTTCAATTAGTTTACTTGCAATGGTTGTTCTGTTATTACCTTACTATCTTTAGTTAAGACATTGCTATTAATTTTGTTTTTATGTTGTTTTACCTAATAAAATTATATCAAACATCAAAATATTTTTGATACTTGGAGGGTCATTCGTCAATCATGTTAAAATAATAATACTTGGGGTGCGCCATGACTCGATAGGTTAAATCATTGCTATCGTTAACGATTGGTTGCCTCACGAAATTTTAGTTGTTGATAGAAGTTAACAAATATCTGAAACCGAATACAAACTTTACTGTATTTAACTAATTGGTGAACGTAACTCAAAAGAGCCCCAGAATTGGTGGAATTCGGCACCAATTAAACCATTTTATACGCTATCACTGGGATGGGGTGCAATTAATATTAAATTGGACGTCACTAGCTTTTAATCGAAACGAAAGCAATGAAAAACGGAATAAAATCAAACTACTTATCCCCGAACACGTTTATCCAATTTAATAATTATTGAATAATCAATACAAAGAATGAAAATAATAATTGACGTCAAAAAAATAATAGTTCAATACTATTAAACGCTTTACAAAATTAGAAAAATAAATTTCCAAAGAGCAGACCGTCTCCGTCCACTAAGTGGACGCTCTTTGGAAATTAATTTTTCCAATTTTGTAAAGCGTTTAATAGTATTGAACTATTATTTTTTTGACGTCTATAGATCACGCTTTACTAATATGACAATTATTTACAGGTAACTGTAATTAAGTAAAATAATAATTATTTATTGAAATTTGGAAATTGAATATTCTAAAAAAACCAAACGAGGAGAATACCAAGCTGTAATAATTAACACGCCAAATCCAAATCTTACACACGCTACAGATAAGACAAAGGAACTTATCTTAAAGGGCTGGGGTTGTTTGCAGCTCTTAGCGCGATGCCGGCGATGACTCCAACAGGACCTCGTGCACGGGAACGAGACTGGGACGAGAATGAATGCCTTAAAGTTGATCTTGCCTAGACGTAAATTTGCCGGCTGCAGAGCAACCAGACGATATAAAATTGTTCACAAAACAATAGATTGAAAAATATATTAATTGTTGCCTCTTAGTGGCAGTTAGAGGAAAGAAAGCGTTCCAATCGACAATTTGAAATTTCGAATATCTAAAGACAAAAATGAAAGGGGAATTTTATAGAAATTCATGTTTTATTTTGGAGTGGCTAATGCTTCAAGGAAACGGCATGTTTAGAAATGTATTAGAAATTTGGGAGGTAGTGAGTAATGAGTCACAATAGTTTTAAAACGAAAAACATAACAGGCTGAGCGGCATGTTACAACTTCTACAATTTCATGTACCAACAAACTTTTGGGGCACGTTGTATAAAACACTTAAACTCGAATCAATGACTACTGATGTTATTGATTAATAATAAATACATCAATCTTTCACAGTCTAAACATCAGTTATCATTAAACCGAGTTTAGGTGCTTCATACAACGCGCCATTATTTTACATTTTTTTGTATATATATAATAAACATGGTGAGCAAAATGTGTGTCGAATGTCATAATTTATGCAAAACTCTAAAATAATGCATCAAAAATTCCCACTTTCCATCTATGTCTATAACATACTATTACCTATACTATTATTATTTTAAATGGATGCAACAATGCACATATATTTACTTAAGATGCCACAAGATGCTTTATATCAAATTGTATATAGACATATACAAAGGAGGTTAAAGAGATATCATCTCTTTTATTTCTACAAATACGTTAAAATGTGTATATTGAGGATGTCAAAGAGTCGAAATTTTTACTGGATGTCACAACATACATTGGTCGACTATATATATATATATATATATATATATATATATACATATATATACCGGTATGGGTTGTTTTGAAGAACTATTTTGGGGTCATTTTGAGGAGTAGGTGGTCATTTTGAAGAAATCCTCAAAGTGCCACTTATACGTACAGGTATTAAGTGAGTATTTTGAGGATTATGACCCGTATTCAATATGGTCAATTTGAGGAGATTCCTTAAAATACTTGATTAAAGACAAACAGTATCTAAAACGAGGATTTTGAGCTAGTTCCTTAAATTGGTCGGATTACGCATTTATAGTTAAATTTTAGCGGCAATTCAAGGAAGCTCTTCAAAATACCCATTCTGATTTACTTACGCTTTGTATCTACTATATAATGTATTGCCTGTCAAAGTTTAAAAATCAACTGTTCAAAATTATTGTTCAAGAGTGCAATTTCTCTTTATGTAAATGATAAAAATAGATAAAAACATCGATTAGTATTAATCTGAAAATGCCACAATATCGAATTCAACAACTATGTTGACTATTAAGAAGGCTGTATATTTTCATTTCACGGTATCTACAGTATGTCCACTTAAGTTCGCAACCAATGGGAAGCTTTTTTATTATTGCTGTTAGGTACGAAAGTTATTCCTCATCAAAAGCTCTGCATGGTATAAAACCTTAAATGAAACCATCAGTTCATATACGTGGTAAATATATAAGAAAATATGAATTTTACCCATCAGTAAATACTTTTATTTCTGACCAAATCGAAAATTATTATCAGGAAAATTTATTTAAATGTAAACTAGTGTCTAATAAACAGTTAACTCTTTTGTCATCAAAAATTTGATCACATTTAGGTTTCCTGACTTCTGAGCTGCAGCATATTGATGACGTTTTAATATAATTGATACACATAACAAAATAATTTATGTTAATAATATCTATACCTCTCTGGAGAGGGGTGAGGTACCATTTAGAAGGCGGGGATGTTCAAAAATAATCGATTTTTACTTAAATCGATTATTATTTTCTTATAATTGATTTTTTATTGTGATATTAATCGATTTTTAGTAAATCGATTATATAAATTTCGTGTTTAAATCGATTTTCAGAAACAGCTCGTATCTATGCGACGGATGAAAAAATCTTGCAGTAGATTCAATTTTATGGCAATTTTTTTTTTATTTGATTCATATTTTAGTTTTTGAGACAATAAGTTTGTCATTTTGTTGGGATGTTCATCATTTCATTTTTATTATAATAAATAAAACGATTAATAGTACTAAAATGTGTATCAATAATAATATTTGGTTTCCTAATTCCTTACCTTGAAATTTTAAAGAAACATTGCCTTTGATTTTCAGTTTTGAATTGGTTATTTCTTTATTCATATAATTTTATTTGATTTTTAATCTGATAAATCGTTAATATGAATCTCTTAGTTATTTATTTACAGTTACCTGTAAATAATTGTCATATTAGTAAAGCGTGATCTATAGACGGCAAAAAATAATAGTTCAATACTATTATAACGCTTTACAAAATTAGAAAAATAAATCTCCAAAGAACAGACCGTTCACTAAGAAGCAACAACTACTTCTCGGGCTATATACCCCGACAGACATTGAATTACACTTCTAAAGTGAACGGGGTTGGTATATCTGTTAAGATAGAACCAACCATTCTGGTTTGCGATTAGAAGGAATAACATCACTTGTAGACCGGTTTCGTCGTATTTGCGCCACATCAGTACAAGGTAGACGCCATTCGTCCAGAAGCTCTGAGAGCATAATCCTGGACTGGAGACTACGTTGATACCATACCAATACACTAACCTCGGTGAAGGAAATGTTAAGAATGCGATATCAGCGACATCTCCACATCTAATCACAAACTAAAATTCTATATCGACAAAAAACCATCTCGGTTTTATAGTTATTTACTTAATTACTGTTACCTGTGAATAATTGTCATATTAGAAAAGCGTGATCTATAGACGTCAAAAAATAATAATTCAATACCATTATAACGCTTTACAAAATTAGAAAAATAAATTTCCAAAGAACAGACAGTTTACTTTAGAAGTGTAATTCAATGTCTTTCGGGGCATATAGCCCGAAAAGTAGTTGTTGCTTCTTAGTGAACGGTCTGTTCTTTGGAAATTCATTTTTCTAATTTTGTAAAGCGTTGTAATAGTATTGAACTATTATTTTTTGACGTCTGAATCTCTTAGGTTTATTATTGGAATATGAAAAGCATGTACTTTTAAATAATACAAATTTTTTTTCACAGAAATCGATTTATTTTTATTAAAATCGATTCTTGACAAATCGATTAATTTGTGAATTAAGAAAAATCGATTTTTTTTATATCGATTATTTTTCATTATTCTCTCCGCGGTCATCTTGGTTCATATAATACCCTTCTTGGTGTGCGTCATCGTTTGTGACGTATATCCGGGTTTTGGGTATGTCGATATTTAATTTGTTATTTTGACATATAGCTAACCTTCAATTTGATAAATAAAAGCATCAGGATCGTATTCAGCCAAATTAGAAATGGCTATGAAATTAATAATAGGTACTTGGGATATCAAAACACTGCAAAATAAAACAAATTGTATATTCAATTTACATATTAAAATAATTTAATATTAGTAAATATAGTCCTGCAAAAGAATAATTAAAATGCTAACAATAAGATTAATATTCACTTTTCATAAATAATAATTGACGTAAACAACAAAGTACAGACCTGACGACAACTGTCAGTGGGACATTAGAAAAAGACGCAAGACACATTGCCGCTACGAAAGGAACGTCTGCATCGTATTTTGAACGATGTAATTTCGCCCGATTGATAGGTCGCGTTTGAGCTTATTCTAAATATCAACCAATCAAATTTTTGTAAGCCAAAGATTAGGGTTAACCGTTGTAATACGTTTAAACGGTTCATTATTATGATATTTTGATTAGGATTAATCACAGACCTGCTTTTTTTCCATTTCTTCCAACGTAATGTGCATGTGTTAGAAGGACATAGGGCAAGTCCACGTGACGTCACGCCCGGATGAATCTGAAGTTAGAACAAGCGTTCTATGCTATTTCTCTATGTTCTAAGTACAACACGTGGTTCTTATAGGTTGTTTTGATCGTGTTTGAGTTAATTTAATTTTGAGTTGGTGCTTTCTTCGACATTGTTTAGGTATTTTAAGAGCTATATCTGACTGTTTATAATAGAAAGGATCATTAAAACACTACAAAACAACAAAAATACAAATCTAACCAAATAATTGTTTTTTGTTTTACCTGCGGGCAACTGTCAACTGTCAGTTGGTGGACATGCCCTATATAGGCTACTGACAGTTGACAGTCGCCCGCAGGTAAAACAAAAAACAATTATTTGGTTAGATTTGTATTTTTGTTGTTTTGTAGTGTTTTAATGATCCTTTCTATTATAAACAGTCAGATATAGCTTTTAAAATACCTAAGCAATTAAAACAATGTCGAATAACGCACCAACTCAAAATTAAATTAACTCAAACACGATCAAAATAACCTATAAGAACCACGAGTTGTACTTGGAAGATAGAGAAATAGCATAGAACGCTTGTTCCAGCTTCAGATTCATCCGGGCGTGACGTCACGTGGACTTGCCCTATTAACAATCAATGACGATAGGAACTTTAAAAAGGCGTGGTCGTGGTCGATTACCTATTTAAGGTTATGTAAATGGAGAGGGCTTGTTTATTTAACTTAGGTTAGATTTTATTCTTGGTTTTAGCAAATTTCAAGGAAAAAAACAAGTATTTTGCGGTGCTATGTTTGGTTAGAGGTAAGTTTCTTCAATACCATTATATAATTATTGTGTTGCAAAATACTAATGAAAACAAAATATTTTACACTTCTACATATTATGTGAATAATTGCACAAATATGTAAGTACCCATAAATCACTGATTATTTATGTTGTTACAGACAATGCTCCGAAAAGGGTGATGAGTAAAAATGAAATCCACAGAGAATTAAGAAGGGGTTAATGTGTCACTGTGGAGTAGTAATTGAGTCTATTCTCAGCACATCAAAGAGTTACAAGTACTGATAGAAAGTGAATCCAATGAAGAAGGTACTTCTCTTGAATAATACCAATTATATGGTCAGAACTAACACCAATTTCCAAGAAAGACAAATTCAAGATAGTGATGGTGAAATATACAAATTGTGATTGGCTCAGTTTTCATCATGTCCTATAACTGGCTATCATCACTAATAAAACAAACTATAAAGAGGGCTATTTCAAATTCAAAGAATATGTGCTTGTTGTGCTTTAAGTGGAATGCAGAAAAGGATCAAAACAATTTGTGGAAAGTGTGGTGTCCTTGCTATATATATCATAATTAAAAATTTATATGTTCGGTAAAATAAATGTATGACTAATGGTTCATATAAAATTATTAATAGAAAGAGTTCTATTAGCAAGATTCATAAAATCAATATCTGCAAGTGCAATAAAAACATTTAAAAAATATATAACAAATTCAAAAGCAAAACTAGATTTTCTTGTCCATCCTACAGGTCGACCTGAAGACATTCTTCAACTGTGAAAGATTTTAAATTTAGAGCTAAATCTAAAACAGTCTTATTGAACTTCTTTATATATTTTTCTATTTTGATATTAACTGGTAATTTGTTGAAAAGTCTGATACAAGCATAATAATCTGTTTTTCTGTACCCGACAGTCTATATGATGGAGGATTATAATTTATAAATGTTATGTGTATCACTGTATCAGCTTAATACTGTAATATATTATGGTGTTTGGAAGATGAACATCAAACTCCATATGGAATTTATTTCTGATAATCACAAGCTTTTTTTCTTGAAGTCAATCAAAAATAGAAGGGAGAAACTTTTCGTTAATAAAAAATATGCATACATTTTTTGAAAAATTTATGGGTTAAAAAAATTACAAATTTTGCTGGAAGTATTCATATTCAAAATATTTGTTTTTAGAAGTAAAATATATTCAATATAATTAATGAAGATACACTCGTGCTCAACAAATAAAATACCTATGAAACATTTAAAATAGCACAAGTGGTACATTTAAGAAGATAACTTGCTAAATTCAATATAATTGTTTAAGTAGTCATAGATGTCAAGATGGACCCAGAGTTTTACGGGGTCCATTTTCTTTAGTAAGTCAAAAAGATAAAAAATGTAAAAGCCAGTGTGCTTAAGAGTGTGGTTGAAAAGTATTTGGTTAAGAAGTGTTTTTATTCTGCTAAGAGTTTTTACAATGTTTTTGTGATGTCGGCAACTTGCAATCCTACGTTTAATATAATTGTTGATTAATTCCACTGTACCTATATGTAAGTATATTTTATTGATATGTGTAATCAATTATAAATTATTTGATTTGAACAAATTTAGTCAGTTACTCCACCACAGCCCTTTGTTTATAATTGAAATCCATATATCACTTACAAGTTTATTTTCAATTAGAACTTAAAATCAGTTAAGTTCTCACATTGATTATTGTTGTATATTATGATATAATATCCCAATTACAGCATTGACTGTGCATCTGGTTTATTACTTATCTCTGCCAACGGTAACGAGGGCCTAGCTGCAGAAAGGCTCCCACCAATCAGTGTGTATATATTTTGTGCAATGTAATTATTCCCATTTCCCTTCTCGAAAAAATATCAGAGAATTATGTAGGTATTCCACATGAAGTTTTCCAAAAAGGGGGAGGGAATCCGCTTACTATCCCTTCCTCTTTTTGGAAAACTTCATGAGGAGTGGAATACAAATTCTTTGATATTTTGTTGAGAAGGGGAAGGGAATAATTACATTGCACAAAACATATACACTCTGATTGGTGGGAGCCTTTCTGCAGGCACTCGTTATTATATTCCATCATGGTTCTGGAATCAATCAGTAGATGGAACTAGTGCCGTTGATTCCAAAGAGAGATTATAGCTTTATCAGTTGCAGACTAAGAACTTCAAAAAAATAAGAATATTTCTTCATGTGCTTTTTATAGGTTATCTATTGTTTTCATTCCATTCATTTTGTTCAGTGTTGCCAGAAATATCACAATTGTACCAGATATCTGATATCTACAAATTACTCTGGCCAAGTATGCATGTAGAACATGTTATTCTGGTCCATGATATAATGAAATCCTTGCACAGGAAATAATAATAATATGAATCATAAATTGTTTTGCTGATACTAATTTTAATTAAAAATTGAAATTATTTCTTACTTCAATAAAAGTAGCTTTATGGTTTTTACTTTTTATAATGAAAATCTGGTAAAACTTGAGTATTCTGGTAGGTCATACTTTTATTTTGTTCTGGCAACACAGATTTTGTTTTTATTCATTGTTGGGTGGACTTTTTTCGAGTTTTTGTGAATATTGTGATTTCATTATCAATTTATTCAGGAATACTGTGACAATGCAAGAATCGGGAAATGAGTGTGAATATTTTAAACTGTGAAAGGACATGTCGCCAAAAGTTCAATGAAAATGTTAGGTACTGTGCATCATTGTTTTGTACATAAAAATAAAAAACCATTTTCAGCAATATTTCCTTGGAAGAACAACTTTTAATTTGGTTGGAATGAATAAGTGGGTACAAATCTTTGCTTTTAAAAAGGTAATTTTTTGAACATACATTGGTAATTGTATACAAAAACTACTTTTCGTATTTTTCGCCAATTTTTTCAGAAAAAATGCATTCCCAACAAGTCCCGATAATAAGCGCAATTACGGGATAAGGGAGTGAATAGGAGTGCTGGGTGAGTAAACAAGAGTAACAAAATTAATCTCAAATGAAATGACGCTTTGTTGTTGTATACTCTTGAATTTGATTCAACCTAACCGTAAACCAAAATTAACAATAATAACTCCTGGTACTTCTCGCCTCAAATCAAAACACAAAAGAATACAACAGAGAAAAGTATAAGAAATAAGATTATCCTGACAACCTCACAACATCGCAATTTTAATATGACGTTTTAAAACAGATCATTGGTTAATTCATCGAGAAGGGCAAGGAAAATGCTTGAAGAAGGTGTACAGTGTTGAAAAAATGGCCGCGTAAATTGAAAAACTGCAACTTTAAATGCCAATAGCAAAGTAACAATAACAAGAAGTGTGCGCCAAAAACGGAGTTGTGTTTAGGGATCCTGAGGGTGTACAAAATAAGTGAGTACAATTTTTTTTGTGAAATCCAGAAGTAGCTGTTGTATACAATGACCCATACATTTATTGAATGTAATTAAATGTGATTATGTTCTAGATTATAAACCAAACAAGTTAATGAACATTTGTTTGTACCCCACTATGTCAGAGAGCCCCCACAAAAAACAACAATTCCATCTACAAGCAAAGAGTGTGTGTGTAAGAAGTTTGGAGTGCATTAAGCCATTCTCAGTTGTTGATATCCTATGAAAGGTAATATAAATCTCATATTCTATTAAATTATATTTGTAAATAATAAAATTGTTTACAGATACCAGGATCATTATGGAACCATCAATGGAAGGAAGTGCCAATAAAAGACTACTGGAAAAATGCAAAGGTCAAAAGTTTCGAGAAACAAATATTTATACGTTTACTGTACAAGTGTTGGAGTTATTCAAAAATGTTTATAAATAAAATTAATATATTATTGATGATCATAATCCCCTCAAGATTTACTAGATTGTCCTTGTAAACTACCCTTTGTTTATAGTATGCAAGTTTTGGTTTTCAGTCAGCTTTATTTGAGCATTTATTTCAGCCTGTAGAAGTCGATGTGTTTTTTGCTTTTTGTAATATATATAGCTGCCCACAGTACCGGTTGATCAGGCTGTTGAAGTTTTTAAGCATATTTTGTTGGAAAAATGAAAAAATAAAAAACAGAGGAGCATATGTTTAATTATTTTGCTCGATACAACTGTTTTCCTTGAAACTTGAAGAATATGACACATTTGTACTATATATACTGTAGTGGCTCTCAAATCAAATATTATCAGAAACCCCAGTAAACAGAAAATTTTAAAATATAGGTCGATTTACACGTATCCAATAGCTGGCGCCAGACTCGCTGGCATGTCAGTACTGGCATATTTGTTGACTAGGTAGAGTACAACAAACTACTGAATTAGAAAAAATTTAACCGGTCGCCACATAAAAAAAGTGCGGGATCCTCTGTAAAAAAAATTTCATATTTTTGAAAATTAGATCCTATACAAGGAATATAATGCGAAGGACCCCACACGGGAACCTATATAAAATTGATCTCGTCGGAGTTTCCTACTTTTTTGTTCCCAAACCATTCGTAAATAACAGTTTTAAACAATTTCCATGTCTGGTTTTGATATTATAAATTTTAGAACTCTGTTTAAGGCAACTGTAATAATACTTCAAGAACTTTATAAAGTGCAATAATTTTATTATATTGTTGGGAATTATTATGTATGTTTATACAGGATCCCGTGCGCGAAGAGAAATCAATCATAAGATATATATAGAAATAATATAAAAAATAAACAGGAGCAAAGAACTCAATAAAAAAACTGTTAAGACTAATTATTCAGCACAACCGTAGACACATGCCCGATTTCATCAACGATTTCCTAAAGTTAGGTAAATACCTAAATTGGATTTTGAAATTCCTAAAGGCAACTTACGTTTCACCACACGCTAAGTACCTAAGAGTAATAGAAAATACCTAATATTATCACTCTTAGGTATTTCTTTATTAGCGCGCGGTGAAACGTAAATTGCATTTAGGAATTTCTTAATCCGAAATCAGGGATTAAAGTGAATTAAATAAAGAAAACACAAAATCAAAACAAAATTAGGAAGAAATATCAAATCAAACTTGGGAAGGAATGAAAATATACAAATTTAGAAAAGATAAAAATGAGTAGAGGAAAATGGCTACTGCAAGTACATAAACTAGCTTAGGAAAGTGAGAACATTTCCAACCACTTGAAAACAACTTACTATAATTGATTATTAAATAGTTACAATATGTAAATCATACGATTTACAGTTATCGCCGGTAAGTTGTCAAATCTTTTAGAACAGTCGACAATCGGCTAAGATAAATAATCACACATTACAAGAGAAAACTACTTATAAACAAATTTCCATGTCTCTACAGAAAAATTGTCATTTAGTTTTGTAAATGAAACAAGCATACTCTTTTCAACATAACTATACAGTTTATTTATATCTGTGGTAGATGGCAGCTGAATGGTTTGTCTTCTTTTTTGAAGAAGTTGGGATTCAGATACAGTTTTGTTAACAGCATTGGTGAGGTCCTCCTCAAATACTTTAAGGAAATTTTCCACTTCTTCTTTTTGATCAAACTTTTTTGTTTTGATACAAATACTTACTAGCTGTTTTGCACATTTTTTTAATGTTGTACCTAAGTCTGCTGCTGTTGCGGGAGCTTTGTATTCTTGAGTACTTTCTTTAAGGCCTGCTTTCTCGTGGATTGCCTTTATAACATTGTCTGTATATTCAGGATGAAATATATCAGAAAATTCGTTGATTCTGTCATCAATTTCTTTAACTCTTAAGATGAATCTTCCAACTAGTCGTAATTTTGCACGAATCATTTTTTGCAAATGCTCTAACCTATACTTTTCACACAAATAATTTCCGTAATGTATAGCCAAAGTATCATATCGAACAGCATTCGTTACAGAATCGTCTCTCATGTTAGGAAAAATCTGATTCCTTAACCCATAGCATGCCGATTTATGCACACGCCCATGGACCCTTTTGCTTAACACAGAAATATTTCTGTCTCCTTTTCTATAAAAAGGTATACACTTTTTATAATGTTTTCTTATTGTATATTTACTGAAAGTACCCTTGCAATATGGACAAATTCTAAAATCTGATGGAGTTCGATTGTTACATCTAGCTCTTCTTGATGTAATGAGATGGCCTTTATTGTAAGTTCCATTTGTGTTGAATAAATAGGAACCTTGTTTTCCCAAATCGTTTATAATTTCTTTTCTCTCTGAAGAACCTACAAAAGAAAAACATGTTACATGCTTTCATACTTTAAAAAAATTCAATGATTTTCATTTGACATTCTGTGAGCAAGCATAAACATACCTTTTGGCAATATTTTAAAACGTTTGACAAGTTTTTCACTTTTATGTTTCCTTTTTAAATGAGCAGGCAGTTTTGAAAATAATTGTTTGCAGAATATACAGAAATACTGTTTTGCTCCAGCATTCGACATTGGTATTGTTGGATTCAGAGGATTTTCCTCCATTGGAATGCTGAATTAATTAATGGTGTCAATAATTAAAGCAGCACATTCATCTTTGTTGGGCAGATCATTTTTTGGTAATACCTCCAGCTTGTCTTCATCATCATTTGACATTCTCACAGACTTCAGTTTATTGTGTTTTACTATTTTTGGTGAATCATTGCTCGATTCTGAATTCATTCCACCGTCTTCTTTATCAGGAAAAAAATCAGGATCTTCTTCACTGCTGTTACTTCCTTATGGCTCTTTTTCACTTTCTTCATCCATGTCATAATCACATGCTCCGTAGTTTTGTTGAATGTTTGTAATTATAACAGACATTTTTTTAATACTTTTACCATTCTCGCCCTGAAAAATATCAACACATTACTTCATTTAATGAAAGCGACACATTCTGGGGAGAAGCTTAATAAAAATATTATAATAGAATGTGCATAGCTAATTCAACAATTACTAGCGTATATAGAATGCAGCATAATTGTAACATAGTCCTAACACTCCATTTAAGTATAGGAAATATATTTATTAAGATAACAATTCAACAAGATCACAAAATGGCTTGGTGTATAAAGTTTGTTTATTTTAAACATATGTTTTCATACCTTTGAAATGTACTAAGTAATACATTCTATAAAATCATTACAGATAGACAGAATTGATAAAGAAAAATTACAATAATTTGAAAGTGTTGAAGAACTGTCCAGGGACATTGATTACAATTTATTCAATGGATATTTTTGCAATTATCGCAGATAATAAAATAAAGGTATACATTAAATATCAAGTTGTAGGATTGACAGTCGTCTTAATGTATAACGAAAAACACAGTGGCGTACCATAAATTAGGGGTACAAAAATAATTTTTTTTTAAATGGAACACCCTCTAGTTTATGTAAATATACTACATGATACCTCCAGCTTAATCCGTTGTTGAGTTATTATAAAGATATAAAATGATGGTTATGCTACTTACTTGCCTTTTGGAAAAAAATGACCATCAAAGTCAGCCGTGAATTATATTATATACATTGTATTCTATTTTATTTTCAGAGCGCTCGCATTTTTCTGATTTCAAAAATCTTACATTTGATACCTGTATCTCGAACAGTTTTATATTAGGTAGACATTTAAAATTATAATACAAAGATTCATTTAATAAGTTAAAAAGAAACAAAAAATAATAACAAACCACAACAAATATTCGATGTGGCTTCAATTATTCTCTATGCAAAAAACATGTTGTCTTCTTAAATCACAAAATGTAAACAATAATATTTCTTGGCTGATATTGATGATAATAATTTTCCAAAAGGGAAGTAAGTAGCATAACCACCATTTTAAATGTTTAATTACAATGGTTTAAGCTGGAGGCATCATGTGGTATATATTATTGAATTCAGAAAAATATGGGATTTATGAAGATAACATAAAATACAGAGTTATGTTATTTTTTGTACCCCTCAGTTATGGTAAGCCATTGTATTTTTCATTATAACATTAAGACTACTCACTGTCAAACCTACAACTTTTACTTTAAATTTATATTTCTATCAATGATAATAACAAAAATATACAATGGGAAGTTATAGTCGATATCCCTGTAGTCCTTTATTTATACAATTTATTTAACCTAAAATGATGTTAGATTTGCTTTGTTCTTGTAAGTAGACCAGTATATTAGAACTATTTTTAAAGTATTACTGCACATTGATTGTTCATTCAAATATTATTTTTTCATATCAAATTAATAAGTATTTGAACTGCACGGCATTAATGTCACATTCAGTATAATCTATTAAGTATACAAATTTTTCAAAATAAAAATGATATGTGAATTGAAACGTGCCTCCGGTTTAGTAGTAGCATCTACTTCATTCGTTACATTTTCTATCTGTTTTTTATCCTGTATAAATGAAGAACCCAAATCCTGTGTACTGGTAGAAGTTTTTTTTTCTTTAAGCTCATTTATATTTTTTATTTTTTCTAATGATTTCTTATCTCCGATACCATATATTTCAACTGGGTAAAAAATGCCATTTGGTGGCCATTTAGCCCAAAACTGTTCATTCACTTCTTTTATTTCTTTTTTGGGACAGACTCTCCAAATACCATCATCCGTATATTGGACTAAATGGTATTCTAATAAACATAAAAACAAAAAAAATTTAAGAAAATATGTTTATGGGAATGGATATTGGGCAATGTTATTGTTAGTTGAAATGGTCTATTTTGATGAATTCAAAAGTTCAAATAATGACAAAACCCCGAAAAATGCATTTATCATAACCTTTTGAATTAAAATCAAATTTTCTTGTTACAAACTTATATACTAAAATTTCAAAAAAATCTGTGTTAATTTTTCATAAAAAAAATGTGAATAGATGTCTTTTGTTATTGGATAGTTACATTTTTTTAGGATGTATTAACTATTATTCCATAAATTAATAAATTAATGAGATTTAGATTATATTATAATAGAAAATTAACTGAAATAGTGATCATCCTAGCATTCTCAACAAAAAACGAGTATTCTCCCCATGAAGCTGCATGAATAAACAACAAACTGCTAAATTGCCTAAAACACAAAGTACCTATGTAGGAAGACAAATTATCACCAAATAAGTAAAAAATTTGCCAGTCTGCACGGTTGTAATATAAATTTATAATTTGGGTAGTTAGTTTTATTGCATCTTTTAATATTAAGTTTCCTTTTTAGCAAAGATTTTTTAAAAGAAATTAGCAACATAATTTTCATTTACAATTCACAGGATAAGCGCCACTGCCAAATTAAAATAAAATGTAATAACAAATACTAATATGACTTAATTTTGAAATCTTGTTTTCTTTTTTGCATTGGTCACAAGTTCATAAAAATCCGTTAACCTATATTATAAGAAACATTCATCATAAGTGGAAACATTCTATCCAAGTATCCTTGCCCTTCCATTACTCTTGGTTACCCTTCTTGGGATTTTTGCTTGCTTCAAAAGGACCTATACCTAAACTCGTCCCCGAGAAGGTAGCAAGCAATCAATCATCCTACCCTTAAATTCATCCCATTCTAAGTCACCTTAGAACATATTAACTTTCTTCAATTCCACATTCAACAAGTTAATCATTAATTGTGAGGGCAAGGAACATTACACCTTAATAAACCAATACTTGGGGCAAGTGAAATAATATAATGGTAGAATAATTCCATATTCAACAAGTAAAGTTACTTAGAATGGGATGAATTTAAGGGCAGGTTGCTACCTGCTCGGGGACGAATTTAGGGCCACCCCTTCAATAAACCTTTTTTTTTTGAACAATTTGATGTAGGTATTTAAAAAAAATTGATGAAATGTGAGACACGAAAAATCATATAGAATTCAATTATGTGCTTTAAATGCATTTTTCAAAAGTTTATTGTCATGTAGCATAAAATCAAATTCCGGTCAAATAGGTAAAAGACCAGCATTTACCTAGGTATCACAAACAACTTTCGCGGGGTTACTGAAGAGAAAAACCAAAATTTTAGTAGGCTACTGATCCAAAAGAAAATCCGTCCAGAGATTATTATCATTTATCACATGTAAACCGCCACAAAGTTAAAAAAAAGGTCAAAACTCGAAACCAAATTAACTTGGGATTCTCGTGCTAACCATCGAGTGTTAAGGAAACAAATAAGCTTTAAAAATTTACAATCTTCGAATATTATTTCAATCCTACGTTAAATGCACAATGTATTGATATTAATCCAATATATAAAGTTAATAAAACAGTCCAAATGATATATTTTTGGAGAATTCGAAAAGCTATACCCATTGCACGGTAAGCATGGACATGGTACCAAATGTACACCTTCCGTTACGAAAAAACTTAGGTAGTGTATTCTATGATGGAAGTCTCAGGAAACACGCGATCTCATTGAAAGTATAAAGAAACCAAACTTATATAATTTGTTAAACTAATGAAATATTGTTTGCTAAAAAAACTGGTTAGAGATTACCTCCATTAGGTACCTCGTGATTTTGGCACTCAAAAACGAAGTTTTCATGCATCAGTCTCTTTTTGAAATTAATTGTAAATCTAATAAATCAATATTTAATAATCACAATCTAACAACATATACCTATAAAAACCTATATCTACAAAATATAAAAATAATGATGGTCCTACCTTGCTTTGTAAATTTGGTGGGGGCCATTTTAGCCAGTGTCACTACACTTCCGAACTAGAACTAGAGCTTTTAGTCACAGATCACCTACTTCTTTTAGTTTTTTAGCTCTGTTTTTAGTAATTATTATTGCTCTTGTTTGAACTAAACACTTCTTTCTACACTTTCGCCAGAGCCGTACTGGGACGAAATGAATATTTAATTACCGTTACCCATAAGCATTATATATTTTTTCAAATCAAATTTATAAATACATAGAATACAGAGTTAAAAATACGGAAAAGTCTTAATATTTATTGATTCCTTATATCAAATGTTTGACTACAGGTACAGTCACATATTTGACTATTTTAAATCAAATATACCTACATGACATGACCTGATACAAATGATCTTTTCTCAGTAGGTACTAATAAAATCAGTCTTTTGTTCATAACGATGACGTTCCTAGGTATATATTCGGTAGTAATTATTGTCCATTGCAAATACTTATTGTTTCGATCCCACAATACAATTGGAATAAAGAATAAGTTCAAAACAACTCGACTACTGAAAAAAATATGAAACAAGAAAATATTCTCATCCGAAATTGTTATGTATGTACAAATTATTCAATATTTATCGTCTATTAAATAAACAACTTAAAATTTTATTGTATTTTTCGACTACCTTACCGGAAAACCAATCATATGAACACCAAAAATAGGGCGGAAAGTATTGTTTAGCAGCCCAAGGGCGGAAAATTCTTATCGCCACGCCACGGTTTTCAACGATACCTACCTCATTTGTCAAATTATGATAAGTAGTTTTGAAGTTGTTCAGTTTTCGAAATTATTCCCAATCGTAAATTCATTTTCTCAATTTCAAATTTTTGAATAATTTTTCTGGAATTATGGACGATATCCCGATATTCCAAGCCTCTTCTAAGTCCGTATTACCATATAGGTACGTATTACCTATTATTTTTATTGGAACAAATTGCTTTGAATAAATAAATACCTTATTTGTATCTGACAACTGCATGACAGATTGGAAAATATGAATAAATACACGATGTTGTGTACCCTGTAACGTGCTTACTTCCTTACACGTGGCTCCTGCCACACGAACACGTCACTATGGACACCCTTGATGCAAAATTCGGTTTAAATCTCGGGCGCCAGATTATTAACGTGGTTTGCTCCACGGCCCCTTGACCCTTAGCGTCAAGAGTTCCAGATAGCCTCAGATGGAGGTTACGGAAAATTCCAGGGGTCTTGTTGAATTAACTTTATTTACTTGATTACAATCAAATATGGATCCTACAATTTATAAATTACGGGTTAATGAAGGAAACAGGAATTCAGCAGAGTGGTATACTACCTTCGGTTTAGTGTATACCTACGATCACACAATAGGGCGGTATATCACAAAATAATAAAAAAAGAAACCTTTGGGTCTATTAATACTCTGTGGTCTATTTTATGGATAATTCTATAGTGACGATCAAAATAACAGGGAAAGAAAATGAGGTATGTATTACCTATACCTGGGATTTTAACGGACGTAATAGTCAAGGCTGATCAGATTATTCAAATACCGCTCAAATCTGTCGGGTAACCGAACAAGTTGTGGCTAAGCCTCTTGCAAGTTCAAGAAACCCTTCGGATTCAATGGAGACACGGGAATTTACTATTTAGACAGGAAGAGAGTGTATTGATTCGTGAGCCGGTGAAAGAACTTTCTAAATCAGCCGGGTTCTCGAACGAGTTGTGGCTAAGCCTCTTCCAAGTTCAAGAAAGCCCTTAGGATTCAAAGGAAATACGGAAAACCAGTGTTTAAACAACAACAAAAAATTATATATATATATATATATATATATATATATTTTGCACACGAGATGGTGGAAAGGAAGAGAAAAAAAAGTTAAATCGGCCGGGTAATCGAACAAGTTGTGGCTAAGCCTCTTGCAAGTTCGAGAAACCCTTCGGATTCCCAATAAATACAAAGATTATTATTTAGACAATAAAAGAATTGCATTGGTCCTCGGGACGACGTAATAAGGGTTTAAATCTGCCGGTTACTCGAACAAGTTGTAGCTAAGCCTCTTCCAAGTTCGAGAAACTTTTTGGATTTAAAAGAAATACGAAAAATACTATTTAAAAAAAAAAAAAAAAGAAATAAAGTGGTCCACGGTACGATATAAGAACGGTTTAAATCTGCCGGTTAATCAAACAAGTTGTGGCTAAGCCTCTTCCAAGTTCGAGAAACTTTTTGGATTTAAAAGAAATATAAACGAAATATCATTTAAAAAATAAAAGAAATATACTGCTCCACGGTACGATATAAGAACGGTTTAAATCTGCCGGTTACTCCAACGAGTTGTAGCTAAGCCTCTTCCAAGTTCGAGAAACCCTTTGGATTTAAAAGAAATACGGAAGAAAAATATTATAAACTACTATTCCCGAAATAAATTTCACGAGTTTAAAAGGTACCTAGTTATCGTCACACAGAGTAAAAATATCAAGACCGGAATAAAGTTAAAATTTCACAATCCACACGAGTTTTAATTATATAGAAATAACTTCAGCAACTAAAATCATAAAACCACTAGAGAACCGGATAATAATAATTCATATCGATTATGAATTAATATTTTAAACAATGTGATACAAAAAAAAATGTAAACCAACTATACTTCAACTACAACTTTTATTTTTGTAAAAGAACCAAACAACAAATAAAAACTTGAACAGAGAGGAGAGAAGAGCGCAGAGAAGAGCAGAGAAGAGAGCGATTCTTTCAATTGACTTCCAATTTATATCTTAATTCCCACTCTACATTTCGGCATTAGTGGTTGTTTAAAAATCATAAACTGCCTTTTAAACTGAAGTGTTCAAGCCACACTCGAATTAAATCAAACATTTCCTTTCAGTTCCTTGAACCGACTCTGTCTACTTAATATTCAAAGTTCTCCCAGCCCATTAGCAGACTCATAGAAAACACAGCCTTTATTTACTTATTGCCTATAAAAACTTCCCACTGAAGACAAAACAATATCTCATCTCACTTCAATTTAGCGTACCTACCTAAAAACATACAACAAATTGTAACTTCGACTTGTCCAGTTGTAACGAATTTCCACCGTCTTTACCCTAAAGATAGTGGATTAACCCAAATATGCATTTATTTAACGCAGCTATCTCTTCTTACATGCACTGAAACGTCTCGTTCCTTCTCTCTCCCCAAAATCCAGCGCCAATCCCCCACCTCCGTTGGAAGATCGCAAATCGAAAGAAACGATCTTTCGCCCTTAGCAGTAGCCTACAAATCGTTGTTCAATACACACCTTCGCTAGCTATGTATTTAATAAGTCGCATAGTAAACCAGTATTTTATGATCACTAATTATCTCACCCATTCGTCGGGTCGCATTTATAGTTAATATCGTGTTTTCAAATCAGGAAACAGAATCTCACCCACATAGGGTCGCTTAATTGTTAAAGATAGTAAAAGGTGAATACTTCAAGTCGCTATTTAAAGCTCTCATGTAAAAGTGGTTTCTGTGCAACAAATTAAGCTCTTAAACACGGCAAAGTGCTACGTCAAGAGATGTAACTTAGGTATAGGAAGATTTATGTATTTTACTGATATTTATGTGCCGAAGAAAAGTTCCATTAAATGTATTTAATTAATGGTTGAATTTTAATCAAGGAATCCCACTCCAATGCTAATTACCAAAAGAAATAATTCAAACTGAACCAGAACCTATTACAGTCCACTTTATACTTTTCGGTATTGAGTTTTTTAACATCCAAAAATCGAACATGGTCCTTCATCGCTGGATTTTTTATGAAAAATTTGGTACATCGAAAAAAGACTGCCTCATCTCAAGTAAGAAGAAAAAGTGTGTGTTAGTTCGTTAATGTGTACGTTGGTGAATTTCACAAGGAAATTGAGTAAGGTTTTTATTTTATTTTTAAATTTTGCCAGTAGAATTTGCGAAACATACATTCCCCATTTATATGTTTATTTTTGTAACAGATTGTCAAACGGACAATCTATTTTTATATGTGTATGTTGCTTTGTTTTTTTTGGTACAGGGTGAAGCAGCTACAAGGAATAAAAATAAAAAGTGTTTTATTTAATCCCAAAATAATTTCCCAATCATATTTGTATGATCGCAAAATTGTAATTACTGGCAAAATATTGTATAATTGTTATTTAAACATTTACTCATCTTTTACGGGTATAAATAAACTAGTATTTATGGAAATCTAAAATATTTAAAATATGTTTTGGACACAAAAATCTGATTCAAGTTTTATATAGCCTTTAACAGTTTTAATTTTAAATTTCTTTTTTAATAATACAAAATATAAAGTTAATTTCTACAGCTTAGAAATGTGTTCTCTATAGGGGAACCTATTGTCAATTTTATTTTAACCTTTAAACACTTAGAATTATTTGTAGAAAAGTTTAACAATAATTTTAACAATGGATGATTTGAAGAAAAACAGAACCGTTTGCAAAAATCAAATTACACGGTTCAAAAACTGGACCGAAGCTAATTTAGACTGTACAAACAAAAATCAAATTAAAATCAGATTGGAACAAGCCGGAAGGTATTTCAACCAATATTTAGAGAACCAGGATGAGTTAGAGAAACTTGGCGAGACTTCCGACGACCGCGAGTTAACAGAAAGAACGTATTTCGACGCTCAGGAAATTTTAAGAAACATTTTAGACCAAATTGAAGTGGACAAAGACACTAAATCTTGCACTAGTCAATCTGTTAATAATTCAAACTAAAACTGCCTGAGATCAAAATACCTGCATTTTCTGGGAACTCTCTCGAATATCCCACATTTATAAATTTATTTAGATCTTTAATCATTGATAATCCAAACATAACGTCAGAATCTGAGAAATTGTTCTATCTCAGGTCACACTTAACTGGTGAAGCACTCTCGTTAGTACAGGCGCTTAGTATAACTGATCAGAATTTCCATGTATCTCTAGATTTGTTAGAAAAAAGGTACAACAATAACAGGCAAATTGTTGCCAATTTATTTCAAAATATTTTAAGCTCGCAAGAAGTTGTTAAAAGCACTATAGCGAATTTAAGAACTTTTCTGTCTAATTCACAAACCACATGGGAAGCTCTAAATACTTTAAACTTTACTCCGGATCAGTTATTTAAATTCTTATTAGTTCAAATTTTAGTTCAGAAACTATATTATCAATCGCGCAAAGCTTTTGAAGAGCAAATTAAATCAACAGATGTTTTAAGCACACCTAATGACTTTTTTGATTTCCTACACAAGCGCTGTGGGGTCTTAGAAAATACAGCTAGCTCTCAAACAATTAAATCGGATCATAATTTGAAAACAATCTCACCACGTGTAAATAATTCTAAACAAGAAAAATTCTTTTTTTATGTATCTCAAAACGAATCAGGTAATCCGCGAAACGTAATGAATCAAGCTCAAGTTTACACTCAGTCGTGTATCTTTTGCAAAGACACGTCTCACAGACTTAACACTTGCTCGAATTTTTTAGCTCTTTCTATAAATGATAGAAAGTCATTTATTTTTAATAATGGTTTATGTATCAATTGTTTAGGAAAAAAGCATCAGTTAAAGGATTGTTTATCGAAAAAACGTTGTTCAATTTGTAATCGCAAACACCACACATTAATTCATGATCTAGATAACCCCCTAGTACACTTTCAATCACATGAACAAAATCAACAGGTTGTATCTCATCCTACCCCAAATGTACATGTTCCCCCCCCCCTCAATTTACAAGCTCCTCACCTCCAGCCACACATATGCAACTAGATAGAAATAATCAGAGTAGCTGACCAGCACATAAGACTGTCTTGTCAGCCTCAGCCCTCTCAATCTCACAAAACTATGTACTTTTAGCTACTGCCCATGTTTTAGTTCAATCCCCTCACGGCCCCCCAGTTTTAGCAAGAGCATTACTGGACAGCGGAAGTCAAACTTCATTTATTACCTCGTCATTGCTTAAAAAAGCCGGTCTCACACCTTTCAATCAGCATCTCCAAGTCTCGGGTATTTGCCAAAATACTAATGTGGTAAACACCATGGTAAATTTTAATTTTAGCTCGCAATTCTCTCACAACCCTAATTTTAACATTACTTGTGCAGTAGTAGACAAGATAACATCACATTTACCCCAGATTCCAATTGATAGGAAAAAATTGAACATACCCCAATACTTTATAAATTATTTAGGCGATGCTTCATTTGAAACTCCCTCCTCGATAGATTTACTTTTAGGTTCAGATAAATATTCTGAACTTATACAAAACGGATTGCATAAGTTAGGCAAAGGATTACCCACCTTAGTAAATACACACTTAGGGTGGATAATATCAGGAAGTGTTGAAACAGAAAACGCTTCTGCCTCTAGTGCTTATCATTCGCTCTCGCATTTTTGTACAAACATAGAAACTTTATCTCACTTTCAAAATGTTAATAATTTAGCTCAGAAAATCGATACTCTATCCCTCTCTCACAACACTGAAAGTCTAACTCCCTCTCAAAATGTTAGTAATAAACCTCTCACTCAAAATTTTGAATACTTATCTCATCATAATTTATCGTTTGTAAACAACAACTTGTCTCCAGAACTAATATCTCGCACTCTCACTATTTCCAACAAAATACGTAAAACTGACTCACTCCCCCCTATATCTCAAGAATCTCTACACTCATCTAGAACAAAAGCACCTCAAGAATATGAATTTATGCAGAAAGGTATTAGTCAACTGGACTCATCTAACACTTGGCTTAATTCTATTGAAAATGCAATGGAAAGGTTTTGGGTACAAGAAGAAGTATTACTTTCCCCCATCGTGTCTCTAGAAGACGAACTAGCAGAAGAAATTTACAAAAGCACAACAAAACGACTGTGTAATGGAAAATTTCAAGTTGATTTACCCTTCATATCCAAGGACAGTCACACCTCTCTTGGAGACTCATTTCAAATTGCAAGAAACAGATTTCTCTCCCTAGAAAGAAAGTTACACAAAGATCCTACCCTCTTTACAGAATACAACAAAATTTTAGACGAATATTTACTGCTAGGTCATGCACGTATAATCCCACTATCTCTTGTTAATGAAAAACAAGAAAATAAATATTTCGTCCCTCACTTAGTTGTTAGTAGAGATCAAAGTGTTTCAACTAAACTTAGAATTGTATTTGATTTCTCTTGTCCTACCACTTCAAAAAATCCTTGAATGACATTCTTTTAACAGGCCCTAGAGTGCAACCGGAACTGTTCGACATTCTGTGTCGTTTTCGCTCATTTTCTTATGTACTCACCGCAGGCATACAAAAAATGTATAGACAAATAGTAATGAACCCCGAACACAATTTTCTCCAAAATATCCTTTGGCGAAACTCCCCAAATGATCCCTTGACTTGTATTGAACTAACCTGTGTTAGTTTCGGCCAAAGAAGTGCCCCCTATGTCGCTGTTAGAACTTTAAACGAAATAGCTTATCGCAACCCTGAATTATCGTTAGCTAGTAACGCAATTTTAACTCAAACTTATGTCGATGACATTCTCGCTGGAGCAAATTCAGTACAAGAATTAAATCATTTAAAAAATGAACTACAAGAGTGTCTAAACCCGTACGGTTTTGAACTGCACAAGTTTTGCTCAAATTTGGAAATAAATAAATCTCATGTAAACGCGGAATCAAAAGATCTGAACCTCGAAAACTCATCTTGTAAAATTTTAGGTCTCAATTGGACACCTTCGAGTGACAATTTTCGCATAACTGTCCCTTCGCAAGTCCCTGTAAATAATATAACTAAACGAATTGTTTTGTCAGTAATTTCTAGTTGTTTTGACCCCCTTGGTTTAGTAAACCCCCTAATTGCTAGAGGTAAACTTATAATGCAAAAGTTATGGTTGCACAAAATTGATTGGGATGAACCCATAACAGACGCTAACATTTTGTCAGACTGGACAGAATTTTGTCAAACCCTTACACTTCTAAAAGACTTAGAAGTTCCCCGTCATGTGTTGTTACCAAAAACGACAGCTTATTTAGAGATTCATGCCTTTTGCGATGCAAGCTCGGTCGCTTATGGTGGAAATGTTTACCTTCGCTCTGTGTACACTGACAATACTGTGCAATGCATTCTAATAGCCTCTAAATCTCGTGTAGCACCTCTCAAAACAATTGCAACTATTCCCAAGTTAGAACTCACCGCAATGACTTTACTCACTACCCTTGTTAACCGTATCTTAAACATTTTCAACAATCAATTTACGTTTAAATCTATAAACCTATGGTCTGATTCTCAAATTGCCCTGTCTTGGATAAAAGGACACCCCTCCCGTTGGTCAGTTTATGTAAGTAACAGAGTATCTCAAATTCAATGAAATTCTAAAAATTTCCAGTGGCGTCACATTAAATCTTCTCTTAACCCAGCTGATCTTTTATCTCGAGGACTTCTCCCTCAAAACCAACATGACTTTTGGTTTCATGGCCCATCATTTTTGCACAACCCTGACACTGATTTTAACTCCCTTGACTCATTCACTTTAGTACCCTCACCTCCAGAAACTGAAAAGACTACACTGACTGTAACTACAAATATCCCTGACTTTTGGATATCATTGTTCAATTATTTTAATTCCTTCTCTAAATTAGTACGTTCTCTCGCCTTCATGTTTAGATTCACAAATAACGTCAAGTCAACTCAAACAAAGGTTACAGAACTACTGCAGAATTAGAAAAGTCTAGAACATTTATCTTGCTCAGAACACAGATATCTTACTTTCCCAAAGAACGCTCCTTGCTGTCATCTAATCAGTTAATACCCAACAAACAAATTTTATCTCTCAACCCCTTCCTGGTCTCTAACAAATTAATTAGAGTCGGAGGAAGACTCTCTTACTCCTCTTTGCCATATAATCAAAAGCACCCTATTCTCATGCCTAGTAAATGCAAAGTAACCTCACTCATCCTACGTCATGAACATATCCGTCTGGGACACAGTGGTCCTCAAAACGTTTTGTCAAACACGCGTTTGACATACCGGCCGTTAGATGGCCTTAGAGAAATTAAGCAGATAATCTCAAAATGTACAATTTGTCACAAATTCAAGTCTCAGCCCATTA
Source organism: Lochmaea crataegi (assembly GCA_947563755.1). Lineage (NCBI taxonomy): Eukaryota > Metazoa > Arthropoda > Insecta > Coleoptera > Chrysomelidae > Lochmaea > Lochmaea crataegi. The sequence goes on along the minus strand of OX387425.1, from coordinate 42,668,637 downwards.
CTCTGATCTCCCTGCTTATAGAGTTTCCGCATCACGCCCTTTTCTCCACACCGGTGTAGATTTCGGTGGCCCCATTTCTCTGAAGTCCTCAACCCTGAGGAAAGCTCCAGTTATTAAAAGTTATATCTCAATTTTCGTTTGCATGTCAACAAAAGCAGTGCACATAGAACTAGTGTCAGATCTCACTACTGAAACTTTTCTAGCAGCTTTGAAAAGGTTCATTGCCCGACGCGGTTGCCCAGCCACTATGTACAGTGACAATGCAACCAATTTTCAAGGCGCAAAAAACTCCCTTTATGATTTTTTAAAAACAAATCAAATTTAGATCAAATACAAAACTCTCTCTCCCGAACTGCAACAACTTGGACCTTCATTCCTCCAAATTCCCCGCACTGGGGAGGAATTTGGGAATCAAGCATTCGGCTTTGCAAGTATCACTTGGTCCGCATCGTTGGAAACCTAGTCCTAACCTTTGAACAGATGACAACTGTACTTACTCAGATAGAAGCGATAATGAACTCTCGACCTCTTCATCCCTTGTCAAACGACCCCTCAGATCTCAACCCCTTAACCCCAGGACATTTTCTTATAGGTGCCCCACTCACTTCCCTCCCTGAAAAAGATTTCTCGGAAGCATCTTTAAATAGATTAACTTTTTGGCAAATTTGTTCTCAAGCCCGGCAACAGTTTTGGAAGAGATGGAAAACTGATTACCTCAACCATCTCCAGAACCGCCCAAAATGGATGAAACCTTGTAAAGAGTTACAAATTAATGAACTAGTTCTCATCAAAGATGATGACACCCCTCCTCTTAAGTGGCCTTTGAAGTTTTCCATGGTAAAGACGGGAAAATACGATCTGTCAGTCTCAGAACTCAAAGTGGAGTCTACACTCGACCCATTACTAAGTTGTCTCGCATCCCTGTACCTGAAAATAAAAACACTCCTCCTCTCACACCTCACCCTAACGAATCCTTAGTTCAGTAGCAGTTGACACATTTACTCAGATACTACCTAGTTGCACTTAATATACTAAAAATCCTTACCTTGATTCGTTAATATATGTAAAAGTTTGAATTTGTTGCTTATTTACAAACGCCCCAATTTTTCCCGTGTCAGGAGACCAAGTAAGCTAGAGACGCTTGGCCCTCTGGTGCTCAGTATGTTTCTAGAACACCCAAATGGACATGCTCCATCAACCTTGCTCATCAATTGTCCTGATCATTTTTTTTATTATATATTGTATTTTGATGCTGAAGAGGAAACGCTAGGACACTGATCTGGGATGTGTCCGCGAGTTGACCTGGCATACCCTAACATTTGTTACCATAATCATTGAATATGAATGGTTGAGTATTATTTATGTCCCACATTTGTACTTTAATGTATTGTATATGATTGCCTTATAAATTCTAGTATCTCTTTACACTTAACGATTCTATCTCACGTACGGTCACTCCGTCGCGCGGGCCAGTATGTTTAAAAATCATAAACTGCCTTTTAAACTGAAGTGTTCAAGCCACACTCGAATTAAATCAAACATTTCCTTTCAGTTCCTTAAACCGACTCTGTCTACTTAATATTCAAAGTTCTCCCAGCCCATTAGCAGACTCATAAAAAACACAGCCTTTATTTACTTATTGCCTATAAAAACTTCCCACTGAAGACAAAACAATATCTCATCTCACTTCAATTTAGCGTACCTACCTAAAAACATACAACAAATTGTAACTTCGACTTGTCCAGTTGTAACGAATTTCCACCGTCTTTACCCTAAAGAGAGTGGATTAACCCAAATATGCATTTATTCAACGCAGCAATCTCTTCTTACATGCACTGAAACGTCTCGTTCCTTCTCTCTCCCCAAAATCCAGCGCCAATCCCCCACCTCCGTTGGAAGATCGCAAATCGAAAGAAACGATCTTTCGCCCTTAGCAGTAGCCTACAAATCGTTGTTCAATACACACCTTCGCTAGCTATGTATTTAATAAGTCGCATAGTAAACCAGTATTTTATGATCACTAATTATCTCACCCATTCGTCGGGTCGCATTTATAGTTAATATCGTGTTTTCAAAACAGGAAACAGAATCTCACCCACACAGGGTCGCTTAATTGTTAAAGATAGTAAAAGGTGAATACTTCAAGTCGCTATTTAAAGCTCTCATGTAAAAGTGGTTTCTGTGCAACAAATTAAGCTCTTAAACACGGCAAAGTGCTACGTCAAGAGATGTAACTTAGGTATAGAAAGATTTATGTATTTTACTGATATTTATGTGCCGAAGAAAAGTTCCATTAAATGTATTTAATTAATGGTTGAATTTTAATCAAGGAATCCCACTCCAATGCTAATTACCAAAAGAAATAATTCAAACTGAACCAGAACCTATTACAGTCCACTTTATACTTTTCGTTATTGAGTTTTTTAACAGCCAAAAATCGAACAGTGGTCGTTAAATTTATCTCTAGCCAAAAAAATTCACATGTATACTAGGTGTCTTTCGAAATTAATTAGTTTGTATATTTATTGAATGTCTCCTCGGTTGAAATATTTAAATCAAAAATTTTATATAGTATACTTCGACTTTACGTACTTCCGGACGGATGATAAAAATATAAGTATAAAGAAAAATAAATACCTGGATACGGTAACGGAAAAGGTTGGAAAGTATGTAACGAGTTATATTAAACCCAAAAAAAATGTTACGAAAGGAAAAAAAAATAAATCAACCTCTGATCGGTGCCCACAAAAAAACTCGTTACACTCCCCCTTTTCTTCGAAAAAAAAATGAATGGACGAAAGCACAACTTTCGGTCATTCCATTTTTTTTTAAACCAAACAAAATACTTATCTTAAAATAAAATAAAAAAAAACAGATCCCTCAATTCCGCGGTCTTATACCGGGGAACGTTCGCCTCGGGTGGAGGGCTCCGGAAGGTGAGATCCTCTTCCTCTGGATGACTGCCTACGATAGGCCCTGGCGCGGCGTCTGGATACTTCCCAGGTGGGTGGGGGTCGCTCAGTGATAATGCTGCACTGAACGCCAGTGTCCTGCAGGCGTCGGGACGGGTTGCGATGGGCGGCCAAGTGCACTTGCACTGCTACGGATCGGGTTCGGGGTTGGAGCCGGTCACACGCGCATTCCCGTGACATCCGGCCAACTCTGCCACAGCGGGAGCAGAATATTATCGCCGGTCTTTGGCAACTGTCTCGGTGGTGTCCGGGGTTTCCACATCTTCAGCAGAGGTCATCAGTTAAGGTGATGTAAGTTACGGTTCCTCTCGCCTGGGGCAGCATGTCGGTCGCGGGTGGCGGTTGTTGAGGACACGATCGGCGATACAACAGCGCTTCCGCTGTCTGGATCATCGCTGGGATGTTGCCGGAACTCCAGATCTTCCGTCTGTGAATGGCGTGGTCGATATTCGGGACGTCGATACGGTAGGGCGTTTCCAGTTGGAGACTCTCCGGATCAGTTAACACCAATACGTCCATCTGGGATTCGGCATACATCTATTAAAACAGAAAGGTAGTTGCCATTATCAGGGAACCTTTTTTTACGGTACTGAAAATACAAAAACAAACGGAAATTTAAATCGGCAATCTTACTTTTGGAGGTCAAAACAATTTCTCAATAGACGGACGGCGGCGTTTCTTTTTTTTCTCAAGGAGCTGGAGGAATCATCACTGTGGTTCTCCGTCCTTGTCGGTCATACAGCCGAGCCCGAAACCACTTATTGGGTTTACTCCCCTTCGGGCGGATATATTGGGCTCTTTCCGCCCAGACCTTTGGCCATGGTGTGTGTCGCGGTGTTTTGGCGACAAAATCCAGGATTTCCCAGCCTCTGGTTTTCGCATCCAGGGCGGAGGGCCTAGGTTCTGAACAGATGGAGGCAGTCGGCGGCTCTACAGCTCTCCTCGGCAGCGGTGGTGACGAGCGACCGGAAGAGTCCGGCTGCAAAGGAGTAAAAAAAACGGCACACCCCCGAGTCGTACTGCGACACCTGTTCCCTGACCTCGACCTGGTCTCCAGTTTCCTCCTCTTTCCCCGAAACCCTGGTTGTGCGCTCGTAGAGAGTGCATACCAAGACTTTCTCGGTATACACCCCTGGGGCAGGCGGAGTGGGTGATCTCGGTGGCGTGTTGCCGGGCTTGTAAGGGGCCATGCCAAAGCCTTCATCAAAGGCCTCCTGGAAATCCTGAGGCGTGGCATCCTCATTCCACTGCCACCATTCCCCTCCTTCGATGAAGTGATCCGCTGGCGATGGTGATTCCAGAGGGGTAATGTCCTCCGTCAGGTCAATTATCTCCTGGCCGTCAGGGCCTAGGTGGATTAACGGCGGCGGTAAGTCTTGGCGGCTCATTCTAAGGAAAACAAAAAAAACAAAGCATTTTACTCATTGGCGGGTTTCAAATCTTTTACATGTATACGATTATACCGTTTTCCTTTTTCGTCTCGTAAGTCATATATAACTGGAGAAATGACACGTACGACTTCGTACGGCCTGGAATACTTCGGAGCGAGTTTCGCGGCGACGTGATCAACGGCAGAGGATAGTGTATGATCCTTTTTCATAACTTTGTCTCCGATAGTGCACTTCCAGTCTCTACGGCGCAGATTATAGTTGCGACTTTGACTGGTAAACGCTCGGGACAGGTTAAGACGGACTAGGTCGAAACATTCTTTTTTTTTTTTTTTTCGGGCCGAGATGGGAAATTCATGTTCGAATGGGTCCAGGACCCAAACAGTGTTGGACTCATCCCCAAGGAGATGCCTACCAACCAAACCCACCTCAAACTCGCCGTTACCCCCGCCTCGGAATCACTACCCTAGCATACTTCGAGACAGGCGGCGGTCCCTCGCACACTCTCCGCTCACACTGTCATCTTCTCCCTCCTATCACTCCTGCCTCTCATGCCATATCGACTCCTTCTCTCCCCCTTACCATGCTCTCTACTACTCCACTCACCTCCATCCATTCCTCCTCCCCCCTCAACATTATCTCCACCATGTTTTCCCAGTACACCGCCTCCCCTAGTTTCCTCTCCAACTTCTTCAGCACTTCCTCGTTCCTCCAGCATCTAAACACATGCCCCACATCATCCTCCACTTCACACCTCTCGCACACACCAGTCTTTCGTTTCCCAATCTTGTGGAGGTACCCTACTCTCGACCCATGTCCAGTGAGCACTTGTGTCAAGAAGTAGTTCACCTCCCCGAATTTCCGGTCCATCCAATCTCTCCTATTCCCAATCGCTCCTTTTAGCGCGCCCTCATACTCCTCCCACCTTCTCTCCATTTCCTCCTCCATCCATTCCCGTACCTCTTCTTTGGTCGCACCCCTCCAGCGTTTGCTCCTAGCTCTAGCCAACACGTCCAATGGGTAGGACCTTGCCAGCACCGCTGCTGCCAGTCCACCCACTGTCCTGTACCCCTGCACCACCCTCAGCAGTATCCCTCTGTGCACCCGCAGAAGTGGCCTAACCCTCGCATTCACCCCCGCTCTTTCACCCCACACCTCCGCACCGTACAGCATACTCTGCTCTACCGTCCTACCAATTACCCTCCTCTTCCACTCTCCCGGCCCTTTCACATTACACATCAATCTCCCCAGCCATGCTGCCCTCACTTTACCCTTCTCTGCCGCCTTTACCATATGGGTTTTGAAGGATAATTGGCTATCCAACCACACCCCTAGGTATTTCACAGACTCCTCCATGCGAATTATCCTTCCCTTAACCATCACCCCCACTTCCCTTGCCCTGCTCCGTCCCTTCACTAGCAACCCCACCGTCTTCTCTTCCGCCACTTCCAGTCCGCACCGCTCTATCTTCTCCACAATCTTCCTGCACATTCTCTCCGCCTTTCTTTCTATCTCCGCCTCTCCCTTTGCCGTACATACCAGACACACATCATCCGCATACACCGTAATCTCACATCCCTCTTCACATACTATCCCACAAACCTTATCAAACACACACTTCCAGAGCGTCGGTCCAAGAACCGAGCCCTGAGGCACTCCAGCCTCCATCTCATATCTCCTCCCTCTGGAGTCTACAATCACACGCCCCGTCAGGTAGTCCTCCACCAGGTTAACCAACCCCTGCTCCACTCCAAGCCTCAGCAACGCGCTCAACACTGCCCGTTTGCTGACACTGTTGAACGCGTTCCCGACGTCGAAGAACACGAGTAGGGCCAATTTCTTCTTTCTCCAGCTGCCCTCCCTAGCTCTTTCCACCAAACCCATCACCTTGCTCAGTGCCGAGATGCAAGATTTCCCCTTCGTGAACCCATGCTGGTTTACCCTGAAACCCCCATTCCTACCAACTTCCTCCTCAATCCTATCCCTTATTATCCCCTCCATCAATTTACCCATACCACACAGCAGGCTGATAGGCCTATAGTCCCCCGCCCGCTTCCCCTCTCTACCCGCCTTCTTCATCAGTATCACCCTGGCTACCTTCCATCCTTCCGGGAACTCCTTCTCCCTCAGCACCCTGTTGAATAGTTCCCAGAAGTACTCCCTATTGTCATCCAACAGCCTCTTCACCATATCACCCCTCAGGCCATCTATCCCTGGGGCTTTTCTCACTTTAATATTTCTCCCCCAATCTTCTACCTCCCACTTCTCTACCGGCCTTATCCCCCTCATTTTCACTACCCCCCTTGTATCTTGGATTTCCTGAATTCTGCCACCCACTCCTCCTTCTCCCCCTTTGAACAATTTCTCTATAATCTCCTTCTCCCAATCCTCCTCTAGAACCTCGTTTCTATTTCCACGCATCCTCTTCACCGCTATCTCATACGCCTTTCCCCATGGATTGTTTTCCAATTCCCCCAGTAACTCTTCCCACTTCCCTCTTTTTTCCCTCTCCACTCTACGCTCCAGTTCCTTCTTCTTCTCTTTATATCTCCCTCTTCCCTCTTTCCTTCCTCTTCCTCTCAGCATCCGTCTTCGTTCTTTCTTACACTCCCTCCACAGCTCCTCTATTTCCTCATTCCACCAGTAATTGGCCCTCCGCTCACGTCTATTGCCCCTCTTTCCCTCTCTTTTGCAGCCCTGTATCACATTGTACAATTCATCTGCATCATGTCCAAGTCCCCTTCCTATCTCTTCTCTTACTTTCTTCCTCATTCTCTCTGCCTCGGCTTTCGTCCACTTCCATTCCCACTCTTCCACTAAATCCTTTCTCTCTTTCCTTATATCCGTCTCCACATACCTATGTAAGCTCAAGCTTTCCTCATCCTCCAGCACCCCCCAACTAAACACTCTTTCCCACAGCCATTCATCACATGCTGTTATATCAATGAATGATGAACCCCCGTCACCCCTCACGAAGGTGGGCAGTAGTCCATCATTCAGCACCACCAACCCGTTGGATGTTAACACTTCCTCAAGGATCTTCCCTCTCCTGTCCGTTTTCTTCCCCCCCCATATAGTATTCTTCGCATTGAAGTCCCCTGCCACCATTCTCCTTATGATCCTCCTTTTTCCTTTTGACACCCTCAGATCGTCCTCTAATCCTGTCATGCTCCTCTCATATTCTTCCAGGCTGACATTTGGGCTTATATACACACTATACACCACCATGTCTCCCATTCGCACTACCACCCATCCATTTCCCTTCCTCACTTCATCCGCCCTCAATCCATCCCCCACCACTCTTATTCCTGCTTCTCCTGTATCGTCCATAATCCATCCCTGCTTCCCCACATATCTAGCATTCACCTCGGATCCACACACTACATCCACTTCCCTCCTAAAAATCACTTCATCCAATATATCATGCGCTACCCTGCATTTCCCTAAATTTATCTGTAACACTCTCCATACATCCCCTACATTCCTCCTTCCCGCGCAATGCTGTCCCCTTCCTCCTATTTGACCAGACTCGTCCCCTCTGAGGGGTCCAGAGGGTCCCTCCCATTTTTTCCTTCACCTTTTCCATCGTCTCCTTCTACTTCTTCCCTTCTCCTACTACATTCTATCTCCCCTGGCCTGTGTCCCCTTTCCCCACATACCCTACAAAGGAAAGCCTGCCGACAGTCTCTCGCCATGTGATCCTCGCTCTTACAAAGCCAACACTTACTCCTCTCCTTGACTACCTTCACCTTACACCCTGTTACTTTATGGCCCTTTATCCCACATCCAAAGCATCTGTCATCCTCTCTACCCTCTATAATATTTACCCTGTTCCACCCCAATCTAATCTCCTTTTTTTTCAAAAAGGCTACCGCTTTTTCCCATTCCGCCCTCACCACCGCCATTTTCATCCCGTTCCTCTCCCTTACCACTTTAATCACCGTTGTCCCTTTCCCAATCAAATTCTCTATTTTCCCCCTCACCTTTTCATCTTCCATCCACGGTTCTATCCCTACCATTTTAATGGTTTTTGTTCCCCTCCCCGCTTCGACCACCCTAGCTCCTGTTACCCTTCCTACCTCCCCCAGAATTCCCCTCACCTCAACCCCCTTCTTTGCCTCTATTACCACCTCCCTATTTCTTGAGACTCTGAGTCTATCCACCCACTCCCCTGTCATCTCCCTCAACCCCTTCTTAATCCTCTCGATCCCCTCCTGATCGACTTCCCCGATATCCTTCAGGATTATCGCCCCATTTCTACCCTCCTTTTCCTTCTCCCCATCTGTATAGATTGTTACCTCCGCCACCTCTCCGCCACTTCTCACCCACGCCACCATCTTCTTCAGCACCTCCACCTCTACCTGCTCAAGCCTGTGGAGTCCAATGCTGTCCCCGCTCCCCACTACCCCAAACAGTCGACTCATCAGCTCAAACACCTTTTTCTCATCCCTACAATCTCCCTCCAACCGACAGATCAACTCCTCCGTCTTCACCCTTACCCCATTCCTTTCCGTAGTGCGTACCTCCTTGACCCACTCCATTTCCTCTCCTTTTCCGCCTAGAATCGGGTACCTATCCCTAAACATCCTCTGTATTCCCTTCTCCATTCCACTGTCTTCCTTGGTCACCCATACCACCTTTACCTTTTCATCCCCTAATATTGGATTTCCCACCTTCACCTCTATTCCCTCCCCCTTTTTACCATCCCAGTCCCTATCTCTAACCTCCAGCCATCCTTCCCAGTCTCTTTGCCCCACCTCCCATCGTGTTTGCATTATCCCGTTGCTATCGTCCTCCCCCCTCAACCTCTCCAATTCCTTGACCCGCCCCTCTGCCGCTGCCTTCTCTTCCTCCAGCATTTCCACCTTCTCCTCCAGTCGCCTTACCATATCCTTCAATCTCTCTACACTCTCCTTCTCTTCTTCCTCCCAATCCTCCATTTCCTTTCTCCTTCAGTTTCCTCTTCTGTTCCTTGTCCTCCAGAGGCGATACCTCCTTTCTCTTTACTCCAGTATCACTCCTCCCTCTCGTCTCCCCCGCCTTATCAGGCGTTCGTTTTACCTTCGTCGACTTACCAAAAATTCCATTTCCTTGCCTTTCTTCATCCATAACCTCCTGTTCTATTTTTCTTTCTTCTTTGTCCATATTCCATCCCACGAGTAGCTAGGGAATTGAATGTCCACCACCACAGAGCCCCGCTTGTGGTGGTAAGGCTGGTTACTCCGGGAGGTCACCAGGTATCCCGGAGGCACCGTTTCTGACTGACTTTCGCGCAGCCATTTATCCATTGCCACGGTAGCTAACAACGTAGATTACGGATTGTTTTATCGAGGTTTACTCCTCTAGGCTTTTTCTCACGGTTGCCTCCGGACGCAGTGGCTTCCGTTGCCTACACTACACCACAACATAGCTGCCTTCCCTATGTCGCTGGTTTTTTATCGAGGTTTACTCCTCTAGATTCCTGGGAATCTAACCTATTAGTCGCCTTTTACGACAGGTGGGCTATACCCTGGGGGTATTCTTCTGAGCCCGCCCCCAGACGGACCAGGTCGAAACATTCTTGCAGTTTCTCTACTCGCAAGAGATGCGGCTTCGGGTCTTCTTCGGTAGGGTCGTCCAATCCGGCGTCTTCTTCCGGACTTTTCTCGGTGTCGTTTTCAACCTCTCTTCAGAAGGATTTCGGTATCTCGGGCTCTCTCCCAAAATTTAGGAAGGCAGGTGTGAATCCAGTCGAGTCGTGTCTTGAATTATTAATTGCAAACTTCAAGTCCGGCAACCTTACATCCCATTCTCGGTGATCCGCTTCGCAGTATTGCGCAATCATTGTCTTCAGGGTGCGGTTGGCTCGTTCTACTGGATTTGCTTGCGGTGTATACGGCGGAGTGAAACGGTGTCGGATTCCTAACCCACTCAGCATATCCTTGAACAACTTGCTGGCATACTGAGTTCCATTGTCGGTCAGTACGGTACGGGGGCATCCAAATATCGTCAATATTTCCTCGTAAAAAGCAGTACTTATGCTACTGGCAGTAGCATTCCTTAGCGGTTTACACTGTACCCATTTAGTGAATCGGTCTTGGAAAATAATGATGTAACAGTTCCCTTTCTTACTTCTGGGTAACGGTCCAATTATATCGGAACTAACGGTTTGCCATGGTTGTCGATTCGATGATGGTTGCATCTTCCCTGGGAGCTTTTGTTGCGACGGTTTGTACTTTTGACATTGCAGACATCTCCGCACGTATTTGGAGATGTCCCTGAACATTCCTGGCCAATAGTACAATTTTGCAGTCCGGGTGATGGTTTTAGCAATTCCTAGGTGTCCGGCGTTTGGGGCATCATGGTTTTCTTGCAGGATTCGGGTTCGGTCGAGTTTTGCTATGCACAATTTCCAAGGGTCGGACATTTTTGGCTCTATGTAATCGTTTATGTCCCAAAAATGACGGTATAGACGGTCTTCTTTTATGCAGTAGTCCGGAAACTTCTCTGGATCCTTCAGGACCTCTTCCTTCCTGTTCCGGTACCACGAACATTCGGCGGTTACATCGGTCAAGCAGAGTGCAGACGGTGAATCTCTCTCGGCGGTCATTGGTAGCGGGTTTCTTGACAAAGCGTCGGCCACACGATTTAGAGCACCTTTACGGTACTGTATCTCGAAATCATACTGTTGTAGAAAAATACTCCACCTAGCTAAACGTCCGGACGGACTAGATATGGAATGCAGCCATCTAAGAGATTGATGATCGGTAACAACCGTGAAATGGTAGCCCTCTGAATAAGGACGCATCTTTTCAATCCCCCAAACAATGGCAAGACATTCTTTTTCGGTTACGGAGTAATTTTTCTCGGTAGGACTCAGGGTGCGACTTGCATACGCCACTACGTGCTCGTGACCATCCTTCTGCTGGGTAAGGGCTATTCCCAAACCATATTCGGAGGCATCGGTCTGCAGAGTGAACGGTACGGAGAAATCAGGACAGCTCAAAACGGGTGCTTCCGACAGACAGGTTTTGATTCTAGCGAACGCGACTTCTTGCTCTTCGGCCCACTTCCATCGCTGAGATTCACGGAGTAACTTCGTTAACGGAGCTACCTTTTCTGAGAACGATGGTACAAACCTCCTATACCAGGAGGCCACTCCCAAGATTCTTCTCAGTTCTCGGAGATTTCTCGGTGCTGTGAATTCCACGATACTTTCAACCTTCTCTGGATCGGTACGGATTCCATCTCCAGTAATTACATGTCCTAAGTATTTCATGGACGGTAGACAGAAATGACATTTCTCCGGGTTGAGTTTCAGCCGTGCTCCTCGTAATCGACGGAACACTTCGGATAGATTTTCCAGATGTTGATCGAATGTTTCCCCCAGAACGATGATGTCATCCAGATACGCAAAAGCGTAAGGGTCTAATTCTGGACCTATTAATCTATCAACCAGTCTCTGGAATGTAGCAGGTGCGGAATGTAATCCAAATGGAAGAACCGTGAATTGAAACAATCCACGTCCCGGTGCGGTAAAGGCGGTAATGGGTTTACTTTCTGGTGTTAACGGAACTTGACAGTATCCACTCTTCAAATCCAAACTGGAAATGTACTTGGCTTTTCGCAGTTTATCCAGTATAGCATTAATAAACGGAAGAGGGTAAGCATCCTTCATTGTTACCTCGTTGACTTTTCGGAAGTCGATACAGAAACGGTTTTTCCCATCTTTCTTCTTTACGATGACTATTGGAGAACTCCACGGACTTGTAGAGGGTTCGATCACTCCCTCTGCTAACATGGCGTCTATTTCAGCATTGCAGATTTCCTGCATTTTCGGATTCTGGGGTCGGTATCTCTGTTTGATCGGACGTGGTTGCAGCAAACGGATTTCATGCTCAACCAGCGTAGTTGGACCTCGCAAGGATCCAAATTTCGGTAACTCTTGGTCTAGGAAGATGTTCAGTCTGTCTGTCTGTTCTTTCGATAAATTTCTTTCTGTAAGCGGAGTTATGGTTTCCAACGGACATCCTATCCAATCATACTCCTCGTCATCCCCTAGATCTTCCAGGGAGAACGCAGATATTACAGAAACGGTTTGCTCCTTGTCAACCCCTAACAACACCGGGGAAAACTCAGAACCTTCAACAACGGATTGCTCCTTGTCAACCCCTAACTCCAGGGAAGACGCAGAGACTTCAAAAACAAATTGTTCCTCATCAACCCCTAACAACACCGGGGAAAACTCAGAACCTTCAACAACGGATTGCTCCTTGTCAACCCCTAACTCCAGGGAAGACGCAGAGACTTCAAAACCAAATTGTTCCTCGTCAACCCCTAACAACACCGGGGAAAACTCAGAACCTTCAACAACGGATTGCTCCTTGTCAACCCCTAACTCCAGGGAAGACGCAGAGACTTCAAAACCAAATTGTTCCTTGTCAACCCCTAACAACACCGGGGAAAACTCAGAACCTTCAACAACGGATTGCTCCTTGTCAACCCCTAGCTCCAGGGAAGACGCAGAGACTTCAAAAACAAATTGTTCCTCATCAACCCCTAACAACACCGGGGAAAACTCAGAACCTTCAACAACGGATTGCTCCTTGTCAACCCCTAACTCCAGGGAAGATGCAGAGACTTCAAAACCAGAGTGTTCCTTATCAACCCCTATCAACACCGGGGAAAACTCAGAACCTTCAGCAACGGATTGCTCCTTGTCAACCCCTAACTCCAGGGAAGACGCAGAGACTTCGGTAACAGACAGATTTCCAGAACATTTGTCTTTAGCTAGACGATGGTTGATTTCTTCCTCATCGATGAACGGAGCAACATCGACCTTTTCCATGGACGTATTTACCAACCCTAATATTTCAACAGGATTGGCTAATGACGGACGTCCTACTATTTCATTATTGATGTATAACTTTCCCGTTCCTAACTCCAAACGGAAATTATATTTCCGGAGGACATCGTGTCCTAGCACAATATCGGTTATCAGACCATGTAGATGTTCCAACGAACCCTCCATAGTGACGTCATTGATTTTCCATCTCAGCTTATATATGTCGGTGATGGAGACTAGATTTCCATTAGCTGAACGGGCCTTCGTAAGCTTGACGAGAGGTAGTTTGCTTTCTTTGGGAAAAAGTCTTAGCTACTTGATCACCAATATACGACTTTGCTGCTCCGGTATCCAACAATGCTCTAAACATATGATTTTCTATTTCGACGTCTATGTGCGGTCGGGGGTCGTTCATTTCTGCTGGCGGTTCGGTATGAGAGGCAAAGATTTGCGGAAGCTGTGTCGGCCTCTCCTCGGTACAGCTTCGCTTTAGTTTTCCTGCCTCCTGCAGGAACAGTCTCGGGAAAATACTCCTTCCTTCTGGCAACGAGAACAGAATATTTTCGGCGGGTTTTGACAGTTGTTCCTATAATGTCCAGACTCACCACAACGGAAACAGATGGGTGGCCGGGAAGATGATCCAGACGGTTGACGAGTAGCAGGCGGCGGACGGCGAGGAGTATCGGTCGGTGACGGTTGGCTGGGACCAGCGATGGGCTCTCTGGATGGCCCAGGCATCGTGTTGTGGGAAGGTCCATATCTCGGCGAACTTATTGGCTGCGGACGGGGATTTGGTCCCCGGTTCGGTCCACTGTGGTTGGGTACAGTCTGCAGTTCCTTCCTGAGGAGCTCATATTCCCTGACCACCTGACAAAAAGAGGAAAAATCGTCAAAGTCCCCTTTTCGAATTTGCAGACGAAATTCGGGCAACAGGTTGCGGTACAGCCATGCTAACTGTTGTTCGGGAGTTAGCTTTCCATGTCTCCGCATCAAAGTCTGGAGTTCGGTGATGTATGTGGCGACGGACTCATTCCTTCTTTGTAGACGACGGCCTATCTCAGCTTCCAAGTCGTCTTCGTAGTTTACGGGATAGAAGAAAATTCGGAAATCTGTTTCAAAATCGGTCCAGCTGGTATATCTGCTGCGGTTATTCCGGTACCATAGTGCAGGCTCACCGGACAGTAATTCAGGTAGCAAAGGAAGCAAATTATTTTTTTGAACATTCCTTGCGGAACATATTTCTTCAATTCTTTCGATGAATCCGACCGGATCTCCTCGGTTTCCAAAGCACACCTTCCAGTCATGCACATTCGGCGGAGGGTTGGCCATAACGGTTGGAACGGTTCCGGTTTCGGATCGGTCAAAAACCGGTCGTGGAGAAATATGTCTTCTTGAAATTGGCCTTTTGGCCCTAGGCTCAGCAATCCCTTCTGACAAGCTTTTAAACTCAAGCGGAAAGAAAAATCTTCGTAAATACCAAAGGAACAAGATCAGGGACAGGCAAAACGGTCCATTCAAACATGTCCACAGGTTACTCTCAATCATCGAGTCAGTGGTCTTCTTAACAATCCGGAATAAAAAAAAAATCGAAAATGGAATACGGTCCCTTCTTAAGCAAACAGTCAACGGCCCTTTCTAATCAACAATCGTAATAAACCGTCAAAACGGAATAAAACGGTCCAAGCAACAAGATACAAAAAAAAATTGCAAACAGTATAAAACAGTTCCTACTATAATCAACAATCAGGTCTCTTCAACAATACGGTAAAATAACGGAAACGGAATAACGGTTCCTGCTCTAATCAATAATCAACTCTCTGCAATAATACGGTAAAAAAAAACAGTCAACACAGACTTAACCGGTCCAAGCAAAAAAAACGCTTAAAAAAATCGAAAACGGTATTAAACTGATCCTACTGTAATCAACAATTGGGTCCCTGCTCGGGCGCCATTTTGTAACGTGCTTACTTCCTTACACGTGGCTCCTGCCACACGAACACGTCACTATGGATACCCTTGATACAAAATTCGGTTTAAATCTCGGGTGCCAGATTATTAACGTGGTTTGTTCCACGGCCCCTTGACCCTTAGCGTCAAGAGTTCCAGATAGCCTCAGATGGAGGTTACGGAAAATTCCAGGGGTCTTGTTGAATTAACTTTATTTACTTAATTACAATCAAATATGGATCCTTCAATTTATAAATTACGGGTTAATGAAGGAAACAGGAATTCAGCAGAGTGGTATACTACCTTCGGTTTAGTGTATACCTACGATCACACAATAGGGCGGTATATCACAAAATAATAAAAAAAGAAACCTTTGGGTCTATTAATACTCTGTGGCCTCTTTTATGGATAATTCTATAGTGACGATCAAAATAACAGGGAAAGAAAATGAGGTATGTATTACCTATACCTGGGATTTTAACGGACGTAACAGTCAAGGCTGGTCAGATTATTCAAATACCGCTCAAATCTGCCGGGTAACCGAACAAGTTGTGGCTAAGCCTCTTGCAAGTTCAAGAAACCCTTCGGATTCAATGGAGACACGGGAATTTACTATTTAGACAGGAAGAGAGTGTATTGATTCGTGAGCCGGTGAAAGAACTTTCTAAATCAGCCGGGTTCTCGAACGAGTTGTGGCTAAGCCTCTTCCAAGTTCAAGAAAGCCCTTAGGATTCAAAGGAAATACGGAAAACCAGTGTTTAAACAACAACAAAAAATTATATATATATTTATATATATATATATATATATATATATATATATATATATATATATATATATTGCACACGAGATGGTGGAAAGTAAGAGAAAAAAAAGTTAAATCGGCCGGGTAATCGAACAAGTTGTGGCTAACCCTCTTTGCAAGTTCGAGAAACCCTTCGGATTCCCAATAAATACAAAGATTATTATTTAGACAATAAAAGAATTGAATTGGTCCTCGGGACGACGTAATAAGGGTTTAAATCTGCCGGTTACTCGAACAAGCTGTATCTAAGCCTCTTCCAAGTTCGAGAAACTCTTTGGATTTAAAATAAATACAAAAGAAATATTATTTAGAAAATAAAATAAATAAACTGGTCCACGGTACGATGTAAGAACGGTTTAAATCTGCCGGTTAATCGAACAAGTTGTGGCTAAGCCTATTCCAAGTTCGAGAAACTTTTTGGATTTAAAAGAAATACGAAAAATACTATTTAAAAAAAAAATAAAAGAAATAAACTGGTCCACGGTACGATATAAGAACGGTTTAAATCTGCCGGTAAATCAAACAAGTTGTGGCTAAGCCTCTTCCAAGTTCGAGAAACTTTTTGGATTTAAAAGAAATATAAACGAAATATTATTTAGAAAATAAAAGAAATATACTGGTCCACGGTACGATATAAGAACGGTTTAAATCTGCCGGTTACTCGTACGAGTTGTAGCTAAGCCTCTTCCAAGTTCGAGAAACCCTTTGGATTTAAAAGAAATACGGAAGAAAAATATTATAAACTACTATTCCCGAAATAAATTTCACGAGTTTAAAAGGTACCTAGTTATCGACACACAGAGTAAAAATATCAAGACCGGAATAAAGTTAAAATTTCACAATCCACACGAGTTTTAATTATACAGAAAGAACTTCAGCAACTAAAATCATGAAACCACTAGAGAACCGGATAATAATAATTCATATCGATTATGAATTAATGTTTTAAACAATGTGATACAAAAAAAAATTTAAACCAACTATACTTCAACTACAACTTTTATTTTTGTAAAAGAACCAAACAACAAATTAAAACTTGACTTAATATCTAAAAAAAACTAGTCATGAAAATTTTCGTAGAAATATCTACAAAATTTTAATCTCAATCGGCGGTACGAAAAATGATCGAATATACAGTTATCGGAAACTTTATTTCATTCCAACTATAAATATTTTATTTTTGTAAAAGAAAGAATCAAAAAAAATATGTTTTAACTTAGTAGATAAAAACTGGTCATGACAATTTTCAAAGAAATGTCTACAAAATTTTAATGTTAAACGGCGGTACGGAAAGTCTTCGAATATACTATTACTTTAAACTATTTCACCTTCAAAACAAAACTGCCAGAGTCCGGATTCACAAAATATTTTCACTCGTTCACTGGTTTTTAAAAACGAAGAACAGAGAAGAGAGAAGAGCGCAGAGAAGAGCAGAGAAGAGAGCGATTCTTTCAATTGACTTCCAATTTATATCTTAATTCCCACTCTACATTTCGGCATTAGTGGTCGTTAAATTTATCTCTAGCCAAAAAAATTCACATGTATACTAGGTGTCTTTCGAAATTAATTAGTTTGTATATTTACTGAATGTCTCCTCGGTTGAAATATTTAAATCAAAAATTTTATATAGTATACTTCGACTTTACGTACTTCCGGACGGATGATAAAAATATAAGTATAAAGAAAAATAAATATCTTGATACGGTAACGGAAAAAGTTGGAAAGTATGTAACGAGTTATATTAAACCCAAAAAAAAATGTTACGAAAGGAAAAAAAATAAATCAACCTCTGATCGGTGCCCACAAAAAAAAATCGTTACAACCCACATTGTTTTTAACAAAAGTACAAAATAGTTATTTATGCAACAAGTGCATAAAGTGGTGCTTTTTTTCACGAGTGGAAAAGTTGACGCATGAGCCGCAGGCGAATGCGTCAATTCCATTGTTTGGTTAGAGGTAAGTTTCTTCAATACCATTATATAATTATTGTGTTGCAAAATACTAATGAAAACAAAATATTTTACACTTCTACATATTATGTGAATAATTGCACAAATATGTAAGTACCCATAAATCACTGATTATTTATGTTGTTACAGACAATGCTCCGAAAAGGGTGATGAGTAAAAATGAAATCCACAGAGAATTAAGAAGGGGTTAATGTGTCACTGTGGAGTAGTAATTGAGTCTATTCTCAGCACATCAAAGAGTTACAAGTACTGATAGAAAGTGAATCCAATGAATAAGGTACTTCTCTTGAATAATACCAATTATATGGTCAGAACTAACACCAATTTCCAAGAAAGACAAATTCAAGATAGTGATGGTGAAATATACAAATTGTGATTGGCTCAGTTTTCATCATGTCCTATAACTGGCTATCATCACTAATAAAACAAACTATAAAGAGGGCTATTTCAAACTCAAATAATATGTGCTTGTTGTGCTATAAGTGGAATGCAGAAAAGGATCAAAACAATTTGTGGAAAGTGTGGTGTCCTTGCTATATATATCATAATTAAAAATTTATATGTTCGGTAAAATAAATGTATGACTAATGGTACATATAAAATTATTAATAGAATGAGTTTTATTAGCAAGATACATAAAATGAATATATGCAAAAATATTTGATCAAGGAGTGATTTTATTCTGCAAAAAGTTTTTACAATGTTTTTGTGATGTCAGAGAATTTAAATTTTCAATCCTACACGTGTTTAATATAATTGTTGATTAATTTCACTGTACCTATGTAAGTATATTTTATTGATGTATGTAATCACTTATAAATTATTTGATTTGTACAAATTGAGTCAGTTACTCCACCACAGCTCTTTGCTTATAGTTGAAATCTTATACCACTTAAAATCGAGTTAAGTTCTCACATCAATTATTGTTGTATGGAAGATATCTGATTTTTTCTTGACAAAATACAAAGTACATAGAATAATTCTTGCATTAGATATGGATGTGATATCCTTTTTAAAAAACATGTTTCCATTATACATTAATAGACTAATAAAAAAAGACAACTAAATATGTACTTGTACATTAATGAATACTTACACTAATTAATAAATTCTCTTTAATATGTACATAAAATAAATTCCAGCCCATTTAGGTTTCTTACATACAACCAAAACGGCGGTTATAGCAGTGAAAATTTAAAAAAAATATCTCTGAAACTCTCTAGGCTGTGTAGTTGCTTTGTTTTCCTGATAATTCTGATCTATTAAATTGATAGAAACTTCTTGATCTTCTAATAATTTCTGGTGCTAGATGTATAGATGTTGTACTTGATAATATACTGCAGTTCGTTTTTAGAGGGATTGCAGAATGAGTTTGGCATTTGCTGTTCATCAGTGATACTTGCTGGTATGGAAGTACATTGATGGTCGATCGTTGGCGAAGCTTGATTTATTAGATTTTTTAGTTTTGTGTCTCCTTTAATGTAAAACTGTTCATATAGGTATTGTTATATGATCCTCTTCCTCTTTAAAATGAGTGTGACAAATCATTTGCTTTCAATGTTAAGGTTAACGGGTTGATTAGTAAAAAATATTTCACGTAGCCAGAAAAAATACAGAGGTGTACCTATATTTTTTATCATTTTACGTCTAGCTGGACAACTTTTCACAACACATCAACACACGTTTTTACCGATTACTATGTACTTATAATCGATTTTAATAGTAATAATAATCGATTTTTAGTAAATCGATTATATAAATTACGTCTTTAAATCGATTTTCAGAAACAGTTCGTATCTATGCGACGGATGAAAAAATCTTGCAGTAAAGTTTCAATTTTATGGAAATTTTTTTTATTAGAATTATATTTTAGTTTTTGAGACAATAAGTTTCTCATTTTGTTGGGATGTTCTTCATTTCATTTTTATTATAATAAATAAAACGTTAGTAGATAGAAAACGGGGGACCTTTTAAGGCGATTTTGAGCAGCCTGACAGCAGTTGACCTACTTCCGCCATCTATAATGGGGATTCACGGAAGTCAAGTAACTGACCTACTTTCACAATCTATGTTAATGGGGGACCAAAGAAGTAAGGTACGAATGACCGCAACTGACCTCTCTAATATGCAGTGACGGAAAATAAAAATTATACAGGGTGCACCGAAAGTAACTACATTTAATAGGAGGGGGTATACAGAGCAGTAGTCAATTACACTATATGTAGTGAAGAGTAGTGAGTGAATTATTATTAATTTGAGTAGAAATGGAAGCTAGTAGGTGTGTTACACCAGAGCTTATTTTTAATTCAGACTGTTTATACTACAGTGCTCCAAGATTAGCAAGTATCGCTGCAAATGCTGTATATTGGTGTATCAAAGATGTAAATAATAAGAACATTGGAATCGGCTATAGATATTTCAAACATGATACTATCTACGAATTTGTAATTCCATGTGATTTGTATAGCCTGTTAAATGTGAACTGTATCCATGAATTAAAAGTGCAAATCGTAGAAAATAGTGATGTACAAGAGGATGACTCTGGTGAATTGGTAGGAGAGGGGTTGATTGATACAACAATATTTAATCCATGCTATTATCCATCACTGCCCGACTAAAAAAGGGTTCCACCAATAATAATAGAAATGAAATACACAAAAATGTGAAACGTCAAAAAATCATATATAAAAGATTGGATATATTAACATTTATTTAGTATTAGTCGATATGCAGGCCCCAACGTTTATAATATTGCAAGCTATTATTGGTAACTACCTTTTAATACAGCATCCATATAATATTAGAGAAGTGTTTGTATGTTTTGATAGTAATGGTACAAAAAATGATAGTTGGCCTGAAAAATGGACACGAATGGAATCGTATACACCAAATAATGCAGTAACCCTAAAAGCTGAAATACCTACCAATAGTACAACATATAAAGTGCGTCTTTTCAAATGTAATGGAAACTACCAAGAATCCGAATGGTTGCAGTTGTATGCAGTTCACCAGGTCGCAAGCACACACATAAATACGCATACTTATATATTATATTATATAGCTACATGTTCTACTATTGTGACTGGTACAATATTTTATAAAATTGTCCTTCGTTTGTTGAAATAAAAGAAATAAGTATATAAATAACATTTATTTTTTGTTAAACATCTAAAAAATCAAAATCTGTAGAATCTAAGTATTCTTCTATATTCACATCACTGAAAAAATTCTCCACTGCTTCTTCTTCTTCTAATGCTTGGAGAAGATCATCTAATGTGCCTGAATTGGAGGATGGATTTAGGAGAAAATGCCCCCATGCTAGAGTATTTATGTCATGTGGTATTACATACCTCTTATCATCCTTTGAAGAAAGAGCCACCTTGTTTTTTAATTCTGTGTGGATAATATGCATATTGGAAAGGAAAACATACATTTTTCTATATACAATACCGCCAGTTTCAACGATTTGTTTATAGTCATTAAGATGGAGTTGAGTTTCAATTATATGTTTAGAAATACCTTTAGCCTTCTTTAAAATATCAGACTTGTTGTATCGTTCCGATAATTTAACACAATATGCTTTAGCACCAGTTCCATAGAAAGACTCAACAACTACACCAGCGAACTCGTCTTTCATTTTACCGACAATAGATATTGTTTTAGGAATGTCATGGATATTATTTGTCTGATAATTGGATGTATCGAAATATTCAATATTTTCCTTCATGTCTTTGTAGAAATCTTCAGTAAATACTTCCAACACTAATGAATCAGTATCCGTATAACACAACTTAACAGAATCACCATACTGTTGTTTAACATAATCATAATAAAATCATATATTATAGTCTTTGAAATATCCAAAACTGAAAATCCTACATATAACGGTTTATCATACACTACTTTAATTTTATTCAGTTGAACCGCCACCAAATTATCGTTAAACACAGAACAAGATTTGAATTCTGGTTTCGCAATTAAAGTTTTCGCTCCCAGGGATCCTCTGGTGTTTTCCCAATGACTTGATATAATTATACGTTTTCTTTTTTCAACATTTTCCATCGTTTTTCCAAAGATTGCATTGATTAAAAGTTTAAACAAATCTTTTTCAAAGGCATTTGTAGCTTTGTTGCGTAGTCTGGTGTTAAGTTTAATGTATGTCTTGTAACGGTAAAAGTAGTACCTCACAGGGCACCAGCTCGAAGGGCTCCGGCTAGAGACTCTTCTCAAGGGTGATTCGACCCCAAGTTTATGTCACACAGGGATAACAGAAGGGTTGTAAAAATTGAGGGCGCCACTACCTTTTTAACGATGAAAACTACAAAAAACTAAGGCGGAAAAGGTAGAAACGCCTTGTAGAATTTAGATAAAAGTTAATAATTAAAAAAAGTCACTAAAAATTACCCCGGGCGATATCTCCCTCAACTTTTATAGTTGAGGATTTTAATAAAAAAAAGAATTAAAAACAAATTTACAGTTTATGACCACGTGTTGAATTTAATTTCGTCTATCTCTGTAAAAAAATAAAGAATGCATACGAAAATTATATCAGACAGTACTTTAGAAGAAGCTTATTAATTATGAATTATGATTTTGAACTTACCACAGCAAAATTCATAAGATAGGTACTTGAGATATGAAAGATAGCGAAAGACGATGTGCCTCTTTAGGCAGACGATAACGAAAAGGCTGTTTAACGAGGCGTTGTCCGTTGGCAGGCGTCAATTGTCTTACGTTCGGGGTAGAAGAGTTTGGGGTCACAGAACTATAATTGGATGTGGCTAGTGACGACGAGCGCTAATTAAAAGGATTTATTCTGTAAAATCGAAACAGGTCGATAGACATGTTACACCCCCTCTCCTCCGGGAAAAAAATGATTCGAAGAATTATTTTTTTTGTGAAAAATGTGCTTAATAAGATAAAAGGAGGGGTGAAGTATCATTGCAAAATCTATGTATCTTAGGTAAGGTAAGGCAATTGTCAAAGGTAAAGGTAAGGCAATTGTCAAAGGTAAGGTAAGGCAGTTGTCAAAGGTAAGGTAAGGCAGTTGTCAAAGGTAACGGTAAGGCAGTTTTGTCATCTTGTGATTATCATGTAGTTATGTCATCGTATAAGACAAAGCACACACTGAGAACGAAAGGTAACGATAGGGTGCGATAATTTCTCAGTGCAGGCGAAACGATAAGATAAGGTACGGTAGGGTGTGTTTTGATAAAACGCTGGGATCTCAGATACGCAGAGCGAAAAATTCCAGGAAATACCAAACCAATGTCTCCGGGAGAGACACAAAAATAAACACGGTGAGTGATGTCAGCCTAAAATTGATTTAGAATGCAATTCCCTCGGAATTCTAATTAATTCATAAATCAGCCTAATTTTCACCGAGCAAAGAGTAAAGATTTGTCATAATGACGTCACCA
Source organism: Lochmaea crataegi (assembly GCA_947563755.1). Lineage (NCBI taxonomy): Eukaryota > Metazoa > Arthropoda > Insecta > Coleoptera > Chrysomelidae > Lochmaea > Lochmaea crataegi. The sequence goes on along the minus strand of OX387425.1, from coordinate 42,645,311 downwards.
GGGGTGAAATACTACTTGACTTAGCAAAGATTATTGGCAGGGCGACAACACTTATAGTGTTCCACAAGGAACGGTTCTAAAATATACGATAACGGTAGGTAGTTCACAAGTATCACAATACGGCAACGCAAAAGGTATGTTAAGGGAGAGAAAGAAATACATAGATACTTACTTTGAATGGTTTAGGGTAAAAGAGAATTGAAGATAAATAGGGTGATTCTGAAAGGTAAATCGTGGTCGAAATAATGGTATGTGTGGTTAGGAATAGTTTGTGGCGACATTATAAAAAGAAAGACGATAGATTCTTATCACGTGATCGGACAAAAAGGTATTCTGGTTTATACGCCGAGAGCACAGGAAGAGGGCAAAAACAGCAGCGCGATCTACATTCGGTGAGGTTGCCAGTTAGCGTCCACAGTAGCCATTGGTCATCGATCCGAAAGTCATTCCAGCTACATGCATTCAGTCCGTTGATATGCTCCCTTTGTTAAATCGAACAAAGGTATTGTTACTAAAATTACACCCATGACTCTGTCAGGGAATACGGTATATCGGTCCAGAACTCTACAAGAGTGTGGCCAATCTGGTAAAATAAGGAAAAAACACTAAAAGCTACGGAAGTACTGCCATTGAAGGCAAAGAAAAGGAAGAGGTTGCTATAGAAGCCAGGGTGAAGAGAAAGAGCGACTGGCAGTCATTTAGAAAACGGAAAGTAAAAGAAAAAACTCCAGTGTATCGTTTTTGTAGGAGAACGATAGCGAAACTCCATGAGAATGGCACGGTTGCCTAAAGTAGGGAAGAAAACGGAAACGGGAATAATTAAAATAATGGTCAACTAAAACTCAATTGTACCGTTTTTTTTTGGAGAACGATAGCGAAACTCCAAAAAGAATGAAACGGCCTCTGAAGTAAGTGACTTAAAGTGATTGGCCAGCATCTTGAAAATATTTAAAATGAGAGAAAAAGAATAAAAGACGGTATCTAAATCAACAGTACTAATCAAATAGCACTGGCGAAAGCAAAGGATCTAAAATCCGAGTGAACATAAATGTCTGGCAACGAGATATAGATATGGAAACTGTATGTACGTGAACGACTGTAGATATAAAAACAACAAATACTTGTTGCCGATAGATGTCAATTAAAATAAACAAAACCGTACTATATTTTCAACAAGTCATACGTCGTAATAAAAATGTTGCATAATAACTCCATAAAAAGTATAAGTATCAAAATATATAACTGATCAAGATCAAAAATGTATCATAAATTGTCATTAAAATTTTTGTAGCACATCACAATCTCTCTGTCGTCAAAAAAACTGAACTGCAAAATATTTATAGTTAACGATAAATTGTTAATTTGGCAACACTGCACTTTATATTAACAATATTAGACAAGAAAAAGTAAGAGAGTTTAAAGATAAATTGTTACTTTGGCAACACTGCACTTGGTTAACAATAGGTAAGATAAGATATTTCAGTTTGTGTAACTCGACACAATTCAACTGAACAAGATACAAACGGCAAGATATTTCAGTTTGTGTAACCAGACACAATTCAACTGAAAAAGATAATTTTACTATGCAGCTACATAAAATATAACAACTTATCAGAAAACAGACACCTTAAGAATTTACTTAAAACGTGGCAACATTGCAAACAAATCAGATGTAATTCACCTTTCCTGAAAAAATCAATAACAAAATTCCGTTTGGGACAACAAAAGATTGTGCTATACTTCGTTATCTCTTAAAAAAATAAACCCAGAGAATATTCGTTATCGTAGACCAAAATATATATTGTAAATAAGGCAGGTAGTTAAGATAAAATTAAAAAAACGTCCAGGGTCGGTACAAGATAGTAACTTGAAAAAGTGAAATTTTTTTTAAAAAAGTTAGTTGTTGGAAGCAAAAATTCTAAATTGAACGATAAGAAAAATTTAAAAAAAGAAAATGTGCAAAAATACAAAAACTAAAATCCTTCCAACCCAACTGTTACACTGTGCAACAAAAACAATGGGCGCCAATTTGTAACGGTAAAAGTAGTACCTCACAGGGCACCAGCTCGAAGGGCTCCGGCTAGAGACTCCTCTCAAGGGTGATTCGACCCCAAGTTTATGTCACACAGGGATAACAGAAGGGTTGTAAAAATTGAGGGCGCCACTACATTTTTAACGATGAAAACTACAAAAAACTAAGGCGGAAAAGGTAGAAACGCCTTGTAGAATTTAGATAAAAGTTAATAATTAAAAAAAGTCACTAAAAATTACCCCGGGCGATATCTCCCTCAACTTTTATAGTTGAGGATTTTAATAAAAAAAGAATTAAAAACAAATTTACAGTTTATGACCACGTGTTGAATTTAATTTCGTCTATCTCTGTAAAAAAATAAAGAATGCATACGAAAATTATATCAGACAGTACTTTAGAAGAAGCTTATTAATTATGAATTATGATTTTGAACTTACCACAGCAAAATTCATAAGATAGGTACTTGAGATATGAAAGATAGCGAAAGACGATGTGCCTCTTTAGGCAGACGATAACGAAAAGGCTGTTTAACGAGGCGTTGTCCGTTGGCAGGCGTCAATTGTCTTACGTTCGGGGTAGAAGAGTTTGGGGTCACAGAACTATAATTGGATGTGGCTAGTGACGACGAGCGCTAATTAAAAGGATTTATTCTGTAAAATCGAAACAGGTCGATAGACATGTTACAGTCTTTAGCCACGCAGACTGTGAAAACTCGATAACTCTGTGAATCTTTTTCAATTTTAAACCATTTTTCAAACACTGTTTAAGGTTACGATAGTGTATTATGTATTTGGTTTTATCGTTCAAGTTCGGTATCAGCTTTGAATATTTGGATTTTGGAGGGATGATACTTTCCGGGCAGAAAGGAAGATCGTTATGTGCATCATGCAGGTTGGTAGGATACTCCAAGTCCACTTCCAAAACATATCCTTTAGGCGAATCATCTTCAATAGTATCGACATCGAATAATTCAATTTCAGATTCAGTTAACCACCTAAAGTCACCAAATGGTAGATATTCCTTCATTGCAGCCCCGTAAAGGTTTGTAGCATCTAAAAACATTATGTAGCTCTCTGGTTTGTTCACATCAAAGGTGTCCAAGTATCTATTGCTTGCTACAGCTTTCCTCTTGCTGCATTGAGCTACTCCGCCTCGAATTCCTTTTTTGAAGAAGTGAAGCATATCCACATCGGTTAAAAGTTGTAGTTCAATCTGAGTACATCTCAACATGGCATCCCAACTCAGGGAAGGAGCGGTAGGGTAGTGAGCTGGATCCAACTTATATTCCTTAAGACAAACTTTGCGAAAATTCTCAAAGACGTCGGCAAGAAGCAACACATCAGTTTTTAAATATAACTTTGCATAATCACTAATAGTTGTGGAGTTGAAAGTATTCCATACTAGTTGAGCTCGTGCATATTCCTCATCAGAGATATCAACACCTTTTAAGGTATCAAAAAAATGTTCCTTATATGGTAATTGTCGCTCGCGTAGTTTATCAAAAGATGTCACATATGAATACGGAAACACGCCTTTTTGTCTCATTAAATTAAAATGTTTTGGGAAAAACTTTCGTACCTCATTACACTGTTCAGGATTCAACGTAGAAGCCAGTTTTTCTAATGAACTAGCTAGAAAACTAAAGGAATCAACAAATTTTAATGTCATATACACATCTCGTATCTTGGGACCACTAAACTTTTCCACCAAAATAGATTTTGAGAAGCATATATACTTCTCCTTTGTTTGGGGTAAGGCACTGATTTTTTCACCTTTGGTGGTCAGTTCTTTGATAAATAAATGACAATCATAATTTTTTAAATTATGTAGAAAGACTGGAATATATTTCGGAAGTTTATAATTTAAATTGCAAGAGTTATGGGCTGCATTATTAAATTTTCCGGTAACATGGCAATGATCCATAACCTTTTTATCAAAAACATCAAATGGTCTTTCACAAATATGACAAACGGTAGCAGTGTCATATCTATCTTGTTCCTCAGGTGTTAATGATCGCATCGGTATAACATGTTTAAGATGGTTATTGTACAAATCTTGAACTATTGAATCCAATTTTTGTATGAAGACTTGGGCTGCATCGGCACCTTCATAAATTTCAAATTTGGATAAACTATCGTCATATGTACACTTTACATAAAAAGCAAACGAGTAAGGCTCATGTTCACACACTTTAACTGTGAAGGATTCACCAGCATGGGGTTCAGTATGATCTATCGGTTTTAATAAACTTTCAAATTCCGCGTATATAACGAATGGAACTTGCAGCTGTTTTTCAAAGTTGATGAATTTTAATGTATTTTCTGGTAACCACTCCCCACACTTGTTTATTTTAATTTCAGAAGTTGGTAGCTTAGTGTATATGTGAGTACAATCATTTTCTTGGTGGTGTTGTAATTTGGATTCTGTTGAAAAAATTTGTAGACATCCATCACAAAAGAAAGTTCTCTCTTTGTGCGTTGTCTTTTGACTTCTCAATAATTTAGATAAATCCCCGATGAGAGTATAATGAGTGTTTCCATCTCTATCAGTTATCAATAAGAGATTAATATGGGTCGGTTTCCGCTCTGACGTAAAATGAAGGGGGCCAACAACTTCATTTTTTTTCCATCTTTAAATTCTGATTCCAACCCATAAACATTTACAGCTATATTATTCAATTTCTCGAATTTTATAATGTCTTTCAGGGTTACCGGAAACTCTACTCCTGTGAAATCTAGCAAGGTATCAAAATGGGGGTAAGATTCTGGCTTCGTGGGATCTCCTTGGGGTTGAAATATTGCTGCATTCACACACCAAGCGAAACATGCATTATCATTATTCCGGATATTTAAAACAGTCTGTTTTCTAATTATCGCCCTTGGCAACTTGACATAAGAAGAAGCGGAAATTGCATTAAACCGGTTTATGTTCACATCTAAAAACATTATTTCTTGAAGTGCCCACCCACTATCTTTTTCTTGAAACTCTGAAGCCTGGTTCATAATTTCATCTTTAAATTCTTCATATACATGTTTCAAATCGGTTGATGTAGTCACAACTTTGTTGGCTGTATTCATAGACTTTATATCTGAAATCTCCTTCTCTGGTATTATGTATATACCGAATATTTCAAAATTTATTTTTAATGAATAATGTTGCTGAAGGTATTCTTGAATTTTATTTAATACTTTTGGTTGAACCTCATTGAGAAAATCCATATAATTTGTCTTTTTATCTGGAATGGAAAACCGATAGGAAGCTATTCTGGTTTTGAATGCGTGATGTTACTTGGTAACACCGGGTTCCAACACTTCCATACCCATAGGTCTAAGTCTTTTTTTAGGAATAAAAGATGGACCATCACAACTCTTACGTTGATGATTTTTGAGGTTATCGAACCTTGAAAACTGTTTTCCACAACTGTCACAAGTAGTTGAACGTTGACCACAACATAACTGATGTCGACGAAGATTGTAAGCTCTAGAAAATCGCTTACCGCACTTGATACAATGCATGATGAAACTAAACAGAATCAATTCTGTAATTACATTCATATACAAGAAAACGCATGCGCAATAGGTCTGAAGGTGAATTGAAAGTCATTATATTATTTTATTCTTTCATTATAAAGTTTTCATATAAAAAAAATACATTCGATAGCGCACAAATACAATTAATATTACTATGGTAAAAACATTTCGGTTCAGATGAAATAACTGGAGGGTGTTCTTCAAATTCGTAAACTGGAGCCAATGAATATTTTTTGATATAGTCAGCCTTCTCTTTTCCTTTAACGTAAACCACGTCAGCATCATTTGTTAAATTAGCAACTATATTACCAAACAAATGTATTGGTGTGAAACCAACATTCCAGTCAATAGAGTGATGCTTTTTCATGAGCCAAACAGCCTGTCTGTGCAAATCGGGGGACAGCATTCGTAAAGGAAATGGTGGTTTAAACACATAATGACAAACCTGATTTCCGTTGTATGCCGCAAATTCCTTCACTATAAATTTATTGTTTTCAATCCTAAAACCCTGAACATCCATCACTAATCTCATATTTGTAGATTTTTAAAGTGTTCAACTAGTTGCTTTTTCTTTTTATACCACTCAATATCAGCTTTGAGTTTAGCCAAGTTAATAATATACTGCTCGAGTCATTGACGAAATCCCATAGTGTACTGAAAGAAACTTCATGCTGCTGCAGACTTTTAACACATAAACGCATGCGCATTACACTTGTCTAACAATTTTTGTCATGGGATTGTAATAAAATTCTTTTTCGTGTATAATCAAACAATATGCTGATACATCATTACCCACATTTTTACTGGTTTCAAATTCTATTCGAAGAACAATAGAACCACTCTGTAAAACCTCCTTTTGACGAGAACAGTCGATGTGGGCGATGGGGGCTTTGGTTTTAAATTCTTCTGGATTAAATATAGGTTGATTAGTTTGGATGTGGTAATAACTTTCTTGAAAATTGGCAAACATCTCATACAAAGTGGCAAAACGATTACTATCAAAATCTAGATGTAAATCATGATAAGGATAACGCTCAGAATTCAAAAACACACGTAAATTAGTCAAGTTACAGTGATCAAATTTACTCATATCTTTCAAAAGTTTGCCCTTTCTACCCTTTTGGAATGCTACCACAATATGTCGGGGTGTTTCAATTTTGGTCGTCGTTTTGACGGGCCAGGTGTGACGAGTAGTATCTGTAAGAGCAGGATATTCAATCAGTTCCCAGCTCCTAAATTTAATTGGTAGATCAATATTGCTATGAATAATTTTATTTAGTCTCAGCTGTTCTTTAATGCTTGGAGTTATGTGAGGTACATTCCAATAAACTTTCAATAGCTCAATTTTTGGTTTCTCAGGCTCATCAGAAGCAACTACATCATCGATGTCGTCTTTGTCTCGAATTATAATCAACTCTTGTCTCATATTAATCATAATTTTCTTGAAATCCTCAAAAAAACCCATGAGTAGTTTTAAAGGAATACATATATTAAAATTACCCTTGGAATCTGTTAGAATTTTTCCATTGTTTGGATACCACCCCCCATTATTCATCAGCTTACTCTCATTTTCGTTTAAAGATAGATAATTTTTTATTGTCGTAGCTATACCAACTTGTCGGACAGCGTCAATAATTACACCATTCAACTCATACCTGATTTCTCTAAATAAAAACGCAATAGCGTTATTAATAAAGTTAAATTTTGTTGGAACAGTATTTTTATCAGTCAGCAATTTCCCTTCTATGTACAGAACTGAATTACTGGGGAGAGTATGAGCTTCTAGATCTTGAATTGGAATTCTTATTTCATCATTATAGTTGAGGTTAGCAGAAGAATACGGTTGGTATGTATGGAATTGATAGTCTTCAATGGTAGTGTCGCTAAAAGGTTCGCCCGTAACATGTAAAACTTCCATTATACCAACACTTTGAAACCCAACGACTGCAAAAATTTCCGATTTGTAGACGTTAACAATGCTGTGGTTTTCCCTCTACTGATAGTTTTGTGAATAAATGTGCTTTTATATGGGTGTATACGATTAAACTGCCAAACCATTTCAATTAGTTTTTCGAAGATGTAAGCGAACAGTAATAGTTTCTTTTTGAAAATCAATTAAATCACCGCTTTGATCGAGAGCCCTAACGGTAATGTTGTTTATGGTTTTAATGCTTACAGGGTAATAGAGTATGGTTAAAGGTTGCTCCACTATTTTATACCCACTGGGAACTTGGGGAAAAAACTGATGTATAATGTGTACTGGTTCTCCATTCAAAAATGATCCGACTGCAAAGTTGCAGTCAATACATATAGTATTAACTCTTAAAATATTTATCATTTTTGTTGAGGTATTTACCTTATTCGGTTCAAGAAAGACTTTTGAGAAACCCAACAGATCCCCTATTGAATTATCAACTGTAAAATTTATAGTTTCAGTGCTTTTCATTGATACAGACCCTGTTCGACTATCTGGCACAATGCGGGTTGTAGTACCCGCTATATTAAACATTTCTTTTTCAATTAATTTTATAATATCATCCAGTTCATAGGAGCCTATAGGGATGATATAGTTGTATTGACTTTTCTGACCCCACACTAATACGTTATTGGTTTGAGTTACGTTTGGAATACTATTGAATGTATCAAAATTAGCTAATCCTATCTCATACTCGGAATTTTCATCTAAGTAAATGGGTGGGTTAAAGTCACCACTTAGAATTGATGACTCCCCACTTAACGTAAAAGTATACGACATCTTGGACAGTTGGTTATGGAATGAGTTGCCTACTCAGTTATACTGACTATATGAAAATCTAAGACAATACTGTCCACATTGGTAACCTAATCTTTGTACTGTTTCGTAATTGAAGTGGATGTCTACTTTTCCATTACTTGTAAAATACTTTACGACTTCTATTGGTGGTGGTAAATTACCATAACTATCAAAATATGTAACATTTTTACTCTTCTTTGTATAAGCTGTCCAGTGCGTTCCAACACCTTGCAGTGTATCCAAGTTGATAATACCAGACTCGTATTTGTTAATTTTTGTAGGTAAGGAGTTACGCATGTAAATGCCACGAAAATAAGGAATTTGCAATAACGTTATATATTTTTCAAGTTCAAAGTCTGTCATTATGTGCTGAGGTAATTTTATCGGGAGTTTCTTGAATATGGTTTCAAATAAAAACCCCGCCCCTTTTTACATATTTTTTGTTTTTTTTTGCCTCATCCCATATCCTTTATATGGTCTTAAATATAACCCTTTACCGCCTTTAGCAGCTTGCTCCATTTCAAGATTATGTCGTTGCTGCTCGGCTAATTGATCTCTATTAGCTTTAGCATCGTTCACGGCTTTTGCGATACCAGCAGCACCGCCACCGGCAGCAGCTAAAGCCCCAATCAGAGGGATTAAAAATGGTAAAAATCCTCCAATTTTTGGTGGTTTAATAACACGCTTCTTAGTTTTACGTTTTCGTCTTAGACCCATTCCAAGTTTGCGTTTTCCTTTCATAACTGTTGTTGTCAGCCAGGCAGCTACTTTTTCACCTAATTTGGCCTCCTTGGATTTGACACGATCCCAAGCTCTGTTCTCTAAAATTTTATCAGCCACGTGGCGTTCACTTTGATCGTTGCTCTGAGAATATGCTATATCGTGTTGTAGCGCTGCTTCGTCCAAAGGATTTATTGGTTTATCCCCTCGAGCTAATCTCTTTGCTAGCTTCGTTCCAGGACCTAAATACCGATACCCCCAGGGGCGTGTAGTTCAAAGGGGAGCTTATTTATTAATGTATTAACAAGTCCTCTACCTCTAGTCCTACGACGTTCAAGTGGCACCGCTTTATTTTTCATACTAACACCTATATATCTGTGATTCTCTTTATATACTAACAGTCTTCAACATGAAGCTTGTAAAACAACAAGTTTCCTTACCAGTTAAAAACTATGACATTACAAATAATGAAAATAATCACGGTGTATTATTTGGAGGTAATTCTAAACGAACACTTATAGTAGGGCCTAGTGGAAGTGGTAAAACCAACGTAATGTTATCCTTGTTGGAACATCCTAATGGTATGAAATATGAAAATGTTTATTTATATTCGAAATCACTGCAGCAACCAAAATATCAATATCTGCGATTATTACTACAACCCATACGAGAGATCGGTTACCAAGAATTTAGTAAAAGTGAAGATTTTCCGCTCCCCGAAAATATTAAACATAATTCCATAGTTATATTTGACGATGTGGCGTCTTGTGACCAAAATATCATCAAAAATTATTTTTGTTTTGGTCGACATAAAGAGACCGATTGTTTTTATTTATGTCAAACATATTCAGCGATTCCAAAACAACTAATTCGGGATAATGCTAATCTGTTAATTGTATTCCCCCAAGATGTTACTAATCTGAAACATATTTTTGACGACCATGCAAATATCGACATGAGTTTTCAACAATTTAAAGACATGGGATCGTTTTGTTGGAAAGATAAGTTTGGATTTTTAGTTATTGAGGAGGACTGTGCATTATCCTCTGGAAAATATCGAAAAGGGTTTGATGTATATATAAGACCTTAAAAAATGTGAAATCTATTAGTCACAATGAATGAACGATTAGGGAAACAGCTCATAAAATCACGTCAAGATATTAAAAAGAAATATAAACTTCTCAAACAGCAGAGGCATGAGTCTCAAAGTAAATTGGAAAAATCATACCAGCCTCTCAAAGAATTTGTTTCAACTTTGGGGAAACCTATTAAACAAGAAATATCACCGACAAAAGGTAACATTACTATTAAAAATCACCCACAACTCGTTACGATCAACTAGCATTTTTTGAGCCCGATAACGATCCAGATTTTCACAGTACTTTCCAGGACAACACGAGATTTTTAACAGATGAAACAACTTATGAATCTCGAAATGATTCGGGAGATATTCCAGATAGAACCAGACAAGACCAATTTATCGATGACAGCATAAGTGATTTTTATCGTACAATCACCGACCCAAACGTTTTGAGAGAGTATTTTGAACAGTTTGACACACCTCTTCCTAGAGAATTTATCGAGGGGATGATACGAGATACGGAAGGGGTATATGATCATATTTTGGGCGTTTTTCATAATCCCAACGAAGAAAAGTTTTACATTGGTGATTCTGAACTTGACTTTAAGGGTAAAAATATTATCGTAAAGCATATAACATATTTGGGTACACCTGGGTTGTACGAGTTGCTTTTTAAAAAAAACCCTATTGTATATACTAAACGAGATGTGGATAATTATGTAGATATTATTAAACGAACAAATGCTATTCGTCGAGAACATAACCCCGATTTACCCATCAGAACATTCCCCAATGATATTAAAGATAAATATACATTCATCATTAAGCCTGAACTAAAACCAAATCCGATTAGACCGAGGGCTGGTACGGCCCCTCGGTCTCTATTAACTGGTGTACTGACACGTAAAATGTCAAAACTTGGGGGGAAGTTGACTATGATGGATTACAATAACAAACCCATTGATTATAAATATTTTGATGATTTTAATGAAATAGTTGATAGGTTACGATTACTTGTAGCTTCTCAAGCAGCAGGGAATACAGGTCATCGCAATGAAATTATATCCATTATTGAAGAATTACGAGAGGGTGGTATAATCGAATAAATACTTTGATTACTTTATAAATTGTTTAGTCGTGAACATGCCGTTAAATCATTTCAACCAACATTACCTCTCCACCTCAGAATGTGTAGACGTTCCTTCTACCGCTGAACCGATACTTAAAACACCCTTTTACATTTGCACACCAAAAGAATATTTTAGTACATGCATCATTCGATTAATAGGGGTAAAAAAGACAAAAAATCCCTTGTATGTTTTAGAGAATGGAGGGACTGCTTTCGTTTTTCCTGTTGAAGGTTCTATCGAAAGCTGTAAGCACTACTCGAGTGACGGTGATGTTTTGATAAATGGCAAGGTTTATAAATATCATGAGTTATCCACCATGAAAATAAAAAAGGGCGATAAAATTGAATTTAAAGTAGGTTCTGTAAATAATATGTGTGCTGATTTTACCCTACTTTGCCCGTTGCAACAGTTGAATAAATAGCACCCCCTTGATAAAAATGGCCCATTCAATCTTAATATGCCGATTAACAGGTTCAATCAACACTTCCTTCGCAGTCAAGCGTTAAAACCCTCTGACGAAATTGTAGCAGCACCACTGCTCAGTGATAATTTTTATATTGGGGATCCCTATAAATTCCATACCAAAATTTTTTTCAAAATCAATGGTAGTCAAGGAACAGACAAGTTTTTTTACGTCTTAGACTGTAATACAAGCACTTTTACGATACCAGTATCAGGAAAAGTTGATCATTTTAAATGCACTTTTGATGGACTATATATTCGCTATAACAAAAAAATATCTGACCAATCCGGTATAGTTGATAAATCTGTTAAAAAAGGCGATACTTTACAGTTTGCGTTAAACCCTAGTTATAAACAATTTTACGTTGAATTTGTAATTCAGTGTGCTCTACAAAAATATGAGTAATGTGAAGCGAGATGTAGTTAATGAATTGCATAGTCCGGCTCGTAAAAATTACAAGAGACGACATGTGATTGTCAAAGGTTTGCATGATCTTCTTCAGGCTGATTTGGCGATTCTGAATAATTATAAAAGCGTTAACAAAGGTTTTGGATATATACTTGTAATAATCAATACTTTTAGTAAATTCGTTTGGGCTGAACCTGTAAAGCGAAAAAATGCCAAGGACATTACAGAGGCTATGCAAAAAGTACTCTCCCAAATGAGCCCACCTAAAAACTTACAGACCGATATGGGTAAAGAATTTTATAACAAAGAGTTCCAACAGCTGATGCAACAGTATGGAATAAATCATTACAGCACATTTTCAAACCTTAAAGCTAGCATTGTAGAAAGAGTTATTCGAACACTCAAAACTTTTTTGTGGAAAGAATTTAGGGGTCATATAAATGGTTGGAATTGCTACCAAAAATTGTTAAGAAATACAATAATACCAGGCATTCAACAACGGGTGCTATTCCCAGTAAGGTTAATAAGACAAACGCCAAATACATTATTGCTTTCAACCACATGAAAACAGTCGACCCCCGCAAACCTAGATTTAAAAAAGGTGATTTTGTACGCATAAGTAAATATCGTGAATCATTTTCCAAAGGTTATACACCCAACTGGTCAACCGAAATTTTCACAATCTATAAAGTCAAGCTGACCAATCCCGCCACATATATTTTACAAGACGAGAGTAATCAACCGATTCAAGGAGCTTTTTACACTGAGGAACTTTTAAAAGTGAAACACCCCGACGTTTATCTCGTTGAAAAAGTATTGAGAAAAAAAGGAAATAAGGTTTTGGTGAAATTGCTGGGATTAGATAACTCGCACAACTCTTGGATTAATAAAAATAATGTATTGTAAACTAACTTTTTAAATAAAACATAATAATTACTGCATATCTTTTATTATAAACTTTACATCTATGTATTACATATAAAATAGGATTGATAAATTTGGCGGCTTGTTGAATTCGTTGCTTGAAGCGTAACTGATCGAGATATCTAGCTTGCCAATCGTTTTTTCTTGCCGCATGATATGCATATCGCCAGACATATAGAACATGTATTTTGTTAAAGTTTTCGTTAAAGCTGACTTTTTTCATCTTGTAGTAATTCAGGAAATCTGTAAATTACTTCAAGACCTAGGTTGTATGTAATTGGATTGATTTTTTTGATTGGTTGTAGAACTTCTAGTGCTGTTTTCGGAGCATCTTGTGATTTAGTAACAGCCAGTTGTAAAATTTTCATAGTTCCTAAAAACTGCTGGTTTTTTAATGTTTCAAAGGTGTTCTTTATTAGTGGTAATATCTTCCTCAGCTCGGATATACTTGCATACCCCAAACAAATACTAGCGTGTCCAGTTAAAATTTTTAGCACTTTATTCTGCTCAAACTTTTGAAATTGAAGCCAAAAATAGCCCGCATCTATAGGGTCTAGGGTTTCCGCTGCAGTGAAAAAATTGTCAATCAAATCCTTGAAACATATTAATTCCTCCCATTCCTTTTCGTAAAAAACTATATAATTATTCCTGTTCCCTGAAATTATTACACAAGGAGTGCACTCTGCTGATAAACACACTGTAACAAACTTTGACTTTGACTGATTCAAGTCAAATCGACGCTCCCCCAAAAACACTTCCTTTTGAACCATATTTGAAGACATTTCCCCCACAACTAACATGACAAAACTATGCTCGGAATGGTTTCTTCATGACTTTTCATAGATATGTGAAAGTGGTGGGAGAAATTATGCTAGTATTGGAATGGATGGGGAAATCTATAAATAGTTATAGCAAAACGAATTTGACTCACACCATCAATATGTGTTTAGAAGATTTCTACGATTTATTATCATTGTATGACTACCGCTTGCAATCATTCAAAAATTGGGCTGGTAAAGTTTCTCCTATAGATTTGGCGTTAGCGGGTTTTTTTTATGTTGGTTATAGTGACATAACTCGTTGTTTTAATTGTCATGTGGAAATTCATGAGTGGTTATCCGAAGATTGCGTTCATGAAGAACATTTAAAATTTAGCCCAGACTGTAAGTTTGCCAAGATGATGAAAACATCAATCAAAAAAGAAAACGAGAAGATGGATAACACAAGACGTTGGAATACTCTACAAATATTTAATACAACTCTACCAATAAATTTGTTTTTACTAGCTTATATTATAATAAATGATTTTGTGGTGAGACACTGAATAGTGCTTTAGTTTGCGCATGCCCTAGCTACTCTAGTTTGCGCATGTCTGAAATTTTATATATAATACGTTTAAACGCTGCAAAACGTATCAAACCCAAAACTGTAGTGCAATAAAAGAAGAAAGTATGGATAGTGATAACGAGTCTTTCGATTTTGCGGTTTTGTTAGAAAATCAAGAGGTTAATAGAATCGATGACGATAGTGGAAGTGAAGTGGATTCTGTTATCAGTTCCTGTACTTCGGAACAGGAACATGATACAGGTTCCACTATTGATTTCAAATCGTTTCATATTGAAACAGTGGATAGTCAGAAATGGATGAATGCCAGTTTTGGTAAACCAATATGTATCCTACAATACTATTATTTGACAAGTGAATATCGATTATGTACCTGTTGTTTTTTCGATTTGAATAATGGGCATGGTGAAAGCATAGAATCACAACATGTCAGCGAGCATTTCACCGGTAGCGCAGGAACTCTACCAGAATCATGTTTTAGATGTTCTATTTGTGAAAAAGAACTATTTTTATATTGTATAGTTGATTATTGTTTTTTGTGCAATAACAAACATTTTAACATTATTGCGCCATAACTTTGTTTTAAATCAATTGTATCTTTTTGTATTGTTCAAAAATTTGAAATTTGCTAACACATCCTGTACTGTGGATTTTATTTCACTACAATTTTAATATTAATGCAACTTTATAT
The DNA here is from genome assembly GCA_947563755.1 of Lochmaea crataegi. Lineage (NCBI taxonomy): Eukaryota > Metazoa > Arthropoda > Insecta > Coleoptera > Chrysomelidae > Lochmaea > Lochmaea crataegi. The sequence continues at coordinate 42,630,215 of OX387425.1, read as the reverse complement.
TTAAATTATTTTAATATATATTCAATTGTGCATTTTTATATTTTTCAATATAAAAATGTATGACATTAGTCCCATATCCAGTACTGTGGATTTTATTTCACTACACTTTTGGGTTTGATCATCGAATAAAATATTTTCATTCGAATCGCCTTTAATTTCCTCTCCAATATTACATAAAAGTCAGTCCGACCCTGTTATTGCAATGTGTCTACTAATTATACAGTTACAAACAAGTTATATCGATTGAATTGGATTCGAGAGTTGTAGGCTGATAAAAAGAAACGCTTGAAGATTCTTTCACATATATACAATATCTTAATTTTATGGATTTGTTACTGTTTAAAAAGAGCGAATTATAAATATCGATATTGTAAAAATATACTTTAAATGGATGTACAGGGTAAATCAACCACAATTAGTTATAATATGATAGTTTATTTTATCTCGTGAAATGAAAATAGGTACATACTTTATAGGTTTAAACAATTTCAAATTTATTTATCATTTTTATCATTGTTTTCACATTCAATTGAGTTTCATCCAACGCATTTTCAGTAGTTGTCCAGTCTTCTGGTTCGAGGAGTTGATCTATTTCATTTTCAAAAATTCCAAACGATAAAATATATTTTGTATTTAATTTATAGGTTTAAACGATTGATTGATTCCGCTAATTTTATATTATGATTTAACTTTTCCAAGAGGTGCTTTGTTGTTATGTATTTTCTTTTATATTTTTCAATCTTCAATTTCAAACTTATTTTCTGTTCTTGACTTTCACTCAAAAATATTTTATTAGATTCGAAGAACTTGGTCACGTTATCACTATGGTTCGTTATCATTGTTTTCACATTCGATTGAGTTTCATCCAACGCTTCTTCTGCAGTTGTTAAATCACTATTCCAGTCTTCTGGTTGGAAGAGTTGATCTATTTCATTTTCAAAAATTCCGTCCATAGAAATATTTTCATATTCAGAATTTTTCAATGGCTGGTTTTTTATATCCTCCACTGGCCGATTTTGGATTTCTTCAGATTCCTCACTCTCTCCTGATATTATTATCATCGAATTTGGTGATGAACAGTCATCATCTATTGTTTTAATATGATACTTTGTCTCAGAAGGTCCTCTTCTAATAATCATAGGTATACTTTTTTTAATTGTATTCATCTTTTCAAATTCTGTTTGTTCACTTGTTTTTCTATAATCACTCAATATATTTACTTTAATACGACTTCTCATTTCACGAGATAAAATAAACTATACTTTCAAGTTGAATTTTAGCTCTTATATATCTACAATACTGCAATGTAAACAAGTTATTTTCAAGATGGGTTCTGTCACCCCCGCATTACCATTTCAATTTATTTTAATGAGAACATGTTCCCAGTGTGTTATTCCAAATACATGCTGGTACTAGGTACTTATTCATCCTTGAAACAATCCATTTCTTCTGAAATGACATACATAAATTTAAATCTCATCGACATCTTCTGTGTTATTCCAAAACGGTATCCTGCTTTCTTTGCAGACTAGTCTCACATCAATTTCAATGATTACATTTTCCCAGTGTGTTCTTCCAAATACATGCGGGTACTACTTATTCGTCCGCAAACAATCCATTTCTTCTGAAATGACATACATAAATTTAAATCTCATCGAATCTTCCGTGTTATTCCAAACATGGTAACTTGCTTTCTTTGCAGAATAGTCTCACATCAGAATTTTATTTCAATTAATTTCAATGTTTACATGTTCCCAGTGTGTTTTTCCAACTACATACGGGTACTACTTATTCATACTTAAACAATCCATTTCTTCTGAAACGACATACATAAATTTGAATCTCATCGAATCTTCCGTGTTATTCCAAATACTGGTATCCTGCTTTCTTTGCAGACTAGTCTCGCATCAGAATTTTATATTCACCGCGAATTAAAACATTTCAATTGCTCCAGCATACTGATCAATGAAAACAAATTATTATTAAATGGAAAACTTTTTAAATTGGTTAAATTAATAACTTGTTTAATATTTCATATGATTTTATCTACACACTTACATTCCTATTATTATTTCGCATCCAGACAAGGCCTAAAAATGATTCACAATTAAAAATAAGCTCTGGTGTAACACACCTACTAGCTTCCATTTCTACTCAAATTAATAATAATTCACTCACTACTCTTCACTACATATAGTGTAATTGACTACTGCTCTGTATACCCCCTCCTATTAAATGTAGTTACTTTCGGTGCACCCTGTATAATTTTTATTTTCCGTCACTGCATATTGGAGAGGTCAGTTGCGGTCATTCGTACCTTACTTCTTTGGTTCCCCATTAACATAGATTGTGAAAGTAGGTCAGTTACTTGACTTCCGTGAATCCCCATTATAGATGGCGGAAGTAGGTCAACTGCTGTCAGGCTGCTCAAAATCGCCTTAAAAGGTCCCCCGTTTTCTATCTACTAACGTTTAATAGTACTAAAATATGTATCAATAAAATGCTATTTGATTTCCTAATTCCTTACCTTGAAATTTTAAAGAAACATTGCCTTTGATTTTCAGTTTTGAATTGGTTATTTTTTTATTAATATAATTTTATTTTATTTTTAATCTGATAAATCGTTAATATGAATCTCTTAGGTTTATTATTGGAATATGAAGAGCACGTACTTTTAATTAATACAAAAAAATCGATTTATTTTTATTAAAATCGATTGTTGACAAATCGATTAACTTTGAATAAAGAAAAATCGATTTTTATTTAATCGATTCTTTTCCATTAATCTCACATCCCTATTTTTAATGCGAGATTTTAATGCCTAGTCAGAGGTCGGAGACAACCCTGCCTAGTGCACTTGTGAAATGGAATATAATTTAAGCTTTGTGATTGGTTGCTTCCCTTCCCCTTTTCGAAAAAAATATAGTTTTCTTAAAAGGGGAAGGGATAAAAATTGTCGAAATAACTGCCACTAAAAAGAGTGGAACAATTTAAATAACTAAACTTAAAAACCACGTAAACAGTTCCATTGCAAATAAATAGGAAAGCTACACAAATGAAACGGAAAAGAATAATGAAAACCTTGTGGGAGAACTTTTAGATGTTACCACCAAAATCAGCTCCAGCTTCTTAATTATTGCATTGTTGTTAACCTCCAATCATCTAAGTATGTATTGTTCTTTCTGCTTGTCATTCAAATACCGTAAAAAAACGATTTATTCTTTGAGTAATTTTCAACATTGAATTAAAATATATAAACTGGGTGTTTATTGTTTTATGAGATTGACATTACATTTGATTTAACTCAACTAGTTGATTGTTATTAGTTATTAGGTAATATAATATCAATCAAATGTTGAGTTACTTTGAATGAAATGTAAAAAAAAGATCCGATGTTCGACTGTTTTTGACGTTAGCAAAGATTACCACCTCATCTAAGCTTGTTGTTAGTGTTAACTTATGGAGGGTAGAAGGAAGGAGCACCATCTTGTATAGGTGACAAGTTGAAAAAGTGTCCAACTGTAAACAGCAAATTATAATTCGAAGATTCACCGAAATGGCGCTCGTGTAGCTAATGGAAATGATGTGAATTTAGGGTTATAAACCGAGTGAAGGGTGCTGGGTTGAAAAAATTAGTATTTTTCGTGACTTGTGTAATTGATAAATATACAGTATTTAAAATCTCAATTATTTACGTAGTATTTCCTTTTTTAATTTTGTATCTTACTCTAATAATTCATGGCGCTGTTTTTAAAATCTTTCCACTTGCTACTATGGCGCCACCTTAATTTGCTTCTTTTTGATGGACACTTTTTAATACATTCAGATGGTGCTCCTTCCTTCTACCTCCCATATGTTAACTTTACAGTATCTAAAGATGGGTAACTTAATTGAAAAATTAGGAAAATCACTTAACCAACTCACAGACACTAACCTATCACATCAGAAACTATGAGTTGTCAAAGTGAAATGGAAGTTTGGTTATAAGAAACTCATAGTTTCTGATGTGATAGGTTAGTGACTGTTAGTTGGTTAAGTGATTTTCCTAATTTTTCAATTTCTTTCCACCAGTAGGACTTTTGCAATTAGCAACTGCAAAAAGGGATTCATAAAATCAAATAATAACAAAAGTAAGAAATGTTATGTAGATTTCCAATTTAACACTAACAGATAAATAAATATCTTTTTTCTATTTTCAAAAATATTGAACTAAAATAATATAAATTAAATCTTAAATTATTCAAAAATTGGTGCCTTGATTTCAGTTGGTACTAGTTTTGTTGGTAACAATGTATTTTTCTTAAAACAGGTATTTTATATTTTCGAGCTGATGACTTTTCTTATTATTTCTACACTATGAAAAACTTGGTCAGTTACTTGTTTTGTGTAGTTTATAATGGAACCAAGATGACTGAATTTGTCATTTTTAACAATTTTAGTAGTTTTAATTTTTCAAAAATATGTGTAAATTTTCAATAATAGTTTGTTGAGATTAGTTTCCATGTTTGACAAACGAATTTACATTCTCAAAGGAATTAACTCACTTGCTAGTAAGTTGTGTTATAAAAAATATATTCTTTATCCAAATGGTAACAAATAATTTATATTTTTAGCCTTAAAAATGATAATAAACATTATCGAAAGCTTGGATTAGTAAAAAAGAGTCTTCTTTACCATTAACAAATCATTTTGGCTGTGCCCCATAAAAAAATTTATAGTTTATTTTTCAACTAGTCAGCCGTAACTACCCTACTGCTTCTTTTATATATATATATATATATATATATATATATATATATATATGTATATATATACATATATACAGTATCACTGAGCGTCTGTCCATGTTAAATGTTGACGCCGCGTCCATCGTCACTGGGCGTCCGGTTATACGGACGCCCAGTGACATCGTCCTTTAAATTGTTTCACATGACCTGTGAGATGTTTACAATCGTTTGGTGCAAAAATCTGCCGGACGTTGTATGACACCCTAAAGTGATTCGCGTATTAATTTGCAGTGCAAGCTTCGACCGTGTGTAGCGCTGACGGCACCTAATTGTATACACGTATATATAAAGTTCATGTCATAGACTCACCCGGCGTCTTAAAACTCTCGCTTTGTCTTTTATTTGTTTTTGAACGGCCTAGCGTATTTTATAAAAATCAAGAGGGCAAACTTTTCAATTTATCGGCACAGAGTACATATAAAGACAGAGTATCTTCTCGTTGCGAGTGCAATGGAACTATGTAAGTCAGCGGCAGCCATGTTAAAAATCTAGAAACCAGGACAGTATTTCAATAATTTAGTTAGAGCGAGGAAGATCCGTACTTAAGAAATTGAAATAGCGTTAATGTAGTAGTTTCAAATATTTTAAATTTTCTATACAGTTTTGATATCTAAAAAATATCAGGTGCGTATATGGGGTAAACTTAGATTACATAATTCATGCTCATGCCGATAAAGGTATAGGTAGTATGCATAAAAAACAAAGATTGGAATATAAAGAATACTATATTGTTTATACATGTGACATTTATATTACATGACTGATGTAAATTATACTTTTTTTAAAACCACTATTTAGAAATCGTTTTTCTGCTTATTTTTTAGTTCGCAAATTTGATAATTTCTCGGAATAGTTGAAAATAAACATATCGAAAACTGACATGCCTGTGCCGAAATAGTAGATTACATTACTAGTGAGGAAAGCAATATATTTCCGTAGCATATTTGGTTGCCATGGCGACTAGTCTATAGCAATTGTTTAAGGGATGATGGCTGAAGAACAAAAGTACAAAAATTGATCAAGCTATTAAAGTCAGATGCATAGAAGAGGGGGATAAATTAAAATTGAATTGAAAATAAATTAATATGATATCAAACAAAGTAATATGCTGGAGTAAAAAATTAGATATTAGCCTTTTTGTGCACTATATACTATTATTGATTTTTCCAAATCAATAATTTGTTTTTATTAGAAGTGTCTTTAAAATTTCTATTAATGTTTTTCAATGTGAAATATATTCTAACTCTAAAATAAAGTTTGGTTACGTATAAAACCGGAAAATTTTCACAAGGATGTTGTAGCGTTATATGTGCGCTCATGAGTAAGAGATTCTTTAAAATGTTGGTAGAAGCAGCAAGTTCTTCAAATGAATCATCGAATACATCTCTCAATTGTTTGATAAACAGAATAAAAGAGTCATTCGGCATTGTTAAATTTCCATATAAACTGCCATTAGATGTATCATATGCTTTTAATAAACAGAAGACAGTGCTATCATCTAAGTGATCTAAATCATTAGCGTACTGGATACATGAAGAACAGGTGTGTTTATCCAAACATTTGCGAATTAGATAGCCACACACATAACGCTCAAAATTATTTTGCAATATGTCACTATTTCTGTAATCCACTTCTATACGTTCATCTTCTGGCACGGACAATTTTGCAGTAATGATTGTTTCGGAGTTATCACTATTATGAATATCACTTAGTCGTAATAACATTGTTTCCGTATCTCCTTCACAATTTTCCGTGCCAGAATGAAATAGCTTAACGCACAAAAGTTTCTTGAAAGATCTTTGAAACTGTATAGCAGTTGGATTTCTACAATTTCCATTCTGCTGCCTCACAGTTCCAAAAAAATTTTCTATGCAGTCTTGATTTAGACGTCGGGTGAGAAGAAAAGAAAATTTTGTATTTAAATGACACTGCCATAAATGTATCAAACCATTAATTGTTGTTTTCAAACAAGTTAAAAATCTTACTGTACCAGTCACATCCTTCCCTGTTTTAGACACTATTTCTAAATTATCGAAATATGAATAGCACTTGTTTAAAAAATCTATTTGATATTGTTCTCCCTTAAATGCTCGATTAAATTGCTTAGTTGAACATAAGTTTGAAGAATTTAACAGGTCAAATAAATTATCCATTAAACCTACAAACTCAGCTGTTGCCAGACCAGTGGCAGGGATAACTCCAAATCTTAAATAAAGGCTTAATCCTGAGGCGACAGTATGACTAAACACTTGTGTGGCATATTTTACCTTCATTTTCTCAAAATTGTTGGGATGGATATGTGAATCGGTTAATTTTGGAGCAGCACGTACTGGATATTTTTTATCGTGTTGATAAAATTCTTCTATGTACTTCCAACTAATTTCCTGACCATCAGGTTGTACAAAGTTATGTTTATGTAAATTATTCCTAATTGCTTTTATCAAATGTGGAGTATCAAACATGTAAATTATTTTTTGGTTGTTCACATAAAAGAAGGGTTGCGATGTTGTAACATTTAGATTATTTTTTAAGTTAATATTGTTTGAGCCTAAGTCCGTAATTAATACAGTAACAATAATTCCTATATCTCGAAGCTTTGTAACTAAGCTGAAAATCATAGTTTGCATGGTTGTTGCTGGACAATTTGAATGAAAAAAATTATATGCTAGAGGTTGAACCCATTTATTTTTTATTCCCCGTATTACATAAACGGAAGCAGTTTTGGCTGAACTGAATTTTTTTGATCCCAACCCATCATCTTCCATCCCAACAATTGAGTCAGTGTCAACCGAATAAAATAAATTTGTTTTAATATTCATTTCGTCCACACACAAAACACAGTATTTATCTGATTCTGAAAAATGTTTCACTTTTTTTTCCAACATTTTGAATAATGCCATATTATTTGGACCTTGTTGAACACTTAGATTTTTAACCAATTTCAGTAATGTTGAAGGTGCAGGTAAACAAAACTGGGACATTAATTTTTTTTTATACAGTTTTGGGCCTGTAAAGTACATCGCTAGGCATTCATTCTTAAATTTTAAGGAATATCTCCGGCCTTTTGGTCGTTTTCTTATTTGAGATACCTGCGTATTTATAAAATTTGCTAACGATGGATCAGGACAAAACTTTTTAGTCAATTGCATATACTGTCTAATGTCTATTGATTCTGTTGCAATTGATAACACATCTTCTACTTTGCGTTTCAGTCCTGCGTTTGTCTTCCTCAATTTGGAATTTTCGTTTTGCAAACATTTAATTCTGTGACGTAGTTTGTCTTTTCTAGGGGATCGTGCCGACAAGCTCATGTCTGTTTGTGTTGAACTGTTAGGACTCAGTAAAGGTGTAGAAACTGCTGCCATTATTTTACGTTCAGGTTTGATAATTATATTTTGGAGAACTTTTATATTATCATTATCGCCAGACGTAACGGATGTTATATCTGAAATTGAAACATGAAAATATTGAAAGAATATTTAACGTTGAATAGATGAGGCTTTTACTTGATGAAGATCCATACTAAACGATGAAATAAAACAAATGAATTTGTTTAAATCTTCATTATTTATTTTGAACTAACGTTCAAATTAAAATTAGTGACGCGTTTCGCTACACAGTAGCTTTTTCAAACTAGTGAAGATACAATGAAAAACTTTTAATTTATATAGTGCCTTAATACGGAATTCTAAGATATTGACAAAAGTATTATAATATATTTAAATAGGGATAAGTACAAAAAGTGTCTAAATACGGGATTCTAAGAAAGTTACAAAGGTATTGAAAAAAGGTACCTGGGAAATTTTTCAACAACTATCACATTTTCTAGGTAAAAAGGTTTAATAAGAGAGAATGATTGATATCTATTTGGTCGTTAAGCAGATTACCGGAATATTTGTTTTTGTTAATCTCGACGGCTTCTAAAAGATTTAATTAAAGATTTATCGTAGTAAAGATGGTTTGATTATGGGCAACCCCCTCAGTCCCCTATTAGCTGAAATTTTCATGGATAATATAGAAAAAATAATTCATAAACACCCCCTTAGTAAAAAATTTATGTACTGGCACCGTTATGTAGATGACATTTTAGCGAGCTTCACTGGCACTACTAGACAACTAGATAGCTTCATTACTTATATTAACTCAATTCATAGCAATATAAAAGTTACCGTAGAACATGAAGAAAATAAGTCTATAAACTTTTTAGACCTTACAATTTCAAAGATAAACAATAAACATGATTTTTCTATATTTCGCAAACCATCACATACAGACATTACAATTCATAATAGTTCGGTCAAATTAGCAGCTTTCAATAGTATGATTCACAGACTTTTAACAGTCCCATTAAACAATAATAATTTCAACAAAGAACTAAATATCATTAAACAAATAGCAGTTAATAATAATTACGATCCAAACTTAATTGACAATATCATAAATAAAAAGATAAAGAAACGCACTTTAGAACAAGTATATCCTTCAGATAAAAATAAAAATAATCAATTTAAAAGCTCAACATACTTTGGAACACCATCCTTAAAAATCAAATCATTTTTAGAATCTTTAAATATGAATATTTGCTTTAAAACCGACTACAATCTATCTAAATTCATTAAAAATAACAAATCTAAATCCTCAAAATTAAACAAATCAGGTGTTTATAAATTAAAATGTGGTAACGACAACTGTGACAAAATTTATATCGGTAGAACTTTTAGGAACTTTAAAACTAGAATTTCAGAACACAAACGCAGCTATGACAATAACAAATTAGATTCCAACTATTCAGATCATCTATTAACAAACCAACACACTTTCGACTCAAATTTTGAAATTTTGCATGTAGAACCCAAATCCTTTAAATTAAATCTTTTAGAAGCCCTCGAGATTAACAAAAACAAACATTCAGGTAATCTGCTTAAGGACCAAATAGATATCAATCATTCTCTCTTATTAAACCTTTTTACCTAGAAAATGTGATAGTTGTTGATAAATTTCCCAGGTACCTTTTTTCAATACCTTTGTAACATTCTTAGAATTCCGTATTTAGACTCTTTTTGTACTTATCCCTATTTAAATATATTATAATACTTTTGTCAATATTTTAGAATTCCGTATTTAGACACTTTTTGTACTTATCCCTATTTAAATATATTATAATACTTTTGTCAATATCTTAGAATTCCGTATTTAGGCACTTTTTGTACTCATCCCCATTTTTAATACTTTTGTCAATATCTTAGAATTCCGTATTAAGGCACTATATAAATTAAAAGTTTTTCATTGAAGCTTCACTAGTTTGAAAAAGCTACTGTGTAGCGAAACGCGTCACTAATTTTGAATTGAACGTTGGTTCAAAATAAATAATGAAGATTTAAACAAATTAATTTGTTTTATTTCATCGTTTAATATTTAACGTCGTAAAATCTGGGAGAACTTACCTCCAGTAAAAAGTTTTTGACAAACAATAAAAGTGGTAAAGCTGGACGAGCTGCAAGCCAATGATGGGAATATCGTAGGTACAGCAGTAGGTAGCAAACGATTTTTCAAATCGTTGAGAAACATTTTTTCCTCAAAATGTATTGCACACAATCTGTTGCTAGACGGTTTATCCATTTTGTCACGAAGATCTTCCCTACCACATGCCATTAACCACATTTCTGCCCTAAAATATGTATATTTAATTAGTTATTTTTATAGAAAGATAGTCATCACTCATCATAAACAAGTTATGAAGGATCAAGTTTTTTACCATGGAAATATCAAAGACAATATTTTATTTTCTCTCTACTCACCTTTTATGATCCTTTGGAAAAGAAAAAAAACTTAATTTGCAATTATACGATTTATTTGGACAGTCTCTTGCCGCACAAACAATACCGGTTTTATATTGGTTCATTTTTGATGGAGATGTCGAAAACTAATTATTATACACACAAACACAGAAAAGAACTAAATAAATAAAAATTACCATCGAACGAAGTATAAAAATAGTAAAGAACGAAATATTTAAAAGTAATTCACAAATAACACGCCGCCACTGCCAGAATACACACTGATTAGATACCCAAACGTTTCAATCACAAGTAACGCAACTGACTAGATTTAGAACATGGATGCTCGTGATGCGTGAAACAGAATGCGCGTACTTACCCTCTCCATAACGAGTCGATTCTCTGTCTTTTATGTACTCTGTGATATCGGTGTGTTTTGAGTTGAAATCTGTGTGGCATGCATTCCTTTAAAACTCGTAAAAAATCATTAATGCTGCAAAGAAACAGCAAGACACAAATGATAGGTCATATATGTTATTTATTTTACTTTTAAGATAATCTCAACTTGTAACAAAACTTAATTTTAAAATTCATAACATAAACCTAACCTAAAAATTGACTGCACATTTTAACTGTATATTTATGTTCAAAATAAGAATTACACCTGGTGTCTTGAAGCAACAAATGACTTCAATCAATAACATAAGAAAAATTTAAAATTTGGGAATGTCAATATCTTTTTTGAAGAACGTTAGTATGTTTTAGAATATTTAAATTTTATATCTTTTTGTATTTGGCCCAATAGCCATCTAAATAAAAAAAACGAAAGCGGCAACAAGAGCATTTTTTTAATAATACCGGTTGGCCAAGTGTATTTGAGCCCATTTTAAATCCCCGTATCGAATAAGGGAAAATTTGTGACAATTTTTTAAATTCGTGTAGATGTGAGAGCAGTTTCAAGTAATTGGTATATATTTAAATAAAATACACCATTACATCTAGTTACCTGTGGAATAATAGTAGTTTGTGCAACTAGTGTAGATATGATGGCCATATCGCACGAGGACGAAGTTTGAGCACGACGCCGTAGGCGGAGTGCTCAATCGTCCGAGAGCGATATGGACAATCCACACGAGTCGAACAGTATATTTTTTTTTACGACCCACTTAAGAAAATCTAGAAAATAAACATTTTATTGAACTATAATATAACTTCAAATTAAAATTTTTTAATAATTTTACTATTATTATTATTTTATTAATATTTAGAAATAAAATTAAAATTTAAAAAAAATTTCCCAACGTGGAATCGAACTCTGATCTACCTCGTGAGAGGCTGGGATACTTACCACTGGACTACCGATGAATATACTAATCATCTATCTATAACGTCAAATGTATTAGATAAAAACTGACGTTTGTCCGAAGTACCCTTAAATATTCAATTTATTCTGTTTCTATACGTTATACGTCTCCTTTGCGGCTAAGTGAATATCTGGTGGAAAATTATTTATTGACTCATCTCTGGAATCACTCATTTTTACTAATATTTTTCTTATTGAAATATTTTGACAAGTTATTTTGACGTTTCTATGAAATTGAAAAAAAATTAGTTGGCGGGTACTAAACGCAAATGCTGATTGGTGGATTTCATATACGTTCTAGGATGTATATGAAATCATATCCGTTCAGTTAACCGGAATGGCCTACATTTACATTCTGTAAATTGTGCAGAAAATGGATAATATACATGTGGGTGTAGAAAAAATATTTAGTCGCAGTAGAAATGTCAAATAATTAATTCGTTGTTTAAATGTTAAATGGTTAACACTTTGAACTGTACCTGAATTAGTTATTCTTTTCTATTTGTTTTTCTTTCAGACATTTTAATTTATGTAGATGTACCTTAAAGTGTAAAGAAATAAAATTTGTAACAACTATTTAAAACCGCTCTAACATCTACACGAATTTAAAGAGCTGTCACAAATTATACCTTTTTAGAAAGAGGGCAGATAACGGTTTCTAAAGAAAATATACTGGGTGTTCCATATAAAATAACAAAGTTGCCCTATATCTCAAAAAGGCGTACTCATTTCCGGTGTAAACGGAAGTAGCTGTACAAACTTGACATAAAATGTAGTATTCGGTAAAGGTGTAAAGGTGTTCGGTAAAAACCACACCTTAAAACCTGAAATACTTTTCAAGATACGGGCATTTAAAATGGGCTCAAATACACTTGGCCACCCAGTATGAAATTTCCGTTTTTATGCTGAAAGTCGATATCAGCAGCTTTAAGATATACTTAAAATCAGCGACGTGATTATTGAGCTGTGACGTCATCGAACTAAAAAACTAAATGAATAGGGGATGGAAGTTAGTCCGAACGAAATGGTTTTTTATTCCAAATTTAACAGAGTGGTACAATGATGGTATTGATGTGTATAATTATGTCACATTTTCAATTTCATACTTATTTTCCAGAATAACATTGAAATTGTGAAAATTTTGTGAGAGGTGTTGAAAATGACCTCTTGCTTCAACACATGTCTCATCATAGAAGGGTCTCATTTTGAATACATCCTTAAAAATGTTCAGAGTTTAAGTGACATTGGTTATTGTTAAAAATAAATAATAAATTAAAAATGTAGCAATAGCATATTGTGCAATAAGTGAGAAAAGTAATTTCCCCACATGCTGCATACTATACTTTTTCTACAACTGCACAAATTTAAAGAATACAAGTAAAGTAACTTGATAATTATTTATATGGTTAGTAAAACAAAAATAACACTAAAGTATCCTACCCCTAAACTTTTAAATAAATTCATTTAAAATTATAGTTGATGGTGAAATTTGTACAATTTTGTATGGTCAAACCTGGAACGTCATTTCTTTTCACCAAATTCTCCGTTATATTAATAGTAGAAGTTGAGGGTTGATTCATATACGGTGCATATTATATGATGTATTATTAAAATCGTCACTGCTGTCAGTATCCATATTATTTATTATAAATAAGTATATGTCTTGTTAAATGGAATTTGGAAATTGAGATTTTCATCAAAGCACGATTGAAACAACCTTTTAGAATTTAAAAACTTCTAATATAATCTGACAGTTTTTTGACAACTAAGTAGGTATTTAAAGATGACAGTTAGTAGTAGTTCTTGTCGATTTCATTTGATTCTCCATATAAATATATGTGGCGTGGGCAAAGTGCCGTGAGAAATATTATTTCTCACAGTATGAGCAATATTTGGTTTTGAAATTAAGTAAGGTATGAAAAATACGTCACTTTTCATAGCAGTTATAGAAAAAATAATTATCCACATTAATACTCTCTTTAATATGATATGATGATATCACTGATCTCAATCATTTCACAAACGATAGCACTCAAAAACCCAATTGACATTTACCAGTTTTCAAATAAAAATATTTTTTCTACAACTGCTATAAAAAGTGACGTATTTCTCATACCTTACTTAATTTCAAAACCAAATATTGCTCATACTGTGAGAAATATTATTTCTCACGGCACTTTGCCCATCACATACATTTATATGGAGAATCAAATAAAATGGACAAAAACTCAGTAGGCTTCTGTCATCTTTAAATACCTACTTAGTTGTCATGAAACTGTCAGATTAATTAATATAACGGAGAATTTAGTGAAAAGAAATGACGTTTCGGATTTGACCATACAAAATTGTACAAATTTCACTATCAACTATAATTTTAAATGAAATTATTTAACAGTATAGAGATGGGATACTTTAGTGTTATTTTTGTTTTACTAACCATATAAGTAGAGTAACTACACCAATACTGTGACACAAACCGGTTTTCAGAACCTGTTTAGCCGGTTTTGAGAACCTGTTTGTAGAGCCGCTTTTTTAGTAGTTAACCTTCAGTTTATTTATATACGTCAAATGAACGGATTGACCTCTAGACACCACTGGATACCGAGTAATTTGAACCTGTTTGTAGATCCAGTTTGACCATGTTCACCTTGATCACTAACTTTGTGGAACTTTGAAACAGGTTTTTGTGTGACCTTAGAATCGGTGAACTTTTTTGAGGTTACGCTTGGGATTTTTAGATCTCATTTTGTTTTTCAATTAAGTAGTGGGAAAAAGCTGAAATGCAAGTGGTGGGGAAACGCTGTATAAATTTCGATGCAATAAGATTTCTGAACGTTAAAAAGTGTTTGTTTACAAAATGGAAGAATTGAAAGAAGCAGTGCAAAGTTTAGTATATGACTTTAACAAACATGAAAGAATGTTTGATCGGGAGCAGATATATGGTAGGGGAAGGATATACACAGTAGAAGAGTGTATGCAGCAGGCGAAGAAGTACAGAAGAGGAGCTGACGCTTGCAAAAATTTTGTAAAAGGATTAATTTGCATTGTATGTTTAATGCAGTTATTGAAACACTTAGATTTGGAAAGATGGATGTATGAATACAATCACTTACTTCCGGAGGAACTTCGCTTGAAGAATGAGGAGGAGGAGGAGGAGGAGGATGGTGTCTATGAACAATACGAGGAAGAAAATAATATGTTATCATAAAATAAAAAATCAGTAAAATATTTTAAGTGTTTTATTTATTCATCAAGTAGTACAATTTATAATTTCAGTGCATATTTACAAAAATGACAATTTTCTTGTGCACTGGCAGGTCCATCCCAATGAGTTATCCAATCAGGACGATTATAGTGAACAAAACAAGGTAATCGTATTTGCAATTGAAAGTTGGATTGAAAGGCATATGGAAGTTTATGCCAAATATCCAGCAGAACGAAAGGTCTCACATTCTCTATTAGGTATTCAATTGGAAGCTCTTTAAATTCTTCGGTAGTGAAATCATGAAACGATTTCTTGCACAAAAACTTAGTCATGTTGTGAAATGTTTAATTTTTATACCCAACTTCTCCTACTTATATACCCAACACCATCATCAAAAAGTGGTGGGGAAAAGCTGTATAAATTTCGAGCAAATAAGACTCTGAAAGTTAAAACTGTTTACAAAATGGAAGAATTGAAAGCAGCAGTGCAAACGTTAGTATTTGACTTGAATGAACGAGAAAAAGTGTATGAGCGGGAAGCAGTATATGGAATGGGAAGAAAATACACACACGAAGAGTGTATGCAGCACGCGGATAGGTATAGACAAGGAGCTGACGCTTGCAAATATTTCGCGAAAGGTGTGATTTGTATTGTATGTTTAATACAATTATTAAAACACTTAAATTTGG
Source organism: Lochmaea crataegi (assembly GCA_947563755.1). Lineage (NCBI taxonomy): Eukaryota > Metazoa > Arthropoda > Insecta > Coleoptera > Chrysomelidae > Lochmaea > Lochmaea crataegi. The sequence goes on along the minus strand of OX387425.1, from coordinate 42,614,394 downwards.
ATAGATGGATGTACGAATACAATCACTTACTGCCGGAGTTACTTCGCTTGAAGAATGATGGGGAGGAAGAACAGGAAAAATAAAAATGTAATTATGAAATAAAAAATTAATGAAATTTTATTATTGTTTTATTTATGCATTAAATAGTTATTATACAAAAAATATACATTTGTTACTGCACATATACATTTATCATTCATATGGTAAAAACATGATGGATCCATATGTTCCAATTTCGGTTGTTCATCAAATTCATAAACGGGAACTGTCGAAAATGTTCTTAAATAATTTGCCTTTTCTTTACCTTTGACATAAACCGCTTCAACGTTGGTAAGCAAATCTTGAAACAAGACACCAAAAGTATGAACAGGTGTAAATCCGGCGTCCCAATTTATGTAATGATGATTTGTCATTAACCAAGTAGCCTGTTTGTGTAAATCTGGAGGTAACATCTTCATCGGAAATGGAGGTTTGAAAACGTAATGACAGAATTTTGAACCATCAAAAGCTGCAAACTCCTTTACTATAAGTTTGTTATTTCCGATTTTGAATCCTTGAATATCCACAACCAATTTCATATTTTTAACTTGATTAATTCTTTTATAACTTGCTGATGTTTCTCATAATAGTTTAAATCAGAATGAAGTTGTTTTAATTTTATGAGATAATTATGTAATCTCTTTCGATATTCCTTGACCATTATAAACTGTAAACTTGAACCGAATGTGAAAATATATATATATACAAAATATAGAGCATGCGCACTATATTTGTCTTACAATTTTTGTTAGAGGATTATACATAAACTCTTTTTCATGTAAAATTAAGCAATACGCCGTTACATTATTACCTACTGACTTTTTCGTTTCAAATTCAATACGAAGAACAACAGATCCACTTTGAATGATTTCCTTTTGCCGAGAACAATCGATATGAACAATGGGAGCTTTTTGTTTGAATTCCTCAGGTGTGAATATTGGTTGATTTGTTTGAATGTGATAATAGGATTCTTGAAAATTAGCAAACATTTCATACAACGTTGCGAAACGGTTAGTATCAAAGTCCAAATTTAAATCATGATAAGGATAACGTTCTGAATTAATAAAGACTCGCATATTCGTTAATGTACAATGATCAAATTGACTCATATCTTTCAATAATTCTCCCTTACGACCAGCCTGCAGTGCTACTATGATATGTCGAGGACTTTCTAATTTAGTTGAAGTTTTGACAGGCCAAGTATGACGTGTCGAATCATTTAAAGTGGGAAATTCGATTATTTCCCAACTTCGAAACTTGATAGGGAGATCGACATTGCTTTGAATAATTTTATTTAAACGAAGTTGTTCTCGTAAGTTAGGTGTTATATGAGGAACATTCCAAGATAATTTATTAATTTGAATTTTCGGCTTTTCGCTAATATCGTTCGCGATAACCGCATCTATATCATCTTTATCGCGAATTAACACCAACTCCTGTCTCATATTAAGTACAATTTTGCGAAAATCCTCGAATAATCCACACCATACTTTCAACGGTAAGCGAACATTAAAGTTTCCATTGCCATCAAGAAGAATCTTACCATCTTTGGGAAACCATCCTCCGTTTTGCAGTAATTTACTCTCATTGTCAGTGAGCGACAAATAATTTTTTATTGTGGAAACCAAACCTACATTTCTAACAGAATCTATTACAACACCATTCAATTCATATCGTAGTTCTCGAAACAAATAAGCAATACCGTTGTTGATAAGTTGAAATTTTGTGGGTACTTTGTCTTGATCAGTCAAGATTTTACCTTCTAAATAAAGATAACTATTACATGGTAGTGTGTATGCATCCAAATCTTGAATAGGAATTCTGATTTCATCATTATAATTTAAATTACTAGAAGTATAAGGTTGGTAGGTATGGAACTGATAATCTTCAATGGTATTATCAATAAATGGTTCACCCGAAACGTGTAACATTTCCATTATACTAAAACTCGAAATCCAACAGACTGTAAAAATTTACGATTTTCTGATGTTAACCGATCAGTCACCAGTGTTGCACTGTTTTTTCGACGTTCGAATTGCCTTTTATATGGTTGATATGGATGTTCCGAAAACCGCCAAACCATTATTCTATTCTTCGCAGATGTAGTCGAACCGTTATAGTTTCTTTGCGAAAATTGATCAAAGTTCCAACCTGATTGAGAATTCTCACAGTAATGTTGTTGATAGTTTTGATGTTTACTGGATAATAGAGTATTGTTAGTGGTTGTTCCACTATTTTATACCCATTTGGAACTTGTGGGAAAAATTGATGAATAATGTGAACTGGTTTTCCATTGAGGAAAGAACCAACCGCAATGTTACAGTCAATACAAATGGTATTCACTTGTAAAATGTTGACACTTTTAGAAGTATGAATTACATTTGGACTTAGTTTTCGTCTGGGAAATCCCAAAAGATGACCTATAGAATTATCAATGTCAAAATTAATCCAAACACTACTTTTAATTGTAAGTGTTGATGTTCGTGGATCTGCTCTAATACGAATACTAACTCCAGTCTGAAACAGTTCCCGTTCAATAATTTGTATTATATCATTAATTTCGTATGCTCCAACGGGAATTTCAAATTTATATTCATCATGATCACCCCACACCAACACATTATTTTGCTCATGTACGTTACTAATACTATTAAAACTATCAAAATTTGCTAAACCTATTTCATAGTCAGCATTTTCGTCTAAATAAATAGGGGGATTAAAATCATCACTTAAAACTGATGATTCTCCACTCAAAGTAAATGTGTATGACATAATGATCCAACTGAGTGACTAAATAAAAACCGTAGACAATATTGACCGCACTGATGTGAATTAAATGATTGTAGCACATCATAATTATAGTTTATATCAACCAACCCATCACTCTTAAAATATCTAACTAATTCTAATGGAGGGGGTAAATTACCGTAACTATCAAAATAAATCACATGCTTGTCATGTTTAGTGTAAGCAGTCCAGTGAGTTCCACTTCCACTTGTACCATCAAGATTGACTATACCTGACTCATATTTTTTTATTTTACTAGGTAACGTATCCCGCATGAAAACACCACGAAAATTAGGGATATCTTTTGCATACTCTTCTAGCTCAATATTTGTCATCGCATGACGTGGTAAGCTCAGCGAAATTTTTTTGGATTCCAAACTTTTTTTTTTTTTTTTCAAACCATATCCTTCATAGGGTCGTAGATAGAAACCTTGACCTACTTTTACCGCTTGCTCCATTGCTGCGTTATGTCTTTGTTGTTCAGTTAGTTGCTCACGATTGGCTTTAGCATCATTCACTGCTTTTGCAATTCCAGCTGCACCGCCCCCAATAGCTCCTAATGCTCCTAGTAATGGTAACAGTAATGGTAAGAAACCACCCTTTTTTGGAGTTCGAATGGTACGTTTTTTCCCAACTCTCTTTTTTTTCATTCCCATTCCAATTTTACGCTTAGCTTTCATAGCTGTAGTAACAAACCAAGCAGCCGCTTTTTCACCTGTTCTAGCGTCTTTCGCCTTTACTCTTTCCCAAGCTTTGTTTTCTAAAATCTTATCTGCCAGATGTCGCTTACTCAAATCTTTATTTTGAGAATAAGCAATGTCGTGCTCTTTGCACGCTTGATCCAAAGGATTAATTCCCAAGTCTCCTTGTCGTAGTCTCTCCTCTAACCGAGTACCAGGACCACAAAATTCGTACCCAGGTAGATGCAGTTCAACAGGAAGCTTGTTGATGAGAGTATTAATGAAACCGCTTCCTACTTTTCTGGTTCGTTTCATTCTAAGTTCTTATATATAGTGACATGTGCTTATATACCCTCAGTCAACATGAAGATTCATAAACAACAACTTTCACTACCCATTAAAAATTATGATGATGGAGTGGTGAAACAAATTGGAAAACATGGTGCAATGTTTGGAGGAGATTCGAAAAGAGGGCTAATTATTGGTCCTAGTGGATGTGGAAAAACAAATGTTATGTTATCCTTAATTGATCATCCTAATGGTTTGAGATTTGAAAATGTGTATGTTTACTCGAAAAGTCTACAGCAACCAAAATATACTTATCTAAGAAATCTAATTCAACCCATAAAAGAGATTGGCTATGAAGAATATGATAATGCAGAAGATTTTATTTCTCCAGACTTAATTAAAGATAATTCTATAATAATTTTTGACGATGTTGCTACATGTAATCAGAACATAATGCAAAGTTATTTTTGTTTTGGTCGACACAAATACACAGACTGCTTCTATTTATGTCAAACATATTCGGCAATACCCAAACAGCTAATTAGAGATAATGCAAATCTCTTAATAGTCTTTCATCAAGATATGACCAATTTGAAACACATTTATGATGATCACGTTAACGTTGATATGTCATTTCAAGATTTGAAAAATTTGTGTTCGTTTTGTTGGCAAGATAAATTTGGATTTCTCACAATTGATAAAGATTGTACAATGACGTCTGGTCGATATAGAAAAGGGTTTGACATTTTTGTTAGTATATAAATAGTATTGATGGGAACATACACCTAGTAGTAACCATGGAGACACAATTAGCGAAACAACTCGTAAAGGCACGCCAGGCTTTAAAGAAAAAATATAAGAGTTTGAAAAGTGATATAGTTCAATCTCAATCTCAGTTAGAACAATCATACCAACCAATTACGCGACCACTTGAGGAATTGGTGTCCGCTTTAAAGGAACCAATTCAACAATCGATTGAAGAAGAAAGAAAATCAATGTCACCTATAACACCTAAATCGCAAATCACCAAATATAATAAATTAGCGTATCTAACTACTCCCCCTGCTCGACCACTATTCAATAGCACTCAGCTAGAGAATATGATACCTGCACCCAAAGAAGTGTTTCAATCTCAAATCGATCATAATGATGATGAGATTGATAAGAGTCGCGACGACCAATTCATTGATGATACCCTTTCTCAATTTTATCAAACTTTATCCAATCCTGAGGTGTATCGCGAATATTTTGATCAATTCAAAAGTCCTCTGCCTCGAGAGTATATTGAAGGAATGGTACGTGACGTAAATGGTAAATATGATCATGATTTGGGTTTATTTCACGATCCTATCAAAGAAAAGTTTTATATCGGAGATTCTGAAGTAGATTTTGAAGGTGCAAATATTTCAGTTAAAAATATTAAATACCCTGGTACTGTAGGTCTGTACGATTTACTGTTTTTGAAAAATCCTACATTACAGAATCAGAAAGATATTGACAATTACGTGGATATTATAAAACGAACAAACGCTATCCATCGAAATTATGATCCTGACTTGCCTATTAAGAAATTTGCCAATGATATCAAAGATAAATATCTTTTCATTATAAAACCGAAACTTAAGCCACCTGTAAGAGCAAGATCTGGTACGCAAACTTCCGCTATGCTGAGAAATGTAATTACTAGAAATATGGCAAGGAGGGGAAAGGGAATGACAATGATGAAATATTCGTCAAAGCCCGTAGACTACAAATATTTTGATGACTACAATGAAATAGTTGAAAGATTGAAATTACTTTTGAGTTCAAAGAATGCAGGTAGTTCTGCTCATAATAACGAAATAGTTTCGATTATAGAAGAATTACGTGAAGGAAAAATAATCCTATAAATGGAGCATTTACTCCGCAACTGCTCAGTTTACATCATGCCTATCAACAAGTTTAATCAACATTTTCTTACTATCGACGAAAGTAAACCTCAAGATGTTCCATTTTACATATGTCAACCATCTAAGTATCATAGTAAATGTATACTTTACATTTATGGAAAAAACAACCCAAATTTAAGTAAAACTAATTATGTATTAGATGATTTAACCACTGTGTACACTTTTCCGATAACCGGAAAGGTTGAAAGTATTCAATGCTATCCATCACCTTTATTTGTTTCATATAAAAATCATAACAACCCCATTAATCAGTTACTAGAAAATCAAATTGTAACTAAAGGAGATAGAATAGAGTTTGAACTTCATTCCCAAGGGTCGATGAGAAGTGATTGTTATGTTCAATTTGTTATTCAAGTTCCTCTAGAAAAAAGTGTATAAATACACATTTATTCAGTGTTAGTTTTATTTCAAACATGCCTCTCAACAAGTTCAATGAACATTATTTGAGTCCGGCTGAACTAACTGCTCCATTTTATATTTGCGACTCATTTGATTATCATGTTAAATGTCTAGTTCGTTTGCGAGGTGAGAAGAAACAAAGTTTGAATAAAGAGTACTATGTACTAGATAATGGGGGTATTGCTTTCAAATTTAAGTTTGCTTGCATAATTGAAAGTGTATCACATTATACAGCAGACGGAGTGGTGCTAATAAATGATATTGAATCTAAATTCAATCAACTAGCTACCAAAAATATTATAAAAGGAGATATAATTAAGTTTAAATTAGGAACGCCAGCTGCTATCTGCATTGAACTATTGTTACAGTGTCCGTTAGTAAAAAATGTCTAAAGCACAAGTAATACAAGAATTACATGCTCCAGCTCGAATAAATTATAGAAGACGACATGTTATTGTGAAGGGTCTACACGATTTGATCCAGGCAGACTTGGCCATTATGTCACCACATGCCAAAGAAAACAAGGGATATAATTATATTTTAGTTGTAATCAATGCATTTAGTGAATATGTTTGGGTGGAACCTGTCAAGAGGAAAACAGGAAAAGAAATTACAAATGCTATGAGAATTATACTGAGTAAAATGAAGACCACACCTGCTAATCTACAAACCGATAATGGAACTGAATTTTACAACGAAGAATTTCAACGATTAATGCAAACATACAATATCAATCACTACAGTACATTTTCAAATCTCAAGGCTAGTATTGCAGAAAGGGTAATTCGAACGTTGAAAACACTATTATGGAAGCGATTTAGTATGGAAGGTTCTTATAAATGGTTAAATATTCTTCCAAAATTTAGAAAAGGTGATTATGTTCGTATCAGCAAATATCGACACGTGTTTAAAAAAGGATACACTCCCAACTGGACTACTGAGGTTTTCAAGATTAAATCTGTTAAACTCACCAATCCCACTACTTACATTTTGGAAGATGAGAAAAAAGAAGAAATTCGAGGGGCATTCTATTCAGAAGAGCTACAAAAAGTGAAATATCCGGATGTTGTTCTAATTGAAAAAGTGTTGAGAAAAAAAGGTGATCGGTTATTAGTTAAGTGGCTTGGAATGAACTCTCAATCATGGATAAATAAAAATAGTATTGTATAAATTGTAATAATTTAGAATAAAAAACGTATACGTTATACTTTTGTTTCATTGAAAAAAAAAACACAAAGAGTTAATTTAAATTATTTATTCGTTGATATACTTTATTTCTGTGACTTACATCTAATATAGGATTAATAATAATAGCAGCTTCCTGTATTCGACGTTGAAATCTCAAGTCATCGTGATATCTCAATTCGCATTTTCGGGTGCTTTTGTAAGCGAAAGCCCAGGTGATCAATAAGTGAATGTGAACATTTTCATTGAATCTTACTTTCTTCATTCTTCAACATATGAGGATATTTATAAATCACTTCCAGAGCCAAGCTGTATGTTACACAATTTATATATTTCACAGAGTCCATTATGTTGAGAGCTGAGTTTGCAATGTTCTCACTATCCACACCAAGTTTTAAAATTTTAAAACAACTATAAAATTGTTGATTCTTCAGTAGCTCCAAATTATACGTTATTAATGGATGTAATTTCCATAATTCCATTATACAATCAGATTCCAAATAAATACTGGAATGATCTGTCACTATTTTCCATTCAAAATTTGTTCCATATATGGTATAGTCATTTGTTACAGCTTGAATTGAAGATAGAAGTTCATACCATTCCACTTCAGTCAATTCAATAGTATTATCCTTTCCGAATATTCTAACACATGGTTCAAAGTTCAATTCATGAGATATGCTAACCATTATGAAGATGTTATTAGTCAAATGAATTATTTTCCCACCTAAATACATTTTCTGTGGACATGTAACCATACTGAATGTGTTTTGAATACTAACGAGAAAAAAAAACACTGAAATATATTTATAAATTTTATTGATACATACACTAAAATATATTTATAAAGTTTATTTATACATACACTGAAATATATTTATAGTTTATTTATACATACACTGAAATATATTTATAAAGTTTATTGATACATACAAATACATATAACTACTTTAAACTATAATGACCCCAAGGTAAAGTATTGATTGAATCATGTAATATACAACGCTTATCGTCTAATCCATTCAAACCCACTTTTGTTTGCTTTATGCTGTAAACATTATGAGCATATGAACGGATTGTACGGTGCGAAATAATTTTATCTTTGTTTTCCCTTAAACAGTTGATGTAGTCATCGAATGTAATCTTATTTTCAATGATGCTCGATTTAACACCCTTTGATTTTTTAACCAACTTTTGAATCCTGTATCTTATAACTATACATTTTCGATCTTAATCCTACAAAATGAGTAATAATTCTACCATTTGCCTCATCTTTCATCAAACCAGGGACTTTTTTATTACAAAGTAGCATATTGTACGGATTATTAACACCATATTCGCTAGTATCAAATCTGTTAATGTTAGGTTTTATCACTTCCTCGAAAATATCATTACATTGAATTTCATAAATAAAACTGTCGGTATCAGTATATAAAATTTTACAATAATCCTTTAATTGAGGTAACATGAAATCATAGTGAAACTCATACATACAAGTTTTTGAAATATCTAAAATAGACATTCCTATGTACAAGGGTTTGTTGAAATGAAGTTCTGCTTTCTTCAATTCGATTGCCATTAACTGACTTTCTTCATCGAATACAGTTCTTCCAGTAAACTTTGGACTAGCTATCAAGTTTTTTGCTCCATACCTTCCCTCCCATTGACTAACCAATTTAACAATCCGATGTTTTCTAATATTTTCCATTGTTTTTCCATATATTGAATTTACGTTGAGTTTAAAGTAACCTTTTTCGAATTCATTTTTAGCTTTTTTCCTAAAGCTTGTATTTAAATCTACATAAGGTTTCAACCACGTTGATTGTGAGAATTTAAGTACCCTATGAATTTTTGTCAACACCAACCCATGTGCTAGAGCTTGTTTTAAAGCCCGAAAATGAATGATATATTTGTTTTTGTTATACAGAGTGGTCAACAGTTTCGGTAATTTGGAGCTTTTGGGTACTCGATGTTCAGAACAAAAAGGAAAATCTCTATGAATATCATGCAGATCCTCCGGATAATCCAAATCCACTTCCAAAATCTATCCTTCGGGACTGTCGTCAGGTATGTCACTAACATTAATGTTTGTGTCAACCCACTCAAAATTTCCATATGGCAGTAGTTGACACATTGCCCATCCGTACAGTGCATTGATATCCAGATAAAGTATAAACTTGTCCGGCTTCGAATTATCATATTCCCTCATATATTTATTGTTAGCTTCGGAATATCGACAGCAGCATTGACTTATTCCTCCCCGGATTGCATTTTCAACAAACAGTATCATATCAACATCCTGTAATAGTTCTAATTTGCACTTAGTATATTTTAACATACAGTCCCATGAATATCCAGGAATGGTATAGTACCAAGCTGGATCTAAGCCGCTAGTGGAATACCCAATATTTCGAAAATTCTCAAATACATCTGATAAAAGCATTATATCAGTTTTCAGGTACAAATCAGAGTATTGACCTAAATTTTGAATATTAAACAATTGCCATACATTCTGAGCATGTTTATATCGCTCCTCAGTGATTTCTTCATCGCAGAGTTTATTATAAAATTCATTTGGCTCGGGTAATTCAGTTTCTTCAAGTTTTTCCAATTTATCTATATAGTCATAGCAAAATACTCCTTTTTTGTTAAAAGTGTGAACTGTTCATCACTGCAGTCTCTGAATTCATGTTTTGTATTGTTCAAGTTTTTCTCATCTAAATTTTTCACCAAACTATCAAGTGAGGAATTCAGAAAGCGAATTGAATCTATAAACCTGAATTTAATATTATTCGACATATGATTAGTAAACGAAATATATTTTTCTTTATTGATTGGTAACAATGAAATTCTACCTAGTTTAGCAAGATCTCTTATAAGGAAATGTGAATCATAGCCACTCAAATTATGAAAAATAGTGGGGACACAAAATTTTTTTCTAAAATTTACGTTGCACATTTTATGTGCAAAACCTCTAAACTCGCCTGTGAAATGATTATGATCGCGAACAATAATATCAACATTTGTAAATTCAGTTTCACAAATATGACATATTTTAGCATTTACTGTTGTCCTATTTTCATCCATAGGAATTATATTTTTAAATTTAGAATAAATTATTTCAGCACATATTTCCATTTCATGCGCAAACCATTGCATACAATCTATTCCACGATAACTGTTAAAGTATGAAAGAGAATTATCATATTCACATTTAACGTAATATCCGCAGCTATACGCAATATGTTTTTGATATTTAGTTGTTTTCTGGAAATTATGTTCAAGAGGTTGTAACATACATTCAAAATCAGCATAAATAACAAAAGGTGTTCGTTGTTTATTTGAAAAATTTTTGAACTTTACAATTTTCTCTTTTGGAATGTTTATTTTGGAATCATTGATTTTTTCACATAAATTTGAATGATTAGTTAACACTTCCTGATTAGAAAAATAATTTAAACATCTTTCACATATAAACTTCTTATGACCATCTTTATTTAATTGTACATTTAATAACCTAGATAAATTTTTAATCCAGCAATAATGGTATTTTATTTCAATACGTTCATCGTCTAATGGATCAGGAGCATCATAATCGTTTAGTTTAGGAAAGTATATATTTTGAATTAATAATAAATTAATATGATTTGTTTTTTTGTCTTTTGTTAAACGTAATGGAATTACGTTATAATTTTTCCCGATCAATTCCAAACCGTAAACATTAACAGATAGTTTATTAATCTTTTCAAAAAGATGAATTTTATTAAATTGCATTGGAATTTCAAGTCCTTCTAATTTCAATACTTGACTATAATGCGGATATGATGTTAAACGATTTGAATTTTTATTTCCAACAGGATACAGAGCACTTACAATACTCCAATAAAAACAAGCTTCGTCATTATAATTATGTACGTTTATACAAGCCTTTTTATTTGCTATAAAATGTGGTAATGAAATGAAAGATGAACCGTTTCCTATTTCTAATTTATTAATATTGACTGATAGTGATACAACTCTTTTTAAAGCCCATCCTGAATCTTTTTCTTGAAATTCTGACAATTTAATTCCGATAAAGACTACTACACGATCCATGAACCATTCATATATATTAGTTGAATTATCTATCACACTATTCTCAGTATGGAAGTATTTTATATCTGTTATGTTTTTATTCAAATTTTGCTTCATAAACTTTGCACAGAATGTTGTATTTACTTTAATTAAGTTATAGTTTTGTAAAGCATCAACTATTTTTCTATAAAATATTTTAAAAGAATCTATCAAAAATTCGTCCGCATCTAAATGTTTTAGGTTTATTATTACTCCAGTTGTTACTCTATTATTATATATTGAAATTAAATCTTCCCACTTGACTGTATCTGTGCTTTCCTTACCTATTATCTCTAATTTTATATATATAGATTTCAAATGACCTAATTTGGTTAACCATTTCTTTTTTTTTACCAATAGATATACTAGAACGGATTTTTTCAGAGCATAAGTTAATAGCAATCTTTACATGATGCAACCATACTTTACTTTCCTGTACTGTAAAATCAGGATATTTTTCAGAAAATTTTTCAATTAATTTACTTACATCACTAAATATTTTATCTGACATAATTATAGGTTACTATTTAGAAATTTAAACAATTCCGCTGGATTTCCCAACTCTACCAAAAAATCTTTAAAAAATTTCGTTGATCGTGTCGGTAAAAAAACTGCGTTGTCATTCAACTCTACTAAAACTACTTCTCCATATTTTGAGTTCACTATTCTAGCGGTGGTAATTTTATAAGGACTATCCTTAGCTAATGTATTCAGTTTCACAATCGATTTATCTTCTACTTCTAAAAGAAGATGTTTATTTATAGCTTGAATATCCATTTTTCACTGGAAATACATATTGTTTACGGAATTGATATCATTGAAATAACAGTATATTTACCTTTTGATTTGTTGTCACTTTCTCACTTTGATACTACTTGTAAGCACTGTGAATACTACTGATACCTTCTGTTATTTCAACCGGGTTTTATATAACTCCAATATGATCACGTGATCTTAAAAACTGCAGTTTCAACTTGTTATCCTTAACCTTCACTTGATTACTTGTTTTCAATATTAACAGACTTAAACATTGCTACCACTTATGTGGCAGTGAAAAGCACCAATGACCATAAAGGTCAGTTAACTTTTGTCTCGTTACCGTGCAATTAGTAACAACAAAATACTTGTTTCACCTCATATTTTTTCCTGAGTATCTTTTGAAAGTATATACTTGTTTTTTTTATGTCTACAGAGATTGTTGCCCTTCACTTTAACTTGATTACTTGTTATTTAGAGTTACAGATTAAATCGTTACCACTTATTTAATTGGTAGCGAAAAAGTACCAATGACTAAAGGTCGGTCAATTTTTGTCTTGTTACCAATTGTATAATAAGTAACAACAAAAAACTTGTTTCACCTCATATTTTTCCCCGAGTAACCTTTGAAAGTATATACTTGTTTTTTTATGTCTACAGAGATTGTATTTAAGCCGACGCACTTCAATTTTCAACACATTCTCAAACACAGTGTTCTTCGAAACAAGATAATATTTTTAACATGGTTTCAAAACGCGTCAACGTACATTCTAACGTGTTAGTTACACCTAAGAAGCAAAAAGTTTTGCCGAATTTGCAGCCGTTGGAGCAAATGTCGAAAGAAAATCAAGTAAGTATTTCCAACTATAATCATTTTTTTTTTTATTTACATATGTATTTTTCTTATAGCCTATCATCGATTTGAGTTCTTCAGACATCGAAGCTTTTTTTTCGTCTGATCCTGTTGGTCCGTCCTCCTCGTCCTCGTCCTCCTTCTCCCCCTCCTCCACCTCCCCCTCCTCATTGAAGCAGATTCCTCCACATCTAAAAGATATAAAGGAAAAAAATTATAGGAGTCTCGAATTTTTTACTAAGAATGATGTGGAGTTAACTGCACTTGACGATCAATTAACTTTAATCGTTAATGAGTGCAGTAATCGGGAACAACTCATTAAAACGATTGATGAACAGGTTGCAAATATGCAGAAACAGCTAGCAAATATGAGAAAAGAGAAGAAGAAATTAGAGGAGTTAAATCGCTTAGCTTTGGAGCAACAATTACATATTTTTGAAACTGGCAACCAAATACAAAATTCAATAAACAATCATAAAACATCATGCTAATTTTTTGTTTTTTTTTTCATTCCGTTCTTATCAATTTATTCCAAATATTCAAGAAAACGGGAAAAGGAAGTGAAATAGTACACGTTCACGCCAAGAAAATTCTGTAAAAATATTCATTTAACAAAGTCGTGACAACATTTTAGTGTTTAAAAATGCTCATGTTTATACCTGGCCTATGAAAATATTTTAAATTGATTCAAGACATTAGCGCCTCCGGCCGGAATGTCGGTTTCGAGATAATGAGAAATAGAGAGAGGAGATTTTATTATGGTTTAAAATACACGCGATAAGTTACAATTCACTCACTAATAAGAAATTTTGAGATGACATTTTAGATATACAATACTGATATTTTTGCTAAAGTATGAGGTATGGAAATATATTATAATACAATTTTAACAGATATATTTCCAGAATTTTGATAATATTTCTAACTCTAGTCTGAGTTTGATGTAAAAATTCACCACATAAAACTTAATATTTCTATTTCTCTCTCAACAATAATTATTCCGGTACTATGCATGAACTGTAATTTATCTAAAGACTCGCTATTCTACTACTGTTGTAAAATTCCAATTTATTTTTAAACTAACTTTCGAAGGGTTTAGAATTAAAAAAACAGATATATTCTTAGAATTTTGTTAATATTTACGACTCTAGGATGAATTTGATGCATTACAGAAATAATTCTAATGCAACATGCAATTTTTTAAACTTGACGTAAAATATTAAATCAATATATAGTTGAGGAGATGTAAGGCGGCGTTAGTCATCATAAATGTATCATTGACTACCTTGCCACGGTAAATCTCCTCAACTATACTATTATATTTACCTAATTTTTCCCTTCTCTGGCTGGCTGGCTGGCTATTTCATTCAGCCGTTTTCGTTCAGACAACCTCCATTTTTTCTTCGCAGATTTTGATAGCTTTGGCGGAACCTTTCTTATCACATTCCTTGCTTCAACATTTGGAATGTACGTCGGAGAATCAGGTTCGTCATCCCAATTTTCCTGTTCTTCTATTTCTTCTATCTTCCCCTCACAATTAATTTTTAAATTTTTACTAAAACTGGAACTACACTGAAATGATTTTCTGTGTCTATATATATACAGAAATTTCAACAACTTTCTCTTAAAAGGGACTTACCTTCACCAAAAAAAAAAAACTGGAAGCTACATCGCCCTGGCATTGAAAACGTTTATTTAGTTAATCAGTCTGGGAATTTTATGTCTGACCTTATTGAAGGTGGTTTTGTATCAAAATATTTTGTATTTAAACCAACGCAATTTCTTCCAATCTTCAGTTTATTTTTTAAATATGACTGTTAATGTTTTTGATTTTTCTAAAGTGTTAACCAAGCTTTCCTATGTAGAAAATGTTGATTGAAACTCCAGTAAGTATGTGTTTTATATGCAAAATTTTAATCCTCATAAAAGTATAACCTCGGATTTTTTTTACTGTCTGAATATATTTTTAAAATTGCAGAGTGGTTATTGAAAATACTTCTAATTTATGATAAACTATTTATATTTCTCTCGTATGGATAGTGTTATAAATTCTTGGCGATAACATTTAATTGTTTTCTAGACAATCTATATGTTTATGCAAAACAGTTTTTCGTTATAAATATTCAATAAATGTATAGTAGGTAATAGGTCTGCCCTCGTGTAAAAAGGTATCTACAAATACTGGGGTATAACTATTTTCAGGTAACTTTTTTAATAATAACCATTTTTTACCTTGCATCTTTGATATAAATATTGTGTTGGTAGTAACGGCCTTTTCTGTTATAATGTGTATCGGAAATTCTGTTTTTATGTAACGAGCTACCCTTGCATCTTTGTTATAAATATCTAATAAAATATTATGATTGTTCTTAAGTAAAAAGGTATACAAATATACAAGGTATCCAAAAATATAGGGGTACCCCTATTTTAAGGTTAATTTGTTTCTCGTTGCCGATTATGTAATAGGTAGCGACAAAGTTTAATAACGCTAGACATACATCAATTGGAGGATAACTTACTTACTTGGTATCCAGTAGTGTATACAAACTAGAGGTTCAACTAATTTGTATCTGGTTACCAGTTATGTAATTGGTAGCGACGAAGTTTAATAACGCTCTACATACATCAATTGGAGGTTAACTTACGTATTTGGTATCCAGTGGTAGTGTATTCAAACTAGAGGTTCAACTAATTTGTATCTGGTTACCAGTTATGTAATAGGTAGCGACAAAGTTTAATAACGCTAGACATACATCAATTGGAGGTTAACTTACGTACTTGGTATCCAGTGGTAGTGCATACAAACTAGAGGTTCAACTAATTTGTATCTGGTTACCAGTTATGTAATAGGTAGCGACGAAGTTTAATAACGCTCTACATACATCAATTGGAGGTTAACTTACGTATTTGGTATCCAGTGGTAGTGTATTCAAACTAGAGGTTCAACTAATTTGTATCTGGTTACCAGTTATGTAATAGGTAGCGACAAAATTTAATAACGCTCTACATACATCAATTGGAGGTTAACTTACGTATTTGGTATCCAGTGGTAGTGCATACAAACTAGAGGTTCAACTAATTTGTATCTGGTTACCAGTTATGTAATAGGTAGCGACGAAGTTTAATAACGCTCTACATACATCAATTGGAGGTTAACTTACGTATTTGGTATCCAGTGGTAGTGTATTCAAACTAGAGGTTCAACTAATTTGTATCTGGTTACCAGTTATGTAATAGGTAGCGACAAAGTTTAATAACGCTAGACATACATCAATTGGAGGTTAACTTACGTACTTGGTATCCAGTGGTAGTGCATACAAACTAGAGGTTCAACTAATTTGTATCTGGTTACCAGTTATGTAATAGGTAGCGACGAAGTTTAATAACGCTCTACATACATCAATTGGAGGTTAACTTACGTATTTGGTATCCAGTGGTAGTGTATTCAAACTAGAGGTTCAACTAATTTGTATCTGGTTACCAGTTATGTAATAGGTAGCGACAAAGTTTAATAACGCTAGAGATACATCAATTGGAGGTTAACTTACGTATTTGGTATCCAGTGGTAGTGTATTCAAACTAGAGGTTCAACTAATTTGTATCTGGTTACCAGTTATGTAATAGGTAGCGACAAAGTTTAATAACGCTAGACATACATCAATTGGAGGTTAACTTACGTACTTGGTATCCAGTGGTAGTGCATACAAACTAGAGGTTCAACTAATTTGTATCTGCTTACCAGTTATGTAATAGGTAGCGACGAAGTTTAATAACGCTCTACATACATCAATTGGAGGTTAACTTACGTATTTGGTATCCAGTGGTAGTGTATTCAAACTAGAGGTTCAACTAATTTGTATCTGGTTACCAGTTATGTAATAGGTAGCGACAAAATTTAATAACGCTCTACATACATCAATTGGAGGTTAACTTACGTATTTGGTATCCAGTGGTAGTGCATACAAACTAGAGGTTCAACTAATTTGTATCTGGTTACCAGTTATGTAATAGGTAGCGACGAAGTTTAATAACGCTATACATACATCAATTGGAGGTTAACTGACGTATTTGGTTTCCAATAGTAGTGTATTCAAACTAGAGGTTCAACTAATTTGTATCTGGTTACCAGTTATGTAATAGGTAGCGACAAAATTTAATAACGCTCTACATACATCAATTGGAGGTTAACTTACGTATTTGGTATCCAGTAGTAGTGTATTCAAACTAGAGGTTCAACTAATTTGTATCTGGTTACCGGTTATATAATAGGTAGCGAGAAAGTTCAATAACGCTCTACATACATCAATTGGAGGTTAACTTACGTATTTGGTATCCAGTGGTGTCTAGAGGTCAATCCGTTCATTTGACGTATATAAATAAACTGAAGGTTAACAACTAAAAAAGCGGCTCTACAAACAGGTTCTCAAAATCGGCTAAACAGGTCCTGAAAACCGGTTTGTGTCACAGTATTGGTGTAGTTACTCTACTCATATAAATAAATAATAACTTACTTTTCTTGTATTTTTTAAATTTGTGCAGTTGTAGAAAAAGTATAGTGTGCAACATGTGGGGAAAGTACTTTTCTCACTCGTGTGTTTGCGGCACGCGCCCTTAGGGCTCGTGCCACAAACTTCCACACTCGTGAGAAAAGTTGAACTTTCCCCCCTTGTTGCACAATATACTATAGTTGTCTTTCAGTAACATCATGTAATACATTTTTTGGATATGGTTTAAGCGAGGCGGTCACAAACTCTTTTAAGGGGAGGATTAACCGACAGTTTTTTGCGTGATTTCTGCGATCTTAACATTCGTCCTGTATGTTTAATATCAAATTATGGATCTGGTCATGTACTTTATTAAGTCTCCTTGAGTCGTTGACGGAAACTAAACATACGCTAATAATATTTAGTAGGACGCTTAATAACCGATAAAATGTACTTGTATGTATAGAGGTGCTAAAAATAGATGACGCTGAATAACCGATAAACGTACTTGAATGTATAGATGTGCTAAAAATAGATAACGCTGAGTAAACCTTTATGTTGTCCAACGCGCCGCGTGATACCGTCAAACTAACCACCTTTAATACTCCCTTGAGTCGTCGACGAAAACTAAACAAAAAATAATAATATTTAGTAGGACGCTGAATAACCGATAAAATGCACTTGAATGTATAGAAGTGCTAAAAATAGATGACGCTGAGTAACGGATAAAAAGTACTTGAATGAATAGAAATGCTAAAAATAGATGACGCTGAGTAACGGATAAAATGTACTTGAATGTATAGATGTGCTAAAAATAGATGACGCTGAGTAAACCTTTATGTTGTCAAAAGCGCTGCGTGATACCGTCAAACTAACCACCTTTAATACGCCTGGTATACGCCAGACGCCGGGTAGGACTGTTCGTAGTTCAGACGCGGAGTGGTACTACATACAAATATATATATATATATATATATATATATTTGTATGTAGTACCACTCCGCGTCTGAACTACGAACAGTCCTACCCGGCGTCTGGCGTATACCAGGCGTATTCAAGGTGGTTAGTTTGACGGTATCACGCAGCGCTTTTGACAACATACAGGTTTACTCAGCGTCATCTATTTTTAGCACTTCTATTCATTCAAGTACTTTTTATCCGTTACTCAGCGTCATCTATACATTCAGGCATTGTATAAAGATAGGGATAGTAAAACAGTAGCAATGTTAAAACCGTTTGAGGCAATTTTGCACGCCATCTAGTTACTTTTACGCTCGTTCTTCATTAAAATGACCCGTAACTTACTGCCCTCTGAAATAAACTGCACTATTTTCAATAACTAAATTATTTTTGAAAAGTTCCCTACTAAATGTGAAGTTTTCTTCATCATCGAATTCCGAACAATTAATGTTGACCAAAGGCAGACGATACATTGTTGCCGATTTTACTTTTTATTACGAAAGTGACATAAATCACCAACTTGATGGGATTCTATAATAGATAGATAGCGCGTATTTTCGTATTTTGAAATATCATGTTCATAATAATGTTATAGCATTGTATACATATACAATGGTTATAGCAGGTATTCATCTTGATCCGAAAATAAACATTAATCTGTTTATCACTTTAAAAAGATGCGATAAAAAGAAGAATCCCAGTACAAAGGTAGATAAAATATAATAATTTCATTGGGTGACTGAAATAATGTAAAAATTTGCGATTTCTGAACTTCGTTCGAGAATGTAAATTAATTCAAAGAATATTTTTGTAAACATTCGTATTTTGATGATCTCTTAAGGAGACGAAAAAATAAGTCTCGGCTATTTTGTATGCTTTTTTAAGCTTTCAGTTGAAAATTTATTCATTTTGCTTTCCATTCTGGTGAAAATATTTTTGATTTTGTTCCGCTTTTTTACTGTATTGATATGTAGGGAGTCAAGATATATATGAAATCAAAAACAATAACTTCAAAAAAGTGCTAACTATACTAATTCATTAAATATAATGAGATGAAATATACTAAATATATCATACTACAATATAATATCGTGCTAATAATAAAATTAATGACATTGTAGAATAATGAAATTGTGCAATAGGTCCTTTCATGAAGAAATGCCCTCGTCGATCTATGTGCGGCTTATTATTCTAAAGGTAGATGCTAATTTTTTGGCATTGAAGGTTTTAACAGGAGGTGGTCGGTAGTGTGAATCACATATTTTTGCTCTGAATAGAAAAATCTTGCTAGGGTCGAATTCCGCAAAACTACCTGAAACAACCCGAAAGAGGGATTATCGTGGGACCATATAATTTAGTGATTTCCAAAAATATAGTATTCAGGTACATAGAAGCTCTCGTAATTTATCGAGGACAAGAAAAATTATTGAAGAGAGTATACAGTGTTAAAAAACGGGCATTTAGTTGTTAGCCATATTCTAATCCTCCCGCGACCTTTTGAGGAACTCGACCTAGGTTTAAAGACGCAGGTAGGTTTTTGCGGAAAGTATCTTCATAGGTACTTACCTCCCAAGAGAGGTCATCGCACTCGACATATTAGATAACAAAATAAAACATCCAAAGTTTTGGTAAATGAATTTATTAGAAAATATCGAACAGAAATAATAAATTAGGTAAATAATAACTACACTTTTTATAAAATTATTGATAATTATAAACCGTAAGTGTCTAGCGCGTTTAAAAAAATGATCAGAAACTACAAGTAGGACGGTCCTGTATATATACTTGGTGCACTTTACAGCTACGACAACATACACAAATCCAAGCAGTAACAATTCAATCGCTTAAAAATTATTGATTTTCATAATTTATCACTTGAAGATGATAAGATTTCTTTCTTTAGTTACCTAAAACACAAAAACATCAAAACAAGTACAAATTGTTAGTGGGAAATTCGAATGGCCAACAAATTAAGTAAACTATTGTAGTTTTAAAACTTTTTCAAATTCGTAAAATGTTTTTTGCAAACTTTGATATACAGGGTGCTGCTTCGGAACGCATCACATTATTCACGTTCTAATTTTTTTTGGTTTTTCGTAAATTATTTTTTTATAACCAGTACCCGACTCGTTTGGGCTAAGATAACTTTGTGTTATCAAGAAAATATACAGAGTAGCTCATTAGTTTTGACCTTAGGAAGAAATGGGCAAAATCCACTAAACAACCTGTATCTCGGTTACAAAGACCGTAAAACCCAAAAAATGTAGTACCTATATGTAGAATCTACTCGCGGTGACCTCTATTCTTCGGTCAAGTATTCACATTTACTATTGAAATACCTACTCAAAATAAAAATGTTGATTCATTATTCTTTTTGTTATTTATTATTTATTATGGGAAATCAAATCACACTCTACAAAAAATATTTCATCATCCTTAAAAAATTTGCAATTTTTTGCAGTCTTAAACTTTATAATATTATTGATGGTCTAGTTTTCGAATTTTTTCATTAATGTCATCTAGTGACCAACAATTTTATAAAACTTAATTATTCTTGATAGCGGGTAGCTCAGGCTGCTACCGGGTAGCTGACTGCTACCGAAACGTTGTAAGAAAAACATAAAAAAGATTGTGGTTTAATTTCCAAAAATAAATAGCAAAAAGAATAATGAATATACCACAAGGAACATACAAAATATATTGGTTATTCAGTTATGCTGAATGATTGACAGTTTATTATTTTTCTTTGTCTGTCTAGTTTTTAATGCTGAATGATTGATAGTTTATTATTTTTCTTTGTCTGTCTAGTTTTTAATGAACTTGAAAAAGTTTTACAATATTTGAAAGTCTGAGTCCGCAACAATAAATTGAAAATATATTACCTATGACTACAACAGATTGCATTTGTTGCATACCACTCGGAAAGAAATTTTTCTATTTTTCTAACAATTTTCTTTTTCAAATTTAATATTATTTTATTATTTTAAATTTTGCCGATATTTTCGTCGAAACTATTACGTACTATCATGGTGAAATTTTTCAACAGTGATGTTGGAGTTTTCAAAGCACACTTATCATTTAAATTTTTATAAAATATAAGAAGCTCCTTTTCAAGATTCCTCTTGATAGACATTTCGTCGAACATTAGAATACACTTCTTCTCGTAAGGCAGCATCGTATCCGCCTTTAAAGTAAGATTCATAAAAAAAATTTTATTGAATCCGGGTTTGCATCGGAAATTGGCAACCCATGATTTCACTGTTGATATTGGTGGCAAGGTAAATCCTTTTTGTCGCAAATATCTATTTGTCTCAGGTCCTTTATAAAGTAATGATACGGCAGGTTTTTTTTCAGATGGTAACCATGGAGATTTCATCTTATGTCGTAATTGCATATTTACAAGAGATTTTGTAAAATCCGTTAAAGTTGCTTCTCCATACAAAACGTTCGCAGAGAGTTGAGTTTTCATAATCCTTTTTTTGTAGCTCTCAATAGAGTATTCAAGCTGTTGACTTTTTTCCTAACATTGGTTAGTTCTTTTCTCAACATTTTCTTCTTGCAATGATTGCTTCCTATCTCCACTTCTCGTAGAACAAGATGGAAGGTTCTGTAACTCTTGCAACCACTGTTCATCTTCATGGTTACTGACAGAACCATCAGAAAAAGTCATGTCAATGTTTCTGGAAGAAATCGGGGCAATAACATCCCTTCTCGAATATGTTTGTGGAAGTGAGGAAACATTCAATTGCATTATTTGTTCATCCAAACTTTCCCTAACCGATTCACTTTCTGAACCCTCATCACTTATGTAGCGGAATGGCACAGCAGTAATAGGCAATATTTTAGATTGACTAATATTTTCACTGAAATGTTTGCTACAAATCAGCTTATTTCTTAGCGATTTCTGGCTTAGCTCTGCCAAAACAGCATTACCTGGAATTAGGAACATGAACGTTAACAAACATATTATTTATTGTAATGGTTATGGTAAAGTAAGTATTTTTTTGTGTTTAAAAAAACTTGAATTTATTTCATTTCTGTAACGAGCATTACGTAAAACCGGGATCGCCGAGTTGTATTACAAGATATCAGGTAGGTATAATCCTACCGTCGAGTTGTACCACCGAATTTTTCTCGGAGGGGCGAGAAAAACCATTGCAGCAGCGGGCGGATGTAATTTCGGCCGGAAAAAGGGCAGGTACTAAAAGCCGGTAGGTAAATTCGGCCGGAGGTTTTAAGTTGCTTCCTTATCTCATAGGTATTTTCGGCCGCAAATCAAATAAAATAACAGAATGCTTCATATTAAAATATTTCTTTATTTCAATAAAATTATTACATCATTTTATTTCTATAACTTAGGTAACCAACCTAACAAAACCTAACCCCAACCCCAGTTAGATTCGACAGCGGACCGAATTACGAAATCAAGTGATATTGGAAAATGGTTGCGTTATTTCAAATAAATGACAACTGTATATGTAGGTCTTGAATATTTAATTATAATAAATAAGAATTAAAAACCGCAGTTCCGATGCACCCGGGCACGAGTTGGTGTATTAATTTTCTACCTGGTTTTTGAACGGGCACGAGTTGGTCAATGATTTTCGGGGCCAGGTAATAACGGGCACGAGTTGGGAAACGCCGGCCGAAATTACCCCTGTCATAAATGGTACCCCTTGATTTATGCAGGTAGGCCAAGGGATTACCGGCCGAAATTACGCCCGCCGGCGGCAGCTATGCGGTGTTGAAAAAATGGCTTCATCAATGATTTTCCTTACCTTTCTCGATAAATTAATCAATGATCTGTTTTAATCAAGACAGAAATTCTAAATAGTGGGGCATAGAATAATCCCCAATAAAGGCGGAAATGGATTAACTCAGGTTTCGGTTTTGATGAAAATTTAGTAGAAGGTATCTTTCATAGTCACAACCCATGAAAAAAATTTTAAATTGAAATATTGGAAATTTTTCGAGTTATAACGTTTTTTCGGTAAAACACACTTTTTTTGGGGGGGTGGAAAAATACATTATTGCGATTTCCGGCAAAAGTTGAGTTCCTAGAATAAAAAGTTGGGCATGAAAGTTGTAGATCTTGAGAAAATCTACAACTTTTTATTAGTGACTTTTTCACATAACCTCAAAATTAGCTCGAAAAACGCAAAAAACTGCATTTTTCGTTTTTTATTTTTAGTTTCGTTAAAAAATGTTCGATTTTGATGAAAATTTAGTAGAAGGTAGCTTAGAAAAGTCACAAACCATGAAAAAAAATTTCAAATTGAAATATTGGAAATTTTTCGAGTTATAACGTTTTTTCGGTAAAACACACTTTTTTTGGAGGGTGGAAAAAGACATTATTGCGATTTCCGGCCAAAGTTGAGTTCCTAGAATAAAAAGTTGATTATAAAAGTTGTAGATCTTGAGAAAATCTACAACTTTTTCATTAGTGACTTTTTCACATAACCTCAAAATTAGCTCGAAAAACGCAAAAAACTGCACATTTTTCGTTTTTTATTTTTAGTTTCGTTAAAAAAAGCACGACATCATTTCACAACGTGATTAAAAAATCACGATATCGCTTATCTCTATAGATAACGCCACTTGCCGCTACCACTAAAAATCCCGTATCGCAAGGTATCGATACACTACAAATTTATCGTAACTTGGAATGCATCGAAAAGCATAGTATCGATACAAAATATCGAGTATCGAAAGTAAAAGTATCGATACACTGGAATATCGGATAGTATCGCGCATCCCTACTCGGTAGTCCCCCTAAAAACAACTACAGTAAAACCCTTGCTTGGAATTTCCCGAATTGTATTGAGATAATCCCATACCTGTGCATCATTCCCAAAAACAACTACTCATCATTGAAATTTCTTGGTAGGTACACAACAACGGCAAAAACACTTTGATACTTATCTTTAATAAGGGTTTTTAAAATCAAACAAAAGACCATTCACAAGAATCGTAACAAAACCGGAAATAAAAAAATAACAAATATATACCAAAGATTACAAAATATATATAAGATAGTTCACTTCAAGACGGTCTGATTCTTCTTAGTGTTTTAAACGATCGCCGCACTCATAAATCATATTTACGGCTCCCTTTTGTCGTAAATAACGACACCGCTAGGTACCAGGGAATTAGAAGAGTATATTTTATTCCAAGCTATACAGGGGTAACTTGAGAAATATATATTCAAAGTAATGGGATGATTTATTAAAGGTTTTTTTTTATATAATTTTTTTAAATGTTAATTATTTCGAAAAATGTTCAGGATATTAATTTGAAAAGAAAAGTTTAGGTATACGTAAAAAAACATTATAATTTTCAAAATGAATAAATTGACAGTTTTTATTTAAAATTTTCGTAATTTTATGATACTTATTGATGATCTAGCGGTTATTTATACAGATTATCACAAATTCAATTAAATATACTTATTGGCCACCAGAATAATAGGAGTATTTATGCCCTTCAGTAAAGTTTAACATGCACTTCCATTTTTCGCATCTAAAAAGAAAACGTAGATATGTGAATTTTCCAATTTCTATGAATACCCAGTACTTATAAGTACTATAACTAGTTTATTATTATCAAATATCTTTGTTACAATAGTTTTAAAACATTGATTCCATCTACTAAATTGGATTAAAAAAAATTGAATTCCGTATTTGATAATAACTAATTTAATACCCACCTCTCAACGTCTTTGGGACAACGATGAAAGGATATTTCTGGTTTTCCCACCTTGCTAGAACAACCCATCACAGCACAACACACAGGCATTTTAAAACCACAATTTTAATATTATCAATGTAACTTTTGGGAGACTGCGAACAAGAAATTTTACTTTCAGAACGTTTCTCGAAAGACTAAATGAAATACTTATACAAAATTCCTAGAGATTGTAGGCACATTTCGGGTATATACCTTTTGGTCGCCGCGGTCAGTTTTACCCAAATTTAATCCTTTCACTATTCGAAAGGTGACCACTTGGTCGCCAAAGCTGGATTAAGGGTTCCTAGAAACGATTTATTATGTATAGAGAGAAGAATATTAATATTATATTTTTCCCTATTGCAGTAATTAATTAATAAATTTAAAATATCTATACAACATAAACTTAAAACACGAACAACGAATTCTAAAATACTAGCGCTCTATAGGCGACGACCCGTATAATATGCGAAATCAAATGCAAGTAAGGATTAAGCGACATACTGTAGCATGGCGCCAACCGCTAAGTCACCAGACAGTAACCAGCGGTATGTCCTTTGATCGATAGAATTCGTACGAGTGAACAATCTATTTTATTTTGTAATCTTTGTATATACGTACAAAAGATATTTGAATAATCTGAATTTAATATAAATATTATATTTATTTGCCTGGTGTTGAAAGTAAGCGGTCAACGTGAAAATTTGGATAAGCCCAGTAAACAAAAATTCCTTTATATCAAAGAAAAAAATGTATTCTATGAACTACTACGCAAAATACCTACCTGACGTCCTTTTGACAGCTTTATCACCTACTGATAAGGATACACAACTAACCCAATACTAAGGACCGGTCTTAAATTTAATGTTTCACAATAGACTGCCGAAAATTATAATCATTAAAAATATTATTTATTGTGTAATATTTATGGGTAGGTAATTCTGTTCTGTGATTTTTTTTATTAATATTTTTTGTTCTTTAAAATTAAATTTTTTTTATTTGTTTATGCATATTATTACTCTACTTTATTGTAAAAATAAAAGTCTGTAAGGATTTTGCTACAATTTCAAAGCATGGAGAATGATAATAAAATTTCAAATTGTCCGTTCCACGGTAGGTACTGAGACTCACATATCCACGGTACTGACATAAAGTAAATTTAGTAGACATTCTTTGGAAAAATCGTTTAATTTATTGTTTTGTTCACATTTATATACATTTTAATTTATGAGATAATTATAGTTTGAATCATTTATTGCTACAAAAAAAATAATAAATTTATCGAAAAATTCTAGATATGCACATGACACGGTATACTGACATTTAAGAGATCTACTGTAAGTTGCAAGTAATACTATACAAAAAAAGTGATGAAATATTATCATGAATATCTAATTAACACAGAAATTCCATTAATAGATTGTTGATTAAGGGCCAGAGAGAACAAATAGTGAAGGAAATAAAAAATCACAGTTAGAACAGAATCACCCTTATACTTATTGGATTGAGCAAACAATAATAAAATATATGATAGAAAACTTAAAACTGTGCTCATTGTTGAATTAAATATGTTTATATTACTGCTGCTACTAATTCAACAAAATGATTTTATTCACACATTTGGTGATAAATCAAGCATGAGTCTTATATATTTTTGAAATCATCACCTATAAAATGGAAATAAAAAAAAATATACCATTAAAAAAGGCGTAATATGCGTTTAATAAAGTCATAACGTTATAAACACACAAACTACTACAGTTGAAAATAAAAATTGATCTTCTCGAGGATTTTTTCCAATGTTTCATTTCTTAAAAATAATTAATTTATTCTATAGTTTTATACGGGCTGTTTATATTATCATAATATGGTAACATTACTATATTCTAAACTGTAATAGTTACTAAGACAATTAAATGGACAAAACGGTAACTGTATTATGGAGGGACATTATATTTGTTAAAAAAAGTCTTATTTTATATCGAAACATTAGGTAAGGTCCAAAGTAAGGCTCTCGGTACATTTTTTTGGCACAATCAAAACAAGTTTACAAAATAACTTCGACAGTTACGACAATTACTTATTTGAGATAAAACGTCATAAAAATCTGAAGTGTGATATATCGCTTAATTTGAATATTTAACATTGACTAATAATTACAATAAATAGGCATATCCCTATTTAAAAAAAATATGTTAGCTTCGTGAAGACACGAAACGTCGTATCGAAGATATGTTGGTGCATGTATATAGTAAATTCGTGTTCAAATAAAACTTTGCTGTTCTTTGATATTTTTTTATTTAAAAATTCTATTCTGAAAAAACCAAAAGCAGCCTGTTTAGTTCTCCCAGTATTACTCGAGAATGGAGGAAATCTTGGTAAATTTTTCAAAAAATTTTAATGTTCTTCATAATAGTTACAGTTTGTCAATCTATTACGGCCTATAATATAGTATTATAGCCATATATGATAAAAGAAACAGTCTGTATATATTTGAACAGGTAAAATTTTTATCTTATTGACGGAGTAGCTCCCAATTATAAACACAGAGATCCACTATACCTTATTATTACGTGCTTAGTTCATAAACATAAAATAAATAACAAAAAATACTATTTCCAATTATTTCAATTTTCGTGGAATATTAATGTCCAACCCTTTGTATTCGGTTAGTTGTGTTCACCTATAAGTTTGAAATATTTTCAATAATTTTTTATTCTGTTACTTTACCATAGAGGTGGTTGTAAAATTTAAATTTAGGCAGGATTCAAGTACTTTTGATAAATTTAAGATTTAACGGATATGGAATTTCTACTAGTTAAATTCTTGTACTTGTATAATATGCAATGTAACCATAAAACAAATAAGCTCATTATCAGAAAAAACTATTGGACGAATTGTCTTTTATTTGACGATAATCAAATACTTATGTTTAGTTTTGACAATTTGCATACAAACTTATTTATTCACATTCACTATTTTTTACTCATCTATGAAAAATAATCGTCGGAAGGATAACTCACCCGAGTGTATGATCTGACATCTGGTAGGGTCATTCACAGGAAATCGGTACATTTTAATTGTAGGATCTGATCTCTTACTTAGTCCACACTTGAAATAAACAAATTTATTTCCAGCCATTTCTGAAATATCGAAAAGAAGATTTAAATTATAATCAGGTAAAAATGTCGACATTCATATTATAATAAAATTATGGAATTTATTCATTCTCTACTGACTGAGCACACAACGAGCTGATTGATAAAAGTGATTATTTGTTATATTAATACATTTTAGTAAGTAGGTCGCTAAATACAGTTTTTTTTTTGGAAATTGTAAGCTGTAGCATTTATAGGTACACTTAATGCCCTGTTAATATAATTTGGATATATTAACCAAATTAGGTATTGATGTATGTAAGCAGGGAAAAACTTGACTTGAGGAGAATGAGTGATTTGTAAAGATTGATATATCTAATTAGAATTTAACTTTTAATTACTTACTGTGTACTTACATTCAATTGTTTATAATATAGATAATAAAACAAATCTAAATGTTGAAAATAACTATTTACAAGACACTGGACGTGATGCCTGGATTTAATTGAACAATCACTATGGACCTGGTCCAAGTAGGTGGAACAACCGAGATGACGTACCTGGAATTAGATAGAAAAACACTCTGAGTATTCAATTTGCCATAAATAATGATTAATTATTGACTAACGATTAGTATAGTTGAAATCCCCAAAATTAATGAAAGTATTAATAATATACAAGGTGCATCTTATGTGTTTGAACTGTGATTATGCATATCAGTACTAAAGTAAGGTTAAAACTTCACTTGATCAAAAATAAATGCCTAATAGTAAATATTTAGGGTTATTAGGAAAGGTGCAAGGGGCGCAAACTCTCCCCAGTGCATGTAAGGAATATGTGGCACAAACTCTCCACAAACAATATTATAACTGCTGTAAGTGGCGCAAACTCTCCACAGTACAGCAAAATAATAATACACTGCAAGTGGCTCAAACTCTCCACAGTACAGCAAAATAATAATACACTGCAAGTGGTACAAACTCTCCACAGTACAGCAAAATAATAATACACTGCAAGTGGCACAAACTCTCCACAGTACAGCATATTAAGGTTACACTGCAAGCGGCTCAAGCTCTCCACAATACAGGGGGGTGGAAGGAGATATGGGTGACGTGAGAAGTCACCCTGTATCAGGAATGGACAAACCGCAAGTGGCGCAAACTCTCCACAGTACAGTATAGGTATGTGAGTTAAACTGCAAGTGGCACAAACTCTCCACAGTACAGCAGAATAATAATACACTGCAAGTGGCACAAACTCTCCACAGTACAGCAAAATAATAATACACTGCAAGTGGCACAAACTCTCCACAGTACAGCTAAATAAGGTTACACTGCAAGTGGCTCAAGCTCTCCACAATACAGGGGGGTGGAAGGAGATATAGGTGACGTGAGAAGTCACCCTGTATCAGGAATGGACAAACCGCAAGTGGCGCAAACTCTCCACAGTACAGTATAGGTATGTGAGTTAAACTGCAAGTGGCACAAACTCTCCACAGTACAGCAAAATAATAATACACTGCAAGTGGCACAAACTCTCCACAGTACAGCATAATAATAATACACTGCAAGTGGCACAAACTCTCCACAGTACATCAAATTAAGGTTACACTGCAAGTGGCTCAAGCTCTCCACAATACAGGGGGGTGGAAGGAGATATGGGTGACGTGAGAAGTCACCCTGTATCAGGAATGGACAAACCGCAAGTGGCGCAAACTCTCCACAGTGCAGTATAGGTATGTGAGTTAAACTGCAAGTGGCACAAACTCTCCACAGTACACCAAAATAATAATACACTGCAAGTGGCACAAACTTTCCACAGTACAGTAGGATTGGATGAATAGGAAATGCAACAACAAATTAATGTTCTTAATAACGTTGAATATCAAAGAACTTTAAACAAAGTTATTATTAAAAATAATTAGCAAATATATATACTCTTTGTGATAAAATATATTTTAAATTCAAATATCAAATAACAGGCAAAACTGAATTACTCTGTGAGATAGACTCACCTATTTAACTCCTGATATGCACCACAATACACACTATATTTTAATAGATTTATTTGGCTCAAGTGAACACTTTAGTTATTTTCTAGAAACTAAATCTCAAATCGTTCTTAAAATTTTCTTTCCCCTTTCGTGGCCTCGAAGACTACGTGACATTTTGATACTTTACTTATCTGTTTCAGACAATTGGTTGTTTGGTCGAAAAATGCATTTCTGAAATATTAGGGTATACCCATGATTTAATTCATTTTACTTGGAACGAAAACTATTTTAAGAATAACAGGGTGAGAAAAAAAAATTGTCTTACATGTATAAACGCAACTGAGCTAAGAATACTTATAAAAAATAAGAATTAAAATTTGAATCCTAGAAACTATAATTTGTAACATTATTTACGGCGATTAACTAAGCTGATCTTAATTAAGAATTCATTGTTACATGAGTTATTTTTAAAAGCTGATTGGTCCATTTTAATAATGCAACCAATCAGTATCCAAAATTCTAAATATAATTGTCAATTCTCAGTTCGTAGATTTTGTGGTTTTACTAAAAGAAGAGATAGGTATATTAATTGTAATAATGTCCACTTACCTTAAAAATGAAATATATATCAACGTTCAGAGATTCTCAAATGAAACAATAATCCAAATGCACAGCCAACGAAACACAACAACGAACACAATACAATATTAATAATGAACTTCAAATTGCAACTTTGCCATAGGTACCCAAAATAAGAAACTTTGCAACACAGCTCTTATGGATGTATATATCATTCTGAATAATTTTGGCGCCATCTGTTATTGGGGTAATTCGGCGACCAAAGCTAAGGAAATTCGTAATTCAAGCTACGACGTACAGTAAGAAAAGACGTGCCGTGGACGCAAACTCCCCACTGCCATCTATTGGTGGCGTCCACCTCGTCAAATGATATCCTCGTAAGATTAACCTACTATCCCTATCTTTATACAATGATTCAGGTACATTTTATCCGTTATTCAGCGCCATCTATTTTTAGCAGTTCTATACATTCAAGTACATTTTATCGGTTATTCAGCGTCCTACTAAATATTATTATTTTTTGTTTAGTTTTCGTCGACGACCCAAGGGAGTATTAAAGGTGGTTAGTTTGACGGTATCTCGCGGCGCTTTGGACAACATAAAGGTTTACTCAGCGTTATCTATTTTTAGCACATCTATACATTCAAGTACGTTTATCGGTTATTCAGCGTCATCTATTTTTAGCACCTCTATACATACAAGTACATTTTATCGGTTATTCAGCGTCCTACTAAATATTATTAGCGTATGTTTAGTTTCCGTCAACGACTCAAGGGGACTTAATAAAGTACATGACCAGATCCATAATTTGATAGATGTGATATATCTGAGAAATTTCAAAGAAAATTAGTTGATTTACTAAAATTTAATAAAAGCTTTTTGTTTAAATCATATGAAGTTGTGGTTTTTACGAAGTGCAATGGAGTAAAAAAACACATGTTGAATATTTCTACTTTATTTGAAATACAAATCAGCCTTTTAGGAAATTTAAAAAATGGTGAAAACAAATGACGTTCCGGGTTTGACCATACAAAATTGTACAAATTTCACCATTAACTATGATTTTAAATGAAATTATTTAAAAGTTTAGAGGTAGGATACTTTAGTGTTATTTTTGTTTTACTAACCATATAAATAATTATTAAGTTACTTTACTTGTATTCTTTAAATTTGTGCAGTTGTAGTATGCAACTTGTGGGGAAAGTACTTTTCTCACTTATTGCACAATATGCTATTGCTACATTTTTAATTTAATATTTATTTTTAACAATAACCAATGTCACTTAAACTCTGAACATTTTTGAGGATGTATTCAAAATGAGACCCTTCTATGATGAGACATGTGTTGAAGCAGGAGGTCATTTTCAACACCTCTCACAAAATTTTCACAATTTCAATGTTATTGTGGATAATAAGTATTAAATTGAAAATGTGACATAATTATCCACATCAATACCATCATTGTACTACTCCGTTGAATTTGGAATAAAAAACCATTTCGTTTGGACTAACTTCCATCCCCTATTCATTTAGTTTTTTAGTTCGATGAAGTCACAGCTCAATAATCACGTCGCTGATTTTAAGTATATCTTAAAGCTGCTGATATCGACTTTCAGCATAAAAACGGAAATTTCATACCGGGTGGCCAAGTGTATTTGAGCCCATTTTAAATGCCCGTATCTTGAAAAGTATTTCAGGTTTTGAGGTGTGGTTTTTACCGAACACCTTTACACCTTTACCGAATACTACATTTTATGTCAAGTTTGTACAGCTTCTTCCGCTTACACCGGAAATGAGTACGCCTTTTTGAGATATAGGGCAACTTTGTTATTTTATATGGAACACCCAGTATATTTTTTTTAGAAACCGTTATCTGTCCTCTTTCTAAAAAGGTATAATTTGTGACAGCTCTTTAAATTCGTGTAGATGTTAGAGCGGTTTTAAATAGTTGTTACACATTTTATTTCTTTACACTTTTACATCTAGTTCCTTATAAATTAAAATGTCTGAAAGAAAAACAAATAGAAAAGAATAACTAATTCATGTACTGTTCAAAGTGTTAACCATTCAACATTTAAACAACGAATTAATTATTATTTGACATTTCTACTGCGACTAAATATTTTATTCCACAGGTAACTAGATGTAATAGTGTATTTTATTTAAATATATAGGTATCAATTATTTGAAACCGCCCTCACATCTACACGAATTTAAGGAATTGTCACAAATTTTCCCTTTTTCGAAATAGGGCAGATTAAGATTAAGGTTTCTGAAAAATATATATAAGTTAAAAAAAAAATAAAAATTTGCGGGTTCGAATCTATGGGAATTGAATTTGAAAAAAAATTAAAAGTCTATATAAAATAACAAAGTTACCCTATATCTCACAAATGGCGTACTAATTTTCGGTGTAAACGGAAGTAGCTGTACAAACGGCGTATGCCAATAAAACTTGAGTATTTTTTAAGGTGTAAAAACCGGACCTTTAATTCTGAAATACTGTTTAAGATACGGGGATTTAAAATGGGCTCAAATACACTTGGCCAACCGGTATTATTAAAAAAATGCTCTTGTTGCCGCCTTCGTTTTTTTATTTAGATTAACGTGTCTTGACAACGATGGCTATTGGCCCAAATACAAAAAGATATAAAATTTAAATATTCTAAAACATACTAACGTTCTTCAAAAAAGATATTGTCATTCCCAAATTTTAAATTTTTCTTATGTTATTGATTGAAGTCATTTGTTGTTTCAAGACACCAGGTGTAATTCTTATTTTGAACATAAATTTACAGTTAAAATGTGCAGTCAATTTTTAGGTTAGGTTTATGTTATGAATTTTAAAATTAAAATTTGTTACAAGTTGAGATTATCTTAAAAGTAAAATAAATAACATATATGACCTATCATTTGTGTCTTGCTGTTTCTTTGCAGCATTAATGATTTTACGAATTCTAAAAGAATACATGCCACACTTTCAACTCAAAACACACCGATAAATTAAAAATGTT
Organism: Lochmaea crataegi; assembly: GCA_947563755.1. Lineage (NCBI taxonomy): Eukaryota > Metazoa > Arthropoda > Insecta > Coleoptera > Chrysomelidae > Lochmaea > Lochmaea crataegi. The sequence goes on along the minus strand of OX387425.1, from coordinate 42,580,491 downwards.
GCCCTCTTGATTTTTATAATATACGCTAGGCCGTTCAAAAACAAATAAAAGAAAAAGCGAGAGTTTTAAGACGCCGGGTGAGTCTATGACATGAACTTTATATATACGTGTATACAATTAGGTGCCGTCAGCGCTACACACGGTCGAAGCTTGCACTGCGAATTAATACGCGAATCACTTTAGGGTGTCATACAACGTCAGGCAGATTTTTGCACCAAACGATTGTAAACATCTCACAGGTCATGTGAAACAATTTAAAGGACGATGTCACTGGGCGTCCGTATACAGTATCACTGAGCGTCTGTCCATGTTAAATCTTAGGTTGACGCCGCGTCCATCGTCACTGGGCGTCCGGTTATACGGACGCCCAGTGTCATCGTCTTTTAAATTGTTTCACATGACCTGTGAGATGTTTACAATCGTTTGGTGCAAAAATCTGCCTGACGTTGTATGACACCCTAAAGTGATTCGCGTATTAATTCGCAGTGCAAACTTCGACCGTGTGTAGCGCTGACGGCACCTAATTGTATACACGTATATATAAAGTTCATGTCATAGACTCAGCCGGCGTCTTAAAACTCTCGCTTTTTCTTTTATTTGTTTTTGAACGGCCTAGCGTATTTTATAAAAATCAAGAGGGCAAAATTTTTATTTTATGGGTGTGTTTTGAGTTGAAATCTGTGTGGCATGTATTCCTTTAGAACTCGTAAAATCATTAATGCTGCAAAGAAACAGCAAGACACAAATGATAGGTCATATATGTTATTTATTTTACTTTTAAGATAATCTCAACTTGTAACAAAACTTAATTTTAAAATTCATAACATAAACCTAACCTAAAAATTGACTGCACATTTTAACTGTATTACTTAATCTGCCCTATTTCGAAAAAGGGAAAATTTGTGACAATTCTTTAAATTCGTGTAGATGTGAGAGCGGTTTCAAATAATTGGTACCTATATATTTAAATAAAATACACTATTACATCTAGTTACCTGTGGAATAAAATATTTAGTCGCTGTAGAAATGTCAAATAATAATTAATTCGTTGTTTGAATGTTAAATGGTTGACACTTTGAACAGTAAAGTTTATATAATAGCCTTCTTGGTGTGCGTCATTGATTGTTAATGTCCTTCTAACACATTACGTTGGAAGAAATGGAAAAAAAGGCAGGTCTGTGATTAGTCCTAATCAAAATATCACAATAAAATGAACCATTTAAACGTATTACAAACGTTAACCCTAATCTTTGACTTACAAAAATTTGATTGGTTGATGCTTAGATTATGCGCAAACGCGACCTATCAATCGGGCGAAATTACATCGTTCAAAATACGATGCAGACGTTCCTTTCGTAACGGCAATGTGTCTTACGTCTTTTTCTAATGTCCCACTGACAGTTCTCGTCAGGTCTGTAGTTTATTGTTTACGGTCAAGTATTATTTATGAAACGTGAATATTAATCTTATTGAACCCGCTGTATAATTCTTTTGCAGGACTATATTTACTAATATTAAATTATTTTAATATGAAAATTGAATATACAATTTGTTTTATTTTGCAGTGTTTTGATATCCCAAGTATTATCAATTTCATAGCCTTTTCGAATTTGGCTGAATACGATCCTGATGATTTTATTTATTAAATTAAAAGTTTTAAAATAACATATTAAATATCGACATACCCAAAACCCGGATATACGTCACAAACGATGACGCACACCAAGAAGGGTATTATATGAACTATACCTGAATTAGTTATTATTTTCTATTTGTTTTTCTTTCAGACATTTTAATTTATAAGGAACTAGATGTAAAAGTGTAAAGAAATAAAATTTGTAACAACTATTTAAAACCGCTCTAACATCTACACGAATTTAAAGAGCTGTCACAAATTATGCCTTTTTAGAAAGAGGACAGATAACGGTTTCTAAAGAAAATATACTGGGTGTTCCATATAAAATAACAAAGTTGCCCTATATCTCAAAAAGGCGTACTCATTTCCGGTGTAAACGGAAGTAGCTGTACAAACTTGACATAAAATGTAGTATTCGGTAAAGGTGTAAAGGTGTTCGGTAAAAACCACACCTTAAAACCTGAAATACTTTTCAAGATATGGGCATTTAAAATGGGCTCAAATACACTTGGCCACCCGGTATGGAATTTCCGTTTTTATGCTGAAAGTCGATATCAGCAGCTTTAAGATATACTTAAAATCAGCGACGTGATTATTGAGCTGTGACGTCATCGAACTAAAAAACTAAATGAATAGGGGATGGAAGTTAGTCCAAACGAAATGGTTTTTTATTCCAAATTGAACGGAGTAGTACAATGATGGTATTGATGTGGATAATTATGTCACATTTTCAATTTAATACTTATTTTTCACAATAACATTGAAATTGTGAAAATTTTGTGAGAGGTGTTGAAAATGACCTCTTGCTTCAACACGTCTCATCATAGAAGGGTCTCATTTTGAATACATCCTTAAAAATGTTCAGAGTTTAAGTGACATTGGTTATTGTTAAAAATAAATATTAAATTAAAAATGTAGCAATAGCATATTGTGCAATAAGTGAGAAAAGTACTTTGCCCACATGTTGCATACTATACTTTTTCTACAACTGCACAAATTTAAAGAATACATGTGAAGTAACTTAATAATTATTTATATGGTTAGTAAAACAAAAATAACACTAAAGTATCCTACCTCTAAACTTTTAAATAATTTCATTTAAAATTATAGTTGATGGTGAAATTTGTACAATTTTGTATGGTCAAATCCGAAACGTCATTTCTTTTCACTAAATTCTCCGTTATATTAATAGTAGAAGTTGAGGGTTGATTCATATACGGTGCATATTATATGATGTATTATTAAAATCGTCACTACTGTAGTATCCATATTATTTATTATAAATAAGTATATGTCTTGTTAAACTAATATTTAATGGAAATTGAGATTTTTATCAAAGCACGATTGAAACAACCTTTTAAAATTTAAAAACTTCTAATATAATCTGACAGTTTCGTGACAACTAAGTAGGTTTTTAAAGATGACAGTTAGTAACCTACTAAGTTTTTGTCGATTTTATTTGATTCTCCATATAAATGTATGTGGCGTGGGCAAAGTGCCCTGAGAAATATTATTTCTCACAGTATGAGCAATATTTGGTTTTGAAATTAAGTAAGGTATGAAAAATTGGTCACTTTTCATAGCAGTTGTAGAAAAAATAAATATCCACATTAATACTCTCTTTAATATGATATGATGATATCACTGATCTCAATCATTTCACAAACGATAGCACTCAAAAACCTAATTGACATTTTCCAGTTTTCAAATAAAAATATTTTTTCTACAACTGCTATAAAAAGTGACGTATTTCTCATACCTTACTTAATTTCAAAACCAAATATTGCTCATACTGTGAGAAATATTATTTCTTACGGCACTTTGCCCACACCACATACATTAATATGGAGAATCAAATAAAATGGACAAAAACTTAGTAGGCTTCTGTCATCTTTAAATACCTACTTAGTTGTCATGAAACTGCCAGATTAATTATTATAACGGAGAATTTAGTGGAAAAAAATGACGTTTCGGATTTGACCCTACAAAGTTGTACAAATTTCACCATCAACTATAATTTTAAATGAAATTATTTAACAGTATAGAGATGGGATACTTTAGTGTTATTTTTTTTTACTAACCATAAAAATAAATAATAAGTTACTTTACTTGTATTCTTTAAATTTGTGCAGTTGTAGAAAAAGTATAGTGTGCAACAAGTGGGGAAAGTACTTTTCTCACTCGTGTATTTGCGGCACTCGCCCTTAGGGCTCGTGCCACAAACTTCCACACAAGTTGAACTTTCCCCCCATGTTGCACAATATACTATAGTTGTCTTCCAGTAACATCATGTAATAAATTTTTTGGATATGGTCTAAACGAGGCGGTCACAAACTCTCTTAAGAGGAGGATTAACCGACAGTTTTTTGCGTGATTTCTGCGATCTTTACATTCGTCCTGTATGATTAATATTGATTTTTTTTAAAAACATAAGTATCCCTTACCAATTCTTTTTGTTTTTAAAAATATTTAATATTAAACATATAGGACGAATGTTAAGAACGCAAGAAATGTCGCGAAAAACTGCCGGTAAATCCTCCACTTAGTGTATTATTGTCTCATGGAATATTTCAATTCGTTTTTTTTTTAATTTCAGTATAACCTTATATTTAATGTTTTTTTGTTATGTCCAAAGAGATATTTTTTCAATTTCCTAAAAGGCAGATTTGTATTTTAAATAAAGTAGAAATATTCAACATGTGTTTTTTTACTCCATTGCACTTCGTAAAAACCACAACTTAATATGATTTAAACAAAAAGCTTTTATTAAATTTTAGTAAATCAACTAATTTTCTTTAGTGAGATTTCTCAGATATATCACATATATCAAATTATGGATCTGGTCATGTACTTTATTAAGTCCCCTTGAGTCGTTGACGGAAACTGAACATACGCTAATAATATTTAGTAGGACGCTGAATAACCGATAAAATGTACTTGTATGTATAGAGGTGCTAAAAATAGATGACGCTGAATAACCGATAAACGTACTTGAATGTATAGATGTGCTAAAAATAGAAAACGCTGAGTAAACCTTTATGTTGTCCAAAGCGCCGCGAGATACCGTCAAACTAACCACCTTTAATACTCCCTTGGGTCGTCGACGAAAACTAAACAAAACATAATAATATTTAGTAGGACGCTGAATAACCGATAAAATGTACTTGAATGTATAGAAGTGCTAAAAATAGATGACGCTGAATAACGGATAAAATGTACCTGAATGTACAGATGACGCTGAGTAACGGATAAAAAGTACTTGAATGAATAGAAGTGCTAAAAATAGATGACGCTGAGTAAACCTTTATGTTGTCAAAAGCGCTGCGTGATACCGTCAAACTAACCACCTTTAATACGCCTGGTATGCGCCAGACGCCGGGTAGGACTGTTCGTAGTTCAGACGCGGAGTGGTACTACATACATGTATATGTATATATATATATATATATATATATATATATACATCCTTCTATCGTTAAAGCGTCCAGACAAAAATGTGCTTTATGGCGTCCGACGTTGTTTTCTGCAGATATAGTGTTAATTGAGCTGAATACTTTTTAATATAGATAAAGGATGGTTAAAATAAATGGAAAAAAGGACTTTGGCACGGAAAATACAACATTGCTGTATAGTTTCTAAACATTATGGCGCCCTTTCAGTCGATGGACAATTGGGCGTCCCTTATATTCAGCATTACGTATATATGATAGCCTTTAGGGCGTCAATTTTGTTATTGCGTTGTTGCCGCAGTGAGTACATATCTGCTATTTACAGAAAATAGGAGGACAAATAAGATATAATGTGGTTATTGTAAGTAGGAGGGATCCATATTATGTTATTGCAATGAAATTTCAGAAGTATTCATTTAACAAGTTACAAACACTCAAAATATTGAAGACAGTGAAATCTTCAAATGGACAATTTCTTCACAAAATTGCATTAATTTCAGAATTACATGATAGTTATTATTTTATATGGTGTTTGTTAGGTACTAGTTGAAGGATAGCTATTTATGTAGGAAGTTACAAAAAATATGATGTTTTGTGACATTTGTGATCATTCAGGACACGAGTATTGTCGGTGAAAAGTTTTAACCCTAGTTGTGAACTAATATTTTTCCTGCGAAGATAAATAATTTATTTTCTTAAAATTGTAGGTTACGGGAAAATACTATAAGGGAAGTGATGTGATGGAGTGATTTTGACGTTTCGAGATTCGAATGGATCTACACGTTTCATATTAGTCCAAAAAACCCATTTTTAAAAAATGTCGGTCGGTCAGTTGTCAACACGATAACTCAAAAACACTACCGAATTTTTCAATGAAATTTTATAAGTAGGTTCAGAACATAAAAACTGAGGCTAAGTTCGTAAACGATTAAAATCGGATTTACAGTTTTTCGGAAAATTCCATTTTCATGCAGTTTTCTCAATTTTCCACTCGAAATAATTTTTTTAACGAACAATTGACAAATTTGTTGGAATCTTCGTATCAAAAAACCTCCTATACAAAATTTCTCCGAAATCGGAATCAAAATTTTTTGGGAATTTCCTTCAGCTTTAATCCTGTATATTATCTACAATATAAAATGAAAGAATTCAAATGTAGTAAGTAATTGAGATGCATGTTAAACATTTTGCAGTCCTGACCCAAAAATTGTAAATTTTGGTTTATATTGAATGTATGGAAAAAATTACGCAGTATCATGTATTTTAATACGCGGAATCCATTTCTTGATGTAGTGTTATGAAATTTTTGTTATTAAAAAAATGTTTTCTTAGTTTTTTTTCAAGTAAAGTATTAAAGTATTTTGGGTGAAAACTAATAGCCTCGTGCATAAGGTGAAGTCATCTGGGTACATCAACTGGTTCAAATAATATTCTAATACATCAGTCGGAGCTAGATATCTCGTTTATCCTTAATGCCACGAAACAACATTATTAACAAAAGAAGTAAGTAGATATCGTCAAGGACCATATTTTAAAAATATTCATACATACAGTCTGCTCCAAAATTCAGTGACGAAACAAACACATATTTTTTATGTAACACCCTGTATTTCTTAATATCTTTCGATTCTCTTCGAAGAGCTGATTTCGAAAAACTATAGCACTTGGGGTCAAATGGTTATAGTTTCTAAATTCCATGGTGTTGAAAATCACTTTTTTAACTTCAAAGATTTTTCAGCTAAAACAATTGATTATTTAAAAAAGAATGGATGTCCCTATATTTACTTGGGTTTAGTTGGGTTATTCAATCAATTTTGGAACATCCTATATATTCATGAATACTTATAAAATCTGCCTCTTGGCGATATCGGCTACTTTTATGCTTCATACATCAATATTGTGTATAGGAAAAGGAATAACTTTTGGCCCTTGTACTAATATTTCTGTTGTTAAAAAAAATTGAATTTTTTGTTATTAATCTAATGAAATTATGTCATCTCAACCTGTTGTTGGTTTTCCAATAAGTCTTTCAGTTGGTTCTTGCTGATTTGCCATTACAAATGAAGTATTATATACAGGGTGGTCCGTAAGTAATGGTCTATAGTGAAATGGCAGATTTTTGGCCTGAAAATATTACAATCTCTTGCAACTTGCTTTAATCAAATATTGATAATGGAAAAGATTCAGGGTGGCAAAGTTTAAATGTAAAAGATGTTTTTTCTCAGTGAATTGAAAGATTTTGGATATACAAACGTTAAAATTAAGATAAGGGGGTTTTAAGGCATGAGAAATCGTAATATGATATCCGTTTTGATGTATTTCCTAGAGGGCGCCACATGAGCTATGTTGTTGGTGTAACTGTGCGCTTAACTTTTTCATCGTTAACGCTATCTCTCAAAAATTACTAGTTTTCGAGATATTCGCATTTTAAAAACCCCCTACATAATTTTTATTTTATTTATTAGCACAAATAACACCGTACACTAACTAACGTCGTTAGTTAGTGAACGGTCAGTTAATCATTCGTGTTTTGACAGTTAATCTCATTACACTCTTGAAGTACGAAACTATTTAAACACCTTGTTTCCTGAACGCTGGATTGGTCGTGGTAGTCCCTTTCCTTGGCCACCACGCAGTCCAGAATATAACCCCTTGGATATCAGTATATGGGACACAATGAAGGAAATAGTTCACAGAAACGATAAAAAAGTTAAGTGCACAGTTACACCAACAACGTAGCTCATGTGGCGCCCTCTAAAAAATACATCAAAACGGATATGATATTATGATTTCTCAGGAACTAAAACCCCTATCTTCAAATTTTTACGTTTGTATATCCAAAATCTTTCAATTTACAGAAAAAAAACATTTTTGACATTTCAACTTTGCCACCCTGTATCTTTTTTATTATCAATATTTTATTGAAGCAAGTTGCGTCAGATTGTCATATTTTCAGGCCATGAATCTTCCATTTCACTTTGGACCATTACTTACGGACCATCCTGTATATATATTTTTATTGTTTAAAAGTATATTTTGCAATATTTTTAAATTTCATTCAACTATTGGAGAGCTATAACCGAGGCAGGCAATAAATGCGGAACATAACACCCTCTATGCTATAAAGTGTTAGAGTAGACCTTAATGCCCGGTTAAGTCATGTCTACTGGTCAATGATGAACAAGTTGAACATTTATTGTAAATTTTCTTTTGTTTATTTAGGTAATTTAAAATCAAAAATTGACCTGTTTGGGGAATTTTTAATAGTACTTTTTATTTAGCTTATAATAAATTTATGCGTTACACTTGGACGCACCCTATATACTGGAACGTATCTAAGAAATTAAGCACTGGGAAGTAACTTGGGACTTCGATTTTAAATGAAAAAGAGATTCATTCATATTGTTTCATGTATAATTTGCGTATATTGTTTCGCGTTTACGGCGTCCACTGACCATCCGCATACAACGTGCTAACTCTTTTTTTATTTAAGAAAACTAAATATTTTTATGATCGAAGAATACGTACAAGTACATGCAATGGAAACACATAAAGAAGTTAGAGATGAAGGCTGTAGTTCATTAAATTCGAATGATTTTGATCTTTGTATCCCTGCAGGATTTTTTTTCAATCTGAATAAGTTTGTAGTACTTATTGTAGGACTTTTAAGTTTCTCTGTGTATATGTAGATTTCATAGTAGAAAACTTTTTTTTGTATTGTGTAAAAATTTACTTTTTATTTGTCCCATATTCGACATTGTTTTATAATTACTACTTACTAGGTATTAAAACAATAAAATCTAGATTTATAACCTAATTAAAGTGGGTTTCTTTAACACGTTTTAGCTTCCAAATAAATTTAGGGGTAGTCAACATAATATAAGATTGACATTATATTTGTCTTTTAGATGACCGAGAATAGTTTGTATATAATGTCCTACTCAATAATTAATTATACAGTGAACGTCTAAATTATGGAATATTATCATTGCTCCGAGAACCGTCGAGTTTTAAGGGAATTCCCGAAACAGGTCGATTTTTGTTGTACAATGCCCATGTTATAACGTACATGGAGTAGGGATGACGTAACCGGTGTAGGTGTAATGACGTAATCGTTAATTTTTTTAAATAGAAATCGGTATAATGTGACACCTCATTTGAACGAGAATTTAATTATCTATTTAACGACATTACATTTTTAACCAAAATATTTTTTTAAGGGTACGAAAACAATTTTTCTTAATTTAAATTCAATCAAATTACAATTAATGCTTGAATCCATGACTTTCTGAAATACTTAAAAAAGCAAAAATAAGTAAAAATAATAATGGACACAAAAGGTTCTCTCATAAACACTGAAACTTTTTGTCATATGTAATTCAAGCAAGTGATAGTGGCATAATTACTGTAATATTTATTGTCGTAAATGTTTTGATTTTGTGAATTGTTATCAGTTGTCAATTGTAATTTTTACTTTTGAATAGTGAATTATGGCTCACCTAAATGAATCACAACGCATAGAAATATTAATCCTTAGCGGATGCGGAGATAAGAAAAAGAACACAGAACGAGGTATGCAATTTATTCAACGCAAAATATCCCGTCAGAGCCATCAGCCAATCAACAGTAAGTAAAATAGTCCGAAAATTTGGAGAAACTGGGCACGTTAAACAGATTCCAAACGCAGGGCGTCCTAAAATTGAAGACAATGTGAAACGACGACCATCCCGATCGCCGGCTTCAATTTTCTGAAATTATGCAGGATTTATGTATCCCCAATCCACTTTTCATCAATCAAATCCTTTTTTCCGATGAAGCAACATTTTTTATACATGGTACCGTGAATCGTCAAAATTGCAGATATTGGAGTCAAGAAAACCCGTATTGGATGACTGGGGCACACACGCAATATCCTCAGAAAGTGAATGTATGAGGTTTGTTCCAACCAGCGTCAGAAACCGTCAGGATTCTGCGCAGTAACTTAAATACGTTCCAACCAGACATACAAACGATTAGTTAACGATCAGTTTCTTGTTCCAACCAAAATTTAAAACGGTTTGAAAACTATCAGAACGGTTTACGGATTTTCTTCTGACCACTAATCTGGCGCATGCGAATCGCTGTGTTTTTATTTTACAGTTTCTTTCACTGTTTCATTGAATTGCAGCATAACCTTAAAGTGTGAATTGTGTTTGTATTTAGATATAATTAAAACTAGAACTTTTAAAGTGTGAATTGTGTTTGTATTTAGATATAATTAAAAAGCTTGGTTTTATTCCTAATTTTGATCATAATAAAAATCGTGTAAGCCTTTTGATCAGCTGATTAACGATGCCAACACAAGCGCATGTACAGTACAGACTGAAGTTGTAAGATGTTCCAACCAAAAACATAAATTGATCAGGGATCAGATTATTTGATAGACATGCGCGTTGACAACGATTTGAAAATAGTTGGAAATCAGTTTGTGATTTGTGGTTGGAACAAACCTATGGGCAGGGATCATCAATGACAGAATCATTGGCCCTTTTTTCTTTGAAGAAAATCTAACAGGAAGACGCTATTTAACTTTTTTGAGAAATCAACTTATACCTGTCCTTGCTAACATGTATCCAAATGCCAATAATCCAAATTTACCTAGTGAAAATATCTGGTTTCAACAAGATGGATCCCCTCCGCATTACGCACGTGAAGTACGTCAATTTTTAAATAATTACTTTCCCGGGAGGTGGATCAGAAGACGAGGTTTTATAGAGTGGCCAGAAAGGTCGCCAGATCTAACACCTCTAGATTTTTTCCTGTGGGGGTTACATAAAATCAAAAGTTTATGTCAATAGACCCCAAAACTTACAGGACTTGAAAGATAGAATTAGGCATGAAAAGAGTCTAATTACTCCAGAAGTCATCCGCAATGTACTTGATGAATGTGTCCGTACATTCGCATATTGTCAAGAAACCGATGGATGGCAGTTCGAACATTTAATTTAAAATAATTGTTATGCATAATTTGGTTACTTTAAAGTACATTATTAATTAAATCATTAGTTGAAATTTGGTTGAATTTAAATTAAAAAAATTGATTTCGTACTCTTAAAAAAATATTTTAGTTGAGAATGTAATGTCGTTAAATAAGGAATTAAATTCTCGTTCAAATGAGGTGTCACATTATACCGATTTCTATTTAAAAAAATTAACGATTACGTCACTACACCTACATCGGTGACGTCATCCCTACTCCATGTACGTTATAACATGGGTATTTTACAACAAAAATCGATCTGTTTCGGGATTTCCCTTAAAACTCGACGGTTCTCGAAATAATAATAATATTCCATAATTTAGCCGTTCACTGTAGAATACTATTAATAAAGAAATGCGCCAGCTCACTGACCTTCCTACCTCATATCTAAACCTTTACTCACGTTAATGTATCGGACTTTCTTAATTTGGCGCTATTAGAGGAGAGTCGTTGACGTGACGCTCTAAAGACGAGAGCATGTATTTGAGAGAATACTCAGAGTTGAGTAATGTACCAGAAATGTATTTTTCTAACTGTTGCATTCAACAATATAAGCAATTTAACGTTCTACTGAAACGGCAGTGTTGTCAAATCTCGGGACGCTCTAAGCGCGAATAACTATCAAGATAAAATGTATACTCTATATACAACTTAATACTCCTAGCGTCTCTGCCGGAGAGTTGCGCGAACTAAATATATTCGGGAACCGTATATTTTCGTTCATTTCATGATCAAAAAAGCGTCCCCCAAAAATTTTGTTGGTAGGTTCGTGACGTAATTTCAAGTCCCTGGACAAATTATTACAAGGGGTGTGCATAGAGCGTCCGTATACGGACGCTGTATGCACTTGGACGCTCTATTGAATGCGATTTCAGAATGTATGGACGCTTTAACGATAGAAGGATATATATATATACATATATATATATCCTTCTATCGTTAAAGCGTCCATACATTCTGAAATCGCATTCAATAGAGCGTCCAAGTGCATAGAGCGTCCGTATACGGACGCTCTATGCACACCCCTTGTAATAATTTGTCCAGGGACTTGAAATTACGTCACGAACCTACCAACAAAATTTTTGGGGGACGCTTTTTTGATCATGAAATGAACGAAAATATACGGTTCCCGAATATATTTAGTTCGCGCAACTCTCCGGCAGAGACGCTAGGAGTATTAAGTTGTATATAGAGTATACATTTTATCTTGATAGTTATTCGCGCTTAGAGCGTCCCGAGATTTGACAACACTGCCGTTTCAGTAGAACGTTAAATTGCTTATATTGTTGAATGCAACAGTTAGAAAAATACATTTCTGGTACATTACTCAACTCTGAGTATTCTCTCAAATACATGCTCTCGTCTTTAGAGCGTCACGTCAACCACTCTCCTCTAATAGCGCCAAATTAAGAAAGTCCGATACATTAACGTGAGTAAAGGTTTAGATATGAGGTAGGAAGGTCAGTGAGCTGGCGCATTTCTTTATTAATAGTATTCTACAGTGAACGGCTAAATTATGGAATATTATTATTATTTCGAGAACCGTCGAGTTTTAAGGGAAATCCCGAAACAGGTCGATTTTTGTTGTAAAATACCCATGTTATAACGTACATGGAGTAGGGATGACGTCACCGGTGTAGGTGTAGTGACGTAATCGTTAATTTTTTTAAATAGAAATCGGTATAATGTGACACCTCATTTGAACGAGAATTTAATTCCTTATTTAACGACATTACATTTTCAACTAAAATATTTTTTTAAGAGTACGAAATCAATTTTTTTAATTTAAATTCAACCAAATTTCAACTAATGATTTAATTAATAATGTACTTTAAAGTAACCAAATTATGCATAACAATTATTTTAAATTAAATGTACGAACTGCCATCCATCGGTTTCTTGACAATATGCGAATGTACGGACACATTCATCAAGTACATTGCGGATGACTTCTGGAGTAATTAGACTCTTTTCATGTCTAATTCTATCTTTCAAGTCCTGTAAGTTTTGGGGTCTATTGACATAAACTTTTGATTTTATGTAACCCCACAGGAAAAAATCTAGAGGTGTTAGATCTGGCGACCTTTCTGGCCACTCTATAAAACCTCGACTTCTGATCCACCTCCCGGGAAAGTAATTATTTAAAAATTGACGTACTTCACGTGCGTAATGCGGAGGGGATCCATCTTGTTGAAACCAGATATTTTCACTAGGTAAATTTGGATTATTGGCATTTGGATACATGTTAGCAAGGACAGGTATAAGTTGATTTCTCAAAAAAGTTAAATAGCGTCTTCCTGTTAGATTTTCTTCAAAGAAAAAAGGGCCAATGATTCTGTCATTGATGATCCCTGCCCATAGGTTTGTTCCAACCACAAATCACAAACTGATTTCCAACTATTTTCAAATCGTTTTCAACGCGCATGTCTATCAAATAATCTGATCCCTGATCAATTTATGTTTTTGGTTGGAACATCTTACAACTTCAGTCTGTACTGTACATGCGCTTGTGTTGGCATCGTTAATCAGCTGATCCAAAGGCTTACACGATTTTTATTATGATCAAAATTAGGAATAAAACCGAGCTTTTTAATTATATCTAAATACAAACACAATTCACACTTTAAAAGTTCTAGTTTTAATTATATCTAAATACAAACACAATTCACACTTTAAAAGTTCTAGTTTTAATTATATCTAAATACAAACACAATTCACACTTCAAGGTTATGCTGCAATTCAATGAAACAGTGAAAGAAACTGTAAAATAAAAACACAGCGATTCGCATGCGCCAGATTAGTGGTCAGAAGAAAATCCGTAAACCGTTCTGATAGTTTTCAAACCGTTTTAAATTTTGGTTGGAACAAGAAACTGATCGTTAACTAATCGTTTGTATGTCTGGTTGGAACGTATTTAAGTTACTGCGCAGAATCCTGACGGTTTCTGACGCTGGTTGGAACAAACCTCATACATTCACTTTCTGAGGATATTGCGTGTGTGCCTCAGTCATCCAATACGGGTTTTCTTGACTCCAATATCTGCAATTTTGACGATTTACGGTACCATGTATGAAAAATGTTGCTTCATCGGAAAAAAGGATTTGATTGATGAAAAGTGGATTGGGGATACATAAATCCTGAATAATTTCAGAAAATTGAAGCCGGCGATCGGGATCGTCGTCGTTTAACTCCTGATGTAGTTGAATTTTGTAGGGATGGTATTTTTCTTTTTTTTAAATATGTAATACCGATCTTTGGGAAACTCCTGTATATTCACCCATTTGTGTTGAACTACTGTGAGGATTGTCATGTACATTTAATAAAATATCAAGTTTCACATTGTCTTCAATTTTAGGACGCCCTGCGTTTGGAATCTGTTTAACGTGCCTAGTTTCTCCAAATTTTCGGACTATTTTACTTACTGTTGATTGGCTGATGGGTCTGACGGGATATTTTGCGTTGAATAAATTGCATACCTCGTTCTGTGTTCTTTTTTTTATCTCCGCATCCGCTAAGGATTAATATTTCTATGCGTTGTGATTCATTTAGGTGAGCCATAATTCACTATTCAAAAGTAAAAATTACAATTGACAACTGATAACAATTCACAAAATCAAAACATTTACGACAATAAATATTACAGTAATTATGCCACTATCACTTGCTTGAATTACATATGACAAAAAGTTTCAGTGTTTATGAGAGAACTTTTCGTGTCCATTATTATTTTTACTTATTTTTGCTTTTTTAAGTATTTCAGAAAGTCATGGATTCAAGCATTAATTGTAATTTGATTGAATTTAAATTAAAAAAAATTGTTTTCGTACCCTTAAAAAAATATTTTAGTTAAAAATGTAATGTCGTTAAATAGATAATTAAATTCTCGTTCAAATGAGGTGTCACATTATACCGATTTCTATTTAAAAAAATTAACGATTACGTCATTACACCTACACCGGTTACGTCATCCCTACTCCATGTACGTTATAACATGGGCATTGTACAACAAAAATCGACCTGTTTCGGGATTTCCCTTAAAACTCGACGGTTCTCGGAACAATGATAATATTCCATAATTTAGACGTTCACTGTATAATTAATTATTGAGTAGGGCATTATATACAAACTATTCTCGGTCATCTAAAAGACAAGTATAATGTCAATATTATATTATGTTGACTACCCGTAAATTTATTTGGAAGCTAAAACGTGTTAAAGGAACCCACTTTAATTAGGTTATAAATCTAGATTTTATTGTTTTAATACCTAGTAAGTAGTAATTATAAAACAATGTCGAATATGGGACAAATAAAAAGTAAATTTTTACACAATACAAAAAAAAGTTTTCTACTATAAAATCTACATATACACAGAGAAACTTAAAAGTCCTACAATAGGTACTACAAAGTTATTCAGATTGAAAAAAAATCCTGCAGGGATACAAAAATCAAAATCATTCGAATTTAATGAACTACAGCCTTCATCTCTTACTTCTTTGTGCGTTTCCATTGCATGTACTTGTACGTATTCTTCGATCATAAAAATATTTAGTTTTCTTAAAAAAAAAGAGTTAGCACGTTGTATGCAGATGGTCAGTGGACGCCGTAAACGCGAAACAATATACGCAAATTATACATGAAACAATATGAATGAATCTCTTTTTCATTTAAAATCGAAGTCCCAAGTTACTTCCCAGATCTTAATTTCTTAGATACGTTCCTGTATATAGGGTGCGTCCAAGTAACGCATAAATTTATTATAAGCTAAATAAAAAGTACTATTAAAAATTCCCCAAATAGGTCAGTTTTTGATTTTAAATTACCAAAATAAACAAAAGAAAATTTACAATAAATGTTCAGCTTGTTCATCATTGACCAGTAGACATGACTTAACCGGGCATTAAGGTCTACTCTAACACTTTGTAGCATAGATGGTGTTATGTTCCGCATTTATTCCTGCCTCGGTCTTATAGCTCTCGAATAGTTGAATGAAATTTAAAAAATTTGCAAAATATACTTTTAAACAATAAAAATATATATACAGGGTGGTCCGTAAGTAATGGTCCAAAGTGAAATGGAAGATTCTTGGCTTGAAAATATTACAATCTGACGCAACTTGCTTCAATAAAATATTGATAATAAAAAAGATACAGGGAGGCAAAGTTGAAATGTCAAAAATGTTTTTTCTCAGTAAATTGAAAGATTTTGGATATACAAACGTAAAAATTTGATGATAGGGGTTTTAGTTCCTGAGAAATCATAATATCATATCCGTTTTGATGTATTTTTTAGAGGGAGCCACATGAGCTACGTTCTTGGTGTAACTGTGCACTTAACTTTTTTATCGTTAACACTATTTCGCTTTTCATTGAAAAATATTAAAATGACATCATTTTTGTGAAAAAAATGTATACCTATCATAAGTCTCAAAGGTTGCTAGTTTTCAAGATATTCGCATCTTAAAAACCCTCTACGTAATTTGCATTTTATTTATTAGTACTTTGACATATTAATAAAGCAACCATTATGAACTCAATAACTTTTAATCAAGAGAAAAAAGAAAAATTTATTGAAAAATACAACAACAAAATTTAAATATTATTTCACAGTAATTGTTCAATATGTCCGCCATTCATCTCGATACATTTATCCATGCGTTTCATGAAAGATCGCCTAATATTAAACAATGTCAGTGGCGTAAAAAAATTTGTTGCTGCTCTGATTTCTTGCCAAAGTTGAACTCGACTATTTATAGGGTTTCTGTGAACGATTTCCCTCATTGTGCCCCAAAGGGTTATATTCTGGACTGCGTGTTGGCCAAGGAAAGGGACTACCACGACCAATCCAGCTTTCAGGAAACAAGGTGTTTAAATAGTTTCGTACTTCAAGAGTGTAATGAGATTAACTGTCAAAACACGAATGATTAACTTGTTGACATCGGCACCTACTATGTTAATTCTTGTGATGATAAATTTGCTGACATCAGCGCCTACTAACGCTATTATTTGCATCGTTCACTAACTAACGACGTTAGTTAGTGTACGGTGTTATTTGTGCTAATAAATAAAATAATAATTATGTAGGGGGTTTTTAAAATGCGAAAACTATTAATTTTTGAGACTAATGATACATATTTATTTTTGTCGCAAATGATGTAGTTTTAATATTTTTCAATAAAAAGAGAGATTGCGTTAACGATGAAAAAGTTAAGCGCACAGTTACACCAACAACTTAGCTCATTTGGCGCCCTCTAGGAAATACATCAAAACGGATATCATATTACGATTTCTCATGCCTTAAAACCCCCATCTCTTAATTTTTACGTTTGTATATCCAAAATCTTTCAATTTACTGAGAAAAAACATTTTTTACATTCAAACTTTGCCACCCTGTATCTTTTCTATTATCAATATTTGATTAAAGCAAGTTGCAAGAGATTGTAATATTTTCAGGCCAAAAATCTCCCATTTCACTTTGGACCATTGCTTACGGACCACCCTGTATATAATACTTCATTTGGAATGGCAAATCAGCAAGAACCAACTGAAAGACTCATTGGAAAACCAACAACAGGTTGATATGACATAATTTCATTAGATTAATAACAAAAAATTCAATTTTTTTTTAACAACAGAAATATTAGTACAAGGGTCAAAAGTTATTCCTTTTCCTATACACAATATTGATGTATGAAACATAAAAGTAGCCGATATCGCCAAGAGGCAGATTTTATAAGTATTCATGAATATATAGGATGTCCCAAAATTGATTGAAGAACCCAACTAAACCCAAGTAAATATAGGGACATCCATTCTTTTTTAAATAATCAATTGTTTTAGCTGAAAAATCTTTGAAGTTAAAAAAGTGATTTTCAACACCCTGGAATTTAGAAACTATAACCATTTGACTCCAAGTGCTATAGTTTTTCGAAATCAGCTCTTCGAAGAGAATCGAAAAATATTAAGAAATACAGGGTGTTACATAAAAAATATGTGTTTGTTTCGTCACTGAATTTTGGAGCAGACTGTATGTATGAATATTTTTAAAATCTGGTCCTTGACGATATCTACTTACTTCTTTTGTTAATGTTGTTGTTTCGTGGCACTAAGGATAAACGTGATATCTAGCTCCGACTGATGTATTAGAATATTATTTGAACCAGTTGATGTACCCAGATGACTTCACCTTATGCACGAGGCTATTAGTTTTCACCCAAAATTTGTTTTCTAATACTTTACTTGAAAAAAACTAAGAAAACATTTTTTTAATAACAAAAATTCCATAACACTACTACAAGAAATGGATTCCGCGTATTAAAATACATGATACTGCATAATTTTTTCCATACATTCAATATAAACCAAAATTTACAATTTTTGGGTCAGGACTGCAAAATGTTTAACATGCATCTCAATTACTTACTACATTTGAATTCTTTCATTTTATATTGTAGATAATATACAGGATTAAAGCTGAAGGAAATTTCCAAAAAAAATTTGATTCCGATTTCGGAGAAATTTTGTATAGGAGGTTTTTTGATACGAAGATTCCAACAAATTTGTCAGTTATTCGTTAAAAAAATTATTTTGGGTGGAAAATTGAGAAAACTGCATGAAAATGGAATTTTCCGAAAAACTGTAAATCAGATTTTAATCATTTACGAACTTAGCCTCAGTTTTTATGTTCTGAACCTACTTATAAAATTTCATTGAAAAATTCGGTAGTGTTTTTGAGTTATCGTGTTGACAACTGACCGACCGACATTTTTTAAAAATGGGTTTTTTGGACTAATATGAAACGTGTAGATCCATTCGAATCTCGAAACGTCAAAATCACTCCATCACATCACTTCCCTTATAGTATTTTCCCGTAACCCACACCGTAACCCACAATTTTAAGGAAATAAATTATTTATCTACGCAGGAAAAATATTAGTTCTCAACTAGGGTTAAAACTTTTCACCGACAATACTCGTGTCCTGAATGATCACAAATGTCACAAAAAATCATATTTTTTGTAACTGCCTACATAAATAGCTATTCTTCAACTAGTACCTAACAAACACCATATAAAATAATAACTATCATGTAATTCTGAAATTAATGCAATTTTGTGAAGAAATTGTCCATTCGAAGATTTATTTAAGTTCACTGTCTTCAATATTTTGAGTATTTGTAACTTGTTAAATGAATACCTCTGAAATTTCATTGCAATAACATATTATAGTTCCCTCCTACTTACAATAACCACATTATATCTTATTTGTCCTCCTATTTTCTGTAAATAGCAGATATGTACTTACTGCGGCAACAACGCAATAACAAAATTGACGCCCTAAAGGCTATCATATATACGTAATGCTGAATATAAGAGACGCCCAATTGTCCATCGACTGAAAGGGCGCCATAATGTTAGGAAAATATACAGCAATGTTGTGTTTTCCGTGCCAAAGTCCTTTTTTCCATTTATTTTAACCATCCTTTATCTATATTAAAAAGTATTCACCTCAATTAACACTATATCTGCAGAAAACGACGTCGGACGCTATAAAGCACATTTTTGTCTGGACGCTCTAACGATAGAAGGATGTATATATATATATATATATATATATATATATATATATATATATATATATGTATATATATATATATATATATATATTCCTCTACTGTAGGTTAGTGGAACCGGATGATAGTGCGGCCGACAGTCGGATGATAATGGTACCGACAGTATAGGTAGTGGTGGAAAAGTAGGCGGAGCTATGGCCTTTCCTTTTGGTTAATGATTTAAATGGGGACGTGTCTCGGCATTTTTTATAATTTTCTAAAATAATGACATAAAGAATTTTATTCCATAAGTGGTTTCCACACTGTATATGTATATATATATATATATATATATGTGTATATATATATATATATGTATATATATATATATATATATATATGTATATATATATATATATATATATGTATATATATATATATATATATATATATCCTTCTATCGTTAAAGCGTCCATACATTCTGAAATCGCATTCAATAGAGCGTCCAAGTGCATACAGCGTCCGTATACGGACGCTCTATGCACACCCCTTGTAATAATTTGTCCAGGGATTTGAAATTACGTCACGAACCTACCAACAAAATTTTTGGGGGACGCTTTTTTGATCATGAAATGAACGAAAATATACAGTTCTCGAATATATTTAGTTCGCGCAACTCTCCGGCAGAGTCGCTAGGAGTATTAACTTGTATATAGAGTATACATTTTATCTTGATAGTTATTCGCGCTTAGAGCGTCCCGAGATTTGACAACACTGCAGTTTCAGTAGAACGTTAAATTGCTTATATTGTTGAATGCAACAGTTAGAAAAATACATTTCTGGTACATTACTCAACTCTGAGTATTCTCTCAAATACATTCTCTCGTCTTTAGAGCGTCACGTCAACCACTCTCCTCTAATAGCGCCGAATTAAGAGAGTCTGATACATTAACGTAAGTAAAGATTTAGATATGAGGTAGGAAGGTCAGTGAGCTGGCGCATTTCTTTATTAATAGTATTCTACAGTGAACGGCTAAATTATGGAATATTATTACTATTTCGAGAACCGTCGAGTTTTAAGGGAAATCCCTAACAGGTCGATTTTTGTTGTAAAATACCCATGTTATAACGTACATGGAGTAGGGATGACGTCACCGGTGTAGGTGTAGTGACGTGATCGTTAATTTTTTTAAATAGAAATCGGTATAATGTGACACCTCATTAGAACTAGAATTTAATTCCTTATTTAACGACATGAAATTTTCAACTAAAAGAGTACGAAATCAATTTTTTTAATTTAAATTCAACCAAATTTCAACTAATGATTTAATTAATAATGTACTTTAAAGTAACCAAATTATGCATAACAATTATTTTAAATTAAATGTTCGAAATGCCATCCATCGGTTTCTTGACAATATGCGAATGTACGGACACATTCATCAAGTACATTGCGGATGACTTCTGGAGTAATTAGACTCTTTTCGTGCCTAATTCTATCTTTCAAGTCCTGTAAGTTTTGGGGTCTATTGACATAAACTTTTGATTTTATGTAAGCCCACAGGGAAAAATCTAGAGGTGTTAGATCTGGCGACCTTGCTGGCCACTCTATAAAACCTCGTCTTCCGATCCACCTCCCGGGAAAGTAATTATTTAAAAATTGACGTACTTCACGTGCGTAATGCGGAGGGGATCCATCTTGTTGAAACCAGATATTTTCACTAGGTAAATTTGGATTATTGGCATTTGGATACATGTTAGCAAGGACAGGTATAAGTTGATTTCTCAAAAAAGGTGAATAGCGTCTTCCTGTTAGATTTTCTTCAAAGAAAAAAGGGCCAATGATTCTGTCATTGATGATCCCTGCCCATACAATATCT
The DNA here is from genome assembly GCA_947563755.1 of Lochmaea crataegi. Lineage (NCBI taxonomy): Eukaryota > Metazoa > Arthropoda > Insecta > Coleoptera > Chrysomelidae > Lochmaea > Lochmaea crataegi. The sequence goes on along the minus strand of OX387425.1, from coordinate 42,558,959 downwards.
GCAATTTTGACGATTCACGGTACCATGTATAAAAAATGTTGCTTCATCGGAAAAAAGGATTTGATTGATGAAAAGTGGATTGGGGATACATAAATCCTGCATAATTTCAGAAAATTGAAGCCGGCGATCGGGATCGTCGTCGTTTGATTCCTGATGTAGTTGAATTTTGAAGGGATGGTATTTTTCTTTTTTTTTTTAAATATGTTTGGAATATGTTTTTTTGCGCGATCGATCTCTTTTGTTTATTTACAGCATCGGTTGTCAGGACGGTAGGTTGTGTTTACTGGTTTCTAAGTCCAACACATCGGTAAGTGATTTACTTACCGTTCAGACGTCGGTAAGTAAATTACTTACCGACGTCTTAGCCCTACATACATTTGAGTGGTCCTAAATAATATATTACTTCATTCATTACACAAAAGGAACAAAAAAAATAAGAAGATTTATATTTTTTCAATGAACAGAACCGAACAGAACAATATAAAAAGTAATAAATTAGCATAAAAACAATTTCACAGAAAGGACAAAAAAATCAAAAGCATTAATTTGAAACATTAAAATTAAATGTACAATTGGTACATTGGCTTTTATTTGAAATTTATTTCAATACGATCGCGCAAAAATGGTATAAGCATCTCGAACGTTAAGGGTTTTACCGGTCTTTACCAAACATTGCTGTCGACCGGTAAACAACCATTACCGTTCTTAATACTTAATATACTATAACGTGCCCAGTTTCTCCAAATTTTCGGACTATTTTACTTACTGTTGATTGGTTGATGGGTCTGTCGGGATATTTTGCGTTGAATAAATTGCATACCTCCTTCTGTGTTCTTTTTTTATCTCCGCATCCGCTAAGGATTAATATTTCTATGCGTTGTGATTCATTTAGGTGAGCCATAATTTACTATTCAAAAGTAAAAATTACAATTGACAACTGATAACAATTCACAAAATCAAAACATTTACGACAATAAATATTACAGTAACTATGCCACTATCACATGCTTGAATTAACATATATGACAAAAAGTTTCAGTGTTTATGAGAGAACTTTTTGTGTCCATTATTATTTTTACTTATTTTTGCTTTTTTAAGTATTGCAGAAAGTCATGGATTCAAGCATTAATTGTAATTTAATTGAATTTATATAAAAAAAAATTGTTTTCGTACCCTTAAAGAAATATTTTAGTTAAAAATGTAATGTCGTTAAATAGATAATTAAATTCTCGTTCAAATGAGGTGTCACATTATACCGATTTCTATTTAAAAAAATTAACGATTACGTCATTACACCTACACCGGTTACGTCATCCCTACTCCATGTACGTTATAACATGGGCATTTTACAACAAAAATCGACCTGTTTCGGGATTTCCCTTAAAACTCGACGGTTCTCGGAATAATGATAATATTCCATAATGTTCACTGTATAATTAATTATTGAGTAGGACATTATATACAAACTATTCTCGGTCATCTAAAAGACAAGTATAATGTCTATATTATATTATGTTGACTACCCCTAAATTTATTTGGAAGCTAAAACGTGTTAAAGAAAACCACTTTAATTAGGTTATAAATCTAGATTTTATTGTTTTAATACCTAGTAAGTAGAAATTATAAAACAATGTCGAATATGGCACAAATAAAAAGTAAATTTTTACACAAAACAAAAAATAGTTTTCTACTATAAAATCTACATATACACAGAGAAACTTAAAGTCCTACAATAGGTACTACAAAGTTATTCAGATTGAAAAAAAATCCTGCAGGGATACAAAAATCAAAATCATTCGAATTTAATGAACTACACCCTTCATCTCTAACTTCTTTGTGTGTTTCCATTGCATGTACTTGTACGTATTCTTCGATCATAAAAATATTTAGTTTTCCTAAAAAAAAGAGTTAGCACGTTGTATGCGGATGGTCAGGGGACGCCGTAAACGCGAAACAATATACGCAAATTATACATGAAACAATATGAATGAATCGCTTTTTTATTTAATATCGAAGTCCCAAGTTACTTCCCAGTTCTTAATTTCTTAGATACGTTCCTGTATATAGGGTGCGTCCAAGTAACGCATAAATTTATTATAAGCTAAATAAAAAGTACTATTAAAAATTCCCCAAACAGGTCAATTTTTGATTTTAAATTACCAAAATAAACAAAAGAAAATTTACAATGAATGTTCAACTTGTTCATCATTGACCAGTAGACATGACTTAACCGGGCATTAAGGTCTACTCTAACACTTTGTAGCATAGAGGGTGTTATGTTCCGCATTTATTGCCTGCCTCGGTCTTATAGCTCTCGAATAGTTGAATGAAATTAAAAAGAATTGCAAAATATACTTTTAAACAATAAAAATATATATACAGGGTGGTCCGTAAGTAATGGTCCAAAGTGAAATGGAATATTCTTGGCCTGAAAATATTACAATCTGACGCAACTTGCTTCAATAAAATATTGATAATGGAAAAGATACAGGGTGGCAAAGTTTAAATGTAAAAGATGTTTTTTCTCAGTAAATTGAAAGATTTTGGATATGCAAGCGTAAAAATTTGAAGATAGGAGTTTTAATTCCTGAGAAATCATAATAGCATATCCGTTTTGATGTATTTTTTAGAGGGCGCCACATGAGCTACGTTGTTGGTGTAACTGTGCACTTAACTTTTTTATCGTTAACACTATCTCGCTTTTCATTGAAAAATATTAAAATGACATCATTTTTGTGAAAAAAGTGTATACTTATGATAAGTCTCAAAGGTTGCTAGTTTTCAAGATATTCGCACCCTCTACGTAATTTGCATTTTATTTATTAGTACTTTGACATATTATTAAAGCAACCATTATGAACTCAATAACTTTTAATCAAGAAAAAAAAGAACAATTTCTTGAAAAATACAACAACAAAATTTAAATATTATTTCACAGTAATTGTTCAATATGTCCGCCATTCATCTCGATACATTTATCCATGCGTTTCATGGAAGATCGCCTAATATTAAACAATGTCAATGGCTCAAAAAATTTTTTTGCTGCTCTGATTTATAGGGTTTCTGTGAACTATTTCCTTCATTTTGCCCCATATACTGAAATCCAAGGGGTTATACTCTGGACTCCGAGGTGGCCAAGGAAAGGGACTACCACGACCAATCCAGCGTTCAGGAAACAAGGTGTTTAAATAGTTTCGTACTGCAAGAGTGTAATGTGACCTACTATGTTAATTCTTGTGATGATAAATTTGCTGACATCAGCGCCTACTAACGCTGTTATTTGCACCGTTCACTAACTAACGACGTTAGTTAGTGTACGGTGTTATTTGTGCTAATAAATAAAATAAAAATTATGTAGGGGGTTATTAAAATACGAATATCTCGAAAACTAGTAATTTTTGAGACTAATGATAGATATGTATTTTTGTCGCAAATGATGTAATTTTAATATTTTTCAATAAAAAGAGAGATAGCGTTAACGATGAAAAAGTTAAGCTCACAGTTACACCAACAACATAGCTCATGTAGCGCCCTCTAGGAAATACATCAAAACGGATATTATATTACGATTTCTCATGCATTAAAACCCCCATCTCTAAAATTTTACGTTTGTATATCCAAAATTTTTCAATTTACTGAGAAAAAACATCTTTTACATTTAAACTTTTCCACCCTGTATCTTTTCCATCATCAGTATTCGATTAAAGCAGGTTGCAAGAGATTGTAATATTTTCAGGCCAAAAATCTCCCATTTCACTTTGAACCATTACTTACGGACCACCCTGTATATAATACTTCATTTGGAATGGCAAATCAGCAAGAATCAACTGGAGGATTCATTGGAAAACCAACAACAGGTTGATATGACATAATTTCATTAGATTAATAACAAAAAATTCAATTTTTTTTAAAAAAAGAAATATTAGTACAAGGGCCAAAAGTTATTCCTTTTCCTATACACAATATTGATGTATGAAGCATAAAAGTAGCCGATATCGCCAAGAGGCAGATTTTATAAGTATTCATGAATATATAGGATGTTCCAAAATTGATTGAAGAACCCAACTAAACCCAAGTAAATATAGGGACATCCATTCTTTTTTAAATAATCAATTGTTTTAGCTAAACAATCTTTGAAGTGATTTTCAACGCCCTGGAATTTAGAAACTATAACCATTTGACCCCAACTGCTATAGTTTTTCGAAATCAGCTCTTCGAAGAGAGTCGAAAAATATTAAGAAATACAGGGTGTTACATAAAAAATATGTGTTTGTTTCGTCACTGAATTTTAGAGAGGACTGTATGTATGAATATTTTTAAAATCTGGTCCTTGACGATATCTACTTACTTCTTTTGTTAATAATGTTGTTTGTTGGCACTAAGGATAAACGAGATATCTAGCTCCGACTGATGTATTAGATTATTTGAACCAGTTGATGTACCCAGATGACTTCACCTTATGCACGAGGCTATTAGTTTTCACCCAAAATTAGTTTTCTAATACTTTACTTGAAAAAAACTGGGAAAACATTTTTTTAATAACAAAAATTTCATAACACTACATCAAGAAATGGATTCCGCGTATTAAAATACATCATGCTGCATAATTTTTTCCATACATTCAATATAAACCAAAATTTACAATTTTTGGGTCAGGACTGCAAAATGTTTAACATGCATCTCAATTACTTACTACATTTGAATTCTTTCATTTTATATTGTAGATAATATACAGGATTAAAGCTGAAGGAAATTTCCAAAAAAAATTTGATTCCGATTTCGGAGAAATTTTGTATAGGAGGTTTTTTGATACGAAGATTCCAACAAATTTGTCAGTTATTCGTAAATTATTTCGGGTGGAAAATTGAGAAAACTGCATGAAAATGGAATTTTCCGAAAAACTGTAAATCAGATTTTATCATTTACGAACTTAGCCTCAGTTTTTATGTTCTGAACCTACTTATAAAATTTCATTGAGTTATCGTGTTGACAACTGACCGACCGACATTTTTTAAAAATAGGTTTTTTGGACTAATATGAAACGTGTAGATCCATTCGAATCTCGAAACGTCAAAGTCACTCCATCACATTACTTCCCTTATAGTATTTTCCCGTAACCCACAATTTTAAGGTAATAAATTATTTATCTACACAGGAAAAATATTAGTTCACAACTAGGGTTAAAACTTTTCACCGACAATACTCGTGTCCTGAATGATGACAAATGTCACAAAAAATCATATTTTTTGTAACTTCCTACATAAATAGCTATTCTTCAACTAGTACCTAAAAAACACCATATAAAATAATAACTATCATGTAATTCTGAAATTAATGCAATTTTGTGAAGAAATTGTCCATTTGAAGATTTATTTAAGTTCACTGTCTTCAATATTTTTAGTGTTTGTAACTTGTTAAATGAATACTTCTGAAATTTCATTGCAATAACATAATATGGATCCCCCCTACTTACAATAACCACATTATATCTTATTTGCCTTCCTATTTTCTGTAAATAGCAGATATGTACTTACTGCGGCAACCACGCAATAACAAAATTGACGCCCTAAACGCTATCATATATACGTAATGCTGAATATAAGAGAAACCCAATTGTCCATCGACTGAAAGGGCGCCATAATGTTGGGAAAATATACAGCAATGTTGTGTTTTCCGTGCCAAAGTCATTTTTGCCATTTATTTTCACCATCCTTTATCTATATCAAAAAGTATTCAGCTCAATTAACACTATATCTGCAGAAAACAACGTCGGACGCCATAAAGCACATTTTTGTCTGGACGCTTTAACGATAGAAGATATATATATATATATATATATATTCCTCTACTGTAGGTTAGTTTTTAAGATCCAAATTCCAATTTTTAGGATGGTTTTAAATTTTATTCGTTTATAAATTGTTTTTATAGTTTTAGTAGGTGAACTAAAATATTTTATTTTTACTTTTGCTATTGTAAAACCGCTTAATTTCACTTCAATCCATTGTTCAATCGTTGTTAAAGTTGTATTTTTATATGATCTATACAGGGTGTATCATGAGAAACTGAACATACTCCTACCTCGTATGGAGACCCCTATGGAGAATGTCAAATGGCAATTAAAATGTGTCTGCTCCCATATTTTACTAATATACAGGGGGAATCGTGAATTTTGATTGATATTTCTCTCTACTTAATTACAGTTACCTGTAAATAATTGTCATATTAGTAAAGCATGATTTATAGACGTCAAAAAATAATAGTTCAATACCATTAAACGCTTTACAAAATCAGAAAAATTAATTTCCACAGAGCAGACCATCCACTAGCAAGCAACAACTTTTTCTCGGGCTATATGCCCCGACAGACATTGAATTACACTTCTAAAGTAAACGGGGTTGGTATATCTGTTAAGATAGAACCAACCATTCTGGTTTGCGATTAGAAGGAATAACATCACTTGTAGACTGGTTTTGGCGTTTTTGCGCCTCATCAGCACAAGGTAGATGCTATTCGTCCAGAAGCTCTACAAGTGATGTTATTCCTTCTAATCGCAAACCAGAATGGTTGGTTCTATCCAGATATACCAACCCCGTTCACTTTAGTAGTGTAATTCAATGTCTGTCGGGGCATATAGCCCGAGCAGTAGTTGTTGCTTAATAGTGGACGGTCTGCTCTGTGGAAATTAATTTTTCTGATTTTGTAAAGCGTTTAATAGTATTGAACGATATTTCTCTTGATCATAACTTTTGAACGGTAATTTCGATTTGTCTCATATTTTGGTAAAACGTTACACTACTATCACCTAATTAACTGATTCATTCAAACTAGAAAAAAATCAGGGCCGGTCTTGGAAAATTAGTTTGTTTTGTTAATATAAAAAAGTTCACTCTGTATATGGATTTTCAAAACTCTAATAAGGATCTTACAAAGTACACAAATAGACAACAAAAATGGCGTATTTATTTTTCTCCCCACACGATTGCTCAATTTTTAACAAGAAAATCAAATTTAACTATAAGTTAAAAGTTTAGCAACATGAGCCATAAATTTCAAAAAATATAATTTTTCGAAATGAAGTCCACGTGCTTCTAAACAACTTCTTTGTCAAACTTTCAAATGTCTAATTGACTTCCTGAGTGTTAAGGGATCATTTCTAATTGTATTATTATTGTAGAATCAATAATTCTGTCAATTAATTCTTGTCGAGTATGTATATTTTCTCCATAAACTATTTCTTTCAATCGACCCCATATGGAATAGTCGACGGGGTTGAAGTCAGGGGATCTAGGTGGCCATGCATGGGGACTCCCGCGTCCTATCCACCTATTTCCGTAAGTGGCATGAAGATGTTGGCAACTGAGAAATGTGGTGATGCCCTGTCGTGCATAAAGTTAATACCTCGGATGACTACATCGGCTAGCAGATTCGGCAAAATATTTTGCAAGAAATCTAAGTACACAGCACCTGTCAGTGATCCATTAAAGAAGTGGTCCGTCTATTACTCCTATCCAAAGATTCACTGAAAATATATACTGTGAACGAGATTCGCGAAGCGCATAAGGATTTTCATCTGCCAAAATTATATTTTTGCAAGAAAATTATATTTTTTGAAATTTATGGCTCATGTTGCTAAACTTTTAATTTATAGTTAAATTTGATTTTCTTGTTAAAAATTGAGCATTCGTGTGGGGAGAAAAATAAATACGCCATTTTTGTTGTCTATTTGTGTACTTTGTATGATCCTTATTAGAGTTTTGAAAATCCATATACAGGGTGAAATTTTTTATATAACACAACAAACTAATTTTCCAAAACCGGCCCTGATTTTTTGCTAGTTTGAGTAAATCAGTTAATTAGTTGATAGTAGTGTAACGTTTCACCAAAATATGAGACACAACGAAATTACCTACCGTTAGTAGATAGAAAACGGGGGACCTTTTAAGGCGATTTTGAGCAGCCTGACAGCAGTTGACCTACTTCCGCCATCTATAATGGGGATTCACGGAAGTCAAGTAACTGACCTACTTTCACAATCTATGTTAATGGGGGACCAAAGAAGTAAGGTACGAATGACCGCAACTGACCTCTCTAATATGCAGTGACGGAAAATAAAAATTATACAGGGTGCACCGAAAGTAACTACATTTAATAGGAGGGGGTATACAGAGCAGTAGTCAATTACACTATATGTAGTGAAGAGTAGTGAGTGAATTATTATTAATTTGAGTAGAAATGGAAGCTAGTAGGTGTGTTACACCAGAGCTTATTTTTAATTGTGAATCATTTTTAGGCCTTGTCTGGATGCGAAATAATAATAGGAATGTAAGTGTGTAGATAAAATCATATAAAATATTAAACAAGTTATTAATTTAACCAATTTAAAAAGTTTTCCATTTAATAATAATTCGTTTTCATTGATCAGTATGCTGGAGCAATTGAAATGTTTTAATTCGCGGTGAATATAAAATTCTGATGCGAGACTAGTCTGCAAAGAAAGCAGGATACCAGTATTTGGAATAACACGGAAGATTCGATGAGATTCAAATTTATGTATGTCGTTTCAGAAGAAATGGATTGTTTAAGAATGAATAAGTAGTACCCGTATGTAGTTGGAAAAACACACTGGGAACATGTAAACATTGAAATTAATTGAAATAAAATTCTGATGTGAGACTATTCTGCAAAGAAAGCAAGTTACCATGTTTGGAATAACACGGAAGATTCGATGAGATTTAAATTTATGTATGTCATTTCAGAAGAAATGGATTGTTTGCGGACGAATAAGTAGTACCCGCATGTATTTGGAAGAACACACTGGGAAAATGTAATCATTGAAATTGATGTGAGACTAGTCTGCAAAGAAAGCAGGATACCGTTTTGGAATAACACAGAAGATGTCGATGAGATTTAAATTTATGTATGTCATTTCAGAAGAAATGGATTGTTTCAAGGATGAATAAGTACCTAGTACCAGCATGTATTTGGAATAACACACTGGGAACATGTTCTCATTAAAATAAATTGAAATGGTAATGCGGGGGTGACAGAACCCATCTTGAAAATAACTTGTTTACATTGCAGTATTGTAGATATATAAGAGCTAAAATTCAACTTGAATGTATAGTTTATTTTATCTCGTGAAATGAGAAATCGTATTAAAGTAAATATATTGAGTGATTATAGAAAAACAAGTGAACAAACAGAATTTGAAAAGATGAATACAATTAAAAAAAGTATACCTATGATTATTAGAAGAGGACCTTCTGAGACAAAGTATCATATTAAAACAATAGATGATGACTGTTCATCACCAAATTCGATGATAATAATATCAGGAGAGAGTGAGGAATCTGAAGAAATCCAAAATCGGCCAGTGGAGGATATAAAAAACCAGCCATTGAAAAATTCTGAATATGAAAATATTTCTATGGACGGAATTTTTGAAAATGAAATAGATCAACTCTTCCAACCAGAAGACTGGAATAGTGATTTAACAACTGCAGAAGAAGCGTTGGATGAAACTCAATCGAATGTGAAAACAATGATAACGAACCATAGTGATAACGTGACCAAGTTCTTCGAATCTAATAAAATATTTTTTAGTGAAAGTCAAGAACAGAAAATAAGTTTGAAATTGAAGATTGAAAAATATAAAAGAAAATATATAACAACAAAGCACCTCTTGGAAAAGTTAAATCATAATATAAAATTAGCGAAATCAATCAATCGTTTAAACCTATAAATTAAATACAAAATATATTTTATCGTTTGGAATTAACCTCTTGGTTTTCTAACAAAACCGCAAAATCGAAAGACTCGTTATCACTATCCATACTTTCTTCTTTTATTGCACTACAGTTTTGGGTTTGATACGTTTTGCAGCGTTTAAACGTATTATATATAAAATTTCAGACATGCGCAAACTAGAGTAGCTAGGGCATGCGCAAACTAAAGCACTATTCAGTGTCTCACCACAAAATCATTTATTATAATATAAGCTAGTAAAAACAAATTCAGACATGCGCAAACTAGAGTAGCTAGGGCATGCGCAAACTAAAGCACTATTCAGTGTCTCACCACAAAATCATTTATTATAATATAAGCTAGTAAAAACAAATTTATTGGTAGAGTTGTATTAAATATTTGTAGAGTATTCCAACGTCTTGTGTTATCCATCTTGTCGTTTTCTTTTTTGATTGATGTTTTCATCATCTTGGCAAACTTACAGTCTGGGCTAAATTTTAAATGTTCTTCATGAACGCAATCTTCGGATAACCACTCATGAATTTCCACATGACAATTAAAACAACGAGTTATGTCACTATAACCAACATAAAAAAAACCCGCTAACGCTAAATCTATAGGAGAAACTTTACCAGCCCAATTTTTAAATGATTGCAAGCGGTAGTCATACAATGATAATAAATCGGAGAAATCTTCTAAACACATATTGATGGTGTGAGTCAAATTCGTTTTGCTATAACTATTTATAGATTTCCCCATCCATTCCAATACTAGCATAATTTCTCCCACCACTTTCACATATCTATAAAAAGTCATGAAGAAACCATTCCGAGCATAGTTTTGTCATGTTAGTTGTGGGGGAAATGTCTTCAAATATGGTTCAAAAGGAAGTGTTTTTGGGGGAGCGTCGATTTGACTTGAATCAGTCAAAGTCAAAGTTTGTTACAGTGTGCTTATCAGCAGAGTGCACTCCTTGTGTAATAATTTCAGGGAACAGGAATAATTATATAGTTTTTTACGAAAAGGAATGGGAGGAATTAATATGTTTCAAGGATTTGATTGACAATTTTTTCACTGCAGCGGAAACCCTAGACCCTATAGATGCGGGCTATTTTTGGCTTCAATTTCAAAAGCTTGAGCAGAATAAAGTGCTAAAAATTTTAACTGGACACGCTACTATTTGTTTGGGGTATGCAAGTATATCCGAGCTGTGGAAGATATTACCACTAATAAAGAACACCTTTGAAACATTAAAAAACCAGCAGTTTTTAGGAACTATGAAAATTTTACAACTGGCTGTTACTAAATCACAAGATGCTCCGAAAACAGCACTAGAAGTTCTACAACCAATCAAAAAAATCAATCCAATTACATACAACCTAGGTCTTGAAGTAATTTACAGATTTCCTGAATTACTACAAGATGAAAAAAGTCAGCTTTAACGAAAACTTTAACAAAATACATGTTCTATATGTCTGGCGATATGCATATCATGCGGCAAGAAAAAACGATTGGCAAGCTAGATATCTCGATCAGTTACGCTTCAAGCAACGAATTCAACAAGCCGCCAAATTTATCAATCCTATTTTACATGTAATACATAGATGTAAAGTTTATAATAAAAGATATGCAGTAATTATTATGTTTTATTTAAAAAGTTAGTTTACAATACATTATTTTTATTAATCCAAGAGTTGTGCGAGTTATCTAATCCCAGCCATTTCACCAAAACCTTATTTCCTTTTTTTCTCAATACTTTTTCAACGAGATAAACGTCGGGGTGTTTCACTTTTAAAAGTTCCTCAGTGTAAAAAGCTCCTTGAATCGGTTGATTACTCTCGTCTTGTAAAATATATGTGGCGGGATTGGTCAGCTTGACTTTATAGATTGTGAAAATTTCGGTTGACCAGTTGGGTGTATAACCTTTGGAAAATGATTCACGATATTTACTTATGCGTACAAAATCACCTTTTTTAAATCTAGGTTTGCGGGGGTCGACTGTTTTCATGTGGTTGAAAGCAATAATATATTTGGCGTTTGTCTCATTAACCTTACTGGGAATAGCACCCGTTGTTGAATGCCTGGTATTATTGTATTTCTTAACAATTTTTGGTAGCAATTCCAACCATTTATATGACCCTTGCACACTAAATTCTTTCCACAATAAAGTTTTGAGTGTTCGAATAACTCTTTCTACAATGCTAGCTTTAAGGTTTGAAAATGTGCTGTAATGATTTATTCCATACTGTTGCATCAGCTGTTGGAACTCTTTGTTATAAAATTCTTTACCCATATCGGTCTGTAAGTTTTTAGGTGGGCTCATTTGGGAGAGTACTTTTTGCATAGCCTCTGTAATGTCCTTAGCATTTTTTCGCTTTACAGGTTCAGCCCAAACGAATTTACTAAAAGTATTGATTATTACAAGTATATATCCAAAACCTTTGTTAACGCTTTTATAATTATTCAGAATCGCCAAATCAGCCTGAAGAAGATCATGCAAACCTTTGACAATCACATGTCGTCTCTTGTAATTTTTACGAGCCGGACTATGCAATTCATTAACTACATCTCGCTTCACATTACTCATATTTTTGTAGAGCACACTGAATTACAAATTCAACGTAAAATTGTTTATAACTAGGGTTTAACGCAAACTGTAAAGTATCGCCTTTTTTAACAGATTTATCAACTATACCGGATTGGTCAGATATTTTATTGTTATAGCGAATATATAGTCCATCAAAAGTGCATTTAAAATGTTCAACTTTTCCTGATACTGGTATCGTAAAAGTGCTTGTATTACAGTCTAAGACGTAAAAAAACTTGTCTGTTCCTTGACTACCATTGATTTTGAAAAAAATTTTGGTATGGAATTTATAGGGATCCCCAATATAAAAATTATCACTGAGCAGTGGTGCTGCTACAATTTCGTCAGAGGGTTTTAACGCTTGACTGCGAAGGAAGTGTTGATTGAACCTGTTAATCGGCATATTAAGATTGAATGGGCCATTTTTATCAAGGGGGTGCTATTTATTCAACTGTTGCAACGGGCAAAGTAGGGTAAAATCAGCACACATATTATTTACAGAACCTACTTTAAATTCAATTTTATCGCCCTTTTTTATTTTCATGGTGGATAACTCATGATATTTATAAACCTTGCCATTTATCAACACATCACCGTCACTCGAGTAGTGCTTACAGCTTTCGATAGAACCTTCAACAGGAAAAACGAAAGCAGTCCCTCCATTCTCTAAAACATACAAGGGATTTTTCGTCTTTTTTACCCCTATTAATCGAATGATGCATGTACTAAAATATTCTTTTGGTGTGCAAATGTGAAAGGGTGTTTTAAGTATCGGTTCAGCGGTAGAAGGAACGTCTACACATTCTGAGGTGGAGAGGTAATGTTGGTTGAAATGATTTAACGGCATGTTCACGACTAAACAATTTATAAAGTAATCAAAGTATTTATTCGATTATACCACCCTCTCGTAATTCTTCAATAATGGATATAATTTCATTGCGATGACCTGTATTCCCTGCTGCTTGAGAAGCTACAAGTAATCGTAACCTATCAACTATTTCATTAAAATCATCAAAATATTTATAATCGATGGGTTTGTTATTGTAATCCATCATAGTCAACTTCCCCCCAAGTTTTGACATTTTACGTGTCAGTACACCAGTTAATAGAGACCGAGGGGCTGTACCAGCCCTCGGTCTAATCGGATTTGGTTTTAGTTCAGGCTTAATGATGAATGTATATTTATCTTTAATATCATTGGGGAATGTTCTGATGGGTAAATCGGGGTTATGTTCTCGACGAATAGCATTTGTTCGTTTAATAATATCTACATAATTATCCACATCTCGTTTAGTATATACAATAGGGTTTTTTTTAAAAAGCAACTCGTACAACCCAGGTGTACCCAAATATGTTATATGTTTTACGATAATATCTTTATTTTTGAAGTCAAGTTCAGAATCACCAATGTAAAACTTTTCTTCGTTGGGATTATGAAAAACGCCCAAAATATGATCATATACCCCTTCCGTATCTCGTATCATCCCCTCGATAAATTCTCTAGGAAGAGGTGTGTCAAACTGTTCAAAATACTCTCTCAAAACGTTTGGGTCGGTGATTGTACGATAAAAATCACTTATGCTGTCATCGATAAATTGGTCTTGTCTGGTTCTATCTGGAATATCTCCCGAATCATTTCGAGATTCATAAGTTGTTTCATCTGTTAAAAATCTCGTGTTGTCCTGGAAAGTACTGTGAAAATCTGGATCGTTATCGGACTCAAAAAATGCTAGTTGATCGTAACGAGTTGTGGGTGACTTTTTAATGGTAATGTCCCCTTTTGTCGGTGATATTTCTTGTTTAATAGGTTTCCCCAAAGTTGAAACAAATTCTTTAAGAGGCTGGTATGATTTTTCCAATTTACTTTGAGACTCATGCCTCTGCTGTTTGAGAAGTTTATATTTCTTTTTAATATCTTGACGTGATTTTATGAGCTGTTTCCATAATCGTTCATTCATTGTGACTAATAGATTTCACATTTTTTAAGGTCTTGTATATACATCAAACCCTTTTCGATATTTTCCAGAGGATAATGCACAGTCCTTATCAATAACTAAAAATCCAAACTTATCTTTCCAACAAAACGATCCCATGTCTTTAAATTGTTGAAAACTCATGTCGATATTTGCATGGTCATCAAAAATATGTTTCAGATTAGTAACATCTTGGGGGAATACAATTAACAGATTAGCATTATCCTGAATTAGTTGTTTTGGAATCGCTGAATATGTTTGACATAAATAAAAAGAATCGGTCTCTTTATGTCGACCAAAACAAAAATAATTTTTGATGATATTTTGGTCACAAGACGCCACATCGTCAAATATAACTATGGAATTATGTTTAATATTTTCGGGAAGCGGAAAATCTTCACTTTTACTAAATTCTTGGTAACCGATCTCTCGTATGGGTTGTAGTAATAATCGCAGATATTGATATTTTGGTTGCTGCAGTGATTTCGAATATAAATAAACATTTTCATATTTCATACCATTAGGATGTTCCAACAAAGATAACATTACGTTGGTTTTACCACTTCCACTAGGCCCTACTATAAGTGTTTAGAATTACCTCCAAATAATACACCGTGATTATTTTCATTATTTGTAATGTCATAGTTTTTAACTGGTAAGGAAACTTGTTGTTTTACAAGCTTCATGTTGAAGACTGTTAGTATATAAAGAGAATCACAGATATATAGGTGTTAGTATGAAAAATAAAGCGGTGCCACTTGAACGTCGTAGGACTAGAGGTAGAGGACTTGTTAATACATTAATAAATAAGCTCCCCTTTGAACTACACGCCCCTGGGGGGTATCGGTATTTAGGTACTGGAACGAAGCTAGCAAAGAGATTAGCTCGAGGGGATAAACCAATAAATCCTTTGGACGAAGCAGCGCTACAACACGATATAGCATATTCTCAGAGCAACGATCTAAGTGAACGCCACGTGGCTGATAAAATTTTAGAGAACAGAGCTTGGGATCGTGTCAAATCCAAGGAGGCCAAATTAGGTGAAAAAGTAGCTGCCTGGTTGACAACAACAGTTATGGAAGGAAAACGCAAACTTGGAATGGGTCTCCGACGAAAACGTAAAACTAAGAAGCGTGTTATTAAACCACCAAAAATTGGAGGATTTTTACCATTTTTAATCCCATTGATTGGGGCTTTAGCTGCTGCCGGTGGCGGTGCTGCTGGTATCGCAAAAGCCGTGAACGATGCTAAAGCTAATAGAGATCAATTAGCCGAGCAGCAACGACATAATCTTGAAATGGAGCAAGCTGCTAAAGGTGGTAAAGGGTTATATTTGAGACCATATAAAGGATATGGAATGAGGCAAAAAAAACAAAAAATATGTAAAAAGGGGCGGGGTTTTTATTTAAAACCATATTCAAGAAACTCCCGATAAAATTACCTCAGCACATAATGACAGACTTTGAACTTGAAAAATATATAACGTTATTGCAAATTCCTTATTTTCGTGGCATTTACATGCGTAACTCCTTACCTACAAAAATCAACAAATACGAGTCTGGTATTATCAACTTGGATACACTGCAAGGTGTTGGAACGCACTGGACAGCTTATACAAAGAAGAGTAAAAATGTTACATATTTTGATAGTTATGGTAATTTACCACCACCAATAGAAGTCGTAAAGTATTTTACAAGTAATGGAAAAGTAGGCATCCACTTCAATTACGAAACAGTACAAAGATTAGGTTACCAATGTGGACAGTATTGTCTTAGATTTTTATATAGTCAGTATAACTGAGTAGGCAACTCATTTCATAACCAACTGTCCAAGATGTCGTATACTTTTACGTTAAGTGGGGAGTCATCAATTCTAAGTGGTGACTCTAACCCACCCATTTACTTAGATGAAAATTCCGAGTATGAGATAGGATTAGCTAATTTTGATACATTCAATAGTATTCCAAACGTAACTCAAACCAATAACGTATTAGTGTGGGGTCAGAAAAGTCAATACAACTATATCATCCCTATAGGCTCCTATGAACTGGATGATATTATAAAATTAATTGAAAAAGAAATGTTTAATATAGCGGGAACTACAACCCGCATTGTGCCAGATAGTCGAACAGGGTCTGTATCAATGAAAAGCACTGAAACTATAAATTTTACAGTTGATAATTCAATAGGGGATCTGTTGGGTTTCTCAAAAGTCTTTCTTGAACCGAATAAGGTAAATACCTCAACAAAAATGATAAATATTTTAAAAGTTAATACTATATGTATTGACTGCAACATTGCAGTCGGATCATTTTTGAATGGAGAACCAGTATACATTATACATCAGTTTTTCCCCAAGTTCCCAGTGGAGCAACCTTTAACCATACTCTATTACCCTGTAAGCATTAAAACCATAAACAACATTACCGTTAGGGCTCTCGATCAAAGCGGTGATTTAATTGATTTTCAAAAAGAAACCATTACTGTTCGCTTACATCTTCGAAAAACTAATTGAAATGGTTTGGCAGTTTAATCGTATACACCCATATAAAAGCACATTTATTCACAAAACTATCAGTAGAGGGAAAACCACAGCATTGTTAACGTCTACAAATCGGAAATTTTTGCAGTCTTTGGGTTTCAAAGTGTTGGTATAATGGAAGTTTTACATGTTACGGGCGAACCTTTTAGCGACACTACCATTGAAGACTATCAATTCCATACATACCAACCGTATTCTTCTGCTAACCTCAACTATAATGATGAAATAAGAATTCCAATTCAAGATCTAGAAGCTCATACTCTCCCCAGTAATTCAGTTCTGTACATAGAAGGGAAATTGCTGACTGATAAAAATACTGTTCCACCAAAATTTAACTTTATTAATAACGCTATTGCGTTTTTATTTAGAGAAATCAGGTATGAGTTAAATGGTGTAATTATTGACGCTGTCCGACAAGTTGGTATAGCTACGACAATAAAAAATTATCTATCTTTAAACGAAAATGAGAGTAAGCTGATGAATAATGGGGGGTGGTATCCAAACAATGGAAAAATTCTAACAGATTCCAAGGGTAATTTTAATATATGTATTCCTTTAAAACTACTCATGGGTTTTTTTGAGGATTTCAAGAAATTATAATTAATATGAGACAAAAGTTGATTATAATTCGAGACAAAGACGACATCGATGTTGTAGTTGCTTCTGATGAGTCTGAGAAACCAAAAATTGAGCTATTGAAAGTTTATTGGAATGTACCTCACATAACTCCAAGCATTAAAGAACAGCTGAGACTAAATAAAATTATTCATAGCAATATTGATCTACCAATTAAATTTAGGAGCTGGGAACTGATTGAATATCCTGCTCTCACAGATACTACTCGTCATACCTGGCCCGTCAAAACGACGACTAAAATTGAAACACCCCGACATATTGTGGTAGCATTCCAAAAGGGTAGAAAGGGCAAACTTTTGAAAGATATGAGTAAATTTGATCACTGTAACTTGACTAATTTACGTGTTTTTGAATTCTGAGCGTTATCCTTATCATGATTTACATCTAGATTTTGATAGTAATCGTTTTGCCACTTTGTATGAGATGTTTGCCAATTTTCAAGAAAGTTATTACCACATCCAAACTAATCAACCTATATTTAATCCAGAAGAATTTAAAACCAAAGCCCCCATCGCCCACATCGACTGTTCTCGTCAAAAGGAGGTTTTACAGAGTGGTTCTATTGTTCTTCGAATAGAATTTGAAACCAGTAAAAATGTGGGTAATGATGTATCAGCATATTGTTTGATTATACACGAAAAAGAATTTTATTACAATCCCATGACAAAAATTGTTAGACAAGTGTAATGCGCATGCGTTTATGTGTTAAAAGTCTGCAGCAGCATGAAGTTTCTTTCAGTACACTATGGGATTTTGTCAACGACTCGAGCAGTATATTATTAACTTGGCTAAACTCAAAGCTGATATTGAGTGGTATAAAAAGAAAAAGCAACTAGTTGAACACTTTAAAAATCTACAAATATGAGATTAGTGATGGATGTTCAGGGTTTTAGGATTGAAAACAATAAATTTATAGTGAAGGAATTTGCGGCATACAACGGAAATCAGGTTTGTCATTATGTGTTTAAACCACCATTTCCTTTACGAATGCTGTCCCCCGATTTGCACAGACAGGCTGTTTGGCTCATGAAAAAGCATCACTCTATTGACTGGAATGTTGGTTTCACACCAATACATTTGTTTGGTAATATAGTTGCTAATTTAACAAATGATGCTGACGTGGTTTACGTTAAAGGAAAAGAGAAGGCTGACTATATCAAAAAATATTCATTGGCTCCAGTTTACGAATTTGAAGAACACCCTCCAGTTATTTCATCTGAACCGAAATGTTTTTACCATAGTAATATTAATTGTATTTGTGCGCTATCGAATGTATTTTTTTTATATGAAAACTTTATAATGAAAGAATAAAATAATATAATGACTTTCAATTCACCTTCAGACCTATTGCGCATGCGTTTTCTTGTATATAAATGTAATTACAGAATTGATTCTGTTTAGTTTCATCATGCATTGTATCAAGTGCGGTAAGCGATTTTCTAGAGCTTACAATCTTCGTCGACATCAGTTATGTTGTGGTCAACGTTCAACTACTTGTGACAGTTGTGGAAAACAGTTTTCAAGGTTCGATAACCTCAAAAATCATCAACGTAAGAGTTGTGATGGTCCATCTTTTATTCCTAAAAAAAGACTTAGACCTATGGGTATGGAAGTGTTGGAACCCGGTGTTACCAAGTTACATCACGCATTCAAAACCAGAATAGCTTCCTATCGGTTTTCCATTCCAGATAAAAAGACAAATTATATGGATTTTCTCAATGAGGTTCAACCAAAAGTATTAAATAAAATTCAAGAATACCTTCAGCAACATTATTCATTAAAAATAAATTTTGAAATATTCGGTATATACATAATACCAGAGAAGGAGATTTCAGATATAAAGTCTATGAATACAGCCAACAAAGTTATGACTACATCAACCGATTTGAAACATGTATATGAAGAATTTAAAGATGAAATTATGAACCAGGCTTCAGAGTTTCAAGAAAAAGATAGTGGGTGGGCACTTCAAGAAATAATGTTTTTAGATGTGAACATAAACCGGTTTAATGCAATTTCCGCTTCTTCTTATGTCGAGTTGCCAAGGGCGATAATTAGAAAACAGACTGTTTTAAATATCCGGAATAATGATAATGCATGTTTCGCTTGGTGTGTGAATGCAGCAATATTTCAACCCCAAGGAGATCCCACGAAGCCAGAATCTTACCCCCATTTTGATACCTTGCTAGATTTCACAGGAGTAGAGTTTCCGGTAACCCTGAAAGACATTATAAAATTCGAGAAATTGAATAATATATCTGTAAATGTTTATGGGTTGGAATCAGAATTTAAAGATGGAAAAAAAAATATGAAGTTGTTGGCCCCCTTCATTTTACGTCAGAGCGGAAACCGACCCATATTAATCTCTTATTGATAACTGATAGAGATGGAAACACTCATTATACTCTCATCGGGGATTTATCTAAATTATTGAGAAGTCAAAAGACAACGCACAAAGAGAGAACTTTCTTTTGTGATGGATGTCTACAAAGTTTTTCAACAGAATCCAAATTACAACACCACCAAGAAAATGATTGTACTCACATATACACTAAGCTACCAACTTCTGAAATTAAAATAAACAAGTGTGGGGAGTGGTTACCAGAAAATACATTAAAATTCATCAACTTTGAAAAACAGCTGCAAGTTCCATTCGTTATATACGCGGACTTTGAAAGTTTATTAAAACCGATAGATCATACTGAACCCCATGCTGGTGAATCCTTCACAGTTAAAGTGTGTGAACATGAGCCTTACTCGTTTGCTTTTTATGTAAAGTGTACATATGACGATAGTTTATCCAAATTTGAAATTTATGAAGGTGCCGATGCAGCCCAAGTCTTCATACAAAAATTGGATTCAATAGTTCAATATTTGTACAATAACCATCTTAAACATTTTATACCGATGCGATCATTAACACATGAGGAACAAGATAGATATGACACTGCTACCGTTTGTCATATTTGTGAAAGATCATTTGATGTTTTTGATAAAAAGGTTATGGATCATTGCCATGTTACCGGAAAATTTAATAATGCAGCCCATAACTCTTGCAATTTAAATTATAAACTTCCGAAATATATTCCAGTCTTTCTACATAATTTAAAAAATCATGATTGTCATTTATTTATCAAAGAACTGACCACCAAAGGTGAAAAAATCAGTGCCTTACCCCAAACAAAGGAGAAGTATATATGCTTCTCAAAATCTATTTTGGTGGAAAAGTTTAGTGGTCCCAAGATACGAGATGTGTATATGACAATTTGTTGATTCCTTTAGTTTTCTAGCTAGTTCATTAGAAAAACTGGCTTCTACGTTGAATCCTGAACAGTGTAATGAGGTACGAAAGTTTTTCCCAAAACATTTTAATTTAATGAGACAAAAAGGCGTGTTTCCGTATTCATATGTGACATCTTTTGATAAACTACGCGAGCGACAATTACCATATAAGGAACATTTTTTTGATACCTTAAAAGGTGTTGATATCTCTGATGAGGAATATGCACGAGCTCAACTAGTATGGAATACTTTCAACTCCACAACTATTAGTGATTATGCAAAGTTATATTTAAAAACTGATGTGTTGCTTCTTGCCGACGTCTTTGAGAATTTTCGCAAAGTTTGTCTTAAGGAATATAAGTTGGATCCAGCTCACTACCTTACCGCTTTTTCCCTGAGTTGGGATGCCATGTTGAGATGTACTCAGATTGAACTACAACTTTTAACCGATGTGGATATGCTTCACTTCTTCAAAAAAGGAATTCGAGGCGGAGTAGCTCAATGCAGCAAGAGGAAAGCTGTAGCAAACAATAGATACTTGGACACCTTTGATGTGAACAAACCAGAGAGCTACATAATGTTTTTAGATGCTACAAACCTTTACGGGGCTGCAATGGAGGAATATCTACCATTTGGTGACTTTAGGTGGTTAACTGAATCTGAAATTGAATTATTCGATGTCGATACTATTGAAGATGATTCGCCTAAAGGATATGTTTTGGAAGTGGACTTGGAGTATCCTACCAACCTGCATGATGCACATAACGATCTTCCTTTCTGCCCGGAAAGTATCATCCCTCCAAAATCCAAATATTCAAAGCTGATACCGAACTTGAGCGATAAAACCAAATACATAATACACTATCGTAACCTTAAACAGTGTTTGAAAAATGGTTTAAAATTGAAAAAGATTCACAGAGTTATCGAGTTTTCACAGTCTGCGTGGCTAAAGACATACATTAAACTTAACACCAGACTACGCAACAAAGCTACAAATGCCTTTGAAAAAGATTTGTTTAAACTTTTAATCAATGCAATCTTTGGAAAAACGATGGAAAATGTTTTGAAAAAAGAAAACATATAATTATATCAAGTCATTGGGAAAACACCAGAGGATCCCTGGGAGCGAAAACTTTAATTGCGAAACCAGAATTCAAATCTTGTTCTGTGTTTAACGATAATTTGGTGGCGGTTCAACTGAATAAAATTAAAGTAGTGTATGATAAACCGTTATATGTAGGATTTTCAGTTTTGGATATTTCAAAGACTATAATATATGAGTTTTATTATGATTATGTTAAACAACAGTATGGTGATTCTGTTAAGTTGTGTTATACGGATACTGATTCATTAGTGTTGGAAGTATTTACTGAAGATTTCTACAAAGACATGAAGGAAAATATTGAATATTTCGATACATCCAATTATCAGACAAATAATATCCATGACATTCCTAAAACAATATCTATTGTCGGTAAAATGAAAGACGAGTTTGCTGGTGTAGTTGTTGAGTCTTTCTATGGAACTGGTGCTAAAGCATATTGTGTTAAATTATCGGAACGATACAACAAGTCTGATATTTTAAAGAAGGCTAAAGGTATTTCTAAACATATAATTGAAACTCAACTCCATCTTAATGACTATGAACAAATCGTTGAAACTGGCGGTATTGTATATAGAAAAATGTATGTTTTCCTTTCCAATATGCATATTATCCACACAGAATTAAAAAACAAGGTGGCTCTTTCTTCAAAGGATGATAAGAGGTATGTAATACCACATGACATAAATACTCTAGCATGGGGGCATTTTCTCCTAAATCCATCCTCCAATTCAGGCACATTAGATGATCTTCTCCAAGCATTAGAAGAAGAAGAAGCAGTGGAGAATTTTTTCAGTGATGTGAATATAGAAGAATACTTAGATTCTACAGATTTTGATTTTTTAGATGTTTAACAAAAAATAAATGTTATTTATATACTTATTTCTTTTATTTCAACAAACGAAGGACAATTTTATAAAATATTGTACCAGTCACAATAGTAGAACATGTAGCTATATAATATAATATATAAGTATGCGTATTTATGTGTGTGCTTGCGACCTGGTGAACTGCATACAACTGCAACCATTCGGATTCTTGGTAGTTTCCATTACCTTTGAAAAGACGCACTTTATATGCTGTACTATTGGTAGGTATTTCAGCTTTTAGGGTTACTGCATTATTTGGTGTATACGATTCCATTCGTGTCCATTTTTCAGGCCAACTATCATTTTTTGTACCATTACTATCAAAACATACAAACACTTCTCTAATATTATATGGATGCTGTATTAAAAGGTAGTTACCAATAATAGCTTGCAATATTATAAACGTTGGGGCCTGCATATCGACTAATACTAAATAAATGTTAATATATCCAATCTTTTATATATGATTTTTTGACGTTTCACATTTTTGTGTATTTCATTTCTATTATCATTGGTGGAACCCTTTTTTAGTCGGGCAGTGATGGATAATAGCATGGATTAAATATTGTTGTATCAATCAACCCCTCTCCTACCAATTCACCAGAGTCATCCTCTTGTACATCACTATTTTTTACGATTTGCACTTTTAATTCATGGATACAGTTCACATTTAACAGGCTATACAAATCACATGGAATTACAAATTCGTAGATAGTATCATGTTTGAAATATCTATAGCCGATTCCAATGTTCTTATTATTTACATCTTTGATACACCAATATACAGCATTTGCAGCGATACTTGCTAATCTTGGAGCACTGTAGTATAAACAGTCTGAATTAAAAATAAGCTCTGATGTAACACACCTACTAGCTTCCATTTCTACTCAAATTAATAATAATTCACTCACTACTCTTCACTACATATAGTGTAATTGACTACTGCTCTGTATACCCCCTCCTATTAAATGTAGTTACTTTCGGTGCACCCTGTATAATTTTTATTTTCCGTCACTGCATATTAGAGAGGTCAGTTGCGGTCATTCGTACCTTACTTCTTTGGTCCCCCATTAACATAGATTGTGAAAGTAGGTCAGTTACTTGACTTCCGTGAATCCCCATTATAGATGGCGGAAGTAGGTCAACTGCTGTCAGGCTGCTCAAAATCGCCTTAAAAGGTCCCCCGTTTTCTATCTACTACCGTTCAAAAGAAATATCAGTCAAAATTCACAATTCCACCTGTATATTATTAAAATATGGGAGCAGACACTTTTTAATGGCCATTTGACATTCCCCATAGGGGTCTCCATACGAGGTACGAGTATGTACAGTTCCCCATGATACACCCTGTATGTTCCTTCTTGTGGCCTTATTAAAATTAAAAAGAATTTTTGGTATTTAACTAAGGTTTTGGAATGTCATATTTTATAGAGTCAAAATTGTAATTTTTGAAAACGATGTCAGGTTAGACATCGAAAGTTCAAAAATAAAAAACTATTTGTACGTGTTTTGTGGAACCGTCAGTCAATCATAGCCAATTAGATAAATAGAAATTTTCAATTTACAATTTTTGTTTTGTTATTATTTAATTTAATTTCATATTCACTAAGATGCAGGTATTGAATATATGAGGCTTTTACTTGATGAAGATCCATACTAAATGATGAAACAAACCAATTTAATTTATTTAAATTTCCATTTTATTTTGAACTGACGTTCAATTTTATTTGAATTTATTCAATTATTTGAATTCATTCAATTATTTGAATTCATTCAATTTTATTTGAATTTATTCAATTATTTGAATTTATTCAATTATTTGAATTCATTCAATTATAAATTGAACGTCAGTTTAAAATAAAATGGAGATTTAAACAAATTAAATTGTTTTATTTCATCATTTAATATGCAGGTATTTATTCTGAATTCAAATAAGTTTTAATGTATGATTAAACTCAAAAAAATTTAAGATTTAATATCCATCATTATTTATTTTTATAAGAACTTTCAATAAGTTTAAATAAGATCTCATTTATTCACTCACTAAGTGCGTAAAATAAAGTTTCACGAACTCTGAAATGTGCGAAAAGATAGTACTTTAAGAACGGTAGTAGAGAAATATATTAATTTAGTAATACTGTATTGATATTTTCCTTTTTTCTTAGTTATTTTATTCATTATTATAGAACTAATTCTTCCAGAAGTGACCATTCGGCCTAATAATCATTTAGATAACAATGAAATACCTATCACAAATTCAGTTTATTTGTTTTTTTTTCATTGATTTCATTTTGTAGCAACCGTCTGCAAGACTTGCGAAATGACTTTATGATTTTCGTCATATGTTTTGGACGACTGATATTTAAAGTAGCTTTTTCGGACTGCTGGTTTTCAACAGCAATTTGACAGTTGCCGGTGAACTAGAGTTTTGTGTTTCCACGTGTAAAACATAATTAGCCAAGACATGGAAAGGTGACAATAGCTGGTATTATTTTCTAATAAAGGTCTGTCATCAGATTTATTAATAATTGGAACTGATACCAACCAAAATGCAAAAAACCTGGTTCGTTTATTTAGTGAGTTTTCGTGCGGACTAACTTGCATACCGGCGGAAACTTTGAAACTCAACATACTAGTATATTGGGTAAATAGTGGAGTAAAATCACAGTGAAATTATGAGTTTGAGTGATTCGGAAGTATAGCAAATGGAACCTATATAATCTTGCAGTGGACACTCTGGAGCATGGGAAATGAAATTCAACAACTTTTTTTAGTAGGACCGAACTTTGAAAATAGCTCTGAGCTCGAATTTGATAAACAACATATTTCTTAACATCAATCATTGTATTATTTTAAGTTATTGCGTTTACGCTCACATTTCAAGTACAGGTGTACCAAAAATCAGAATTTTAGATTGGCCTTTAAGGGATATTTTCAAAATTCGGTCCTACCAAGAAAATTTGTAGAATTGCATTTCCTCTGATTAAAGAGTCCTCTACAAAATTATGTAGGTTTCATTTAGTTATATCATTGAATCACACACCCTCAAAAAGTATCGAGTTAGACAAACGATTTTAAATCACTAAAAATTGAGTAGTTTTCTAAGATATGTAGATATTTGGTTTTTTTACAAAATTGAAAGCAATATAATCACTCGTTGGAAGAACTGAGATATAGTTTAATTATTGTCTAGGTTAATTAATCAACGAGTTTGATATTATTTTTAATAGAGTAGAACAATTAGGGATAATCATAATATAAAAATTTTATTAGTTTTAACAAATGCTAGTTAGGTATGTCCAAAAATGAGTTTTCTCGAAAAAAATTTCTATGTTGTATACCCCAAGAATCAGAATTCTTGTTCGCATTTAGTTTTTATGACTTCAAGAAAGAACTGATAAAATTTTGGGATATAGTTGTTTAATCGAGAAAAAAGCAAATTCTTCCAATCAAAATCGGTTTTTTTACCAGATTTTTATATATGCCTTATCTATATTAATTATACGAGTATGTAGCAAGAAAGTAAAACACATAAAATATGAAAACTACTAGAAAGTAAATTTAGATCAAAACTCAAATTTATTTAAATAATGAATTCAGTTGAAGTTAATTCAAATGATTTTTATAAGATATTTACAACTGAATTTACTGTTTGGACCCTTACTTTGTGGTATCTACTCATATTAATGTTATAAATGAAACTAAATGTTTCTAATTAATTCCACTATTTAATGAAAAAATTATGAAAGGATATTGATAATTATTTCGATATTGACATATCATCGTCAGACCAAATTGTAAGTGACCTATCTTGTGATTGACTTAATATATATGAATAGAAAAAAGAAGAAGATTTGATTTTACAAATATTAAAGCTTAAGTATGACTGAAAAGGAAAGGACAAGAATAATGAAAATTGAAGAAAAAAGACAATAATTAGGGCACCAGATCTTTATTAATCAGTAGAATTATCACTAAAAGCAATGCTGTTATTTACAGTAATCATAAGTGGTTGAATTATTTGGTCAATAATATTGAGCTCGACTTTTAGTTGAACATGCTTCACATACTTTTCCTACTTTTCTGGAGTACTTAATATTCAAAACAGCCTATCGAAAATTTTTTTCATGTCAGAAAATATAAAAGTGCTATTTTCATTGGCCACAAATTGTTTCACACTTGCTCAATAAACCCATATTCTTATAATTCGCTTTTTTAAACGTTTAAAGTCATTTCTTCCGTTTTAATATCAAAATCATTATTTATTATTCAATTCCACACATAGTACCTCTAAAAGAAATGAAAAAATTGAATTTAAAGCAATATCTATAATACTCCTTCCAATGTTAGTTTAAAAATTTACCGACCAGCCACTTGGTTCAAGCTTGAAACGAAACCGACCAGTTGGTAGTCGGTTTCGTTTCAAGATTATGCCGGCATTTTTTCATAAATTTTTAAACTAACATTGGAAGAAGTATAGATACATTTTCTTGATTACAGTAACCTGTAAAAAATTTTCATATTTTAGTAAAGCGTGATCAATAGACGTCAAAAGGTAAAAGTCTTTTTGCATATGATAATAATAATACCCAGGGATAAATTGAGTGAACATCCTTTATTTCGTTGTGAACGATTTTTAAGTTTAACGGAATCTGAAAGAATAAATGAAGTCAAAAAAATGTATTTATGTCTCAATTGTTTTAAAAGTAACCATTTAAGTACTCGATGTACCTACAAAGGTTATCATAAATATGGTAAACCACATAACACTTTGTCATTATCACAATGACATTAATTTTCTCGTTAATCATTTTATTCTTAAATTAAGAATTATTTTTAACTTTTCAGATCGATTACCTATAAAGCGTGTTTTTTAGTTTTTTCACTTCTACAATTCTATTCCACAACTCGTTCCGTTAGGTTAGGTCTTTCTAAATTGTATTTTTAACTTTTTTCAACTATGAAAAAAATTATGGCTGATTTCTTTTATTCAATACGGTGTAAGTGGAGATATATTATTTATACCTTGAATATACTATCATATTTTTATTCGTCGTTCCAAAAAATAGCCCTGCCTGTATCTAGAAAAATAGCTGAATAATTAAAAAAAATATTAGATTTTTTCTAATTTCAACACCCTGTATATCAGGAAGGAGTGACCTCAGACCCCTCATTATTTAGTAAAATAGTTTTATTTTCATCTTCTTAACCTACGGTTACCATATGGCCCATTACTTATGAATAACCCTGTATAAGCTGTTTCATAATGCAGTTGAAAGTTTTTTTATCTAGTGTTCAATGTATATCGAAATTGAGACTAAACAATTGGCAGTTTGAATAATTTTGTAATCTCCTTTTATTTTATAATAGAAAAATTGGGTGAAATTTTTTTTAGCTGAAACCAGTTTCAAAAAATTTTTGTTTTCAGTATATAGATGCCTCCCCAAACACAAAATCACAAAAAACTTTCTGCGGAAATGCATCATTTTCCCGAGAATAACTGAAACTAATAAATAAACTATAATAAATAATATAAACAATGTAAAAATTGAGTCTAATCCTCAGGGCCAGATCTTCGTATGGGCTTAATGGGCACCAGCCCAGGGCCTCCGGGTTCCAGGGGCCCTGAATAATAAAATAATGAACCAGTAAAGAAATACAAATCAAAAAAATATTCACATATTACTAGTATATCCAACGAATTAACAGAAATAAATTCATTTATGTTATGCAAAGGAAGCAATAAAGATCTCGTGTTACAACAAACATTTTATTTTTGGAATCATCCAACTAGCAATAAACAAAATATGTGCCCGCGTTTAAACTTCAAAAAAATAGAATATAATATATGAAATAAAATCATTTCATTTAAAGATAAAAACAAATGGTTTTGCTACAGCTGATTAGTGATCTATATACAGGGTGTTTCCTAAGTAATCTAAAATATTGTAGTGGGCGCTTCGTCACTCCATCTTATTAATCTATCTATCTTCTATATACATAAAAGGCAAAAGTGATTGACTGAGGTTTCAACGCACATGCCAAACTCTTGAGGCTAGAAAATTGAAATTCCGCACCGCACACGTATTCCTCATATGACGTAGGCATCAACAAAAGAAGAATTTTTCAAAATTCAACCCCCAAGGGGGTGAAATAGGCGATAGGAGTTTGGATGAAACTTTTTATTCCTTGGACATATTTGCATGTAATTTCGTATGAATTGTACGGCAAATTGAGTTTAATCCTCTTCCCGACCTTTAACACAGATCAATGAATAATATCTATTCTTATCAGCTTATACCGCTTCAAAAATCTCAAGAGACAAACGTTTTTGTACACGCCTGTTTACGGAGTCCAATTTCCGAGTATAGTTCGAATCATTCTGAATTCTACGATATTTTATCAATAAATGAAAATGGTATATTCCGCAAGAAGTTTTTTGCGTGTTTATGTTTAGAGAATTATCTGAAATATAAAACAGAAACGTTTTTTTCTTGTAACTGGTTTCAGCTATTCTGAAGTCGAAAAAATGAAAATTATGCATTTCCGCAAAAAAAATTCGACTCTTTCTGTTTAGAAAAGGTTCCAAATAGTGGATAAATGAATTTTTCTTACGTAACTCATTCCAGCTAAACGAAAGTTTTTCCGAAAAATTAGTATAATAATGTTGTCCAGCTCATGTTGAACTCGAAGAAATGTCAAATATTCCAAAACCGAGTTAACTATCTGGGTCATATTGTGAGCAATGAAGGAGTGGCGGTGGATCCGTGGATCCAGAGAAAATTGCTTCCATCAAGCAATGGCCGCAACCTACCGACAAACATCAAGTTAGGAGCTTCCTTGGACTTTGCACATACTATCGAAGGTTCATAAGGAAGTTTGGAGACATTGCCAAGCCACTAACTCGACTCACAGAAGAAACCAGACCTTTCATTGGGATGAAGAATGTCAAAATGCTTTTGAAACCCTGAAGAGACGTTTAACCACGGCGCCGATACTAGGATATCCGCTACCAGAGGGAGACTTCATTCTTGACACTGATGCAAGCAACGTAGGGATTGGAGGAGTACTTTCATAGATCCAAGGAGGACAGGAAAGAGTGCTGGGATATTTCAGTAAAGTCCTCTCCAAACCAGAACGAAACGACTGCGTCACGTGAAGAGAACTTTTGGCGGTAGTGAAGTCTGTGGAACACTTTCACCAGTATCTCTATGGGAGGAATTTCTTGATACAGACTGATCATGCAGCACTCAAGTGGTTGATGCAGTTCAAGAATCCCGAGGGCCAGATCGCTAGATGGATTGAACGACTTCAAGAGTACGATTTCAACATCGAACATCGGGCTGGTGTGAGCCACCGAAATGCTGACTCTCTGTCTAGACGACCGTGCCCAGCAGACTGTTCCCACTGCAACAAGGCAGAATCTAATGAAGCTGCAGTTTCAAGAACTACAGTTGTTAATGAAGAATGGTCACCCACCAGGATCAGAGAAGATCAGGAGAATGATCCTCACCTGAAGATGATCCGGCAATGGAAGGAAGAAAATCGGCGACCCACCTGGCAAGAAGTGTCAAGATTTTCACCGACACTCAAGACATATTGGGCTCGGTGGGACTCCCTTGTATTGGAAGAAGGCCTGTTGAAACGAATTCTTGAAAATGATGGCTCTGAGAATAGAAGACAGTTAGTCATCCCGAGAACGAGAGTAGCTGAGGTACTGAGGAAGTTACACGACAGTCCATCAGGAGGTCATCTGGGAGTGAAGAAAACCCTTCAGCGAGTCCGTGAAAGGTTTATTGGATGAATAGCTCCGACGATGTGAAGGACTGGTGTAAGAAGTGTACGACTTGTGCTAGGAGTAATGGACCACATCGCAAGAGGAAGGCACCCATGAAGCAGTATAATGTTGAAAGCCCATTCGAAAGGATTGCTTTAGACATCGCTGGACCATTCCCGACGACAGAAAATGGTGGTAAATACATCCTGGTCGTGATGGATTATTTCACAAAGTGGGTAGAAGTTTTCGCGATCCCGAATCAAGAAGCCACAACTGTCGCGGATGTATTGGTGAAGGAATTCATCTGCCGATATGGAGTGCCCTTGGAAGTCCACAGCGATCAGGGAAGGAATTTCGAAAGCCATGTATTCCGGCGTTGCATCCAGTCAGACAGAATGGTCGAGAGAATGAACAGGACTATTGGAAAATACCTGTCCAAGGTAGTCTCCAGCCACCAGAGAGACTGGGACCAATATCTTTCCCTGTTTGCACTGGCTTATCGATTCGCCATCAATGAGTCCAGAGGTCAAACACCTGCGAAAATTTTATTTGGACGCGAAATGAGGCTTCCTTGTGACCTAGAATTTGGTTGTCGACCTGGAACGGATCTAGCTGGAGAAGATTACGTAATCCAGTTGAGAAGAAGGATGGACGACGTACACGAATTGATCCGAACGAATCTTCAAGTTGCCAGCGACAGAATGAAAAAACGGTACGACACGCAGGCCACAGTTTCCAAGAAGGGGACAAAGTATGGTTACACAACCCGACGAGGAGAAAAGGCGTTTCTCCAAAATCACAAAGATCTTGGGAGGGTCCGTACTTGATCAAGAAGAGGATCAATGACGTCATCTATCGCATAAGCAAGATCCCCAAAGGAAAACCGAAAGTAGTTCACCAAAATCGACTAGCGCCATTCGAAGGAGACCATGACATAGAAGAAAGAGTGAACCTTGTCCAGGAAGATTCTAACCCTGCCTTCGAAGAGTTTATGGGCGCATATGGAGGTACCGGTAAGGCTAGATTTGGAGTCACTACAGAGCAGCGATAAGACTTGTTCACGCTCCCGGAAGACTATTCACTGGCACACAACATCCCAGTCAGTATTAAAAACGCACGAGGCCTGGCAAACGTCTTCCGAAAGAAGTTTGGGCAACTAGAAAAACTAGAAGAACAGATTCCAACCCCTGGCAAGACAATTTACGGTACATCTTCTACCTGGTAACAAAGAACGAATTTCAAGATCAATCCACCTACCGGAATGTGTGGGAAGCGCTACGTAGCCTTCTAGACCATGTGCTGGAATCCAACGTGAAGAAACTAGCCATGCCTAAGATAGAGAGCAACCAGTTGGATTGGCGAGTCATCAGGAATATGATGGAAGTGATCTTCGAAGGTACCGGTGTCCACATATAAATCTGCAGCTGTACCCCCCGTTATCATTGTACAATGAAGACAGTGCCCTGTTATTTCCATACGACCGGAAAGTGTAGAAATGGGTCCAGTTGCCGATTTAAACATGCAGTCCCGGCCACACAGAAGTTCCAGGAGGAACTTCCTATTAAGGAGGGGGCAATGTTGCTAGGTCACCAACTCAAAGCCGGTCCTGTCCCTCGATTATAAATTTTGGTGAATGCGCTTTCCAGAACCTTCTGGTCTATTGCAGTATTCACGCATATGAGGAGCGTCATAAAATACTAGAACTTTCCAGAACCGATAAGGACTATATATACGCGGGTTTTCGAGTGCGTAAATAGTTAGTTAGTTAGTTAGTTCGAAATTAGTGAACGGACAGTAAAGAGTTAGTTACAGTGAATTAAATAGTGCAGATAAATAGTGTACAAATCCAAGTGGTATGAATGAATTAAAACTAATATACCGAGTGTAAATAAATTAGTAGATATTAAGTAGAGCGTGTATATAAATTAAGTTCAATACAGTGTGTGTGTTTCTTTGAATAAATAGATAGTAATTAGCCATAGTGTATATAATTTTATCCCTGCACCGGTAAAAACTATTTAAATAAATAACAAAAAAAAAACATTACAATAATATAAGTAATTAAATGTAGGTAACTCAAATCAGTATAGGTATTACTTTATGGAAAACAAAATATAAATGCGTCATCCCTAACATCCCTTCGTCAAGCGTTTTTGCGATAACAACTCATCGCTCTACATTTCAAGGGTGAAGGACAATTGCTAAGAGGTTTGGGCTTATCTGCATCTACAGGGTGAGGCCCAGACCGGCCGTCACAGGGCGAGTTCTAGCGATTACAATATAGCTGATAGCTAGAATTTTAATTATTATACTGAATTTAAATCAAAATTACAAGAAAATTTAATATGGAAAGCGAATCAGTCACTGAAATGAATGTAACCCCTCCGCAGATGAGAGAAGCAACACAAATATACCTATAGACTCATTACCTTGTACCCGCGACAAAATATGTAGATCTGTTATTTATGTTGCTGCCAAATATTAGTTGTTTTTTTAAATTCAATATTTAAAACGAAATAAAAAGGGTTATTTCGCAAAAAAAAATAGAACAATATGTGTGTGGTCTGGTACGTAAAAACTGTAGTAGTTCGAATGAACAAATTATTTCTGACTAAAATCAATTGGTTTTTGTAATAATTCAAACAAATTCAATATTTAGAAAGAAATTAAATAAAAAATAATAGTAGGTATATTTTTCGGAAAATCCAAAGGGGAGAAGATTTATATACACTGTGGTAACTAAAAACTATTTAAAACATCTACCATAATGGGGAAGACCCCACTAAGAGATGAAATCCTTTCAAATATATTCCAATCAATGAATAATGATGTTGGCTCAGTGTGCACACAATATCATGTGTCAAAATCGTATTAAATAGATTTCCTGGTGTTTTGAAATCAACATATCAATTCAAAACTGGAAAATGTCAGAAACATTATCTGTCACTGTCTGCTTCTATTATATATCCTTTGGACATCGAAGTGCAGTGTTGTCTAAGCTACTCATCATTGGCTTTTGTATGTTTTTTCCCTACAACTAATAATAAAAATGTCATTTCACAACATAGTAGGTAATTTGTTGGAATGATTATATTTTGTTCGTATTCTTCTTTTATCTCGAGGATAACTTCAACCATTTTAGTGCGGCAACTCTGTTGGTGATCGAATATGACACCTGTTCACAGGTTGAAATAATTTGAAACACTTTTTTCATTATTACTTTTCAGAAAAAAGTTATTCTTTATACAAGGTCTTCATTCTCTTAATCCTAACGTATAACCATATAAATTTTGTTTTAGTCGTAATCGCGGTTTGTCAAAATAAGTGGTTTGCCAATTTCTGAAATTGCTAAAAATAAAGGTTACATTGCACAAAATCAACATTTATGAACACACTACGTATAAGACTCAGAAAAATAGTATCTGATTGCACAAACATATATAAGCTATTCAATAGGCAACCATCGTTACTACATTGGTTTTATTTTATTTACTTTTATTTTTTTAAACCTTATTTGCCTAGTCCATACCAACAGCAATGACAGGATCCTACTAGATCGAAACGATTAATTTATTCAGACCAAAGCCAACTACACCTTGTAACTCAGTAAGGAGCCACATTTTATTTAAGTAATTTAGGCCAAATCTCAATATTTTGAGCTCAAGATTCACCAGTAAAAATATTTCTGGTTAATAATTAAACACTCTATATATTATATTATTTAAAATAAAAGTTGATCATAAGATTAATTACAGGGTTACTATGCACTGCAACCAAAAGGTTTATTGTGCCCCCCTATCAGAGCTGTTCTCGCTATTCACTTATTATTTATCATAAAAGTTTACCATAGTAATACCTAACAATAATAATTTATATTTGA
This sequence comes from Lochmaea crataegi, assembly GCA_947563755.1. Taxonomy (NCBI): domain Eukaryota; kingdom Metazoa; phylum Arthropoda; class Insecta; order Coleoptera; family Chrysomelidae; genus Lochmaea; species Lochmaea crataegi. Next base: position 42,524,568 of record OX387425.1, on the reverse strand, counting down.
TTATTTTGCATATCAAACATATTACACATATTCCAAAAACCTGGCATAATTTCAGAATTGAATGGACTAGAACAGCTGATATTTTAATCAAAACAATAATATCAACCATCCTTAACTCACGACACGTTATAAAAAAAAGCAATTGTATAGGTAAAAATAGATCATTTGACATATTGGCACAATATTTTTGTCTCGCCCCGATGATTCTTTGATAAATTAAACTAAGAATGTATACGATCACTACAGTTTGTTTACTAAGTGATTCTAGCGGTCAAAGGCAGAACTAGTCTAATCAGCCAAACCTAGCGGCCAGTAGCAGTACTGATCGAAATATTACCATAAACTCCACCCATTAAATTGTTGATATTGTTAATACACGCCTACCGAATATTAAGTCAAATATAGTTCGGCACCACTACTATCCAGCCGTAGCATCACTAACATCCAGAGGGTGCTACTATAATCTACATTAGAGGGATATATATATACATTTATCTTTGCGCCTGTGTGCGTCCGTACATTGTCCTTTTACATTTAATCGTGCGTCCGATGGTAGTTGTGCGTCCGATGTACGGACGTACAATTATTTTTCAATTTAAACTACTTTTTCGATAGTTTTACATCATAACAAGCATTCTTGCAAATTTTATGGTGGACGTCAAAATACGACAAAATGATTGAAGTATATAAAATGTGAGTTCCATAAATTTCCGCACTGGCGCACTTGTATATACACGATGTGAGTATACTAAAATATTTCTTAGCCAAACCAAGCGACTTGTGCGTCCGCTGGTGGCAACACCGCAATTTTTAAAATTAGGTGAATATATTTCTTCGGTGGTCGTTTCATAGGAAACTTTCATAAACTTACATAATTTACTAGGACTCTGGGCCCATAGCAGCATAATTACATAATTTTGTTTTCTTGTTTAATTCAGCTTATGTCGCTGGGAAGACAAAACACTGCAAATTTTAGTATCCATAAAAGATAAAACGTAAACGTAAGTGAACTAATAACAATACAATGAATTAGTAACTGTCAAATATATAAAAATTTTACAGGTAACTATGGTGAAAATTTTCATTCTGATCTTTGATTTTAACACTAAGCGCTTACCCAATAATTCTCAAAATATACAAGAAGTGTCATTTGAAATTTGAAAGTTGAGACACGTGATAAAAAATTACGTCATTAAATTGAATATGTTTTTCGTGGTTGTATGGCTGGTCTAATTTTTAATCAACCCGCAAAGTCTGATTTTATTATTTCGGAGATCAGGATGCATGAACTTCATGACCAGTGATTTCAAGGAAGCAATCGTTCAAATTAGACACCAAGTATTATAGCATTTTTTAATTGGTTATTTTTGTATAATTTAAAATTTTTAAATTGTACAGGTTGTATCTTTAAACGTTTGACAGTAACTGGAAACGATGTAAACGCTATGGTAGGTACTTTATAACCCCTCTCACCTCTTATGGCTCCTCAAAGTTTCAAGAAAGTATCTTTTACCGGATATATAAACGGATTATCTTTCTGTATTAGACATGTTTTGTTGACGCCGCAACTTATAATATTAACAAACATACATTTTCCCTTGAAATAGTTATTTTCCTAACGGTTCACGCATATGTTTGAAACAACATTTTTTCTACGAGCGGACTGATACAAACTAACAAGTTTATTAGTTACCGTCTGGTTATTGATGTAATCAATCATAGTTATTAACGCCATATTAAAGAAAATTTCAATGAAACGAGAAAAATAATTATAAAAGACAATAAATGATACCTTGCGTGCGGCAAAGTAGAATCGTGCGCCATAGTATACTCTTCCGCGCGCTGGTAAAAAAAATATTGGATAGTTTTTTTTAAGTTGAGAAAATTGAACAATTGAAATTTAAAAAGATTATGTAAATTGAAGTATATCCAGTACAATATCCGTTATTCGTAACCAAACGCAAACTTCACTTCTTCGTCATATTTGCACCACGTTACCAAATAGATAAAATAATCATAATGTAATATTTAAGTGAGAAACTAATTATCTATTAGAATTTCCATTTTTTACCAGTAGGGGTAATATTATCGTGTTACCGTGAGATTACTAATAACGTACATTGGGTTTTGTAGTGAATATATTTTCGTGTGAAATTGGAGTGTACTCAAATTAATTAGTTTATTGAGAGGAAATTAACATAATGTTAAAAGATTGGTCCTCGGTGAAAGCAGATGCAAATTGTATACAGGGTAATTCATTAGTAACATAGAGTCCAATATATTGTAAATCCTCGAAGATTTTCGAATAAAAGTTTGACCGGTGCTCTCCACCCTGAAGGTTCATATTTTAAAATTTGTTGCAATTGTACAGTGTGTTCCAGAACGCCGTGCCAGATGAAAGCTACAGTTTTTTAAATGGGACACCCAGTATTCTACTTTTAATTTGAATTCTGCTTGATATCTCTATTGCAATGATATGGGATTGTACTAGGTTACACACTGTTTTTAAGAAGTTCTGACCACTTGTTCCTGAAAATCGTAATGAGTTCAATGCCCATGTATACTTTAAACTGCACATTTTGAAATTAATCATTTACAGCCATACGTCTGTGATTGTCTTCTATAGTTTATTCCAACAAGTACATAAAGTATTGGAATTTAATAATCCCCTAACTAACAGGCGTTTATCGTTTATCGACGAAATATGTTTCAAAAATTTAATAGTAACTGAAAATATATTATTTTACTAAAATGATTGAGTGATAAATATAATCGCATTAAAATGTAAAAAACAACATAGGTACTGTAAGAATAATTCCTTCAATGAAAAACGAAAAATACACACCTCATAAGCAGAAAGTTACAGGTCGTCATCGTTATCAGTGTCACTTGTACTTGATTCACTATCACTTGTGTTAGAACTATCTACATTAATAATTCAAGGATTTACTTTCACACTTTTAATAACATTATGATCCATATTCCACATCATTTTAAATTTTTTCAACGTGACTTAATAGTAAATTCTTTACATATTCTAATTTGTATGTAATATTGTTTCTCGCACCGAACTGTTTAATTTCTGCCCAAACCAACTCTATTGGGTTTAACTCGTAGTGGTGAGGGGGGAACGGTAAAACACTGACAAGTCCATCTATCACATATTTTTTATATTTTCACTTATATAGACAGGCTTTGGTAACGCTGTTATTAAATGATATACCTTTATTTTGTCGCTATTTCATTAATTCAGCGTTTCTCCATGAGCAGGTTGGTCATTTTTCTTGCAGGGCACTATTATCAAGAGCTATGAGTGATGGTGGTATATTTTCCAAAAACGACTTAAACCAATTTCAACATTTGTGCGTTCATATCTTTATGATAGTCGCCGTCAGTTTTTGAAGTAAATAGTAACAAACCATTTTCAGTAAAACCAGATGCGGAACCAATATGTCCAATAATCAAACAGCGACCACAAGGACCTACAATGCCGGTTGACCATTATCCATAAACGCCTGTTTACCGCTGTTAATATTAGAATCCTGCCAAATCTTAGAAGGGGTATGTCCTTCGTTAACCCAAGTTTCATCAAGATGAAAAATTTGTTTTCCTCATCGTCTTGCTGCCATTATCTCGCGAAGATAATCTGATTATATGTTTTCCAGTAAGACAACTATTCCTACTCCGTTGCTTACACTTAAAACCTATTTTATGCAAATGCAACAAAACGTTGTTTTACTTATAAGCGACAAATTCGCATCAGTTTTTAATGATTGAAATATTTTATTTAATGTTAGTACTTCATTTTTCATATAAAATAAATGGATGTATCTTCTGATTGCGTTGTTTATAAATTCATTTTTTTTCTTAACTTTTCGTCCTGGTTTCTCTTTAGGTTCGCTTAAAACCTGATTTGTTTTTTGTTCACGTATTACTTTGTGAATAGTCGATATCCCCACTCCAGTAATTTTTGCACATTTTTCTATAGTGCTGTTTTGCAAACTTCAAGCATTAGAAGAAGGTGTGTTTAAGGAGATGCAATTTTCTTTCTGTATATACCGAAATACGTAGAATTCCTCAGATTCCTATTAATCCCAGTAAGTTAAAGATACCCCAAGAAATTTTGAATCAGCTTGCAGATCCGTCCCTTTCCCCTCCCTCTCTACAAGAGATTTTAGTGGGGGTAGATTTGTTTCACGCGTTACTTACGCAGGGTTCCTTGCATCTAGGTGAAAGTCTCCCTGTTCTCTTTAATAGTCATTTAGGATCGGTAATTGCAGGGCAAATACCGCCGTATGCTCAAGAAAAGGAAAAACAAACCCTTCCGCAATCACAGTGTTTTTGCTCAACAGAGTCTTGTCGCGGTTTATGACTAGATAAACCACCAACTCTAGACTCGCTTTTAAACAAATTTTGGAATCAGGAGAAAATTTCTGATTCAGAGCACTCTTCACGCTCACCCGAAGACGATTACGGCGAAAATCTCTTTTCATCTACCACCAAGATTTTGAAAAACGGTACGTATCAGGTTGACATGCCCTTGCGCACCCCCTTTGAATTTTCAAAGCAAGGCGATTCCTTTATTACTGTGCAGCGCAGATTCCTCTCACTGGAAAAAAGGCTCCACAGCAGCCCTGAATTGTTTATAGATTATAAAAGGTTTATTGACGAATATATTTCTCTAGGTCACACCCCTAGCTCTTACGCATACCCCCTCTCTGAGTCCTGCCCAAGGGACAGTACCTTCGCCGTCAAGTAGGCAAGGTTTTAATAAATATTTTGTTCCACATCTCTGCGTTGTCTGTCCTGACAGCGCATCGACCAAAATCAGGGTGGTATTCGATTTCTCGTGCAAGACATCGTTCTCTCTTTCTATAAATTGTATATCGTACAAAGGCTACACGGTACAGCCTGTTCTGTGTGACATTTTGTGTCGTTTTAGAGTTCCTAAATTTGTTTTAACTGCAGACATCAGACAAATGTTCCGCCAGATTAAAACTAACCCTAATCAAAATTTCTTACAAAATAAGTTGTGGAGGAATTCGCCACAAGAGTCTCTCTAATGCATCGAATTGCAAACGGTTTCCTTTGGGCAAACTTTCACCCCTTCTAATTTCAATTAAAAAATTTGACTATCTCTAGGAATTTGTTCTTGAACAAAGAAATCTCCAACGTCGAGTTACACGGTTTCGCGGACGCCAGCACATTGGCGTACGAAGCCGTTGTATATCTAAGGGTTCAATATTCAGATTACACTATTTCTTGCTCACTTGTCTCGGCCAAGTCTCGTGTGGCCCCTCTTAAGAAAACTATCACAATACCCCGATTAGAACTTTGTGCTATGCTACTCTCGAAATTTTACAAATTTTTGAAAATAAAATTTTGTTCAATGCTTTTAACCTATGGACCGACTCCTCGATTGCTCTTTGTTGGATCGGAAGCCATTCAAGTAGGTGGACCACGATTGTGTCCAATCGCGTATCCCAAATACATTCTCTTTCGCAAAATTTCCAGTGGCGTCACATTTCCTCTGAGAACAATGCGGCAGATCCCTTGTCTAGAGGAATGTTCAACTGTAAAGTCTGGGACACATGGTTTCATGGGCCAGAATTTTTACGAAACCCCAATTTAAATTTATCTCTTTTTGAAGCTACCCACAACATTGTAAACCACCCCCCAGGAGAAAGGAAGAAAGGAAAATTGCTCTCACTCTAGACACACAACAAATGAACTTTTGGTCATCTCTTTTTACGAAATTTTCTAATTTCTCAAAATTACAAAGGACAGTGGCGTACTTATTGCGCTTTACCCACAATTTAAAGAATTCTGATAGGAAAATCGGACCGCTCTCGGTGTCCGAGCTGTCCTCTGCGCTAGAATTTATAATTAAAATTATTCAAAAAGAGAATTTCCAAACTGAAATAAATGCCCTGTTGATGGATCGTCCCCTGAATAATGGTAAAATTATTTCTTTTAAACCTTTTGTTGATAAGTGCGGTTTTCCGCGTGTAGGAGGTAGGCTCACATACGCAGACATTCCTGATTCACACAAATACCCCATTTTGCTCCCCTCTCAGACGCATGTGGTTTCAGTCATGCTCCGCCGAGAACATGTTAGGTTGGGCCACGCAGGCGCACAAAATACACTTTAGAATTTCAGATTACGATTTTGGCCGTTAAATGAACTAAGAGAAGTTAAACGTATAATACACTCTTGTGTTACTTGTCATCGCTTTAACGCAATAGTAGCTGAACAAATCATGGCGGATCTCCCTAAGGATCACGTCTGCGCAGCTCGTCCCTTCCAGAAAGTGGGCGTGTACTTTGCTGGACCCTTCCTAATAAAATCCTCTAGGTTGCGTGAATCCCCACTTATTAAAGGCACATAACCTCTTTTCATTTGTATGGTCACCAAGGCAGTGCACATCGAATTTGTAACTGGTTTATCCTCAGAAGCCTTTTTAGCCACCCTAAAAAGATTTATTTCCAGACGTGGAAACCCCACTCGAATTTTCAGTGTTAATGCCACCAATTTTCTCGGCGCACGCAACAGTTTAAAATAGCTTTATAATTTCTTTCGGTCTCAAAGTAACTACTACACGATTCGTGAGTTTTTGTCGTAAAATGAAACTGAATGGAGTTTCATACCACCTCGCTCACCGCATTGGGGGGATTGTGGGAGGCTGCGGTCAAAAGCACCAAATATCACCTCGTACGAATTTTGGGTGACACTCGAGTCACTTACGAAGAGTTTTCTACGATTCTTGCTCAGGTAGAGGCAATTTTAAACTCCAGGCCCTTGTGTGCCCTTTCTAACGACCCCTCGGATCTTCAATCGCTCACGCCAGGGCATTTTTTGATAGGATCCTCTTTAACCGCATTCCCCGAAAAAGAGTTAACTCAAAACCCAGATAACAAGCTCTCATTTTGGAAAATCTGCTCCAGAATGCAGCAAGGTTTTTGGAAACGGTGGACGGTAGACTACCCCCACAGACTACAGCAACGACCTAAATGGTCACGTTCCTCAGCGAACCTCGAAGTTGATCAAGTGGTATTAATCAAAGGTGAAGATACACCCCCCTCAGCACGTATTGTTGAGGTAATCAAACGCAAGGATGGTAAGGTGCGGGTAGCACGTCTTAAAACTCAGGACGGTGAGGTGACTAGACCTATTGCCAAGTTGTGCCCTCTTTCCTCTTTCCCTAAGGTAGATCATACTTCGTGAATTCACACTGGTGGAATCCACCGACTTTACATACGTGTTCACACTATTTTTTTTGATATCATTTTTTTTTCCTTCTCCTGTTGTTCCAACTTTGGTTAATAAATAAATATTAGTCTCTTTTGTTGGGTTGAGTAATGACCTTTAAGTTGGGTTTGCTCTCTTGAAGAGGTCGAGGTCGCGCGGGCAGAATGTTGGAATTTGTGCGATGTAATTCCAACTGTGTGAAATATCAATTTGAGACACCCTGTACCTATGTCCGGAAACCTGCGCAGTCGGTGCCGTGTTCCTACTAGCAGCCAATCTCTGCGCGCGCGTTCCATTTTCGATTCAGTAGCTTTCAGCTCTTCGCCCAAAGTACTTCTACTGTGTATGTCTGCTCACGGCAGATAAAACTAAGCTCCATGTCAGAAGTTAGTTCGGTGTGAAGTTTGCGTTGTTGGGACTTCAAGGAATTGTGTGTGTGTGTGTGTTAATTTTGTAACTAGTACCAATAGTACCTAACACGTTTTGATAACGACGTGTTCTTTGTACAAAAAGCCGGTATATCTTTCTCTCTCTAATTACAGTTAATTCCATTACAAAGTTATCAATTGTCTCTTGTCTCTTTTCGAAAGTACAGTGCAGTGCTCTTTCATAAGTTTTTGGTTACATTTGTTCGTGTACTGTTCAAATTGAATAATATCACATCTGCTCCGCTGAATTTGCAGCAAGGAATTCCTCAGGGTAGTATTCTAGGCCCTTTGATGTATACCATTTACACCAGTAACTTCTGCTCGAGCTTGACACATTGTAAATATCATTCTTACGCGGACGACACACAGCTATACTACTCATTTAGATTTTGTGATATTGTTGAAGCCAATGGTCTTATTAATTCAGAATTGAATGAAGTTCTTGATCTAACTAACAAGCACTTCTGAAAATCAATTCGAAAAAATCTGTCGCTAAGCTTTTTGGATCAGATAATCAGAGAAGTGAGGCACTCAATACCTTGCATATACAAATTGGTAATGACACCATCGAATTTGAAAATATTTGTAAGAATCTTGGGCTTTTCATGGATTTTAAGCTACGGTTTAAATATCATATTACCCAAAAACTTAAGAATGCTTATACTTCCTTGCAGCTCATTTATGGGCATAGACACTTTCTCGACTCTAAATTAAAAATTCAACTTTGTGATAGTTTGGTACTTTCTCATTTCAATCACTGTGATGTTGTTTATGGCCCGTGTATTGATAGCATTGATAGTAGAAGAATCCAGAAAACACAAAACTCATGTTTGAGACTGATATTCGGAATTAGACGACCACAACGTATTTCCCACAAATTGATGGACACTGGTTGGCTTAGCATGATCAATCGTCGTAAACAGCATATGGCATGCTTTTTTTATAAAATTTTGAAAAGTAAAGTACCGGACTATTTATACCGTAGAATTACATTCCGAACGGATGTACATAATCTGAATTTGAGGCGTAGAAATATGCTCATGATTCCCAAGCACAAGAAGCAATTATTCAAACGGCCCTTTTCTTATAATGTTACACTTTTTTGTGATATAATGGATATTCCAAATTTCTCCTTATCATACGAGGCATTCAAAATTTGGTACAAACGATTTCTGTTTTCTCGACAATGACTTATATTACACATTATCATTCTTTATATATTGAATATTTCTAGATCCACAATTATTCATTCATTAAAAAAAAACTGTAATATTTTTAGGTTAGAGTATTTTAAGGTTAGGTATTTTCTGTATTTTCGAGGAAACTGTGGAAGAATCGGCCACTTGGCCTAACAGTTCTCCTATTATTCACTCACTTGTGTTTCACGTAACTTGTATGGTGAATAATAAATGTATTATTATTATTATTACTAATAACATTTTATATTAAGCGCGAAGCGACAATATTACAGTGTTGCCAAGTAGTGGCATAAACAATTGTAAGTTGTAATAGTTTCACATGTTTCTTTTTTTTTGGTTTTTGTTGAGATCTTTTGAAGTTGCTTTTCATTAAAGAAAAATTGGAATAAACTGGCTATTTATTGACATCGTAGTAGTAAGTTTACCCTTTCGTGGTTAATGGAAACAGGGTAGTTATAGTTAGATGTCAACAACCACCTCCCCGTCATTTATACAGACCACTAAAGTTACTGCCTGTTTTCATTTCCCGACACTTGGTACAAAGGAAGTTCTTCATATGTACTTTATATGTGTGGAGATCAGACGCCAGGCGACGGTTATTTTTATCGCAATTGCAATTGTAATTTTTTGATTGATAATTGGATGCGTTGTCAATTGTCCGATTTTAAATTTTAAAACGGTTATGAAAACTGTAGATGTAGAGCAACAAAACGTGAATTTTCGATTTGTAATATAATAATGCGAAGTTGGCCAAAAACGCTCGGAAATACGGCCGAAAATGATCCACTGCCGGAAAGTAACAGAGTAGAAGGGAAGCGGACATTTTCGATGGTGATCTTGGGCGTTTTAGGCCAACTTCGCATTATTTTATTACAAATCAAAAATATGCGTTTTGTTGCTATACATCTACACTTTTCAAAACCGTTTTAAAATCGGAAAATCGACAACGCATCCAGACACGTTGCGAATTATCGCATCAAAAAATTTAAATTGCAATTGCGATAAAAGTAGCCGTCGCCTGGCGTCTGATCTTCGCACATATAAAGTGCATATGAATAACTTCCTTTGCACCAAGTTTCAGCTCTTACAAATGAAAAATGGCAAAAATATGAATTTTCAAAAAAAATTACTAATTTTTCGGGTTTTCCAAATTTTATCGGTTCCTAATTATCCGATTAACTCGCTCAACCCCTCATTTTGTTCGTATTATAATTACCTACGATTTATCCATACACACCATTGAGATTGCTCTAGTACTTTTTACGTTATATGAAAAAAACCAAAACAGGGTGGTTTTTTTCGTTTTAAATGTTTATAAGAAATTACCAATATTGGTAGCCAATTGAGGGTTTTAGCACATTGGAAATGAATATTGAAGCAATATTGGCAGACCAATGAAACCCTAAATAGGGTGACGAATATTGTGCCAAATTGGTAAATTATGTAGCTCCAATATTATTGGAATAAACTGTTTGACTAATATTGTCAATGATGTTTGACGTATGTGGGTATACTGAAAAATAAATATGTACTTTAGGGTCACCATTATGTACCGAATATGTAACCAATGTATAGTAATGTGTTATTCTCAAATACCCAATATGTTTAATTTAAATTGAAAGTTGAAATATCCCAATTGTAGTTATGTAGAAGGTGCAATATGGGAAAATTGGTTAATTTTAAATAAATTAAAATAACGGTTTTCATACAAATTACAAAACATTGAAATGGTTTTTATGAAAAAAGTCAAAAAAATGTTATCTAATTTGAATAACATAACGCTCAAGAAAATAGTTGCAAACAGGGTGCTAGCTGCCGTTCGTAGTTGCCCACCCGGTTCATATGTAGAGGGTTCGATGTATAGTGTGACAGAGATCAATATACACATATACAGCGTTGTTGAAAAGTCTCGCCTCAAGGGATCATATATTTGAAATGGGTAAAGGGAAAGTCATGAAATTCTTGGACGATGAATAATACTTTATTCTGTATATTTAAGAGTACCTAAATGTTAAATGTTTTTGACGTCAGCGTCTAGCGTACGGCCGCCACCGTAAATTTTTTGAAATTGAAAGCTAGGTCGAGTGATGTATCACAAAGAAGATTATTTGTCTGTCTCTCCAAAAATAACGGCAATCTATCACTTTACTCGGAAATTATAATAGAAATTCAACAAACATATTAAAATTGTAATTTTAAATAAAACTGCATGTTACAGATATTTATAAATTAAACATTCATTCCTGTTGCTATCAGAGAGTTATGGAGTAATAAAACCTCATTAGGTATGCAAAGGGAGCACAGAGAGACCCAACGAATATTTAAGCCACTTTCATAGTTTGGCATTGATTTAATTGTAAAATTCTTTCTTTTTATCAAGTGCAGATAGTACCACCAGGGCTGGAGTCAATATATGGGTTTAGCCTATTTTTACCCATTCACAAACACTGAAAATAGTGTGCCAAAGGCGTGCCAGTGGGATACTCGTGAAAAGGAAAGAATTTTATTTTAACGGAATACAAATTGGGCATTATGTACATAGTATTAGGTACACTTATTTTTTATTGAACATTATACAAAAAATACATTATACAGAAATTAAATTATAAAAAATCATAATATTCTTCGTCATCTGAGGAACTGTCATCTCCTCTTGAAGTTATAATTAACGGGTCGACGGTCCGATCGATCAAGTAGTCAAGATCCCACATTTTCTCCTCTTCTTTAATGACATGCTGGACTAATTTTCGCCAGTTCTCTGGTGTCACCTCCTTAATGGCTTGATCAAACAGTAGCTTAACGTCTTTCATTTTAAATGTCGTGTTGTGTCTTGCTACAAATCCTTTCACTTGCGCCCACATAAGTTCTCTAGGATTTAGTTCGCAATGATATGGCGGTGTGCACAGTTACACTATGTTTTTCTGCTATATCTTCCACGGCGTATTTCATAAAACGATGTTTGTATAAATTTGCTATAGCTAATAGTTCTTTTTTTATCAAATTATCTTCAAATTCAATACTTTTGGAGGTTAACCAGTCAATAATTTCTTGTTTTCTCCAAGATGAAGTTGGAGTCTTCTCTATGCGTCGAGAATGATAACTGGCGTTATCCATAACTACTACTGAATCAGCCGGAAGATATTTTATCATTTCACTGAAATAGTCTTCAAAAACATCCGAATCCATGTCCTCGTGGTAATCTCCCGTATGGCACGACTGAAAGGTTAGCAAACCTTCTTTTAAAAATCCCTCTTCGCTTCCCATATGGACGAATATTAGTCTTTTCCCTTCACCTGAAGGCACCTTAATACCCGTTGACAGGCCTTCCATGAAAGCTTGGCGAGCACTGGTTATATTTTTGTTACATTTTTGGTATTGTATAACCTTCATTGATCCACGTCTCATCAAGATAAAAGATATTCTTCTGCTCTGTTCTGTACTGCTTTATACTTCTTAAGTATTTTCGTCGCCAGCAAACAATTTCATCGCTTTCCAGTAAAAGTGCTTTACGGTCATGCTTTTCCCAGGCAAAATCCATATTTCTCAAAGTGGTCCATAAAAGTTTTTTAGTTATCAACGGAATACTGTCATCCTGGCCAAGCTCCATTAAAATCTTATCTAGGGTGGGTATTTCTTTTTTAAAATAAAAAGAGTGAACTTTTCTTCGAATTACACTTTTGGTGTCTTCATCAAGGACTTTTACTGGTCTGTCTGGACTTTTCTTGGGAGGCTCCGCTTGGCCTGCTATCTTTTTCCCCTGCAATAATTTAAAAACGGTGAACTTTCCAACTCCAGTCATTTGGGAACATCGGTCGACAGTTTCTTGTACAGTAAATTTCGGGTAATCGTATTTTATGCAATCGTGTACATTTAAAATAATAAGTTTTTCATTCACTGATAGTGGAGAATTATTGGAACATCTTTTCGTTGGTGTAAATGTCGCCATTTTATTACTAATCTTATAATACTGTCAACACTATTTACGGCTTAACAGCAAATACTGATGCGTTAAACAAATATACTTATAAAGGTCTAAACATTCAGGGTAAGCACCTTGCGGCTCTTGGTTGAGCCGAATCTGAAACAGGGTTGGAATTAGGCAGAGGCACTAATAGAAGGTTAAACGGTACCTGTTAAACGCAAAACGTAACTGTATAATCTACTACCTAAGTAATCCCTACACAATATTGAAGACACTTCAGGCCAGAAAACATACTTTTCCTAATTCTCTTACGCAATAACTTGAAATTTTGATATTACAAACAATACTATTTCAAGACCTACGCCTATGGCCGACACCGAAATTGAGCTGAACTGGGCGGAATTCCCCATTTTATTACTCTATACCTTTCTGAAATAGACTATAATACTTCATCACAATAAGTGCCCAAAATGCTGGCCATTTGTTCGTTGACAATGATACAATCTCTCTTCGAAGCTACGAATAGAATCATTGAGAATAATTGATCATTTGTGGAGTAATTCTTTGCATTTCCAGACATACGCAACCCTTGAAATCGTTCAAGTTAGTTGGTCTGTTAACATAAACGCGGTTTTTCAGGTAGCCCCAGAAAACAAAATCAAGTGGTGTCAAATCGGGGAATTTTGCCGGCCACTCAATTGCACCTCTTCGACCAATCCATCTCAGAGGGAAAATTGTTTTCAAATATTGCCTAACGTCTCTTTGATGATGTGGAGGTGCGCCACCCTGTTGGAAGTATACGTTCATATTAGGAAATAATCTATTTATTTCAGGTATATTTTCATTTTGAAGTAAATCAAGATATTTAGCTCCGGTAAGCGTACCTTCAATAAAAAAGTACTACTCAAATGATTTTTCACGAAACCCGCCCACACATTAACTTTTTGTGGACGCTGTGTACAAACCTCCTCAAACCAGTGCGTATTACAATTTGACCAGTACCGGCAATGATGTCTATTAACAGAACCGTTCAAAAGCCACACTGAATTCAAAAAAATCTAAGAAACTGTTATGCATCCTAATTTTCTCTCTAACTGTTTCACAAAATTGTAATCGTCTATCATAATCTTCCCCAGCCAATTCTTGGAGATTTTAAACTTTATACCGATAAAAGTTATTTTTATGCAGAATAGTTTGTATAGACAGTCTACAAATACCATGACTTCTTGCCAATACACTTGTAGATGTTTTAGGGTTTCCTTGAACATCCCATAGAACATATGCAGTTTTATCTTCTTTAGTTGCACTTTTCGGTCTACCAGACCTTGCAATATCCTTCACACTACCAGTTTCATCGAAATTAATCGATACTATAGATCTACTCATAGGAGATCATTCAGGATTTGAATCAATGAAAAGATCAGCTGCTTCGTCATGAGAACGTTTGCGATCACCATATCCAACTAACATTAAAATTTCGATTCGTTGTTTTGCCGATAAATGTGCCATTATTCTTCATTCACTTTTGAACTTCGTGCTAATTTGAACATAAATACATGAATAATGATGTGGTTGACGTTTTTATTACCTTTTTGTCTGTTTAATTTGAAAACCTCCTAGGTCATATCATTAGTACTGTACAATTTAATTTAGAAAAATAAAACTGATATTTTATAAGACACTTTGTATTAAAGCGATACATTTCTATTATTTTTGAAACGAGAAAAAAATAAGCTTTTTTGTGATACGTCACTCGACCCAGGTTGTCATTTCTGAAAATTCAAGTTGGCAGCTGTACGCTAAACGCTGGCGTCAAAACATTTGAAATTTGATCTAAAATATGCAGAATAACGTCTCATTCATAGTCCTACAATTTCATAGCTTTTTCTTCATTCGTTTCTAAAATAATCCCTTGGTGCGAGACTTTTCAGCAGCATACAGGATGTTTCACGACGGGCTCACACTGTTTATATATTGAAGACTACTCACACGATTTCTATAAAAATTGACATAGATGGAGAACAAGTTATGGCGAATTTATGGAAAATATTTTGACTTACATGTCATTTTCGGTTATACCGAAAGTGAACGACAACTTTGTTGTTTTAAATGTAACACCCTGTATAATATTCACTTTTCGGATTCTACATTGATTTTTAATGTCACTTTGTGTAGAATACCCTATATCTAAAATGTATACTTATCAAGACATTAATTTTTTCAATAAAAAATTTACCAATTGACCGTATTGAAAATTCTGAGTCAACATCCCCAATACCAAATGAAAAACATCTTGTCGGGTTGATTAGAAGGACGATCATAGTAATTGGTGACATATCAAAAACTGTTTTTTGTATATAGGGGTCGTGTAAAAATGATGAAAAGTTCAAGTTCAAAAATGTTAAATATCTTAATTTTTTAAATGAAACAACCCTATGTTTATTCTTTAACATAATTTGTAACGTGTTTTCCTCCTCGTGCGTTGTTGCTCGCGGCACGTCACACCTGACACCCTCAATGCTTGTGCGTCAGATTTTTTACGTGGTTTACTCCACGGCCCCTTGACCCGTAGCGTCAAGAATTCCAGATAGCCTCAGATGGAGGTTACGGAAAAATTCCAGGGGTCGCGTTGAAGTTCAAAGAAAAATAAGTTTCAACCTACCTGTGAACGGACCCTAAGCGAGTTTGTATTGGTTGGAACTGTTAGAAGTGAGACAGTTTAACAACAAAATGCGAAAAGAGAAATATACAACTTAAAATATTCTCTCTACCTAGGTATGGTATTTCTTCATGCAACTACTTATGGCTAAGTCTACAATCCTACTGAAGTGCAGGAAACCGATAAAAGAAGAAATAAATAACAGTCAGTCGCCAAATGTTATTACAGTTTATTGAGTCACAATAAACAATTTAAAGGAACATATTTATAAAAGTATAATTACAGTCGTGCTTTACTGAATGAAATTATGCGAGATAAATGAAAAAAAATATATAAAAATGTAATCTAACGTAATAGCGTTTGATGCAATACAGAAAAAATAAAAGTTCATGCAGTGTTCATTAATATTGGCTAGCAAGCGGGTGTAACCGGGTAGCATTTACTAAGCGAGCTGATGCAAGATAACTAAAGCTAATGCATATAACCTGGCAATCAAAGCAATCCCAAATGAAATAAATAACTAATTAAGCCGGGTAATTAGTACAAAGGTGTAAATCAGTGGTCCTTTCACCGGGTTCGGTTTTCTATTCTAGAATTTGCTCTTAAACGTACTATATTAACTTTCAAGTGGAAAATTATTTAACAGGATTCCTAGGAGAATATCAGGCAAACCTGATCGTCAGAGATCACCTGATAATCTCCAGAGCTGTTACTAGGTACACTCAAACACACCAGAACGTCTACAAATGTTTGAGAGTAACTTAGAACAACGATGGTTTGAGTAAGGAAATGAATCTATAGTATTATCGGAAACGGTATTTTACTCAACGAGATGAGGTCAGAAACGGGAATTCTTCGGGAAATATCATACAAACCTGATCGTCAGCGATCACCTGTTACTCTCCAAAGGTGTTAATAGGTACACTCAAACACACCAGAACGTCTACGAATGCTTGAGAGTAACTTAGTACAACAAGGGTTTGAGTAAGGAAATGAATCTATAGTATTATCGGAAACGGTATTTTACTCAACGAGATGAGGACAGAAACGGGAATTCTTCGGGAAATATTAGACAAACCTGATCGTCAGCGATCACCTGATACTCTCCAAAGGTGTTAATAGGTACACTCAAACACACCAGAACGTCTACGAATGTTTCAGAGTGACTCAGAACAACAAGGTTTTACGGAAATGCTGTGGAAAGGGTGTAATAATGTTTCGCAATAAAAAAAAATTTACCAATTGCAAATAACAGAGTTATTTCGGAGAAGACCACTGATCAACAATAATTTTAAAATTTATGAAAAGACTTGAATTAGAAGACTTGAATGAATTGGAAATAAGAATTATAATCATTTGCTGATAACGGTATATCAGCAGAAATCTATATTTATTTTTCAAACAAATTGAGTTTTAAATTTATACAAAATGCTCACCTTCACAAAATATAACAAACGACGGTTTTTTTAAAACGGAGTGGCAGCAAGAATTGTTTTCAAAAATACGACTCAACACTATCACGGTCGGTTTTCAAGAGAGCCTCTTTAGATTTTTCAAAATGCCTTTTACCTATGACCTATCCCTACTTTTCATAGTCTGCGCGAATATAATTCCAAAATGCCAAACTCCTACGCTGATTTGAAATCAATTATCGTCACCCAGAATATCTAGTTTTTTGTTTCCCAAAATTAATGATACACTTTACAAAAGGTTCTCTTTTAACAAAAGTAGACGGAAATTCTAAATGTTTGAAATAAACAAAAATGTTTTACAACGTTGCCTAGCTGAACATTTTTTCAGGAGAATTACAGAAATTAAAACTTAAATTTTTAAGAAAACTAACCGGAAATGTAACTTCGTTACACATCCCCCTTACTTACAAAAAAAATGTTTTTGATGAAAGCACAGTTTTCGTTGAAACATTTTTTTTATATATTCAAAATTAGAATCAAAATAATTTTCTTCTCTATCTAAGAGAAAATAAAACATTTGTCGAACAGCCGATATTTAAAATAATGTTCGACCACTTTCCACTAGAAAGTATTGTGAGATACACTTCCTAGAGTCTGCGTCTGCGGACTCGGTAGGGACAGGTAGCGGGTCCAGCTCTTCGAGCGATGCTACTTCGGACATCAGAGTACCGACGAGACACGCTAGTTGGGTTTGGCGTGCATTCGCATAGATCACACTGGACTCCCATATTTGTAGACGGACGTACTGGAATGAGGAGGCGGGAAAAGTGGACCTGAACAGCAACGGACCGCTGAGTTTTTTGGCTTGCCATTGAGACGGCTTTAGGTGGACAAGGTTGGCACATGGGGTTTCGCCAAGGGGCTGTTGCGGAACCGAAAAACTGGTGGCTTCTTCCTCCCCAAGTGGTTTAAAAGAAGACCATAACCCAGAAGAATACTATGATATGGTCTCCGTAACTTCTGGGGAGTTTGAAGTGGAATCTTCTCCGGTCTGTATAGTAGTCCTTTAATAAAGGGTGCAGACCAGCATTTTATCTATGTAAATTCCCGGCTCAGGCGGTTCGAGGGAGGGAGGTGGAGTTGCGCCCGGAATGTAAGGAGTGACCTCCATTATCTCGGAGTCAAACTCAGTACTTCTAGTATCCGGAAAAATATCGAAGTTCTCCATGGTATTTACGGAGTCAAACCATTCCTCCTCAAACTGTAGCCAGTCTTCGTCGGGGTCATAGTCCATATCCTGTGGGAGGTTGAAACTGGTTGCTTCAGAAGCTATGTTCTCTGATGAGTCTTCAGCTGGTGAGGGGCAGGGTGTGGTGGTTAGGTCTATTATTTCCCATTCCTCTACAAGTGGATCCTGATTCAGCCGAAGGGCAGCTTCTTTAGCTAGCGTACTCCTCTGGCGCTCCTCCTCTTGTTTTTTCTTCCAGTCTTCTAACGGAGAACGTGTCGGTAACGGGGAACTCCCTCGTGGTGGAGCGTCACACCTTGGTCTCATCCTACGGAACTGAAATATATTAATTACTAACGGATTTCAAATCTTTGATGTGTATCCGGTTATAGCGTTTGCCTTGGTCGTCTTGCAAATCATAAACTACCGGTGAAACGACGTGAATTACTTTGAACGGACCAGAATATTTCGGACTAAGTTTAGCGGCTACATGATCAACGACGGAAGACAAGGTATGTTCCTTTTTCATGACTTTGTCCCCTACGGTGCATCTCCAGTCACGTCGACGTAAATTATAATATCGACTCTGGTCGGTAAATGCTCTAGACAGATTTAAACGTACGAGATCAAAACACTCTTGCAATTTCTCCATTCGCAAAGTATACGGTTTTAGATCTACTTCAACAGTATTTTCCAGTTCGGTATCCTCTTCCAGATCTCCTTCAGCGGTATCTTCAATTTCTTTTCTCAAAGATTTCGGTATTTCAGGTTCTCTACCGAAGTTGAGGAAAGCAGGTGAGAATCCAGTAGAGTCATGCTTTGAGTTGTTCATTGCGAATTTCAGGCCAGCTAACCTCACATCCCAGTCTCGATGATCCGGTTCTCAACATTGCGCTATCATGGTTTTCAAAGGGCGATTGGCTCGTTCAACCGGATTGGCTTGGGGGGTGTACGGGGGTGTGAAGCGATGTCGGACTCCCAATCCCCTTAACATATCCTTGAACAACTAGCTGTTGTACTGAGTCCCAGTATCGGTTAGTACGGTACGGGGGCATCCAAACATTGTCAGTATTTCATCATGAAGAGCAGTACTTATGCTACTAGCCGTAGCATTTCTCAACGGCTTACACTGTACCCATTTAGTGAACCGGTCTTGGAACATTATTATGTAACAGTTTCCTTTTTTACTCATTGGCAATGGTCCAATGTTATCGGAACTAAAAGTATCCCATGGTCCTCTATTCGGCGTTGGTTGTATCTTCCCTGGAAGCTTTTGTTGCGAAGGCTTATACTTCTGACACTGGAGACATCTCCTGACGTAATTAGTGATATCTCGGAACATTCCTGGCCAATAGTACAATTTCGCAATACGAGTAATGGTTTTAGCAATTCCCAGATGTCCTGCATTAGGAGCATCATGGTTTTCTTGCAGGACTCGGGTTCGGTTGGGCTTTGCTATGCATAGTTTCCAGGGATCGGACATTTCTGTTCCTGTTTTTCAGCCCATTTCCATCGCTGAGTTTTGCGGAGTAATTTCGTTAACGGGGCCACTTTTTGCGAAAACGATGGCACAAACCTCCTATACCAGGATGCAACTCCCAAAAACCTTCTTAGTTCTCTGATATTTCTTGGGGCTGCAAATTTAATTATACTCTCGACCTTTTCTGGATCGGTACGGATTCCATCTCCAGTGACTACATGGCCCAAGTATTTCATAGACGGCAAACAGAAGTGACATTTCTCCGGATTTAGTTTCAGCCGTGCTCCTCGTAATCGACGAAACACGTCCGATAGATTTTCTAAATGCTGTTCAAACGTTTCCCCCAGAATGATTATGTCATCCAGGTAAGCAAAAGCGTAAGGGTCTAAATCTGGACCTATTTATTGATCAACCAATCTCTGGAACGTGGCAGGTGCAGAGTGTAAGCCAAATGGTAGAACCGTGAATTGGAACAATCCACGTCCCTGTGCGGTAAAGGCGGTAATGGGTTTGCTTTCCGGTGTTAACGGGACTTCAAATCTAAACTGGAAATATACTTTGCCTTTCGTAGTTTATCCAGTATCGCATTGATAAATGGAAGAGGGTATGCATCCTTCATTGTTACCTCATTGACTTTTCGGAAATCGATACAGAAACGGTTTTTTCCATCTTTCTTTTCCACAATCACAATCGGGGAACTCCATGGCCTGGTAGAGGGCTCTATCACTCCCTCCTCTAGCATCGCATCTATTTCGGTGTAGTACACCTCCTGCATTTTTGGATTCTGAGGTCGGTATCTCTGTTTGATCGGACGGGGCTGAAGCAAACGGATTTCGTTCTCAACGAGCGTAGTTGGACCTTGAATATTTTCAAACATCGGAAGTTCGTGGTTCAAGAACATATCAAACCTCTTCTTTTGATCTTCAGTTAAATTTATTTCTTCTGTCGGGTTGATTATCTCGAATGGACATCCTATATTACCATAATTCTGGTTATCTCCTAAATCCTCCTGAGATAACGCAGATTTACTAAATTTATTATCTTCTTTCCTATCTCTACACTTTACGAGAGACGACGAAAATACTACTGACTGCTCCTTGTCAACCCCTAAACTTCCCAGGGAGGACGCAGAGACTTCAAACCCAGATTGTTCCTTGTCATCCCCTAACAACACCGGGGAAAACTCAGAGACTTCAAAAACAACTTTCTCCTTGTCAACCCCTAACACCAGGGAAGACGCAGAGGCTTCGGAAACAGGTTGTTCCATGTCAACCCCTAACAACAACGGAGAAAACTCGGAAACGTCAGAAACAGATTGCTGCTTGTCAACCCCTAAATTTCCCAGGGCGGACGCAGATACTTCGGAAACAGACAAATTTCGAAAACAATTTCTTTCACCAGCCCCAGGGTTGGTATCTTCCTTACAGATGATATTGGGACAGCCGCATCGGATTCTTTCGGGTGTGTGTTCCCTACCTCCAATATTCCTACCGGACTGGGTAATTGTGAACATCTTGATCTTCCATTTGAGCTCATAAATGTCGGTGATAGAGACTAAATATCCGTTAGCTAAACGGGCCTTCGTATCTCGACGGCCGGTAGTTTGCTTTCTTTGAGAAAATGTTTTAGCTACTTGATCACCAATATATGATTTCGCTGCTCCGGTATCTAACAATGCTTTAAACTTGTGATTTCCAATTTCGACGTCTATGTGCGGTCGGGGGTCGTTCATTTCTTCTGGCGTATCGGTATGAGAGGCAAATATTTGCGAAAGCTGTGTCGGCCTCTCCTCGGGACAGCTTTGGATTAGTTTTCCTGTCTGGAGCAGAAACAGTTTCTAGAAAATACTCCTTCCGTATGGCAACGCGAACAAAATATCTTCGGAGGGTTTTGACAATTGTTTCGGTAGTGTCCGGATTCACCACAGCGGAAACAAATTGGTTGCCGGGAAGATGATCCAGACGGGTGCTGAGTAGTACTAGGAGGCGGACGGCGAGGGGTATCGGATGATGTCGGTTGGCTGGTACCGGCGATGGGCTCTCTGAATGGAACAGAAGTCGAATTGGGAGATGGTCCATACCTTGGTGTACTTATCGGCTGGGGACGGGTTGGTCCACGGTTCGATCCACTGTGGCTGGGTACATTCTGGAGTTCCTTCCGGAGGAGCTCATATTCCCTTACCACTTGACAAAATGTGGAAAAATCATCAAAGTCCCTTTTTCGGATCTGCAGCTGGTATTCAGGTAACAGGTTACGGTACAACCATGCTAACCGTTTTTCAGGAGTTAGCTTTCCATGTCATCGCATAAGAGTTTGGAGTTCGGTCATGTAAGTAGCGGCGGACTCATTTCTCCTTTGTAGACGTCGGCCTATCTCGGCTTCTAAGTCAACCTCATAGTTGACGGGATAGAAGAAGATTCGGAAGTCCGTTTCAAATTCTTCCCAAGTTGTGTACCTGCTGCGGTTGTTACGGTACCATAGAGCGGGCTCACCGGACAGTAATTCTGGTAACACAGGAAGCAAATTGTCTTTCTGGACATTCTTTGCCGTACATATTTTCTCAATTCTCTATAAACGCAGCAGGATCTCCCCGGTTTCCAAAAGACACCTTCCAATCGTGTACGTTTATCGGTGGAGTAGCCATAGTGGTCGGATAATCAACAGGTTCCTCTTGGTCTATAGCGGATTGTGGAGCAATATTTCTGGGTCTCAAAAAGTTAACAAGTCTTTTCCGTTTTTCGGGAACGGTTCCAGCAACCGATAAATTTCTCATTTCTAGCTGGATAGTAACACCCTCGGTTTTCAGTAAATATACCCAACTTACTCGATGGTCTGTCCATCCACGGAACTTACGGTCGGTAATTGGGTTGGTACTAAAGGAACGGATATTGTTTTCTCAGTAGCTCCACTGTCAAATAGGGAAGTGATGTCCAATTCCTCAGAATTGCTTCTAGACATCTACCTTTTATGAAACGGTACCCTGTACTAATCAACAATGCGAAAAAAACAGCCGAAAACGGAATTAAACGGTCCTAGCAACATTACGATAAAAAAAACCGAAAACGATGTAAAACAGTTCCTACTCTAATCAAAAATCAGCTCTCTGCACCAAAACGGAATAACAGTCCCTGCTCGGGCGCCAAATTTGTAACGTGTTTTCCTCTTCGTGCGTTGTTGCTCGCGGCACGTCACACCTGACACCCTCAATGCTTGTGCGTCAGATTTTTTACGTGGTTTACTCCACGGCCCCTTGACCCGTAGCGTCAAGAATTCCAGATAGCCTCAGATGGAGGTTACGGAAAAATTCCAGGGGTCGCGTTGAAGTTCAAAGAAAAATAAGTTTCAACCTACCTGTGAACGGACTCTAAGCGAGTTTGTATTGGTTGGAACTGTTAGAAGTGAGACAGTTTATCAACAAAATGCGAAAAGAGAAATATACAATTTAAAATATTCTCTCTACCTAGGTATGGTATTTTTTCAGGATCATGAAAATACTTATGGCTAAGTCTACAATCCTACTGAAATGCAGGAAACCGATGAAAGAATAAATAAATAACAGTCGCAGACAATTTATTGAGTCACAATAAACAATTTAAAGGAACATATTTATAAAAGTATAATTACAGTCGTGCTTTACTAAATGAAATTATGCGAGATAAATCAAAAAAAATATATAAAAATGTAATCTAACGTAATAGCGTTTGATACAATACAGAGAAAATAAAAGTCCTTTCACCGGGTTCGGTTTTCTATTCTGAAATTTGCTCTTAAACGTACTATATTAACTTTCGATTGGAAAATTATTGAACGGGATTCCTAGGAGAATATCAGGCAAACCTGATCGTCAGCGATCACCTGATAATCTCCAGAGGTGTTACTAGGTACACTCAAACACACCAGAACGTCTACGAATGTTTGAGAGTAACTTAGAACAACGATGGTTTGCGTAAGGAAATGAATCTATAGTATTATCGGAAACGGTATTTTACTCAACGAGATGAGGTCAGAAACGGGAATTCTTCGGGAAATATCATACAAACCTGATCGTCAGCGATCACCTGTTACTCTCCAAAGGTGTTAATAGGTACACTCAAACACACCAGAACGACTACGAATGCTTGAGAGTAGCTTAGTACAACAAGGGTTTGAGTAAGGAAATGAATCTATAGTATTATCGGAAACGGTATTTTACTCAACGAGATGAGGACAGGAACGGGAATTCTTCGGGAAATATTAGACAAACCTGATCGTCAGCGATCACCTGATACTCTCCAAAGGTGTTAATAGGTACACTCAAACACACCAGAACGTCTACGAATGTTTCAGAGTGACTTAGAACAACAAGGGTTTGGGTAAGGAAATGAATCTATAGTATTATCGGAAACGGTATTTTACTCAACGAGATGAGGACAGAAACGGGAATTCTTCGGGAAATATCAGACAAACCTGTTCGTCAGCGATCACCTGATACTCTCCAAAGGTGTTAATAGGTACACTCAAACACACCAGAACGTCTATGAATGTTTGAGAGTGACTCAGAACAACAAGGATTTACGGGAATACTGTGGAAAGGGTGTAATAATGTTTCGCAATAAAAAAAAATTACCAATTGCAAATAACAGAGTTATTTCGGAGAAGACTACTGATCAACAATAATTTTGAAATTTATCAAAAGACAAGTTTGAAAACCTTATTCAAACTTAAGCTCACAAAATTAAATTGGAAATAAGAATTATAATCATGTAACGTAGATTTTAAAAGAAAGGGGGGGGGCAATTAGTGAAAGAGAGACAATAGATATAAGAACCAAATGATATAGTAATATTATTTAAAACAAAATAAGAATTAAGAAAAAAACTTTTACTTAATAGGAAAGGTCTTAGTGGATTGGTCGAGGCTCTACCATGTGCGCATAGACGGGCTTACCTATAACAAAGAAAATATGCGTGAGTGTCCGTCTCCATTAACTCTACTGATTAGTTAAATAATTATTCGATCAATCACCGAACACAAAGGGATTAAACTCGCATTGTGTTCTATCACTAATTTATCTACCAACGAGGCCTAGTACCTAGAAGTTTTACTTTATGGTACATGGGGGGATTAAACGCGCCACCATGACCCCTTCTAGAACCACTTTCTAGCGTAAAAGAATTAAACTCGCATTACGCTACACATTCTACTAGTAGTGAGTGGTGCAATGAACATGAAGGCCTGTCTCGCGACATGCTCGCCCTAGCTACTAGAGCTTGACCTATGGTCGAATCTGAGTGGTGCAATGGACAAAAGGGATTAAACACGCATTTGCCCGCTCCAGATACATTTGTCATGTGAGAACGAATTATTATTCAATCACTATCAAAGCTCAGATATTTTATATTAAATAAATTCAACAGGTAAATAACAATCAATAATTACGGCATTAATATAGACATAAAACAATAAAGAAAGAACACTCAGTGAAAAAGCTCACCTGAATATCTTGCAGTATAATCACCCACAAATTCAAAATCTCTAACAATAACAATAATTTCTCGGAACACTGAACAGAACCACAA
Organism: Lochmaea crataegi; assembly: GCA_947563755.1. Lineage (NCBI taxonomy): Eukaryota > Metazoa > Arthropoda > Insecta > Coleoptera > Chrysomelidae > Lochmaea > Lochmaea crataegi. Next base: position 42,499,433 of record OX387425.1, on the reverse strand, counting down.
TTTTAAAACACGTTCAATAACAGAATGGGTCGAATAATTTTTACTCAACTGGAGACCTTTTATAAAAGCCCAAAATTCATAAGTAAGTAGTAATCGTAAATCAACTGTTTCCTTGGTGAGAAATATGAAAACGTCTGGGTTCGTGACAATTAAGATAAACAGTCGGACACGTGTGCTTAAGTATTTCTTTCTTGGTTCGGCATTCATATGAGTATCGATAAATACATTTTAAAAACAACAATTTTTGTCAATTACTTACAATCATTTGCGGCTGATAACGGTATATCAGCAGAAAACCATATTTATTTTTCGAACAAATTGAGTTTTAAATTTATACAAAATGCTCACCTTCACAAAATATAACAAACGACGGTTTTTTTTAAACGGAGTGGCAGTAAGAATTGTTTTCAAAAATACGACTCAACACTATGTAATAATACTCAGACTTTCCAAATAAATGTTTATTTTTATAATTCAATAATAAAAAATATAAGAAGGAACGACAAACAACCATTCCATACGAAAACAGAAAAGCAAGTAACTAAAACTAAAATCCTTCTCCCAATCTAAATTAATTAAAATATTTCACACACTAACAAAATAGGTCTGTTTAGTCTAGCCTGTCAGTTATCTTGATACCTATTTTAAAAAATAGGGTCGCAAAACCCCAAAACATTGTTAATCATACTCTTCAGAATTCAAAGACGTCTATTATCGATGTTTTTGTTGGTAATGGGCGAGCTGTACGCTGACACGGCCAACCTGACACATAATTCGCTCTCGAATTATTGGTCGGCAATCTGAAACAATAAAAAAAAACGGCAGATTCGGGTTTGTTTTGTTTTTGTAAAGGTAGAGCTGTGAGCGGATTGTGAATGACCTCAATAGAAATAACACTATCAACATCTAATGTATGTCGTAGAATTCGATATAGAACATCGCAATAATTATGTAATCGTATTATTCATTCAAAGTGTATCATTGTAGAGTACAAAATATATTATTTAATGGTAGTATTCAAAGTATATCATCGTAAAATATAAAATATGTGATCGAATGATTCATAGTATATCATCGTAGAGTATAAAGGCTTCGTATAATACAAAATACGTAATCGAAGAATTCAAAGTATATCATCGTAGAATATAAAATATGTAATCGAAGAATTCAGAATATATAATCGTAGAGTATAAAGTCTTCGTAGAAGACATGATACGTAATCGTAGAATTCAAAGTATATCATCGTAGAATATAAAATATGTAATCGAAGAATTCAAAGTATATCATCGTAGAGTATAAAGTCTTCGTAGAATACATAATACGTAATCGTAGAATTCAAAGTATATCATCGTAGAATATAAAATATGTAATCGAAGAATTCAAAGTATATCATCGTAGAGTATAAAGTCTTCGTAGAATACATGATACGTAATCGTAGAATTCAAAGTATATCATCGTAGAATACAGGAAGGATATGATTAAATAAAAGATACAATAAAATTATAGTTTATCGTCGGTCACAATAAGCTCACATTTCCTAGTATTTCATATAAAATTTCCGAATATTCACCTAGTAATATTAATCTGAGGAATTAGAAAATTCCCCAGGCCATATGCGAAACATATCTTCGGCGACAAAACTTTTACGATTCGTTGTCATGTTTTTGATCTCAAATCTATCGTTTTCCAATGTATTTACAATCTCAAAGGGACCTTCATACCTTCGGTCCAATTTAGCCAAGTGGCTGTTACCTGTTGGATGAAATACCAGGTAACCAACGTTTATAATTTTATTTGACCTGCGTGTCTTGTCAAACAAGGCTTTTGAATCGTCGGCTTGTTTCCGTATTCGTTCGTATGCCAGTTTTCGATCTTGCTCTAAGCTTTGAGGTATATCACCGTTTGGTATAGATTCGGTCAGTTTCTTAATATCGGGTGCGTTGCCCTCGATCCCAGTTAATAAATAAATTGGAGTGAACCCCGTAGTTTTTTGAGTCGTCGTATTAAGCGTTGTTTGTATTTTGATTACCGATTGTGGCCACTCCGCTTAGTCGCTAATTTTCGTGCGTAACAAATTTAAAACAGTTTTTACATATCTTTCCACCTGACCATTACCACGATGGGCACCTCTGGCAATCAAATGTTGATTTATACCCAATTCGGTCAACATCTGTTTGAGAGACTTATCAGTGAAGTTAGTGCCTCGGTCACAAATGAATGTTTTTGTTATGCCAAACAAACTTAAGTGCATTTTAAGAACTTCGCATGTTTCGGGACCTGACAGCGTTTTCAGTGGAATCAGAAATAAAAATTTCGTAAAAGAATCTATTAAAAGCAATAAGTGTTTAAAACCGTCGACGGATACTGGAAACGGCCCTACACAATCTGCGTGAACTACCTGAAAAGGGATCGGTTTTTTATCAATAGGATTCAATTGGCCCTGTTTAGGTCCCGTATGGTCTTTTCGAACGATACACTTCAAACAATGGTTGCAGTATTTTTTAACAAACTTAGCCATTTTCGGGAACCAGAAATAATGATTTATTTTAGCGAAAGTTTCATCTGGCCCCACGTGGCATTGCTCGTCATGAAATAATCTTAATAGCCCCAAACGACAGCCTTTTGGTATAAAGGCCCTATAAATCGGTGCTTATCCCACTTCTGATGTAATCATACTCAGACTTTCCAAATAAATGTTTATTTTTATAATTCAATAATAAAAAATATAAGAAGGAACGGCAAACAACCATTCCATACGAAAACAGAAAAGCAAGTAACTAAAACTAAAATCCTTCTCCCAATCTAAATTAATACCTTATCTTAATACCTATTTTAAAAAATAGGGTCGTAAAACCCCAAAACATTGTTAATCATACACTTCAGAATTCGAAGACGTCTATTATCGATGTTTTTGTTGGTAATGGGCGAGCTGTACGCTGACAATCACGCTCGGTTTTCACGAGAGCCTCTTTAGATTTTTCAAAATGCCTTTCACCTATGTCCTACTTTTCATAGTTTGCGCGAATATAATTCCAAAATGCCAAACTCCTACGCTGATTTGAAATCAATTATCGTCACCCAGAATATCTAGTTTTTTTGTTTCCCAAAATTAATGATACACTTTACAAAAGGTTCTCTTTTAACAAAAGTAGACGGAAATTCTAAATGTTTGAAATAAACTAAAATGTTTCACAACGTTGCCTAGCTGAACATTTTTTCAGGAGAATTACAGAAATTAAAACTTACATTTTTAAGAAAACTAACCGGAAATGTAACTTCGTTACAAATTCTAAGGCCGAAAATAAGAGTAGTTTATGTTCACATCCTTATACCCAATTTCAAGCGTTTTTGAGATATCAACGTGTATTTAAAAATAATAATAATTTCAGCCTTATTATTGCGTAGGCGTAGACCGTGTTATTTATTCTTTTATTTTAGCAGGCTGTGTATTTACCTGTAATAATTAGATAGTATTAATTGTCATTATTTGAAGTCAATCGCATCGTACAGTGATAGAAATGGCCCGTTTGGAATTAAATAATGAAGATTATCTAAATTCACTTTTAATACATGGTTAATGTGACAGAGTTGTTACTAGAACATGTATTTCATTCGCTTCAATATATCCCCGACCCAGCCCTGCCCAGCCCGACCCAGCCGGCACACAGAAGAGAATATTAAACAATTCAACACAATTTGGTTGTTTCGAAGCAAGAGTTAAGAACGTGAAGCCTGTTGTAGATAATAGTGATCATGCAATTAATGTTCCCGGGTACTATGCTGCTTATCCCGAAGCGTCATTACGTTGTGGTGTGAGATATTTAGGTCTACCAATGATATATATTTATCGAATTTTAAGAAAACATAAGTTTCATCCCTACTTTTTCAACCCAGTTCAAAGCTTAGGCACCAGCTAATTTCTTCGGCCTAAACGTTGTATCTCTCACCCAAATCAGCAAATGGAAAAAAAATAAAAGTCCAACCTCACTTTTGATCATCTATTCACAAATAGTGCCAAATGTACAAGCTTTCACAACAGCATGAGTCTGAAAATAATTATAAGTCAAATGAATCCTGGGCAAATGTTGTCTCTTAATATTCAACCCCTTTTCCATTTCTAATTTTATCTTTACACAATACTTAGCCTTTGATAATTTCTTCGCATTAGCTCCTATTAATTGAGTTTTAGAAATTTTCATTTGATTTGTTACCAAATCCTTATTATTTTCTACTACAGAACTTTTAATTAAATTAACTTTTGACCCCGTATCTATGATTGTTTAAAAAAAAATTCAATAATTTTGCTTCCTATTATCAACAAACCTACAAATTTTTCATCTTGAATTTCTTCATCTTATTTTATAAATTCTAAGGGATGTTCATACACAACAATACTTAAATTTTTATACGGAGTCTTCCTAATTAAAAGCGAGTTTATTATATTAGATCCAATAAACATTACGTGTCTACAATTGGTCATATATTTGGAAAAAAGCAAATTCATAGATACACATAACTTTCGCATACAATAAACTTCATTCACGAGATAAAATAAATTATCATATTTTCTAACTAACTGTGGCTTATTTACCCTGTACATCCATTTAAAGTATATTTCACAATATTTTGTTGACTCGGTATTTGGGATAATAAAAGTTTATAATTCACAAGAGCATGTGTTATCGAATGAACACCTTTTCTTAATTTTGAATTATAATAGCCTCGGGATGTAGACACCGACCTTTGTTTCAGAGAAGCAATGTAGTCAGAATCAGTATCAAGCAAAATAAAAATCACAGAGTCGGACTGACTTTTATGTAATATTGGAGTGGAAATAAAAGATGATATTTATTGATCAAACCCAAATAAAATGTACATTACAGATGTGTTAGTCTAATTTGAAATTTTTTTTTTTCTACAATCAATAATAAAAGTGACGTTTTTTAATCGATTTTCGCACATAAAATATGTATTTGTTGAACAGTTTAAAAAAGTGACATTAGAGTGAGATAAAGTGACATTAGGGTGAGATACAGTGACATTAGGGTGAGATGAAGTAGTTTTTTTAACGCTAATTTTAATTATTTCCGCTAATGGCTCTGCAGATTGCACTCATCTGACATTTTACTTTGCTGTTTCTCATCATAACAAACAAAAACATTCAAATCGACGCCATTTTTAGGCCATTTGCTTGATTGTAGAAAAAATAGTGTATGCAACACATGCATAAAGTGTCTTTTTTCCACTCGTGAAAAAAAGCACCACTTTATGCACTTGTTGCATAAATAACTCTTAAATTCTTTGAACAACACAAAAAGTTATGATTGGAGCGTAAATATTAAAATAAATTTATGGCGCATTAATATCAAAATGTTTGTTGTTACTTAAAATACAATAATCAACTGAACAATTTAAAAATAGGCCTTTTTTACAAATGGAACATCTAAAACACGATTCGGGTAAAGTTACAGTGAAATGTTCACTAATATGTTGCGATTCCACGTTTTCAATAATTCCATTATTCACATCAAAAAAGCAACAGGTTCACAATCGATGAGTAGTTGTTGAATAATAGTATTGTAACACACATAGAGGTTTTCCAAAGCTGGCATTCAGCCAATTCAGATTATTCACTGATTCAATATGAAACGATTTACAATCAATAGTTAAACCAGTGTCATATTCTTGCTCTGAATTACAGGAACTGATAACAGAATCAACTTCACTTCCACTGTCTTCATCATCTGTTTCATTTCCATTGTCGTCATTAACTGGATTGTCTAGTAAAGTGGCAAAATCGAAAGATTCATTATCACTATCCATAGTTGCTTCTTCTACTCCACTACAATATAAGCAAGTAAAAACAAATTTATTGGTTATAGTTTTATTAAATATTTGTAGAGTATTCCATAGTTTTTTGTTATCTGTTTTGTTGCTATTTTATTTTTTTATTGATGTTTTCATCATCGCAGCAAACTTGCAGTCTGGGCTAAACTTTAAATGTTCTTCATGAACGCAATCTTCGGATAGCCACTCATGAATTTCCACATGGCAAATTAAAACAACGAATTATATCATTATTACCAACATAAAAAAAACCTGCTTACGCCAAATCTATAGGAGAAAATCTACCAGCCCAATTTTTAAATGATTGCAAGCGGTAGTCATACAGTGATAATAAATCAGACAAATCTTCTAAACACATATGATGGTACGAGTCAAACTCATTTTGCTAAAACTATTTATAGATACCCCTTCCAATATTAGCATAATCCCTCCCCTCCACTTTCACTTATCTATAAAAAGTCATGAAGATAACATATCGAGTATAGTTTTGTCTTATTAGTTGTGGGAAAATGTCTTCAAATACTGTTCCCAAGGAGGTGTTTTGGGGGGAACATCGGTTTTACTTGAATCAGTTAAAATCAAAGTTTGTTACAGTGTGTTTATCAGCTGAGTGCACTCCTTGTGTAATCATTTTAGGGAACAGGAATAATAATATAGTTTTTCACGAAAAGGAATGGGAGGAATTATTATGTTTCAATTATTTGATTAACAATTTTTTTACTGCAGTGGAAACCCTAGACCCCATAGATCCAACTTCAAAGGTTTGAGCAGAATAAAGTGGTAAAAATTTCAACTGGACACGCTAGTATTTGGTTGGGATATGCAAGTATATCCGAGCTTTGGACATACTTATTATTATTATATTCAGATATTACCACTAATAGAGAACACCTTTGAAACATTAAAAAACCAACAGCTTTTAGGACCTTTGAAAATTTTACAACAGGCTGTTATTAAATCACAAGATACTCCGAAAACAGCACTAGAAGTTCTACAGCCAATCAATAAAATCAACCCAATTAGATACAACCTAAGTATTGAAGTAACCCACCTCAAACTCGCCGTTAGCCCCGCCTCGGAATCACTACCCTAGCATACATCGAGACGGGGAGCGGTCCCTCGCACACTCTCCGCTTACACCGTCGTCTTCTCCCTAACCTTCACTCCTACCTCTCATGCCATATCGAGTCCCTCTCTCCCCCTAACTATGCTCTCTACTACGCTACTTACCTCCATACATGCCTCCTCCCCCCATAACATTATCTCCACCATGTTCTCCCAATACACCGCCTTCCCTAGTTTCCTCTCCAACTTCTTCAGCACTTCCTCATTTCTCCAGAATCTAAACACATGCCTCACATCATCCTCCACTTCACACCTCTCGCACACTCCAGTCTCTTTTTTACCAATCTTGTGGAGGTACCCTACTCTCGACTCATGTCCAGTGAACACCTGCGTCAAGAAGTAGTTCACCTTCCCGAATTTCCGGTCCATCCAATCTCTCCTATTTCCAATCGTTCCTTTTAGCGCGCCCTCATACTCCTCCCACCTTCTCTCCATTTCCTCCTCCTCCATTCCTGTACTTTCTCTCTGGTCGCACCCCTCCAGCGGTTATTCGTGGCTCTAGCTATCACGTCCATTGGGTAGGTCCTTGCCAGCACCGCTGCTGCCATTCCACCCACTGTCCTGTACCTGCACCACCCTCAGAAATATCCCTCTCTGCACCCGCAGGAGTGGCCCAACCCTCGCATTCACTCCCGCTCCTTCACCTCACACCTCCGAACCGTAGAGCATACTCTGTTCTGCCGTCCTACAAATTATCCCCCTCTTCCACTCTCCCGGCCCTTTCACATTACACATCAATCTCCCCAGCCTTGCTGCCTTCACTTTCCCCTTCTCTACCGCCTTTAACATGTGTGTCCTGAAGGATAATTGACCATCCAACCATTGTAACAGGAGATCCTGTTTCTCTGCTCAAAATAATTCGTTTTGCTTATATATTACCTATTTTAGTACCTCTCGAGCCATCTAACAGCAATGCTTAGGAACGCATGTAACTACATTTAATTATAGTGTCGACGCACGTTAGATTCCTTACTCATGTTATCATATCTTTTCTGAGAGGGCACTGTTAAAGATTTAAAACATCCGAAAATTGTCAGAAATGATGTGCGCAGAAAAGTGTGTTGGTAATGAGATACCATTTTGAGACAAGCCTGACCGGCGTTCTCTTGATTGTCTAAAAAGAAAGACAATTATAATGTGAGTTGTGTCGAAGGAAATTCTAAGTAAGTCAATACCTTTTTATACATTACTAATGATTGTCGTGTATATATCTTTGAAATGTTTGTGGGATGACTATGTCATTCTAAATTAATTGCTTTCGCCGACAGCACTTGTTGCTTGTAGAAGCTTCTAAAAATTCCTGTGTATTTTTAGATTGCAACAATTCACCATTCTACCTTCTCCATTCTACATTATACGTTCTCCATTCTACGTTCACCATTCTACATTCTACCTTCTCCATTGTACATTGTACATTCTACATTCTACGTTCTACTTTTTACATTCTAAAATCTACCTGATTCAAATAGCAACTTGATTTGAAAATATCATACCTAGTAGTTACACCATACCCCTAGGTATTTCACAGACTCCTCCATACGATTTCTCCTTTCCTCCACTATCACCCCCACTTCCCTCGTCTTGCTCCGTCCCTTCACTAGCAACCCCACCGTCTTATCTTCCGCCACTTCTAGTCCGCACCGCTCTATCTTCTCCACAATCTTCCTACACATTCTCTCCGCCATTCTTTCTATCTCCGCCTCTCCCTTTGCCGTACATACCAGACCCTCAGACAGGTAGTTTGTTACCTCCCTTTTCTCCCACAAGGATAAAGGAGGGTGGGTATAGGTAACTATACCCTACAAGGAACTGGAGTGGTGGTGAAAATCTGCCCGACTTCTCGTTTGCGGAGAGTGGGTGGGTAAAAACGTGAACGAGGGAAATGTGCGTTTCGCCTCTAGTGATGGGATAGTCTATGATTCCTATTATCATAGACAATATGTGAGAAAGTTTCAATTTATGGTTAAGGTGTAATTGAACTACTCGGTAGGCGTTTTGGTTGAAGGATCTATATTCTGTATGATTATTCTATGAACTTTATGACATGACTGACTGTGACAGCGCTTGGCTTGCCTTTATAAAAACAGTGATTATAATGGTACAAATAAAATACTTAAATAATTATAATATGGAAATGGAAATATTCCGAAAAGTATACTTTTGGGATCACACGTACTTCCTTGTAAGTATTAGTTTATGATATAGATATAGTGGTTACTTAGCTAACATGATATTATTTACATTGATGTATCTGACTTATACAAGTAAATTGAAGATTTACATCTGTTTTAGATAGTAAACTTATTACTTGTTCTAGCAAGTATAGGAAGAACTATACAGGATAAATATATAAATACACCTAGGTGCACTTAACCCAGTCAATGAAAAAGAAGTTATAAAAATAAAGTCTGAGTAGTGGAGTCCAGATAAACTGTATGGTAAAGTTCACCTCCAAAATATTATTAACGATTCTCGTCACTAATGAGCCAGTAACAAAAGATGAACTCTACTATAGGTATCACTAAATACAATTGGAAAGGTCTTACTTGTCAGTTCGTCTTGAAGTCCTTTTGAAGCTATCTACAGGTGGATACTCCACTCTGCAATGGATGTAATAGGTGGAAGTGAAGTCAAAGTACAGTAGAATCCAGAGATGACAGAACGTAGTAGTAGACGTTGATGTTGGAGCTATAGGTAGGCCTATACCTACTTTTCGAAGATAAACAAGGTATTCTCTCGTAGAAATATATATGAAGAAATAAAGGTAAGGGAGAAAAAGAAGAAAAAGGTCTGAAAAGAAAATATAAATAAGAAATGGTGTTTGATGTTGGTGATTGAGTCCCAATAGATAGGTAGATTACTTACCCTAGATGGTGTGTGACCTTTAAGTGTTTGTGTTTATTTAATCAGGAACTATAGATATCCATGCATTCATGCACCTTACAACTCTTTGTATAGGAGAGTCCCTGATTATTAATGTCTTTTTCCCAATTCGCCAAAACCTTATCAAAACGAAGGTTGAACAACCATGTGGTCTTGGGAAAAGCACAATCCAAAATGGAGGTTTTCAGGCCAGTGGCCTGTGTCAATGGCCTTGAAAGGTCAAAAGAGGTCTTCTACCTTTTCAGTTGGGGTCAAGGTCAAGTGGCTAGCTGGATATTTGAAAAGTCCAGAAACCTAGGAATTTGTAAATGACAATATCACAATTAACCTATGAACCAGTTGTTGAATGTAAACAATCAGTGATTCATTCCTTCCAATTAAATAACTATTTACAATGTACACAGTTATTGTTTCAATATAATTATATACCATATATACAGTTTTTAAGGTGATAAATAAATAAATCTTTTATGCATCCAAACCACAGTTATTAATTGACTATTTATATTTTAGGGTGAACCGTAACAACTTCCCCACCTTGTGAAAGGGTTTTCATAGAAAACCCGTAATGGAATTCGGTTAGTATGGTTTGAATATATCTATATAGATCCTTCCCAAAAACTTAATCTAAATAAAATACCTATGTACATCACTTCAAAGTATCGTCTTCGGATTGCGAATCATTCTCGTCCGGTGGGTGACTTTTTAAGTCCTTGGCATGCTACACGCCTTTTTTCTTTCATCGATTATCCTGTAGCTCATAGGACCAAGGTGACAAGATTCTGGTTACCGTATAGGGTCCTTCAAACTTGTGGGCCAGCTTAGCCGTTATACCTTTTGTTTTGTCCGACTGGGTGTAGACACGTTTCCAAACTTGTTGTTTCAGAGTAAATTTTTCATCCCTTCTTCGAAGATTGTACCGATGCCGACTCTTCTGGAAGGATAATTTTATCCGCGAGGCTACATCTGAGAAGACCGTCTCAAGGGCTCTGGCCCTTACCGACGGATCGTAGACCTCATCAAAGCGATTTGGAGGGTGGCGATCACCTCCACGCAGGTTCACTTCTCTGGAAAACACAACAAAATTCGGAGATAGCTGGGTTACCTCATGTCGACCAGAACGCATGGCACAGGCTACTTTCTGCAAGTATCTGTCCCAAAGTCGATGATTCTCTGACACATATGCGCTAAGGGTAGTTTTAAGAACTCGGTGGTATCTCCCTACGGCGTTTCCCTGTGGAGAAAAATTGGACAAGTACCCCTTGTGCACGTAATATTTATCTAGGACAGAGATACAAATTGATGGCTTCGAAATTGTTTACCGTTGTCTAGAATTACCTTTTCAGGGACTCCATACATAAGGAAAACATTATCCTCAACAATCTCAGCTATTCGTCGGGCGGTGGCATTCCTGAGTGGAAAGAACAAAACGAATTTGCTAAATAAGTTACTGACGGAGAATATATATGAAAATCCAGCGGTTGATCTTGGCAATGGACCTACCAAATCCATACTGATTATTTGGAAAGGTCTGGTTGTCGTTTGAGCCACACTGAGCATCAACCCCTTGGGTGCCTTTTGTTCAGGTTTGGTTTGCAGGCATATTACACAATGTTGAATAAATCTGACTTTCATTTTTGGCCAGTAATAAGCTTGGGTTAGTCGTCCTAGAGTTTTATAGACTCCTAAATATCCGCAAGTTGGAGGATCATGGTGTTCCTTGATAAGAGCATTACGGTTCTCCTTGGGAACTACCTTTAACCAGGGATCCTTTACGTGTTCGGTGCAGAGTCAATCCGTGGTGGTGGGTTACCATAAAAAACGAAGGACCAGAAATTATGCTCTTTTATATCTTTATTGCATAACTTCAAATTTAACAATAACACTTACTTCACTAAATAAAGGTAAATCTCAAATTTAATGAACCCTATTTTAATTTACACCCTATAGGTACCGGAGCGTAGACATCCGATCCCTATGACTACATTTTTGTAACTCTCTTCTTTCTTACAATTTTAAAACTAAACACAGATACAAAAACATCTGCTAAACACTTGTTCTCAATTTCTGACCATTCTTTCCCACACATAATATATTGCATAAAGTATATTTTCATGTCCAAAATATCATAAGTGGTGTCTGGACAATTTCGAAAGTAGGAGGTGGAGCGATCGTTAAGTAACCCTGTTGACACACATATTACTGACTCAATACAGGGTGCGTCATATCATTTTATTTTATGAAATGCAACATACTCCCCCCCTTGAAGCATTCGCTTCAATTATACTTCGAACGGCAACGGACACAACTTCGTAATCGTACGAGTGTAAACTCCGTCTCTAGTTTTTATTTTTGCCATTCGAACCTTATTATCATATCCCGGAAAAACCTCAATGATACGAGCTAATGGCCACTTAAATGGAGGCACATTATCTTCCTCAACTAGCACAATCATATCTTTTTCCAAATTTTTATATTCTTTAAACCAGTTTGGTCTATTTTGTAACCTTGAAAGATATTCTACCGACCATCTTTTCCAAAAATTTTGTTTCATTTTAGTGCAAAGCTGCCAAAATTTTAACCTATTATTAGGTATGTTCGATATATCTTTCTCAGGTACCGATATTAAAGGTTCCCCAATTAAAAAGTGAGCGGGTGTTAGGCAACTCAAATCAGCCGGATCTCAAGAAAGAGGACAAAGTGGCCTAGAATTAAGTATAGCCTCAATCTGAGCTAGCACAGTTGTCATTTCCTCAAACGTTAAAATTAATTCACCAACAACTTTACGCAAATGAACCTTTGTTGATTTTATTCCCGCCTCCCACAATCCTCCCCAGTGACGGCTTGCAGGAGGGACGAATTTCCACTTTATTTCCCTACTTATCAAAAATTCTTCTATTTTATTAAAGTTTTTCTTATTTCTAAAAAACGTATATACATCCCTAAGTAGATTATTAGTACCCTTAAAATTAGTTGCGTTATCACTATAGATAGCACTAGGAAGACCGCGTCGCGCATTAAACCTTTTTAGTGTATGGAAAAACGCATCCGAACTCAAACTGCTTACTAGTTCGATGTGAACCGCCTTGGAACCCATGCACACAAACAACGCCACGTAAGCCTTAGATGTAATTGAGCCGCGAAGTCTAGACTGTTTAATATTAATAGGCCCACCAAAATCCAAACCGACCTTAAGAAATGGACGCTCCATGGAAACTCTATCAAGCGGGAGCGCTCCCATAAGTTGAGAAGAAGTTTTTGCCTTTAATTTAAAACACGTAACACAGTTTTTTAAGACTGATTTGACTTCACTAAGACCATTAATAGGCCAATACATTAACCGAAAATTTGCCAAGACTGCTTGAGACCCTGCATGAAATAATTTAATATGTTCTAATCTTATGAGTAGCCTAGTCACAAGATTTTTAGCCGGCAGTATTATTGGAAATTTTTGATTGTAATCAATATCTGCCCTTGAAAGTCGACCGTTGACCCTTAAAATTCCATCCTTATCCAAAAATGGATTTAACTCCTTAATACAACTGGATTTAAAAACTGATTGATTTCCTCGACTGTTTAAGTACCTGATTTCCTTTAGAAAATGTTCCTTTTGAATCAACCTAATCATTGTTTGAGTAGCATGTTTAAGTTCGTCAATAGTTAAACCACCAGTCGTCCTATTTTTACGTAAAATTCTCAAACAATACACAACAGTGCGTTGTAACCTGGTAAAATTAGAAAATCTATTCCAGTCAATAATAGGTTTAACAACAGTTTGACTTAAAACTACCTTCCTATGTTCCGGTATCACTTCGAGAAAATCATTTTTCGAATCTCTGAGACGTAAATTAAAATCCAATAAATTTTTTGGCCCGTGCCACCAAAATTTTTCTGATAATATGTTTGAAGTTGACATACCACGAGATATCAAATCCGCAGGATTCTCCTGCGACGCTATATGATACCATTTATAACCCGAAGTCAACTCTTGCACCTCAGAAACCCTATTAGCCACAAATGTTGTCCAGCGGTTTGGAGTAGATTTGAGCCAACACAACACAATACTTGAATATGTGTATAAAAACACCCCATTAATTTTCAAATCTATAGCAGAAAGAACCTTATGAACTAACCGAGATAACAACAAAACTCCACACAACTCAAGTTCAGGCAAACTAATTGTTTTTAACGGAGCTATACGAGATTTTGAACATATAAGATTACACGAGACCGAATTATCAGAATATACTGCCCTAATGTAAATACAACATCCATACGCCGCCAATGAAGCATCCGAAAACCCATGAACCTGTAACGGAACAATATCACTTGAAACAAATATACACCTTGGAATTTTAAGTTGACCTAATTTACAAAGATTTTGGAAAAAATCGCTCCATTTGTCAAAAACATCTGACGACAATTCATCATCCCAATCTATTTTACTATCCCAAATTTGTTGCATAATTATTTTTTGCAACCACAACCCCAGGTCCAACATATCCCATCCCAGGGTCAAATATTTGAGCTATTTTTGACAACACTAACCTTTTTGTGATTTTTTCTACCTTATTATTTTTATTTTCCACGGTCGGAAACGACACCTTAAGGATATCCTCAACCGGCAGCCAAACTAAACCAAGAACCTTACTTTTAATAGAATCTGCACATATATCAACCTCCTCTACATTAACACTAGTCTCAACCGACTTTACAAGCGAAATATCATTGGAGCACCATTTGTGTAACTCAAAACCACCTGACTTTAATAAATTTATCAATTGATCCCTAAGCTCAATAGCATCATTCCTTGAATTAGAACCGCAAAGAATATCATCCACAAAACACTGCTTCACAATCGCCTTGCAAGCCTTTGGATAATTTAATTCTTCTTCAGAAGCTAACTGATTTAGACACCGTTTGGCCAAATACGGTGCTGAATTTGTCCCATAAGTCACCGTGTTTAATTCTATTTCAACAGGATTTTTAGGATTTTCCCGCCACAATATATTTTGCAAGAACTGCTGAGACGGATTAATTTGCACAATTCGATACATCTTCTTTATGTCCGTAACAAGAACATAAATATATGTCCGAAACCTCAAAATAATATCAAATAGTTCCGGCTGTACCGGAAACCCCGAAAGCACAATATCGTTTAGGGAAAGGCCTGTTGACGTTTTATTACTTGCATCGAACACTATTCGTGATTTAGTGGTCACTGCATCTTCCTTAAGCACACAATGGTGCGGTAAAAACACCCTATTCCCAATATCATTCTCATCCTCAACATATTTTCCGTGCCCTAATTCAACATATTCATCAATAAATTCTTTATACATCAAAAACAATTCGGCAACGGCACGGGATAAAGTATCTGGTACGACATGTTCGGTTCCCTTCCTATGAATGATGTTGAAGTCGTACTGTTGTAGTCGCACCGCCCATCTCGCGACTCGGCCGACTTGGTCTTTGAAGTTGTATAGCCACTTCAAGCTATAATGGTCTGTTACCACCGTGAATCTGGTGCCTTCAACATATGGTCGGAAGTTTTCTACAGAGTGTAATACCGCGAGGCATTCTTTTTCAGTTGTACTGTATTTCCGTTCTGCTTTTGTAAGGGATCAACTAAAATATGCGATGACCTTTTCTCCGTCCTCAAATGTTTGTGATAAAGTAGCCCCGATACCATAATCGCTTGCATCCGCCTGGATTACGACAGGCAAATCGAAATTCGGGCACGTAAGGATGGGGGCGGAGTCTCCTTAATTTTCTTCATCGATTCCGAACATGGTTCATCCCAAATAAACTTAGCATTCTCACGAAGCAAGGCAGTGAGAGGTGCAGTCAAACTGGAAAAGTTGGGTACAAATCGTCTGTACCAAGAAGCAAGACCTATAACTCGTCAAACTTCAGTGGCATTTTTGGGATCCAGAATATTTACAATTGACTCGATTTTCTCTGGGTCCACCATCAATCCAGCAGAATTAACAACATACCCGAGATACTTCAGTAACACTTCTCTCGATTTAAGGTCAGTCCTGCGTCTCGCAATTTGTCAAGCTCTTTGCTGAGAATTTCTAGGTGTTTCTCGAAGGTGGAAGTGCAGATAATAATGTCGTCGAGATAAACAAAGACAAACTGTTCAAATTCCACCCCTACGACTCTGTCTATGAAACGCTGCCACATAGCCGGAGCGTTGTGCAACCTAAAAAGTAGGCGTTTGAACTGAAATAAACCTCTGGTAGGTACAACAAATGCAGTGAGAGGCCGTGAGGCTTCTGCAACCTTGATCTGCCAATACGCCGACTTGATATCGAGCGTCGTGAGGTACCTCGCCTCCCTTAATTTGTCCAAGGTAGTTCCTACGAAAGGTAAAGGGTAAGCATCTCGTTCGCTAACTTCGTCAAGCTTCTTGTAGTTCACACAAAAGCGATACGACCCGTTACACTTCTTCACAAGTACTATAGGAGACGCCCAATGCGAATTAGATGGTTCCACAATATCATCTGCTAACATCTTATCCAGTTCGGAGTTCACGTAGCGTTGCAGGGTAGGAGAAATTGGGTAGTGTCTCTGTTTTATGGGTTGAGCTTGGGTTTTAATTTCATGCTTAACTAGGTGAGTGCAACCTAATTTCGTTCCCATAGCCTCAAAAGTAGAATTGACCAAGGTATCTTACTGAGCCTTTTGCTCTTCGCTAAGATGTTCTAACGATTGGATGGCACCTATTTGACAACTGTCTTGCTCACTATCGGCTCTGAAAAACCACTGACCAGAGAACAAATCAGGCACAATCCCCATCGTTAACCAAAAATCGATGCCAAGAATAATAGCGTGTGGTAAGCTTGATACTACAAGAATTTTTAACCTTTTCACCCTGTCCTGCAGCTGTACAGGAACAGTTATTGACCCCAAAGCGTCACATTTTCCACCGTTGCAACAACACAGTTTGAAACAGAGGATGACGGGAGGAAATTATAAATATTTTTAAGTTGGCTCCAACCCGGAGCACCTAATACGGTTTTTTGACAACCACTATCTAAAAGGGCAAGGAACTTTTTCCCGTAAATACTAATAGATAAATAGGGACGATTATCGTTTTTGGCATGTGCAAAGACGAAGTCTAGTAAGACAGACATAGACGGTGATGGGTTACAGGAGGTAGTTTTTACAATGGATGAGAGCCCGGATCGACCTAATTCCGACTCGTCTTCCAGTTTTTTGAGCAGGACGGACAATTACTTGCCATGACGTTATCTCGTCCGCACTTAAAACAAAATTTTATCTTGGGTTCAGAGCAAGAACGGAACTTTTGGGAGTCTATTCCGCAATTCCAACACTTTGGGAGTGTCGTTACGGTGGTTGGCGACACGACGGCCTGACGTCGAGGTGATGGGTGATGGAGTGGTCTCGGGGGGAACGAAAACAGCAACAGGATGTCGATTGGTTACACCTACGGCTGACACATGGGGCATCCGAGGGCAACGATATGCCGATTTAGGTTCCAATAAGTTCCTTTGTGAAGTTGGAGGAGGAGCAAAGGTTTTAACCCTCTCTTCTGTCTCTTCTACTGCTCTACTAAAGCGTAATAGTTCCCTTACAGAAGAAATGTGGTGAAGGGACAGCCGTGTCTGGATAAAGGGCAGGATTTCTCCCTATGATGTTGACCCTACTCTTTTCGGACGGTGGTGTATCCAGTCTCTGGAACAGATTTTCCATGGTAGTGATAACTGTTAACACCCTCTCTTGAGAACCCTGTGTTCTCCTGATTTATTCCCAGGGACTATACTCCTAATCGTAGGGTTGAAAAGACTCCTTAAGCTGTGTTACTAACTCATCCCAAGTCGAAAACCTACCGGTGCGATACCAATATAAGGCATCCTGAGTAAGTAATTCAGTAGCAGAGCGCAGCAGTTATTCCTTGCTAATTCCTCGGGAACTCCTTAACTCTTCTACCCGCAACAAAAAATCGTTGACACTAGTTCTTCCATTGAGCTTGATATTCCACCGGTGCACATCTGGATAGGGTTAAACTTTGTCCAAATCTTGTACATAACGTGATGGGACAATGGGAGATATATTCAAATTTCCTAACTGGAACGGCAATGTATCTTCCCGATACGGATCTGGGTGAACACTATCGTAGTCCTGACACGTTGCCAAACGAGAGTTGTCTTCGAACCTTACTCTGGAATAGAACGTACTAGCTGCTTTCGAACCTGCCTGATCGCGCTCTCGAGGTTACGTTTCAGTTCCGACAGGCCCCATGGGAGCTAAGGGTGGTGGAAGTGTGTTGGTTTCTACGTGAACTGGTCTTTCAACAGGAATGTCAATAATATCTCCGAGAATAGGTAAACTTCTGGATTGTTGAGGAACTCTTGGATTATCTGTATCCAATATTAACAAGTGGGAGTTGACTGCAGACCAAGGATGAATTGAATCGTGACGAGCAGTTGGATCTCTGTTCGTTGCAGAACGTGTAGGTTGTGTATTTTGATCAATGTTTGGATGTCCCTGACCTATATTTGCCGTCTGCGGAGTCCTATTTGATTGAGATGCTTCGTAAGCAAGGTTTAACTGTCCATATAACTGTTGACAATTCCACCAGTTAACTCCGTTTCCTTTCTTCCTCCTCTGTGGAACCCTTTATTCTATTTAACCTACCACTTAGGTGAATTAAGCGCGAATATATTCTTCGGAGCTCATTCTCTCGATTGTCCGGATCGAAAACTTCAATTTCCTGACTTAATTGCGTAATCTTAAGTTCACATCTCTGAAATTCCTCTGTGAAATCCAAAATAACCAAAAATTATTTCCTATGCCCAGATTCCTTTTCTGATCTTAATGCCTGACGCAATACCATTCGTTTCTCATCAACAGTAGTGCCAATTGGCAAATTCCTAATATGTAACTCGTAAGTGAGCTCATAACTTTTGAGCCTATTGATTTCCATGATCAATATCAATAAAACTAGTCAAACTACTTGAAATGATCCTAATAATATATACCGTATAAAATTTGAAGGCCAACCCCTCCCTTACCAAAAAAGGGGAGAGATACCACCACCTTAGGGCAAGTTTTATATGCTTTGTATATATTAGTTATAAGTTTTGTATATAATGTCGAATTTGTTTTTATTTCCTTAGGCTATTTCTTAGGTTAAGCTGTATATAAGTTGAGTAGTTATAAGTATTATATATAACCCAGAATTTGCTTTTATTTTTATTTTCAGAATTTATTCTGCTTTTATATTTTTAGAATTTTCCTTTTTATTTTCCTAATTTAGAATTAGTTTGACTTAACAGCCTAATGTAAAAACCAAAAACAAATGTTACCCAATAAAAATCATGTGCCTAATCACTTGAATAATTTTCCCTAAGTAACCAGCTAATAATAAATAAAATAACCTATTGTTATCTTATAACCCGTTTCCTAAAAATTTAAACCAAAAGTATTTTGCTTTAAGTCAAATGTGCTTAAAACCAAATTTAACAACAGTTGTATACCTTGAGATTTAAGGTTCAGTAAATCTCTATCAACTTATTGACAAATAAATAATTAAATATTTCAAGCACCTGTACTAACTTAATTGTTCAAGTACTGGCCTATTACAACTAATTACCTGTGGCTTCGTACTTCTAAGAAAAAGGCCACACAATATGCACACTTCTTAAAGTAACATTGGACTGTTTCTCCTGACAGTCAGAAAAAAAAATTAAAAGTTCAAAAGCAAATCCAAAATAATCAATTTCAACATATAGATTGGATGTAAACTTTTGTACAATGGTAAAAATTAAATATGTGTAAACTGCAAAAATTTGTGATCTGAATAAAGAAAATATCCTTCACCTAAGCAACTCAAAAATTGAAAATAGCAACAACAATACCTATACACGTTTGGGCGCCAATTTGTTACCTCCCTTTTTCCCCACAAGGATAAAGGAGGGTGGATATAGGTAAGTATACCCTACAAGTACAGTAGAATCCAGAGATGGCAGAACGTAGTAGTAGACGTTGATGTTGGAGCTATAGGTAGGCCTATACCTACTTGTGGAAGATGAGCAAGGTATTCTCGCGTAGAAATATATATGAAGAAATAAAGGTAAGAAATGAAAAGAAGAAAAAGGTCTGAAAAGAAAATATAAATAAGAAATGGTGTTTGATGTTGGTAATTGAGTCCCAATAGATAGGTAGATTACTTACCCTAGATGGTGTGTGACCTTTGAGTGTTTGTGTTTATTTATTCAGGAACTATAGATATCCATGCATTCATGCACCTTACAACTCTTTGTATAGGAGAGTCCCTGATTATCAATGTCTTTTTCCCAATTCGCCAAAACCGTATCAAAACGAAGGTTGAACAATCATGTGGTCTTGGGAAAAGCACAATCCAAAATGGAGGTTTTCAGGCCAGTGGCCAGTTGTTGAATGTAAACAATCAGTGATTCATTCCTTCCAATTAAACAACTATTTACAATGTACACAGTTATTGTTTTAATATAATTATATAACATATATACAGTTTTTAAGGTGATAAATAAATAAATATTTTATGCATCCAAACCACAGTTATTAATTGACTATTTATATTTTAGGGTGAACCGTATCAAGTTCTCCACCAGGTTAACCAAACCCTCCCCCACTCCAAGCCTCAGCAAAGCGCTCAACACTGTCCGTTTGCTGACACTGTTGAACGCGTTCCCGACGTCGAAGAACACGAGCAGGGCCAATTTCTTGTTCCTCCAGCTACCCTCCCTAGCCCTCTCCACCAAGCCCATTACCCTGCCCAGCGCCGAGATATATGATTTTCCCTTCGCAAACCCGTGCTGGTTCACACTAAAACCCCCATTCTTACCAACTTCCTCCTCAATCCTATTCTTCATTATCCCCTCCATCAATTTACCCATACCACACAGCAGGCTGATGGGCCTGTAGTCCCCCGCCCGCTTCATCTTGTTACCCGCCTTCTTCAGGAGTATTACCCTGGCCACCTTCCATCCATCCGGAAACTCTTTCTCCCTTAGCACCCCGTTGAATAGCTCCCAGAAGTACTCCTCATTGTCATCCGGCCGTTAAAGAGAACGGATGTACCTAGGTACCGATAGCGCAGCCAGTTGTACGCAGTTTTCAATTCAATTAAAATCAGTGAAAGTGGCCCCCATAGGGTACTACAGACACAAACACAACCACAATAAACCTCCAAACAAAAGAAGGGACAATAACAATCGTAAACATTTAAGGCGAACTTGGTGGTAGACAAAACCAACGTTTTGACACGTACAAATATAAATTTGAAGCAATAAATAACAAGGTACTAATCGGGGGGGATTTTAATGCAAAAAACACGAGTTGGAGGGGGGGGGTAACATCACCGACGCTAGATGGGAAGAACTATTAAACTGGACAGTGTCACACGGCTATATCATAAACAACTCACACGGCAGCCCACCGAAATTTGTAAGCCAGAGAGGCAAAAGCTGGATTGACCTGACAATAACAAAAGACATATACATCCAAAATTGGACTGTTACTGAAGAGGAAACTCTTACCGACCATCAGTACGTTATTTACGACACAGACATACGGACAAACAAGCAAAAGAAAAACGTTCAATTTGACGTGACACGTATAAATTATGAAAAGTTACGTTTGGCAATCAACACCACTGATTGGACTATGTACCATGATATCAACGATAAAGCTAAATTTATACAAGACACAATACAAAACATTACAAAACAAACCACACCCTCAAAAAAATACAGAAACCACAAATCGGAAATATGGTGGACATACCAGTTATCAATACTCAGACAAAAGATAAACAAACTTAGATCAATGGCGCATAAATAAACTGACCAAGTACTACGCATGGATAAGCTAGGTGACTACCTGTAACGTTAATTTCGTTCACTTTACTTTCCTCTATTTAATTAATTCGAAGTATCGTGTGGGCGACGAATAGCCAGTCCTTTCTCATGCCTAGCGCGGGGAAATGTTAGAATTAAATAAAACTATCATCTAGAAAATTCCAAATTTTACGTGGTTTTGCGAGTCGAGCCGATACCGTCTGTGGGGAAATATAGCCGCTCCGGTTTTCAGTCATTATCGATTTTTAATTTTTCCTAAAACTGAAATAAGAATACACTATCGAAGTATTGGTTCTTTTTGTTGTCAAGACTTGCGGACTGAATAGCAAGCTAGGACGTAGAATTTGATTTAATTCAGAGATCAATGAGACTATTTAAGTCAACGGAATGAAGAATTTCATTCTTTCCTTGAGCAAACATGAAGAAATAAGTATTAAACTTAACTCATGGTTAAAGCCACCATTTTTCTTTTCATAACAAAGTGCATTCAACATCGAATGGTAAGTGTATGTCTAAACTGCATTCGCTTATCTGTATAATTTCTTTCCATCATCTTATTATAATTACATAGGTGACGTTCCAGAACCAGATACCTGCATCGTGTCTCTTATCACGTTTTTTGGTATATTTTTTGTTTGTTTGTTAGCTTTACCGATTGAATATATTTAAAATATACGTTCAGTATTTCTTTTCTTTGGTAATTTATAATTAATGTTTTCAGCTATTTAATAAAATTAAATTTTCCGTTATTTCTTCATGCTTTCGCTTATTTTATTATCGTAACGTAAAATACAGGATGTTTGTATGAACCACGTTTTTAAATAATTTCTTGTAACACAGAATTGTAATACCAGATTAGTAAATTCGTTCAGACATCCTGGATTTTGTCAAGTTGGATAAATTTGTTACTGATACTATGCACTTTACCTGGACCTGAGATTTTTACCTGGACCTTGACCTGAGAACTTTACCTGGACCAGAACTTTACCTGGACCAGAACTTTACCTGGACCAGAACTTTACCTGGACCCAGAAACTTGACCTGGGAACTTTACCTGGACCAGAACTTTACCTGGACCCAGAAACTTGACCTGGGAACTTTACCTGGACCCGAAATTTTACCTGGGACAAGCCTGGATCTGAAACCAGGACTGACTCCATCTGAACCAGGACTGACTCCATCTGAAACCAGGACTGACTCCATCTGGAATATTACCAGGACTGGAACCATGGGAAGTAACACGAACATATTTTAACGATAGCTTCTTCAACCAAGAACAACCTCTATGAACTAGTCATTTAATTTTTTTTTCGTTTTAAAATTGTTTCCAAAGTCAATATACAACTTGTAAATTTAATAACGTTGTTCATAAAGTTTATTTTCCCTTCCAATCTTACAGGATTTGTCGTTATAATGCTGATGTGAATAACAAATAAGCTAGTATTATTCAGGGTGGCGCCCACTTACCTTTCTTAACTTTCATAATTTACCTTTATCTAATTTCAGTACCTTAAATAAATTTCAAGTAGGATTACCCGAGAACCGGTAAGACTACTCTCTGAATTTGTACTAGTTTGGTCTCAGAATCTACACCTGAGGTGCTCTCTAAACTGAGTAGCCGTAGCAAATTGCTGTAACGATAAGAAAAAAAATTTCCCAAAAAAAATTTTTTGTTATAAGTGAAACTCATTGAGCTATTACGAGACTGAAGGAAAGAAGATATTGAACGATAGGAAGACTAAGAAGAAAGGAACGAGTCACTGCGATACTGAAGGAAAAGAACAAATTTGAAGATTCTTCCGAATAATTAATTTAGAGAAAAATAAAGATAAAACAAATGAAAGAAAGGGAGTGGTCCAAAGTCTTCACCGGAAAGCCAGATGAATTTTTTTTCTTCCTAGGCTCTTACCAGGGAGGTTGCTAGTTAGCGTCCACAGTAGCCATTGATCATCGCGCAAGCAGAACATTAGAAAAAAAAATCATCACACAAACACAGCAGAAACTTTGAACGGTAAATTC
The DNA here is from genome assembly GCA_947563755.1 of Lochmaea crataegi. Taxonomy (NCBI): domain Eukaryota; kingdom Metazoa; phylum Arthropoda; class Insecta; order Coleoptera; family Chrysomelidae; genus Lochmaea; species Lochmaea crataegi. Next base: position 42,475,686 of record OX387425.1, on the reverse strand, counting down.
TGAGAAAAGCGGAACCAGTACCAGGTATCTACATACCAATAATTTACGAAATTCAATAGAAAGATAAATCACTGCATCAGTGGGTTCCCAAAGGTAATGACATAAGATAAGATAAGATAAGGAAAGAAATGAGACTCCCACCAGATACATTGATTATCCCTCAGTTAAATAAAAAAGATATAGATGAGCTATTATTTATTAAATGTTTCTTTATTAAATTACAACAAAAATTTTACCAGAATTTTAGCCTGTCAGCTAAATATTATATTATATTATGTCATATCTACTATCATATGAATAATAAAAAAAAATTATATTTTTGGAACAAATCCAAGGAAGTTTATTTCACTCCCTAACAGAATGTAGCTCCTGTCAAGCTAAAATGTTTTGGAACAAAGCCAAGGAAGTTTGTATTACTCCCTAACAGAATGTAGCTTCTGTCAAGCTGAAATTTGGGGAAAAGAGAAATTGACAACGGCATCCCACAACAGTACTGTTGGAAAATCCCCAGAGCGATATGTGAGCCATGCTGGCACAAACGCAGTAGCTAACCCCCCAAGTAGATTTAACTAATGACAGCAGACCGTAGCCACCTCTGCCTCCCAGGCTGATTAACCCCCCGACGCTGAACCCTGAAACACATTTCAGACCGCTCTGAGCTCCCTCAACACCCACTGCTGAGAAATCCAACAAAAAAATATAATCAAAAAGGGAAAAGGGATTCAATAAAATATAGACAGATTGAATCCATGACTATAAGTGAAATATCTAGATCAATCTTTTGGAATGATCATAGATAGAGGTATGTAATGAGCAAAATAGAACAAATTTAAGTAGACAAGATTTTAAATAGACAAGATATTAGGTAAGATATTGACTGAAGATAAGCAAAAAAGAATTTCTGTAATGTAAGTTGACATCTCGAACATATTAACAAATAGATAAAAAAAATTTAAAACACTTGAGATACTAAAAATTTTCAACATGAAGGTAATGAAAATTTTTAAGATAATTAAGATAAAGGAAATTTTTTTAAAACAGTTAAGATAATAAAATTTCAAGATAGTTAAGATAATAGGAATTTTAGATAACTGAGGTAATAAAACTTTAGAGCTAAGATAATAACTTAGATATCCCCTGATATATTAGCAAATATGTAAGCTAATTGCAAAGTCAAATTGTCAATGGTCTTTAAAGAAAAAAATTTATATACCCTTTCGGTATATAAATACAGACAAGACACTTTTGTCTGTGACGATAAGATAAGATATATAGTACAGTAGACAAGTTTACTACCCTTGTCCACTTAGATAAGATAAGATGAGATAAGATATTTATCGTAAACTACGATAATTAAGATAAGATGAGATACTGAAGATATAATATTACCCTTAAGACATTTGAGGTATATCTGATATTACTCCAAAGTAGAGTAACTACACCAATACTGTGACACAAACCGGTTTTCAGAACCTGTTTAGCCGGTTTTGAAAACCTGTTTGTAGAGCCGCTTTTTTAGTAGTTAACCTTCAGTTTATTTATATACGTCAAATGAACGGATTGACCTCTAGACACCACTGGATACCGAGTAATTTGAACCTGTTTGTAGATCCAGTTTGACCTTGTTCGCCTTGATCACTAACTTTGTGGAACCTTGAAACAGGTTTTTGTGTGACCTTAGAATCGGTGACCTTTTTTGAGGTGACGCTTGGGATTTTTAGATCTCATTTTGTTTTTCAATTAAGGAGTGGGAAAAAGCTGAAATGCAAGTGGTGGGGAAAAGCTGTATAAATTTCGATGCAATAAGATTTCTGAACGTTAAAAAGTGTTTGTTTACAAAATGGAAGAATTGAAAGAAGCAGTGCAAAGTTTAGTATATGACTTTAACAAACATGAAAGAATGTTTGATCGGGAGCAGATATATGGTAGGGGAAGGATATACACAGTAGAAGAGTGTATGCAGCAGGCGAAGAAGTACAGAAAAGGAGCTGACGCTTGCAAAAATTTTGTAAAAGGATTAATTTGCATTGTATGTTTAATGCAGTTATTGAAATACTTAGATTTGGAAAGATGGATGTATGAATACAATCCCTTACTTCCGGAGGAACTTCGCTTGAAGAATGAGGAGGAGGAGGAGGAGGATGGTGTCTATGATTAATACGAGGAAGAAAATAATATGTTATCATGAAATAAAAAATCAGTAAAATATTTTAAGTGTTTTATTTATTCATCAAATAGTACAATTTATAATTTCAGTGCATATTTACAAAAATGACAATTTTCATGTGCACTGGCAGGTCCATCCCAATGAGTTATCCAATTAGGACGATTATAGTGAACAAAACAAGGTAATCGTATTTGCAATTGAAAGTTGGATTGAAAGGCATATGGAAGTTTATGCCAAATATCCAGCAGAACTGAAGGTCTCACATTCTCTATTAGGTATTCAATTGGAAGCTCTTTAAATTCTTCGGTAGTGAAATCATGAAACGATTTCTTGCACAAAAACTTAGTCATGTTGTGAAATGTGTAATTTTTATACCCAACTCCTCCTACTTATATACCCAACACCATCATCAAAAAGTGGTGGGGAAAAGCTGTATAAATTTCGAGCAAATAAGACTCTGAAAGTTAAAACTGTTTACAAAATGGAAGAATTGAAAGCAGCAGTGCAAACGTTAGTATTTGACTTGAATGAACGAGAAAAAGTGTATGAGCGGGAAGCAGTATATGGAATGGGAAGAAAATACACACACGAAGAGTGTATGCAGCACGCGGATAGGTATAGACAAGGAGCTGACGCTTGCAAATATTTCGCGAAAGGTGTGATTTGTATTGTATGTTTAATACAATTATTAAAACACTTAAATTTGGATAGATGGATGTACGAATACAATCACTTACTGCCGGAGTTACTTCGCTTGAAGAATGATGGGGAGGACGAACAGGAAAAATAAAAATGTAATTATGAAATGAAAAATTAATGAAATTTAATTATTGTTTTATTTATGCATTAAATAGTTATTATACAAAAAATATACATTTGTTACTGCACATAAACATTTATCATTCATATGGTAAAAACATGATGGATCCATATGTTCCAATTTCGGTTGTTCATCAAATTCATAAACGGGAACTGTCGAAAATGTTCTTAAATAATTTGCCTTTTCTTTACCTTTGACATAAACCGCTTCAACGTTGGTAAGCAAATCTTGAAACAAGACACCAAAAGTATGAACAGGTGTAAATCCGGCGTTCCAATTTATGTAATGATGATTTGTCATTAACCAAGTAGCCTGTTTGTGTAAATCTGGAGGTAACATCTTCATCGGAAATGGAGGTTTGAAAACGTAATGACAGAATTTTGAACCATCAAAAGCTGCAAACTCCTTTACTTTAAGTTTGTTATTTCCGATTTTGAATCCTTGAATATCCACAACCACTTTCATATTTTTAACTTGATTAGTTCTTTTATAACTTGCTGATGTTTCTCATAATAGTTTATATCAGATTGAAGTTGTTTTAATTTTATGAGATAATTATGTAATCTCTTTCGATATTCGTTGACCATTATAAACTGTAAACTTGAACCGAAAGTGAAAATATATATACAAAATATAAAGCATGCGCACTATATTTGTCTTACAATTTTTGTTAGAGGATTATACATAAACTCTTTTTCATGTAAAATTAAGCAATACGCCGTTACATTATTACCTGCTGACTTTTTCGTTTCAAATTCAATACGAAGAACAACAGATCCACTTTGAATGATTTCCTTTTGCCGAGAACAATCGATATGAACAATGGGAGCTTTTTGTTTGAATTCCTCAGGTGTGAATATTGGTTGATTTGTTTGAATGTGATAATAGGATTCTTGAAAATTAGCAAACATTTCATGCAACGTTGCGAAACGGTTAGTGTCAAAGTCCAAATTTAAATCATGATAAGGATAACGTTCTGAATTAAGAAAGACGCGCATATTCGTTAATGTACAATGATCAAATTGATTCATATCTTTCAATAATTCTCCCTTACGACCAGCCTGCAGTGCTACTATGATATGCCGAGGACTTTCTAATTTAGTTGAAGTCTTGACAGGCCAAGTATGACGTGTCGAATCATTTAAAGTGGGATATTCGATTATTTCCCAACTTCGAAACTTGATAGGGAGATCGACATTGCTTTGAATAATTTTATTTAAACGAAGTTGTTCTCGTAAGTTAGGTGTTATATGAGGAACATTCCAAGATAATTTATTAATTTGAATTTTCGGCTTTTCGCTATTATCGTTCGCGATAACCGCATCTATATCATCTTTATCGCGAATTAACACCAACTCCTGTCTCATATTAAGTACAATTTTGCGAAAATCCTCGAATAATCCACACCATACTTTCAACGGTATGCAAACATTAAAGTTTCCATTGCCATCAACAAGAATCTTACCATCTTTGGGAAACCATCCTCCGTTTTGCAGTAATTTACTCTCATTGTCAGTGAGCGACAAATAATTTTTTATTGTGGAAACCAAACCTACATTTCTAACAGAATCTATTACAACACCATTCAATTCATATCGTAGTTCTCGAAACAAATAAGCAATACCGTTGTTAATAAGTTGAAATTTTGTGGGTACTTTGTCTTGATCAGTCAAGATTTTACCTTCTAAATAAAGATAACTATTACATGGTAGTGTGTATGCATCCAAATCTTGAATAGGAATTCTGATTTCATCATTTTAATTTAAATTACTAGAAGTATAAGGTTGGTAGGTATGGAACTGATAATCTTCAATGGTATTATCAATAAATGGTTCACCCGAAACGTGTAACATTTCCATTATACTAAAACTTGAAATCCAACAGACTGTAAAAATTTACGATTTTCTGATGTTAACCGATCAGTCACCAGTGTTGCACTGTTTTTTTGACGTTCTAATTGCCTTTTATATGGATGATATGGATGTTCCGAAAACCGCCAAACCATTATTCCATTCTTCGCAGATGTAGTCGAACCGTTATAGTTTCTTTGCGAAAATTGATCAAAGTTCCAACCTGATTGAGAATTCTCACAGTAATGTTGTTGATAGTTTTGATGTTTACTGGATAATAGAGTATTGTTAGTGGTTGTTCCACTATTTTATACCCATTTGGAACTTGTGGGGAAAATTGATGAATAATGTGAACTGGTTTTCCATTGAGGAAAGAACCAACCGCAATGTTACAGTCAATACAAATGGTATTCACTTGTAAAATGTTGACACTTTTAGAAGTATGAATGGACGCACACGAATAGCGCCAAAGTAATCCTCAGGTAGAATTGCAGTTATGGAAGGTCTTAATCTCTTGCCTGAATTGCGCCGGTTATAGGGATTATCGTTTTATTAGGAATTAACAAATCTTATTTAAAAGTAAACATTTCTGAAAATATTATGATAACTCCTAATTGTCTTCTAACAGGAGGAAGGGTAGCAAATTATATCAATTTTATTTTTAGTTTTACGTTTGCGTTTGAGTAAGGTGGTAAAGTTTAAAATCAATTAAGTATAAAAATGGACCAAACCAAACCAAACCAAACCAAACCAAACCAAACCAAACCAAACCAAACCAAACCAAACCAAACCAAACCAAACCAAACCAAACCAAACCAAACCAAACCAAACCAAACCAAACCAAACCAAACCAAACCAAACCAAACCAAACCAAACCAAACCAAACCAAACCAAACCAAACCAAACCAAACCAAACCAAACCAAACCAAACCAAACCAAACCAAACCAAACCAAACCAAACCAAACCAAACCAAACCAAACCAAACCAAACCAAACCAAACCAAACCAAACCAAACCAAACCAAACCAAACCAAACCAAACCAAACCAAACCAAACCAAACCAAACCAAACCAAACCAAACCAAACCAAACCAAACCAAACCAAACCAAACCAAACCAAACCAAACCAAACCAAACCAAACCAAACCAAACCAAACCAAACCAAACCAAACCAAACCAAACCAAACCAAACCAAACCAAACCAAACCAAACCAAACCAAACCAAACCAAACCAAATTCAAAATTTAGGACTGACTAGTGAATATAAAAATGGCAATATTTTGGCGCAGTTCGGACTAGGATTAAACCAAGTAAGCAGGTAAAAAAAAAATGGCGCAGTTCGGGTGAGGGATTATATCCTCAAGATAAATTTGGCGCAGTTCAGGTGCACCCGTATGAATTACATTTGGACTTAGTTTTCGTCTGGGAAATCCCAAAAGATGACCTATAGAATTATCAATGTCAAAATTAATCCAAACACTACTTTTAATTGTAAGTGTTGATGTTCGTGGATCTGCTCTAATACGAATACTAACTCCAGTCTGAATCAGTTCCCGTTCAATAATTTGTATTATATCATTAATTTTGTATGCTCCAACAGTAATTTCAAATTTATATTCATCATGATCACCCCACACCAACACATTATTTTGCTCATGTACGTTACTAATACTATTAAAACTATCAAAATTTGCTAAACCTATTTTATAGTCAGCATTTTCGTCTAAATAAATAGGGGGATTAAAATCATCACTTAAAACTGATGATTCTCCACTCAAAGTAAATGTGTATGACATAATGATCCAACTGAGTGACTAAATAAAAACCGTAGACAATATTGACCGCACTGATGTGAATTAAATGATTGTAGCACATCATAATTATAGTTTATATCAGCCAACCCATCACTCTTAAAATATCTAACTAATTCTAATGGAGGGGGTAAATTACCGTAACTATCAAAATAAATCACATGCTTGTCATGTTTAGTGTAAGAAGTCCAGTGAGTTCCACTTCCACTTGTACCATCAAGATTGACTATACCTGACTCATATTTTTTTATTTTACTAGGTAACGTATCCCGCATGAAAACACCACGAAAATTAGGGATATATTTTGCATACTTTTCTAGCTCAATATTTGTCATCGCATGACGTGGTAAGCTCAGCAAAATTTTTTTGGATTCCAAACTTTTTTTTTAAAACCATATCCTTTATAGGGTCGTAGATAGAAACCTTGACCTACTTTTACCGCTTGCTCCATTGCTGCGTTATGTCTTTGTTGTTCAGTTAGTTGTTCACGATTGGCTTTAGCATCATTCACTGCTTTTGCAATTCCAGCTGCACCGCCCCCAATAGCTCCTAATGCTCCTAGTAATGGTAACAGTAATGGTAAGGAACCACCCTTTTTTGGAGTTCGAATGGTACGTTTTTTCCCAACTCTCTTTTTTTCATTCCCATTCCAATTTTACGCTTAGCTTTCATAGCTGTAGTAACAAACCAAGCAGCCGCTTTTTCACCTGTTTTAGCGTCTTTCGCCTTTACTCTTTCCCAAGCTTTGTTTTCTAAAATCTTATCTGCCAGATGTCGCTTACTCAAATCTTTATTTTGAGAATAAGCAATGTCGTGCTCTTTGCACGCTTGATCCAAAGGATTAATTCCCAAGTCTCCTTGTCGTAGTCTCTCCTCTAACCGAGTACCAGGACCACAAAATTGGTTCCCAGGTAGATGCAGTTCAACAGGAAGCTTGTTGATGAGAGTAATAATGAAACCTCTTCCTACTTTTCTGGTTCGTTTCATTCTAAGTTCTTATATATAGTGACATGTGCTTATATACCCTCAGTCAACATGAAGATTCATAAACAACAACTTTCACTACCCATTGAAAATTATGATGATGGAGTGGTGAAACAAATTGGAAAACATGGTGCAATGTTTGGAGGAGATTCGAAAAGAGGGCTAATTATTGGTCCTAGTGGATGTGGAAAAACAAATGTTATGTTATCGTTAATTGATCATCCTAATGGTTTGAGATTTGAAAATGTGTATGTTTAGTCGAAAAGTCTACAGCAACCAAAATATACTTATCTAAGAAATCTAATTCAACCCATAAAAGAGATTGGCTATGAAGAATATGATAATGCAGAAGATGTTATTTCTCCAGACTCAATTAAAGATAATTCTATAATAATTTTTGACGATGTTGCTACATGTAATCAGAACATAATGCAAAGTTATTTTTGTTTTGGTCGACACAAATACACAGGCTGCTTCTATTTATGTCAAACATATTCGGCAATACCCAAACAGCTAATTAGAGATAATGCAAATCTCTTAATAGTCTTTCAACAAGATATGACCAATTTGAAGCACATTTATGATGATCACGTTAACGTTGATATGTCATTTCAAGATTTGAAAAATTTATGTTCGTTTTGTTGGCAAGATAAATTTGGATTTCTTACAATTGATAAAGATTGTACAATGACGTCTGGTCGATATAGAAAAGGGTTTGACATTTTTGTTAGTATATAAATAGTATTGATGGGAACATACACCTAGTAGTAACCATGGAGACACAATTAGCGAAACAACTCGTAAAGGCACGCCAGGCTTTAAAGAAAAAATATAAGAGTTTGAAAAGTGATATAGTTCAATCTCAATCTCAGTTAGAACAATCATACCAACCAATTACGCGACCACTTGAGGAATTGGTGTCCGCTTTAAAGGAACCAATTCAACAATCGATTAAAGAAGAAAGAAAATCAATGTCACCTATAACACCTAAATCGCAAATCACCAAATATAATAAATTAGCGTATCTAACTACTCCCCCTGCTCGACCACTATTCAATAGCACTCAGCTAGAGAATATGATACCTGCACCCGAAGAAGTGTTTCAATCTCAAATTGATCATAATGATGATTAGATTGATAAGAGTCGCGACGACCAATTCATTGATGATACCCTTTCTCAATTTTATCAAACTTTATCCAATCCTGAGGTGTATCGCGAATATTTTGATCAACTCAAAAGTCCCCTGCCTCGAGAGTATATTGAAGGAATGGTACGTGACGTAAATGGTAAATATGATCATGATTTGGGTTTATTCCACGATCCTATCAAAGAAAAGTTTTATATCGGAGATTCTGAAGTAGATTTTGAAGGTGCAAATATTTCAGTTAAAAATATTAAATACCCTGGTACTGTAGGTCTGTACGATTTACTGTTTTTGAAAAATCCTACATTACAGAATCAGAAAGATATTGACAATTACGTGGATATTATAAAACGAACAAACGCTATCCATCGAAATTATGATCATGACTTGCCTATTAAGAAATTTGCCAATGATATCAAAGATAAATATCTTTTCATTATAAAACCCAAACTAAAGCCACCTGTAAGAGCAAGATCTGGTACGCAAACTTCCGCTATGCTGAGAAATGTAATTACTAGAAATATGGCAAGGAGGGGAAAGGGAATGACAATGATGAAATATTCGTCAAAGCCCGTAGACTACAAATATTTTGATGACTACAATGAAATAGTTGAAAGATTGAAATTACTTTTGAGTTCAAAGAATGCAGGTAGTTCTGCTCATAATAACGAAATAGTTTCGATTATAGAAGAATTACGTGAAGGAAAAATAATCCTATAAATGGAGCATTTACTCCGCAACTGCTCAGTTTACATCATGCCTATCAACAAGTTTAATCAACATTTTCTTACTATCGACGAAAGTAAACCTCAAGATGTTCCATTTTACATATGTCAACCATCTAAGTATCATAGTAAATGTATACTTTACATTCATGGAAAAAACAACCCAAATTTAAGTAAAACTAATCAGGTATTAGATGATTTAACCACTGTGTACACTTTTCCGATAACCGGAAAGGTTGAAAGTATTCAATGCTATCCATCACCTTTATTTGTTTCATATAAAAATCATAACAACCCCATTAATCAGTTACTAGAAAATCAAATTGTAACTAAAGGAGATAGAATAGAGTTTGAACTTCATTCCCAAGGGTCGATTAGAAGTGATTGTTATGTTCAATTTGTTATTCAAGTTCCTCTAGAAAAAAGTGTATAAATACACATTTATTCAGTGTTAGTTTTATTTCAAACATGCCTCTCAACAAGTCCAATGAACATTATTTGAGTCCGGCTGAACTAACTGCTCCATTTTATATTTGCGACTCATTTGATTATCATGTTAAATGTCTAGTTCGTTTGCGAGGTGAGAAGAAACAAAGTTTGAATAAAGAGTACTATGTACTAGATAATGGGGGTATTGCTTTCAAATTTAAGTTTGCTTGCATAATTGAAAGTGTATCACATTATACAGCAGACGGAGTGGTGCTAATAAATGATATTGAATCTAAATTCAATCAACTAGCTACCAAAAATATTATAAAAGGAGATATAATTAAGTTTAAATTAGGAACGCCAGCTGCTATCTGCATTGAACTATTGTTAAAGTGTCCGTTAGTAAAAAATGTCGAAAGCACAAGTAATACAAGAATTACATGCTCCAGCTCGAATAAATTATAGAAGACGACATGTTATTGTGAAGGGTCTACACGATTTGATCCAGGCAGACTTGGCCATTATGTCACCACATGCCAAAGAAAACAAGGGATATAATTATATTTTAGTTGTAATCAATGCATTTAGTGAATATGTTTGGGTGGAACCTGTCAAGAGGAAAACAGGAAAAGAAATTACAAATGCTATGAGAATTATACTGAGTAAAATGAAGACCACACCTGCTAATCTACAAACCGATAATGGAACTGAATTTTACAACGAAGAATTTCAACGATTAATGCAAACATACAATATCAATCACTACAGTACATTTTCAAATCTCAAGGCTAGTATTGCAGAAAGGGTAATTCGAACGTTGAAAACACTATTATGGAAGCGATTTAGTATGGAAGGTTCTTATAAATGGTTAAATATTCTTCCAGAAATTGCTGCACAATATAACAATACCAGACACTCTACAACGGGTGAAATACCCAGTAAAATTAATGATTAAAATGCCAAATATATTACAGATGTCGAAGAATAAAAATATATTATTCTACGCTTCACAACTAGTTTTGAAAAATATTTTTCAAAAACAGTGACCGTTCCGTAACTGGACAATATGTACCGTTGTTGATTATAGTCACATTTTAGTCCGAGAATAACTCTCGGACGATAACATATACCTTGTGCTGATGAGGCGCAATACGCCGAAACCGGTCTACAAGTTGTGTTATCCCTTCTAGCTGCAAACCAGAATGGTTGGTTTAAATCTTGTAGATTTACCAACCCCGTTTGACTTAGAAGTGTAATTCAATATCTGTCGGGGCATGTAGCCCGGGAAGTAGTTGTTTCTTCTTCGTTGAACGGTCACTGTTTTTGAAAAATATTTTTCAAAACTAGTTGTGAAGCGTAGAATAATATATTTTTATTCTTCGACATCTGTTGTTAAAACGCTTTACTAAATACGACAATTTTACAGGAAACTGTATTAAGCCAAATATATTATTGTATTCAACAACATCAAAACCATTGATCCCAAACCAGCAAAATTTAGAAAAGGTGATTATGTTCGTATCAGCAAATATCGACACGTGTTTAAAAAAGGATACACTCCCAACTGGACTACTGAGGTTTTCAAGATTAAATCTGTTAAACTCACCAATCCCACTACTTACATTTTGGAAGATGAGAAAAAAGAAGAAATTCGAGGGGCATTCTATTCAGAAGAGCTACAAAAAGTGAAATATCCGGATGTTTTTCTAATTGAAAAAGTGTTGAGAAAAAAAGGTGATCGGTTATTAGTTAAGTGGCTTGGAATGAACTCTCAATCATGGATAAATAAAAATAGTATTGTATAAATTGTAATAATTTTGAATAAAAAACGTATACGTTATACTTTTGTTTCATTGAAAAAAAAAACACAAAGAGTTAATTTAAATTATTTATTCGTCGATATACTTTATTTCTATGACTTACATCTAATATAGGATTAATAATAATAGCAGCTTCCTGTATTCGACGTTGAAATCTCAAGTCATCGTGATATCTCAATTCGCATTTTCGGGTGCTTTTGTAAGCGAAAGCCCAGGTGATCAATAAGTGAATGTGAACATTTTCATTGAATCTTACTTTCTTCATTCTTCAACATATGAGGATATTTATAAATCACTTCCAGAGCCAAGCTGTATGTTACACAATTTATATATTTCACAGAGTCCATTATGTTGAGAGCTGAGTTTACAATGTTCTCCCTATCCACACCAAGTTTTAAAATTTTAAAACAACTATAAAATTGTTGATTCTTCAGTAGCTCCAAATTATACGTTATTAATGGATGTAATTTCCATAATTCCATTATACAATCAGATTCCAAATAAATACTGGAATGATCTGTCACTATTTTCCATTCAAAATTTGTTCCATATATGATATAGTCATTTGTTACAGCTTGCATTGAAGATAGAAGTTCATACCATTCCACTTCAGTCAATTCAATAGTATTATCCTTTCCGAATATTCTAACACATGGTTCAAAGTTCAATTCATGAGATATGCTAACCACTATGAAGATGTTATTAGTCAAATGAATTATTTTCCCACCTAAATACATTTTCTGTGGACATGTAACCATACTGAATGTGTTTTGAATACTAACGAGAAAAAAAAACACTGAAATATATTTATAAATTTTATTGATATATACACTAAAATATATTTATAAAGTTTTATGATACATACACTAAAATATATTTATAAAGTTTATTTATACTGTTTCGCGAGCTACTGCATTAATATGCTCACTTAGTGCCCCCAGTGAAATCCCCATATGAGACGACTATGGTTCCTCCGCCCAATTTTCGAGAAACATCGAGAATACCCACCGCACCCGGTGCATCCGCCAGAACGTCGAGAAATTTCGAGAATTACGGCGTGCGAGTATAAATAGGCCACCAGCTTCGCTGCAGGCAATTTAGTCAATCAGTCAGTGTTAGTACCGAAGGAAAGTAATCGCGCCTCGATAAAGTGTTTATTAAGTGACTCTCATATAAATTATAATTAGTGTGTTTAGTGTATTACATAAATTATTGAATAAGGACCGTATTACATATAAATCTGTAAATATAAATTAGTTGTAAATATAAATTAGAATAAACGTTACATTGGTGTCAGGTGTAGGATTAAAAAAATAAATAAATAAATAAATAAATATACAGGAAGATGGCGAAGGAACTTTGTGAATTAAAAGTTTCAGAGCTTCGAAGAGAGTTGGAGGATTACGAACTGGACACAAGTGGGGTCAAGTCAGTGTTAGTGGAACGACTAAAAAAAGCTATGATTAACAATGGATTGGACCTGGAAACGTTTGAATCCACCAACGAAGCGTCCGCCTCTATAACCTCTTCCATAAAAAAACTTTCGACGGATATAAAAAACGAAATGTCGGACATGGAAAATAAAATTTCGACGGATATAAAAAACGAAATGTCGGACATGGAAAATAAAATTTCGACGGATATAAAAAACGAAATTTCATCCATGGAAAACAAAATGTCGGACATGGAAAATAAAATTTCGACGAATATAAAAAACGAAATTTCATCCATGGAAAACAAATTGTCGGACGTGGAAAATAAAATTTCATCCATGGAAAGTAAACTTTCGGCGGACATAGAAAATAAAATGACGGACATGAAAAATGAAATGACATCCATGAAGACTGATATTTCTGCCGTGGAAGAAAAGATTAAAAGAATGGAGCAAGAAATGAAACAAAAAATCAAAGAAATCGAAAGGAAGACTAGTAATAAACCGGATATTACAACTAGGCAAGCCCCGAATAACGACGAACTGGCAGAGAAAGTAGAGTTGAAACCGAAAATGGAAAACGATATTAACAGCCGAGTGAAACTGCCAACATGGCCGAACTATCTTAAGCAATTCGAGGCGGCATCAAAGGCAAATAACTGGAGTGAGAAGGAAAAAGCGTTAAATTTAACTCTTGCCCTTAGAGGAGACGCTATGGATATCCTCCAGACCATTCCAGTGGAAGAGGCCGAAGATTTTGAACAACTCAAAAAGCGATTGAATATGAGATATGGACCTGAAGTCTGGATATTGGCAGGTAGAAATGGATCCAGCCGATAAACAAAAGACAGCGTTTACCACCGGATCTGGACTATGGCATTTCACCGTTATGCCATTTGGGCTGTGCAATGCCCCCGCAACGTTCGAAAGACTGATGGAAAACGTATTGCCAGGGTTGTCCTGGAAGACATGCTTAGTGTACCTTGATGACATCATAGTCTTGGGAAGGACATTCGACGAACATCAAAAGAATTTGGAAGGTGTCTTCAAAAGGTTGCAAGCTGCCCAACTGATGCTCAACGCCAAGAAATGTCAACTATTTCAGAACAAAGTCAATTACCTAGGCCATGTAGTCAGCAAGGATGGTGTAGCTGTAGACGAAGAAAAACCTGCTGCCGTACGAAAGTGGCCAAGACCCACCGACAAGCACCAAGTTAGAAGCTTCCTTGGACTCTGTACATACTACAGGCGATTTATAAAGAAGTTTGCAGATATCGCTAAGCCCTTGACACGACTTACAGAGGAAGCAAGGGAGTTTCGCTGGGACGCAGATTGCCAAACTTCGTTCGAAACCTTGAAGAAGCACTTGACTACTGCACCTATACTCGGCTATCCACTACCAGAGGGAGAATTCATACTAGATACTGATGCTAGCAATGTTGGAATTGGAGGAGTGCTATCACAGGTTCAAGGAGGACAAGAGAAAGTTCTGGGATAATTTAGTAAAGTCCTTTCCAAACCAGAACAAAACTACTGTGTCACAAGAAGAGAGCTCCTAGCAGTAGTGAAGTCCGTGGAGCACTTCTATCAGTATCTGTATTGGAAGAAATTTGTGATCAGAACCGATCATGCAGCACTTCAAGAACCCTGAAGGTCAAATCGCTAGATGGATCGAGCGGCTCCAAGAATATAATTTCACTATTGAGCATAGAGCCGGCATAAGCCACAGAAATGCAGACTCCCTCTCTAGAAGACCATGCCCTGCAGAGTGCTCTCACTGCAGCAGAACAGAAAATAAGGAAGCTGCGATTCGAAGAACCACGGTGACCACCGACGAATGGACACCAGAAAAGTTGGAAGAGGAACAAGAGAACGATCCCGACTTGAAGAAAATCCGACATTGGAAAAAGGAGAACTGTCGACCTACTTGGCAGGAGATTTCAAGGTACTCGCCAACGATGAAATCGTATTGGGCCCAGTGGGACTCGCTGGTTTTGGAAAACGGTTTGCTACAGCGAGTAATCGAGAACGATGAGGGTTCCGAAAGTAGAAGACAGTTGGTGATTCCAAGGACAAGGATAGCAGCAGTACTGCGGAAATTACACGACAGTCCGTCAGGAGGACATCTAGGTGTGAAGAAGACCCTCCAGAAAGTGCGAGAACGGTTTTATTGGATGCACAGTTCCGAAGATGTGAAGGACTGGTGTAAGAAGTGCACTACCTGTGCTACGACCAATGGACCGCACGGGAGAAGAAAGGCTCCTATGAAGCAGTACAATGTCGGAAGCCCTTTTGAACGCATTGCCCTGGACATTGCCGGACCGTTTCCACCGACAGCAAATGGCAGCGGGTACATTTTGGTAGTGATGGACTACTTCACAAAATCGGTAGAAGCGTATGCCATTCCAAACCAAGAAGCCGCAACGGTTGCCGACGTGCTTGTGAATGAGTTCATTTGCCGATATGGAGTGCCCCTGGAAATACACAGCGACCAGGGCAGAAACTTCGAAAGCCAGCTGTTCCAGGAAGTTTGTGAAAAGCTCGGCATGAAGAAAACGAGAACTACGGCTTTGCACCCACAGTCGGACGGGATGGTAGAGCGAATGAACAGAACTCTTGGCAAATACCTGTCTAAAGTAGTATCTAACCATCAGCGAGATTGGGACCAATATCTCTCGCTATTCGCGATGGCCTACAGATCCGCCATCAATGAGTCTACCGGCCAAACACCAGCAAGAGTTCTGTTCGGACGCGAAATGAGATTACCCTGCGACCTTGAATTTGGATGCCGACCCGGAGAAGACATAGCTGGTGAAGATTACGTGACCCAGCTGAGAAAAAGAATGGACGACGTACACGAGCTGGTTCGATCGAATCTTCAGATCGCTAGCGATAGGATGAAGAAAAGGTACGATACGCAAGCTACGGTAGGAGGTTTCCACGAAGGAGACAAAGTCTGGCTGCATAATCCAAGAAGACAAAAGGGGTTTTCTCCAAAGTTGCAGAAAGCTTGGGACGGTCCGTACCTCGTAAAGAAAAGAATCAACGATGTCATCTATCGTATCAGCAAGATCCCAAATGGATAGCCAAAGGTGGTACGCCGTAACCGATTAGCGCCATTCATGGGTGACCACGATGAGGAAGTAAACCAGCTTCAGCAAGTAGCCGATCCTGCTTTTGTAGAGTTCATGGGTGCCTATGGTGGTACCGGAAAAGCACGATTCGGCGTCACCACTGAGAGACGACAAGACCTGCTTACCGTTCCGGAGGAATACTCACTGGCAATAAACATCCCTGCCAGAGTAACCGATGCGCGCGGACTGGCATCTCTGTTTATAAAGAAGAGTGGCGCACGAATTTTGGTAAACCAGTTACCATTACCAGGTAAAGCTTTGATGCTGCCAAATGGCTCCCGCTACAATTTCCACCTAGTGACGAGGAACACCTTCGACGAAAGACCAACGTACGAGGATGTCTGGGAAGCATTACGAAGCCTGAGGGAGCATGTGCTTGAATTGAACGTGCATAGGCTAGCCATGCCCAAGATTGAATGTAGGCATTTAGATTGGCGAATAGTCCGTAACATGGTAGAAGTAATCTTCCGAGACACCGAAGTGCAGGTACTGGTTTGCGGCCATGCTCGGGAGACAGCCAACAGAGAAGACGGTCGCATGTTACTTCCATACAACTGGAAAATGCAACAAGGGGACCAGTTGCCGATACAGTCAACTCGTTCCAGTTCCCTAGTTAGTTTCAGGTGGAACTGTCTCTTAAGGAGGGGGCAATGTTACGCGAGCTACTGCATTAATATGCTCACTTAGTGCCCCCAGTAAAATCCCCATATGAGACGACTATGGTTCCTCCGCCCAATTTTCGAGAAACATCGAGAATACCCACCGCACCCGGTGCATCCGCCAGAACGTCGAGAAATTTCGAGAATTACGGCGTGCGAGTATAAATAGGCCACCAGCTTCGCTGCAGGCAATTTAGTCAATCAGTCAGTGTTGATACCGAAGGAAAGTAATCGCGCCTCGATAAAGTGTTCATTAAGTGACTCTCATATAAATTATAATTAGTGTGTTTAGTGTATTACATAAATTATTAAATAAGGACCGTATTACATATAAATCTGTAAATATAAATTAGTTGTAAATATAAATTAGAATAAACGTTACAATACATACCCTGAAATATATTTATAGTTTATTTATACATACACTGAAATATATTTATAAAGTTTATTGATACATACAAATACATATAACTACTTTAAACTATAATGACCCCAAGTTAAAGTATTGATTGAATCATGTAATATACAACGCTTATCGTCTAATCCATTCAAACCCACTTTTGTTTGCTCTATGCTGTAAACATTATGAGCATATGAACGAATTGTACGGTGCGAAATAATTTTATCTTTGTTTTCCCTTAAACAGTTGATGTAGTCATCGAATGTAATCTTATTTTCAATGATGCTCGATTTAACACCCTTTGATTTTTTAACCAACTTTGAATCCTGTATCTTATAACTATACATTTTAGATCTTAATCCTACAAAATGAGTAATAATTCTACCATTTGCCTCATCTTTCATTAAACCAGGGACTTTTTTATTACAAAGTAGCATATTGTACGGATTATTAACACCATATTCGCTAGTATCAAATCTGTTAATGTCAGGTTTTATCACTTCCTCGAAAATATCATTAAATTGAATTTCATAAATAAAACTGTCGGTATCAGTATATAAAATTTTACAATAATCCTTTAATTGAGGTAACATGAAATCATAGTGAAACTCATACATACAAGTTTTTGAAATATCTAAAATAGACATCATTCCTATGTACAAGGGTTTGTTGAAATAAAGTTCTGCTTTCTTCAATTCGATTGCCATTAACTGACTTTCTTCATCGAATACAGTTCTTCCAGTAAACTTTGGACTATCTATCAAGTTTTTTGCTCCATACCTTCCCTCCCATTGACTAACCAATTTAACAATCCGATGGTTTCTAATATTTTCCATTGTTTTTCCATATATTGAATTTACGTTGAGTTTAAAGTAACCTTTTTCGAATTCATTTTCAGCTTTTTTCCCAAAGCTTGTATTTAAATCTACATAAGGTTTCAACCACGTTGATTGTGAGAATTTAAGTACCCTATGAATTTTTGTCAACACCAACCCATGTGCTAGAGCTTGTTTTAAAGCCCGAAAATGAATGATATATTTGTTTTTGTTATACAGAGTGGTCAACAGTTTCGGTAATTTGGACCCTTTGGGTACTCGATGTTCAGAACAAAAAGGAAAATCTCTATGAATATCATGCAGATCCTCCGGATAATCCAAATCCACTTCCAAAATGTATCCTTCGGGACTGTCGTCAGGTATGTCACTAACATTAATGTTTGTGTCAACCCACTCAAAATTTCCATATGGCAGTGGTTGACACATTGCCCATCCGTACAGTGCATTGTTATCCAGATAAAGTATAAACTTGTCCGGCCTCGAATTATCATATTCCCTCATATATTTATTGTTAGCTTCGGAATATCGACAGCAGCATTGACTTATTCCTCCCCGGATTGCATTTTCAACAAACAGTATCATATCAACATCCTGTAATAGTTCTAATTCGCATTTAGTATATTTTAACATACAGTCCCATGAATATCCAGGAATGGTATAGTACCAAGCTGGATCTAAGCCGCTAGTGGAATACCCAATATTTCGAAAATTCTCAAATACATCTGATAAAAGCATTATATCAGTTTTCAGGTACAAATCAGAGTATTGACCTGAATTTTGAATATTAAACAATTGCCATACATTCTGAGCATGTTTATATCGCTCCTCAGTGATTTCTTCATTATAAAATTCCTTTGGCTCGGGTAATTCAGTTTCTTCAAGTTTTTCCAATTTATCTATATAGTCATAGCAAAATACTCCTTTTTTGTTAAAAGTGTGAACTGTTCATCACTGCAGTCTCTGAATTCATGTTTTGTATTGTTCAAGTTTTTCTCATCTAAATTTTTCACCAAACTATCAAGTGAGGAATTCAGAAAGCGAATTGAATCTATAAACCTGAATTTAATATTATTCGACATATGATTAGTAAACGAAATATATTTTTCTTTATTGATTGGTAACAATGAAATTCTACCTAGTTTAGCAAGATCTCTTATAATGAAATGACTATCGTAGCCACTCAAATTATGAAAAATAGTGGGGACACAAATTTTTTTTTTTAAATTTACGTTGCACATTTTATGTGCAAAACCTCTAAACTCGCCTGTGAAATGATTAGGATCGCGAGCAATAATATCAACATTTGTAAATTCAGTTTCACAAATATGACATACTTTAGCATTTACTGTTGTCCTATTTTCATCCATAGGAATTATATTTTTAAATTTAGAATAGATTATTTCAGCACATATTTCCATTTCATGCGCAAACCATTGCATACAATATATTCCACGATAACTGTTAAAGTATGAAAGAGAATTATCATATTCACATTTAACGTAATATCCGCAGCTATACGCAATACGTTTTTGAAATTTAGTTGTTTTCTGGAAATTATGTTCAAGAGGTTGTAACATACATTCAAAATCAACATAAATAACTTTACAATTTTCTCTTTTGGAATGTTTATTTTGGAATCATTGATTTTTTCACATAAATTTGAATGATTAGTTAACACTTCCTGATTAGAAAAATAATTTAAACACATATAAACTTCTTATGACCATCTTTATTTAATTGTACATTTAATAACCTAGATAAATTTTTAATCCAGCAATAATGGTATTTTATTTCAATACGTTCATCGTCTAATGGATCAGGAGCATCATAATCGTTTAGTTTAGGAAAGTATATATTTTGAATTAATAATAAATTAATATGATTTGTTTTTTTGTCTTTTGTTAAACGTAATGGAATTACGTTATACTGTTTCCCGATCAATTCCAAACCTTGAACATTAACAGATAGTTTATTAATCTTTTCAAAAAGATGAATTTTATTAAATTGCATTGGAATTTCAAGTCCTTCTAATTTCAATACTTGACTATAATGCGGATATGATGTTAAACGATTTGAATTTTTATTTCCAACAGGATACAGAGCACTTACAATACTGCAATAAAAACAAGCTTCGTCATTATAATTATGTACGTTTATACAAGCCTTTTTATTTGCTATAAAATGTGGTAATGGAATGAAAGATGAACCGTTTCCTATTTCTAATTTATTAATATTAACTGATAGTGATACAACTCTTTTTAAAGCCTATCCTGAATCTTTTTCTTGAAATTCTGACAATTTAATTCCGATAAAGACTACTACACGATCCATGAACCATTCATATATATTAGTTGAATTATCTATCACACTATTCTCAGTATGGAAGTATTTTATATCTGTTATGTTTTTATTCAAATTTTGCTTCATAAACTCTGCACAGAATGTTGTATTCACTTTAATTAAGTTATAGTTTTGTAAAGCATCAACTATTTTTCTATAAAATATTTTAAAAGAATCTATCAAAAAATCGTCCGCATCTAAATGTTTTAGGTTCATTATTACTCCAGTTGTTACTCTATTATTATATATTGAAATTAAATCTTCCCACTTGACTGTATCTGTGCTTTCCTTACCTATTATCTCTAATTTTATATATATAGATTTCAAATGACCTAATTTGGTTAACCATTTCTTTTTTTTACCAATAGATATACTAGAACGGATTTTTTCAGAGCATAAGTCAATAGCAATCTTTACATGATGCAACCATACTTTACTTTCCTGTACTGTAAAATCAGGATATGTTTCAGAAAATTTTTCAATTAATTTACTTACATCACTAAATATTTTATCTGACATAATTATAGGTTACTATTTACAAATTTAAACAATTCCGCTGGATTTCCTTTACCGGTATCCTTTTGTCCAATGTACACTAGGGAATATTTCCCGTTTCCCAACTCTACCAAAAAATCTTTCAAAAATTTCGTTGATCGTGCCGGTAAAAAAACTGCGTTGTCATTAAACTCTACTGAAACTACTTCTCCATATTTTGAGTTCACTATTCTAGCGGTGGTAATTTTATAAGGAGTATCCTTAGCTGATGTATTCAGTTTCACAATCGATTTATCTTCTACTTCTAAAAGAAGATGTTTATTTATAGCTTGCATATCCATTTTTCACTGGAAATACATATTGTTTACGGAATTGATATCATTGAAATAAAAGTATATTTACCTTTTGATTTGTTGTCACTTTCTCACTTTGATACTACTTGTAAGCACTGTGAATACTACTGATACCTTCTGTTATTTCAACCGGGTTTTTATATAACTCCAATATGATCACGTGATCTTAATAACTGCAGTTTCAACTTGTTATCCTTAACCTTCACTCGATTACTTGTTTTCAATATTAACAGACTTAAACATTGCTACCACTTATGTGGCAGCGAAAAGCACCAATGACCATAAAGGTCAGTTAACTTTTGTCTCGTTACCGTGCAATTAGTAACAACAAAAAACTTGTTTCACCTCATATTTTTTCCTGAGTATCTTTTGAAAGTATATACTTGTTTTTTTATGTCTACAGAGATTGTTGCCCTTCACTTTAACTTGATTACTTGTTATTCAGAGTTACAGATTAAATCGTTACAACTTATTTAATTGGTAGCGAAAAAGTACCAATGACTAAAGGTCAGTCAATTTTTGTCTTGTTACCAATTGTATAATAAGTAACAACAAAAACCTTGTTTCACCTCATATTTTTCCCCGAGTAACCTTTGAAAGTATATACTTGTTTTTTTATGTCTACAGAGATTGTATTTAAGCCAACGCACTTCAATTTTCAACACATTCTCAAACACAGTGTTCTTCGAAACAAGATAATATTTTTAACATGGTTTCAAAACGCGTCAACGTACATTCTAACGTGTTAGTTACACCTAAGAGGCAAAAAGTTTTGCCGAATTTGCAGCCGTTGGATCAAATGTCGAAAGAAAAGCAAGTAAGTATTTCCAACTATAATCATTTTTTTTTACATATGTATTTTTTTTATAGCCTATCATCGATTTGAGTTCTTCAGACATCGAAGCTTTTTTTTCGTCCGATCCTGTTGGTCGGTCCTCCTCGTCCTCGTCCTCGTCCTCCTTCTCCCCCTCCTCCACCTCCCCCTCCTCATTGAAGCAGATTCCTCCACATCTAAAAGATATAAAGGAAAAAAATTATAGGAGTCTCGAATTTTTTACTAAGAATGATGTGGAGTTAACTGCACTTGACGATCAATTAACTTTAATCGTTAATGAGTGCAGTAATCGGGAACAACTCATTAAAACGATTGATGATCAGGTTGCAAATATGCAAAAACAGCTAGCAAATATGAGAAAAGAGAAGAAGAAATTAGAGGAGTTAAATCGCTTAGCTTTGGAGCAACAATTACATATTTTTGAAACTGGCAACCAAATACAAAATTCAATAAACAATCATAAAACATCATGCTAATTTTTTGTTTTTTTCATTCCGTTCTTATCAATTTATTCCAAATATTCAAGAAAACGGGAAAAGGAAGTGAAATAGTACACGTTCACGCCAAGAAAATTCTGGAAAAATATCCATTTAACAAAGTCGTGACAACATTTTAGTGTTTAAAAATGCTCATGTTTACCTGGCCTATGAAAATATTTTAAATTGATTCAAGATATTAGCGCCTCCGGCCGAAATGTCGGTTTCGAGATAATAAGATCTTATGAACATGAAATATGCGAAAAGAGAGGAAGCAATTGAAGGAGTTAAAGAGTTTAGCTTTGGAGCAAAAAAAATTTCGGATTTTTGAAAATGTCAACCGAATAAGAAGAACAAAAAATAATCAT
The DNA here is from genome assembly GCA_947563755.1 of Lochmaea crataegi. Taxonomy (NCBI): domain Eukaryota; kingdom Metazoa; phylum Arthropoda; class Insecta; order Coleoptera; family Chrysomelidae; genus Lochmaea; species Lochmaea crataegi. The sequence goes on along the minus strand of OX387425.1, from coordinate 42,452,608 downwards.
GTTAAAACATTATGCTAATTTTTGTTTTTTCATTTTTTTTTCTAATTAATTTATTCCAACACTTTGTTACGAATAATTATTCCAAATGTTCAAGAAAACGGGAAAGAGAAGTTCACGTTCACGCCAAGAAAATTCTGTAATAATATTCATTTAAAAACATCGTGATAACATTTTATTGTTTCAAAATTCTCATCTTTGCCTGGCATATGAAAATATTTTAAATTGATTCAAGTTACCAGCGCCTCCGGCAGAATGTGGTTTCGAAGACAACAAACATTTTATTTTTCAGTGAATAAATGGGGTCATAAAACTAAAAGCTGTGACTGGAAAGGCGGAGTAAATGTGAGATTTTATTATGGGAAAAAATACACGCGATAAGTTATAATTCACTCACACTAATAAGAAATTTTGAGATGACATTTTAGATATACATTCTTCAATACTAAACAATATGAAAAAAATCATTCTATTAACGATGCTACTGATATTTTTTCTAAAGTATGAGGTATGGAAATATATTATAATACAATTTTAACAGATATATTTCCAGAATTTTGATAATATTTCTAACTCTAGTCTGAGTTTGATGTAAAAATTCACCACATAAAACATAATATTTCTATTTCTCTCTCAACAATAATGATTCCTGTACTATGCATGAGCTGTAATTTATCTAAAGACTCGCTATTCTACTACTGTTGCAAAATTCCAATTTATTTTTAAACTAACTTTCGAAGGGTTTAGAATTAAAAAAACAGATATATTCTTAGAATTTTGTTAATATTTACGACTCTAGGATGAATTTGATGCATTACAGAAATAATTCTAATGCAACATGCAATTTTTTAAACTTGACGTAAAATATTAAATCAATATATAGTTGAGGAGATGTAAGGTGGCGTTAGTCATCATAAATGTATCATTGACTACCTTGCCACGGTAAATCTCCTCAACTATACTATTATATTTACCTAATTTTTCCCTTCTCTGGCTGGCTGGCTGGCTATTTCATTCAGCCGTTTTCGTTCAGACAACCTCCATTTTTTCTTCGCAGATTTTGAGAGCTTTGGCGGAACCTGTCTTATCACATTCCTTGCTTCAACATTTGGTATGTACGTCGGAGAATCAGGTTCGTCATCCCAATTTTCCTGTTCTTCTATTTCTTCTATCTTCCCTTCACAATTCATTTTTAAATTTTTACTAAAACTGAAACTACACTGTAATGATTTTCTGTGTCTATATATATACAGACTTTTCAACAACTTTCTCTTAAAAGGGACTTACCTTCACCAACAAAAACTGGAAGCTACATCGCTCTGGCATTGAAAACGTTTATTCACTTAATCAGTCTGGGAATTTTATGTCTGACCTTATTGAAGGTGGTTTTGTATCAAAATATTTTGTATTTAAACCAACGCAATTTCTTCCAATCTTCAGTTTATTTTTTAAATATGACTGTTAATGTTTTTGATTTTTCTAAAGTGTTAACCAAGCTTTCCTATGTAAAAAATGTTGAATGAAACTCCAGTAAGTATGTGTTTCATATGCAAAATTTTAATCCTCATAAAAGTATAACCTCGGATTTTTTTTTACTGTCTGAATATATTTTTAAAATTACAGAGTGGTTATTGAAAATAGTTCTAATTTATGATAAACCATTCATCTTTCTCTCGTATGGATACTGTTATAAATTCTTGGCGATAACATTTAATTGTTTTCTAGACAATCTATATGTTTATGCAAAATAGTTTTTCGTTATAAATATTTAATAAATATATAGTAGGTAATAGGTCTGCCCTCATGTAAAAAGGTATCTACAAATACTGGGGTATAACTATTTTCAGGTAATTTTTTTAATAATAACCATTTTTTACCTTGCATCTTTGATATAGATATTGTGTTGGTAGTAACGGCCTTTTCTGTTATAATGTGTATCGGAAATTCTGTTTTTATGTAACGAGCTACCCTTGCATCTTTGTTATAAATATCTAATAAAATATTATAATTGTTCTTATGTAAAAAGGTATACAAATATACAAGGTATCCAAAAATATAGGGGTACCCCTATTTTAAGGTTAATTTGTTTCTCGTTGCCGATTATGTAATAGGTAGCGACAAAGTTTAATAACGCTAGAAATACATCAATTGGAGGTTAACTTACGTACTTGGTATCCAGTAGTAGTGTACATGCAAACTAGAGGTTCAACTAATTTGTATCTGGTTACCAGTTATGTAATAGGTAGCGACAAAGTTTAATAACGCTCTACATATATCAATTGGAGGTTAACTTACGTACTTGGTATCCAGTAGTAGTGTACATACAAACTAGAGGTTCAACTAATTTGTATCTGGTTACCAGTTATGTTATAGAAAAAGTTTAATAACGCTAGACACACATCAATTGGAGGTTAACTTACGTACTTGCTATCCAGTAGTAGTGTATTCAAACTAGAGGTTCAACTAATTTGTATCTGGTTAACAGTTATGTAATAGGTAGCGACAAAGTTTAATAACGCTAGACATACATCAATTGAAGGTTAACTTACGTACTTGGTATCCAGTAGTGTATACAAACTAGAGGTTCAACTAATTTGTATCTGGTTACCAGTTATGTTATAGAAAAAGTTTAATAACGCTAGACACACATCTTTTGGAGGTTAACTTACGTACTTGGTATCCAGTAGTAGTGTATTCAAACTAGAGGTTCAACTAATTTGTATCTGGTTACCAGTTATGTAATAGAAAAAGTTTAATAACGCTAGACATACATCAATTGAAGGTTAACTTACGTACTTGGTATCCAGTAGTGTATACAAACTAGAGGTTCAACTAATTTGTATCTGGTTACCAGTTATGTAATAGGTAGCGACAAAGTTTAATAACGCTCTACATACATCAATTGGAGGTTAACTTACGTATTTGGTATCCAGTAGTAGTGTATTCAAACTAGAGGTTCAACTAATTTGTATCTGGTTACCAGTTATGTAATAGAAAAAGTTTAATAACGTTAGACATACATCAATTGAAGGTTAACTTACGTACTTGACATTCGGAGGTGTATTCCAACTAGAGGTTCAGTTATGTTATAGAAAAAGTTTAATAACGCTAGACACACATCAATTGGAGGTTAACTCACGTACTTGGTATCCAGTAGTAGTGTATTCAAACTAGAGGTTCAACTAATTTGTATCTGGTTACCAGTTATGTAATAGAAAAAGTTTAATAACGCTAGACATACATCAATTGAAGGTTAACTTACGTACTTGGTATCCAGTAGTGTATACAAACTAGAGGTTCAACTAATTTGTATCTGGTTACCAGTTATGTAATAGGTAGCGACAAAGTTTAATAACGCTCTACATACATCAATTGGAGGTTAACTTACGTATTTGGTATCCAGTGGTAGTGTATTCAAACTAGAGGTTCATTTAATTTGTATCTGGTTACCAGTTATGTAATAGGTAGCGAAAAAGTTTAATAACGCTATACATACATCAATTGAAGGTTAACTTACGTACTTGGTATCCAGTAGTAGTGTACATACAAACTGGAGGTTCAACTAATTTGTATCTGGTTACCGGTTATGTTATAGAAAAAGTTTAATAACGCTAGACATACATCAATTGAAGGTTAACTTACGTACTTGGTATCCAGTAGTGTATACAAACTAGAGGTTCAACTAATTTGTATCTGGTTACCAGTTATGTAATAGAAAAAGTTTAATAACGCTAGACATACATCAATTGGAGGTTAACTTACGTACTTGGTATCCAGTAGTGTATACAAACTAGAGGTTCAACTAATTTGTATCTGGTTACCAGTTATGTAATAGGTAGCGGCGAAGTTTAATAACGCTAGACATACATCAATTGGAGGTTAACTTACCTACTTGGTATCCAGTAGTAGTGTATTCAAACTAGAGGTTCAACTAATTTGTATATGGTTACGAGTTATGTAATAGGTAGCGACAAAGTTTAATAACGCTCTTCATACATCAATTGGAGGTTAACTTACGTATTTGGTATCCAGTGGTAGTGTATTTAAACTAGAGGTTCAACTAATTTGTATCTGGTTACCAGTTATATAATAGGTAGCGACAACGTTTAATAACGCCCTACATACATCAATTGGAGGTTAACTTACGTATATGGTATCCAGTGGTGTCTAGAGGTCAATCCGTTCATTTGACGTAATATAAATAAACTGAAGGTTAACTACTAAAAAAGCGGCTCTACAAACAGGTTCTCAAAACCGGCTAAACAGGTTCTGAAAACCGGTTTGTGTCACAGTATTGGTGTAGTTACTCTACTCTCCAAATCAATTAGACCCAATTCATTAACCTCTATGCATGTGCGCAACAGGTTTATTACTCAATTTGATTTGACTGTGCAAAAAAAAACTTTTTCAAAATTATAATAAATTTAAATATTTTAAAAATTCTCAACAGATTTTATATTATAATTGTCAGATTAGAATTCCATCCGGCTAGGAAAATATTCATTACACTACTCATTTATCCCAGAACACGAATGCTAGTTTGCCAATCAGTAGTAGGGAAAGAAAGTCATTATCACTTACTAGTCAGATAAAAGAAAAATCTCTTTGATAAAAAGATAAAAAAAATATATTGGAGGCACCAACATGCAACACAAATAAATTGAACAATTTGAAAAGATATATAAAAATGAGGTACGAAAATTTTCAAAAATAACTTGAAAAAAAAACTATTAAGTAATAGGTAATTTTTATGCTGTTGTGCTATAAGAGTCAAAAATAAGGGAAACTATCTTTAGCAAGCTAAGCTAATAATCGATACATGTTCATTGCGACACACGGTAAGATAAAGGTAAGATAATTTTCATGTGCCATGTAACTCGACACAATTCAACTGGGAAAGGTAAGGTAAGATATTTCAGTTTGTGTAACTTGACACAATCCAACTGAAAAAGATAAGAAAAATATTCCAGTTTGTGTAACTCGACACAATTCAACTGGAAAAGATAAGGAAAATATTCCAGTTTGTGTAACTCGACACAATTCAACTGGAAAAGATAAGGTAAAATATTTCAGTTTGTGTAACTTGACACAATTCAACTGAAAAAGATGAGGTAAGATATATTATTTCAGTTTGTGTAACTTGACACAATTCAACTGAAAAAGATAAGGCAAGATATTTCAGTTTGTGTAACTTGACACAATTCAACTGAAAAAGATAAGATACGATATTTCAGTTTCTGTAACTTGACACAATTCAACTGAAAAAGATGAAGCAAGATATTTCAGTTTGTGTAACTTGACACAATTCAACTGAAAAGACAAATGTACTATACAGATATATAATATTATGGAACATACTGATTTTAGCTTAAACTAATTAATATTCCAAAATTATACACCCCAAATTGAGTAACCTTATGTTACAATGATGTTATCTAGTTCACACCCATGAGTGATTAACTTATAGCACCACAGAGACATATTTTGAAGATACGGGAGTTAAATATAGTACCAGAATGAAATTAAAGGTAAAACAACATGGTTTAATCAAGATATTTCAGTTTGTGTAACTTGACACAATTCAACTGAAAAAGATAAGATACGATATTTCAGTTTCTGTAACTTGACACAATTCAACTGAAAAAGATGAAGCAAGATATTTCAGTTTGTGTAACTTGACACAATTCAACTGAAAAGACAAATGTACTATACAGATATATAATATTATGGAACATACTGATTTTAGCTTAAACTAATTAATATTCCAAAATTATACACCCCAAATTGAGTAACCTTATGTTACAATGATGTTATCTAGTTCACACCCATGAGTGATTAACTTATAGCACCACAGAGACATATTTTGAAGATACGGGAGTTAAATATAGTACCAGAATGAAATTAAAGGTAAAACAACATGGTTTAATCTAACAAAAATTATCAACTATTGAGCTTTTACTAAATTTTGAAAATTCATTCAGAAATGAACTGGTGAACGGCAGAGCCGAACATAGTGATAAAATATACTCAAGGAATGAAGAAAGAAAGGGAGAAAAAAAATGGATGAAGGAAGTGTCTAAGACTTTCACTGGAATGCTAAATAATATTTTTTCCTAAGTTCATGCCATTTTATTATATGTTAATTTACGGTATTAAAAATATAATATGAAAGAGTAAAACAAAACGATTACTGTTGATATTGACGAAAAAGAAAATATTATAGGTACGATACGTGAAGATATAAGATAAAAATATATAGATATGTGGGATAAACGATAATAAAAATAGATATTACCAACTCAACTGTGAACGATATGATAAGCGAAAGATAGAAAGATAAATAATACGATAAGTGAAAAAAGATATATATAGAATATTAAAATGATTGCTTATTACTTCAACTACTGTCCAAACTTCCAAGTTTCAAGATTTATCGATATAAAGCAGATGTGTAAAACAAGGCCCACGCACGTTCGGGTGCCAATTTGTTACGTAACGATAAGGTAATGCCAATTTGCAACGCCACACGTTGGGCGCCAATTTGCAACGGCTACTCAGTTTAGAGAGCACCTCAGGTGTAGATTCTGAGACCAAACTAGTACAAATTCAGAGAGTAGTCTTACCGGTTCTCGGGTAATCCTACTTGAAATTTATTTAAGGTACTGAAATTAGATAAAGGTAAATTATGAAAGTTAAGAAAGGTAAGTGGGCGCCACCCTGAATAATACTAGCTTATTTGTTATTCACATCAGCATTATAACGACAAATCCTGTAAGATTGGAAGGGAAAATAAACTTTATGAACAACGTTATTAAATTTACAAGTTGTATATTGACTTTGGAAACAATTTTAAAACGAAAAAAAAATTAAATGACTAGTTCATAGAGGTTGTTCTTGGTTGAAGAAGCTATCGTTAAAATATGTTCGTGTTACTTCCCATGGTTCCAGTCCTGGTAATATTCCAGATGGAGTCAGTCCTGGTTTCAGATGGAGTCAGTCCTGGTTCAGATGGAGTCAGTCCTGGTTTCAGATCCAGGCTTGTCCCAGGTAAAATTTCGGGTCCAGGTAAAGTTCCCAGGTCAAGTTTCTGGGTCCAGGTAAAGTTCTGGTCCAGGTAAAGTTCCCAGGTCAAGTTTCTGGGTCCAGGTAAAGTTCTGGTCCAGGTAAAGTTCTGGTCCAGGTAAAGTTCTGGTCCAGGTAAAGTTCTCAGGTCAAGGTCCAGGTAAAAATCTCAGGTCCAGGTAAAGTGCATAGTATCAGGAACAAATTTATCCAACTTGACAAAATCCAGGATGTCTGAACGAATTTACTAATCTGGTATTACAATTCTGTGTTACAAGAAATTATTTAAAAACGTGGTTCATACAAACATCCTGTATTTTACGTTACGATAATAAAATAAGCGAAAGCATGAAGAAATAACGGAAAATTTAATTTCATAGAGGTTGTTCTTGGTTGAAGAAGCTATCGTTAAAATATGTTCGTGTTACTTCCCATGGTTCCAGTCCTGGTAATATTCCAAATGGAGTCAGTCCTGGTTTCAGATGGAGTCAGTCCTGGTTACAGATGGAGTCAGTCCTGGTTTCAGATCCAGGCTTGTCCTAGGTAAAATATCGGGTCCAGGTAAAGTTACCAGGTCAAGTTTCTGGGTCCAGGTAAAGTTCTCAGGTCCAGGTAAAGTTCTCAGGTCCAGGTTAAGTTCTCAGGTCCAGATAAAGTGCTAAGGAACAATAGCATAGTATCAGGAACAAATTTATCCAACTTGACAAAATCCAGGATGTCTGAACGAATTTACTAATCTGGTATTACAATTCTGTGTTACAAGAAATTATTAAAAAAGTGGTTCATACAAACATCCTGTATTTTACGTTACGATAATAAAATAAGCGAAAGCATAAAGAAATAACGGAAAATTTAATTTCATTGAATAGCTGAAAACAATAATTATAAATTACCAAAGAAAAAAAATACTGAACGTATATTTTAAATATATTCAATCGGTAAAGCTAACAAACAAACGAAAAATATACCAAAAAACGTGATAAGAGACACGATGCAGGTATCCGGTTCCTATGTAACTATAATAAGATGATGAAAAGAAATTATACAGATAAGCGAATGCAGTTTAGACATACACTTACCATTCGATGTTGAATGCATTTTGTTACGAAAAGAAAAATGGTGGCTTTAGCCACTAGTTAAGTTTAATACTTATTTCTTCATGTTTGCTCGAGGAAAGAATGAAATTCTTTATTCCGTTGACTTAAATAGTCTCATTGATCTCTGAATTAAATCAAATTCTACGTCCTAGCTTGCTATTCAGTCCGCAAGTCTTGACAACAAAAAGAACCAATACTTCGATAGTGTATTGTTAATTTAGTTTTAGTAAAAATTAAAAATCGATAATTACTGAAAACCGGAGTGGCTATATTTCCCCACAGACGGTATCGGCTCGACTCGCAAAACCACGTAAAATTTGGACTTTTCTAGATGATAGTTTTATTTAATTCGAACATTTCTCCGCGCTAGGCATGAGAAAGGACTTGTTTTTCGTCGCCCATACGATACTTCGAATCAATTAAATAGAGGAAAGTAAAGTGAACGAAATTAACGTTACATACCGTTGTAACGGGTAAATTTGTCACTACGTCTATTGTATATATTAAGTATTTGTATATAGTAATTACCTGACGGATTTTGTCTCTATGTTTCTAACATCATTTTTTCACTACGAAAGTACTTCAGTAGTTAAATAATTTCTGTCAGCCCAGAGTTTTAGGGACTACTCTGCCATCATCCTTCCGGCGAAGTGGTGCAGGCTGTAACCAAACCCGTCTTTACATCATGACAACAATTTTATATTTTGTCGCTAGGTAATGTAAATAATAAAACGAGCGCCTATCATGTAAATGTCTGTAGGTAGATTCATGTTAGTAGTTTTTTTGTTTGTTATAATTAATAATTAGGGTAGTAAGGGGTTTTTCTCTTTTATAGATTTCACTAAAGTTTTTAATTACCGTGGGGTTACTGATTTTTTCATGGCTTGGATTATATCGCTTTTGGGGTGTAGCCACAGTCGTCCAAATACTTTTTCCGCTTCAGCTTGATAAACGCTAAAGTTTATCAGGGTTCAGTTATAAATTACTGACTCCTTGACTTAAAGTCTAAAGCATTTAAAGTAGTAATTAGGTGTGATAAAACTTACTGATCTATGTAGACATACTTTACTTTTTAGTTAGAGGTATATTTTCTTCATTTATCTACCATATTTTGGCTTAAGCAAATACATACTAGTTAGAGATCTTCGGTGTAAGATGGCATTCGAATATTTTCTGATCATCTACTCATAATATATTAGCTGTTTGTCGCCATGTGTTTTGTCTGTTAAATCCGAGTGTTTGATCTTGCTTTGTGTACGTTGGCAGGGGGGTATTGTGGTACTATTTTTGCTCAAATTTATTTAAATAATTTTTAATACACATTTTATTATTTCTGTCCATATATTTACAAAGTAAAATTATTTGTTAGATGAAATTGACAATTAGCCGTGACAGTCGTGTCTTGGATAAAGGCGTTCGTTCGTCATGCCGTGAAGTAGTAACGCTGAGTGTAGTCGAAATGTATGTTTAGCATCTGCTCTGTGACTTAAAGAGTCCACAGACAACTTAGTTTGTCGCGCTGATGTTGTCGGCAGAGATAGAGCGTTTGCTCTGTGACTTTACGAGTCCATAAACAAATGTTGTCGCTCCGTTTTTTGGAATTGTTAGAGCGTTTGATCGATGCTACTCAGAAATGTAGGCTGTTTTACTCGCGAATGCGTAATGACTTACATAGAGGGAAGTGTAGCACTTTATGACTTATGAACTCGCTCAGTATAGTTCGGATGTACATTTCGGGTAGGTTTCTCTATGGTAGGATTCTGTACTGAAGTTGAGGAAGGGTCAGTCACCTTTCTTTCAGCTGTGTGCTTTTCTACTAGATGGCTTAGTTTCCAAAAGTGCATCGAACGTAGTCATTCCTTGCTGGGTTTCATAGGTTCTCGTTCTGAATTAGTTGTGAAATATACGGTTTAGTATTTTGTTCTACGGGAGTTCGTATTGTTGGAGAATTCCGTCCTGTTCTGAAAGCCATTTTCACAAACCCTTATAGGGGATATATTGCACTCAAACGATTGTAAGTATTTTCTCTACTTACTGATTCCGCATCACTAAGTATTTATCACTATTTAAAGGAAGCCACCAACGTTGCAGTTTTGGCATTGGAGGTGTTCCACATGTTGTTGAAGTTGGTTCATTATTTGTTGGTTGCCATCCAGTAAGAGGAACCATTTTGAGTATTGGACCCTTTTTGGAAAAGGTATGTCTCATAGATTTGCAGTATTTTGTAAGTAGAACAGTTGGTGGTAAAATACTACCTGTTGATTGCAATTTTTTTATTAAGAAAGCTGTAAGACAGTCTACTCTGTTACCCTGTGTATATTTTGTTTTTTTTTGTCCGCTTTAGTCTAACGAATACTACAATTCGTGGGTGGCTCTTCAAACCTACCCTGGCTATGACCAAAAACAATTAAGTTCAGATGCTTATCATATTCTTATTATTTGATTTAAATTCAGTGTAGTATACTGTTGACGTCAAAAAATAATAGTTCAATACTATTAAACGCTTTACAAAATTAGAAAAATGAATTTCCAAAGAGCAGACCGTCCACTAAGAAGCAGCAACTACTTCTCGGGCTCTATGCCCCGACAGACATTGAATTGCACTTCTAAAGTAAACGGGGTTGGTATATCTGTTAAGATAGAACCAATCATTCTGGTTTGCGTTTAGAAGGAATAACATCACTTGTGGACCGGTTTCGGCGTTTTTGCGCCTCATCATTCAATGTCTGTCGGGGCATATAGCCCGAGAAGTAGTTGATGCTTCTTAGTGGACGGTCTGCTCTTTGGAAATTGATTTTTCTAGTTTTGTAAAGCGTTTAATAGTATTGATCTATTATTTTTTGATGTCTATAGATCACGCTTTACTAATATGACAATTATTTACAGGTAACTGTAATTTAGTAAATAGTATACTGTTCCTCACACTGTTGATTGTAAGTATGCCCTATGACTTCTCTGGGGGTAGACAACGTCGTATCTATAAAAACAGTATAAAAGATGCAAAAAAGTCATACATCCGAGACTTTATGACGAACGTCGACATAGACAATTCCTGGGGTACACCAAACCAAAATTATTAGGACAAAAATCAACTAAGACAGAACGATTAGCACCATGCAAAAACAAGACGGCACTTGGACAACTAACAGACAATACACTATTACATTCCTACATGACAAATATTTCCCATTGGGCAACAACATAAATGACAATGAAACTAATAGGACATTGAGACTTCAAAAGAAAAAAGGGCCACAGCAAACGACGGTATACCCAAGAAAATCCTCGAGGTTATCCATGAGGAGAAACCTGAATTACTAACCGATCTTTTAAATGGGTGTTTAGAGGGGGGCATTATTCCAAAAATCTGGAAAAAAGCAAATATGGTGTGATTATCGAAAAAAGACGGAGGCAAAAGACCTATCTGTCTCTCACCTACGTTAGGCAAGACACTGGACTAAACGCGTTAGTCACTTCCTAGAAAACTCTGCCGGTATTAATCCTTGTCAATTCGGGTTCGGGGAGGGGATATCGACAATCGATGCACTTAAGAGCCGATGCACTCTGATTTACCCGCGTGAGATTGGAAAGCTTCGAAATTTGGATGAGGACAGACTCTGATTAAAATCCAAGCGTTAAACAAGGTGAGAGTCAGTCAGTACACTCTGTGCAAAATGTAAGTTTAAAGCGAAGATTTATGTAAAGCAATTAGCCAACTGAAATATTCCATTTCTTGTCGAAATTACCTTTAACTAAACTTGTTTGAATTACTATAAAATGCAATGTAAAACGCAGCATGTACTGTTCAGAAGACCACATCAATAGAGATATCGAACGTCGCTCATACGTCTTGATTGCTAAGATGGACAACTTATTTCAGATGGGTTAGGCGATAACATTTGCATTTTCAGAAATAATGTTAAATGGATATTTTGCTATTTGGCAAGCGACGCTAGTTCGTTGCAGTAGTACGGAGGCTAAGTGACTATTTTATTATTAAATTGTTTACGGTATATTGATATTATATGAAAAAATAGTAGCCATTATTGTTATAACGTGTTCAAATTGAAAATCATAATAATATTGATATAAGTGCCCACTTCTCATTTATTGACTTGTAATTTAAGAGTCAATTATGACTAAATAAAATAGAATATAAAAGTAGAAAATATGATTGAGTAATAATAATAGTTTTTTTATTCATTAACACTAATACAAAAAAAGCATATACAAATTTTAAAGATCTAAATCCATAGATAACCATAATAATAAAAGTTTACTAGGATATAAAAAAAAATAAATGTTACAATGATACTCGATAAGCCAACAAACGCTTTTTTCGAAAAAATATTTATAGACAATTATACATAGGCAATTTTCAATATATTCTTTGAAAAATACTTTATACGTGATTTTTTTATATCATTTGGTATAATGTGCATAGTATAAATACGATCTTTGAGTAGGTTACTGGTTTTAGCATTAGTGGTCGTAATTTTGCCTTTGAGGTGTATTATAGTGGTGGTTTAATACTGAATTTGGAGGTTAATTAACATAAAATGTAATGCTACAACACTAGAGTAAGTTGCCTCAATCCAATATACAGGGTGTAACAAAAAGGTAGGTCATAAATTAAACCACTTATTCTGGAGCTGAAAATAACTCGATTGAACCTAACTTGCCTTAGTACATAATATGTGCAAAAAAAAATTACAGCCCTTTGAAGTTACCAAAGACAAATTGATCTTTTCAAAAATGTCGACAGCTGTTTGACATATTCTAATGAAAATTTACCAGTTTCTTTCTTATAAATTGAGCATCTTTCAAAACAAAAATGTCGTAATTAAAATTTTATGGGATTTGAGATCGATCCCCTAAACCCCACCCCCTTCCCTAATTTTGTTTACTTCATATCAAGTTTGTCAATTCCATTTAAATTACAAATCAATTAATTACACCCAAATATTTGATTTTTGCTCCATGTAGATAGATAAAATCAATACCATCAATTATTTTTGGTTCATTGAAATACCTCGAAAAGTACCTAGCTTTACTACAGAACGATCCAGCTGAATAATATTTTGAAACAAATAAAAATAAAATAGATAATATAGGAAACTCAACTTTTTGTTGGTTTATGTGAAATTAAATCATAGGTACCTACCTATTAAGTAGGGCGTTTTATCATTTCTGGCAGGTAGAAGGTATTTAAAAATTCCTTTAGTTGAATTTTCATTTTTTTTTCTCCCAGAAATTATCATCTCTTTCGATTTTCTGAATATGAACATTTATTGGACTCCAAACCAAAAAATAACAAAATTCTCGTTGAGTTATGTGGAGTTGCCCTTGGATTTGATGATAGTAGTAGTTTTTGTTTTAATGTGATTTCACCATTTTCATCTACTTGGAGGTACTTTATTTTTTTGTTGGCAATTCCCTCTTCAACGCTTATGTGTTGCAGAACTGCGGGACATTTAATTTCTATTATAGAATCATTACCTATAGTTCCATCAGGACTAACACCCAGGAAGAACTCATCATCATGTCCAACGAACAATCCACAATTCTCAACTTTTAAATTTGTTATTTTTTGGAATGTTTCAATAGCTACTGGTTCATGATCCAATCCGTACTTGGTGTTTTTATTTCCTGTGAAGGGGTCGTTAAACAATCTTTTGGCCAATGCACACGGGTTTGCCGTTCTTCTTTTACAAATTTGACCGAAGGTAGAAGCAGTTAACCTGCACATCCTCTCCTCCAGCCACTTATGATTGGTGCTTTGTCCTCTAGTAGTACGCTCTATATTCTTTATTTCTTCTGAATTCTTTTTCAGGGAAATTTCTATTTTAATCTTTCTCCTTTTCGCTTCTTCTACAGTTAAAACCTCTTCTACAGCTCCATAGTCTTCATCTGGTCCAGATGTTTTCGATTTTTTATTAATTCGTTTAGTTTTTTTTTTATAATAGATCAGTTCTCTTTTTCTCTTTAAACCCTTCCTTTTGACAAAATTGTCAACAATATTGTTGGCTTCCAAACCTGCACCTTTTAGGATTTCCACAATGTAGTTTTCTCTACAATTATAAGAAATGGCCGCTGCTTCACACCTCATTTGATAGGATTTCTGACCCGAAAAATTTATCTAAAATATAACAGTACTTTACAAAAATAATGTAGTATATAAAAAAGGCAAGAAAATGTTAACCTTCACTATAGAAGTGAGATATAATTCGAATTTATAGTTAACAAAACGACGGATAAAGTTAAAATGCTCAAAAATATTCCAAGGTGGCTTTGCGTTATGAAAAAAACAGATGTCAAATTAATCACATACCCTTTTCCCTCCTACAAACTTATTCACAATTGCATTGAATTGCTCTGCGGGATTATTGTTTTTATTGAGTAGAAAGGAAGAACTACAATATATAACTCTTTGGAGTGAGCAACTAATGTCTTGAAACATTCCACAATCTTGCATAATGGGAAGAAAATTGTCAGTGTCCTTTTTTTTACAAAAATAATCTTCACAATTCTTGTGTTCACCGAAAATGTGTTTTGGAGTATTCACTACATCTTTCTTGAATCCTTCTATTTTAGCTAAAAAGCACGTTTCCTGTTTGCTCCTGAATTCAGCCGATTTTTTTATTGCTATTCTGGATTTCAAAATATTGTTTTCCAATTTTCTCCTGGGGAAGACTGGTACACTCTTCAGAAGGGAATTACTTCTCACCGATTTGGATATTTACCTCAATTTGATGCACATATTACGCAATAAATGGTTCACACATTCCACTTTCTCTACTAACAAAGTTCCGTATGGTTTCACTTGAAATAATTTTTTAGTAATGCTGCTGTCGCCATCAGCTATTAATTTAGAATATTTCACACCCTGCATTGCTAAGCTATTTTTAAATCCTTCCACTATTATAGCCGATTCCATAGAGGTTGAAGATCCAGCCTAATTTTTGGCGCAAAAGTGATCTTTTGTAATTCCCTTCGTTTCATTTCGGGCACAAATTAAACAAAATTTATTTTTCACGCCCAGAAATAATACTTTTTTGGTTGCCTCACCAATAATAACAGCTACTCCGGATAAAGCATTGTAGTTCGTCTTGTAAGATCTTTTTGACCAAGCTCCATCCGCTATAACTGTTACTAAAGGAATGCCATTTACATCAACATTGCCTTTCTCAATTGCAAGTTTCTTCTCTTACTCACCTGCTAATTTTAATTGATTTATCAAAGTTTTATTAACATCATCTTGAAGTATCCTTTGTGTGATTAAAAATAACTTTGATGTCATCGGCGGCAATCCCATTATTGTGAGCAATTCAGATATTTGTGAATACCCAGTACCGATCGAAATACTTCCTAAAAAAAAAATTAACAAAATAATATTTCCTCAATATCGAATAGCTGTAGTGTTACGAACCTAAAACTGTAGTCTTGTTCATATCTGATATTTCTGGTTCTGAGGTTCTTACTGAACTCACTTCACTGCAAAGGTTACACCTAATTTTTAACATTGACTGTAAACCATGCCTATTTTCACCAATAATATCACAGTTTTGTATTTTGCAGTCAAAAAAGGGTTTATGGCAAATTTTTTTCATTTGTCCCCAAAAATAGTTTATGTCCACGATCCTACAACCTATTAAATCTACAGGAATTGCATTTATGTCTGATGCAAATTCACTATTTAAATTTAAATCCTCTATTTCTGTGGGAGCTTCGTCAATTACGGGTGGTATTTGGTTATTGCTAATAACCGAGGAATGTTGCAATTTCCATCTTTTCAACGCGCTACTACAATATTGGAGAATAATTATATAGCAGGAACAATTGAAAGAACTTACTTTTTCTTGCGGATTTTAAAGTACGATGTTTTTGTCTCACCATGTTGAAAATTTTATAACTAAAAGGAAATTACGGTCTGTAAGTATATTTAAGAGCTGGAGTAATATGCTAATTACCCATCTTCTAAGTATACAGGTTAAATATTAAGTATATTCATTTACATGATAAACACAACAACCATTAGACTATTGTCGTTTACATGTAGGTTACGGTTTCCAAATAAATAAATAAAAGGAATCAAATATTTTTTATGGCTCGGACACCTCCTACAATGGTGTCCTAGCCAAAAAAAATATTTGATTCCTTTTATTTATTTATTTTTGTAGCTATTGTTTAAACTGTATTCCAAAGAATAACAAACTTTTCATAAAATATCACTATCTATGTATAAAAATATTTTGTTACTTACCTAAATATGACACTAATATGTTAATCACAAAAGTCTAACTAACGTTCAAATTAAAATTAGTAACGCGTTTCGCTACACAGTAGTTTTTTCAAACTAGTGAAGATACAATGAAAAACTTTCAATTTATATAGTACCTTAATACGAAATTCTAAGATATTGACAAAAGTATTATAATATTTAAATGGGGATAAGTACAAAAAGTGCCTAATACGGAATTCTAAGATATTGACAAAAGTATTATAATATATTTAAATAGGGATAAGTACAAAAAGTGTCTAAATACGGAATTCTAAGGATGTTACAAAAGTATCGAAAAGGTGTACCTGGGAAATTTAGCCACAACCATCACATCTTCTAGGTAAAAAGGTTTAATAAGGAAGAATGATTGATATCTATTTGGTCGTTAAGCAGATTACCTGAATATTTGTATTTGTTAATCTCGAGGGCTTCTAAAAGATTTAATTTAAAGGATTTGGGTTCTACATGCAAAATTTCAAAATTTGAGTCTAAAGTGTGTTGGTTTGTTAATAGATGATTTGAATAGTTGGAATCTAATTTTTTGTTGTCATAGCTGCGTTTGTGTTCTGAAATTCTAGTTTTAAAGTTCCTAAAAGTTCTACCGATATAAATTTTGTCACAGTTGTCGTTACCACATTTTAATTTATAAACACCTGATTTGTTTAATTTTGAGGATTTAGATTCGTTATTTTTAATGAATTTAGATAGGCACTTTTTGTACTTATCCCCATTTAAATATTATAATACTTTTGTCAATACCTTAGAATTCCGTATTAAGGCACTATATAAATTAAAAGTTTTTCATTGTATCTTCATTAATTTGAAAAAGCTACTGTGTAGCGAAACGCGTCACTAATTTTAATTTGAACGTTGGTTCAAAATAAAAAATGAAAATTTAAACAAATTAAATTGTTTTATTTCATCATTAATAGCCACAAACTTTAAACAATAATCTTCCACACTATTCCAATATTATCCGATACACACTCACACTATTATTCGAAAACAGGCATTGAGTAATACCACAGTAGATATTGTTTTCGTTTAACAAAATACCGATTTAGTATCTAGAAGACGCTCGAGCTAGTTCTCCTCTTACGTACGTAAGTAATAATAACTCCACTTACTCTGTTCAAACGGTCAGTGATTTGCAACAGACTGTACTCCGTAAGATGTCGCTTCAGACCGTACCATTAAAATTCAAATTTTTACGCACCTTCAATCACATTTTTCTCATTAATTAATCAACATAATGATTTCAAATTTTGACAGTATATTACTAGTGTGTAGCTTCGGAGACGATGCATATTTATATCTGCACTGATAAAATATTAACAAAATTTATTTCAAATTTCACAGCACGGAATTTTTTTTTCAAAAAATAATATGCATCGTCTCTTCACTGCAATGGTTCATATAGACCCTGAAATTTTGAACGTATTATCTCAACTAATAAGGGAGAAAAATGTGTTTGAAGGAAAAATCACCTATTTTTCAAATTTAAAGCAAATCTTAAAATAATTTCTATTTCTGGTTATTCAATTTTATGTATTGAGTAGATACCTATCAAGTTTCAATCAATAAAAAAAAATACACATTCTACAGGGTCTTTTAGTACATTTTAGCTTTTTTGGCACCCAGCGCATTGCCTCTTAAAGCGGTTACGGGAAAATAGCGGCTAATGAACGAGAGAAACGGCATCAAATTAGCGGCACGCTAGACGATAAGAACGCGTTTAACTCTGCCTGGACACCATTCATTACTTACATATTAAGGAAACGGAAGGCTCCGGATAATCTCTTGAAAATGTGTATCAACTTCCGAAGCGACAGACAAATACAAACGGAAGACATAATCACGAACACAGACAGGGGTTGCCCACAGGGATCAAGCTTAGGACCCGTCCTAAGGTTGATCCTTATGGAGGACTGGTTTGACAGGACAAGAGAAACAGACGAAATTGAAGAAGAATGGAACGTTATGCAGGCTTTTGCGGAAGACCAAATCCTCATACTGTCAGGAACCTCACTTAGACATATTGAACAAAAATGGTACAACATATGGAACACATGCCAACAATGGGCGTCTGACAATAAGCTGGAATACAACCTTACGAAGACAGAAGGGTTGTTTATACCATATCAACAGACTAGATAACCCAGACTGAAAATAGACGGGATACCTTCACTTTTCCAACATAATATAGAATACTTAAGACTCACGATAGACAGCAAACTCCTCTAGTTGGACCACGTCAAAAAGACAAGACAAAATGTGGTGACACAAGATTGGCTAAACAGCTGAATGCAGCTGAGAGACCGTTTTTGTTGTCTATAACAAAAGCCTACAAGATGGCACCCACATCTGCACTACATGTATTAGCTGGGGTAATCCTATTAGCATCTGAGGCGGCACTGGCACACGAAAATTACAGACACTTAACATTCCATTACAAAATCAAAGCGACAGACAAAACACATCCGGTACACCAAACACCAATAGGGCAAGCGGAGTCACCTTCAGAAATAAACATATACACCTACGCCAGCAAAAAAGACAACAGCACGACTATTGGGATCTACATCACTACAAAACAACGACGCATCACTAAGAACGAAAAACTAGTTACGATAAGCAACATACACGACATAGAATGATTAGGCGTCCGAAAGGGACTCGAGACTCTAGATGAATCATACAGACAAGGTGACGGACAAACAGTGACGATACACACTGATTCACATAACGCCATTCACAGAATACGCCACAACAACGTCGGAGACAAACTAACAGTATGAAAAGTGAAATTAACATACGGACTAGACAATGCCCATGCCATAAAATGCGCCATTACACATTCCAACGTAAAGGACCCTGGAATAAATAAAGCACACCAATTAGCTAACGAAGCACATAACAAACGGGAATATGACAACAACTACACAAATAAGATGGACATCAAACGAAAAATACACGAATACAAAATGAGACATTGGCAGATATATTGTGACACCTGCCTGACGGGTAGGAAAACCTACGAGCTGATAAAAACCGTACGTACCAATAAACATCAAATGGAAAACAGTACAACTACTCACAGGACACGGACACATTAATGACTACTATGTACGTTTTAACTTAAGAGACATAGACGGGAGCTGCGATGTTGACGAAGTAAACGAGACGCGGAACCATCTTATAACAGAATGCACAATCACTAGACGAGTCGAGGGCAACACAAAATATAGAGACAGATTACTGACTAAAGGCATGGACTTTCCACCAATGGAAATAGACATGACAGAAACTACAATAAACGAATGGACAAATGAATCGGCAGAATCACTTATACTGCACGATGACGTAAACACATTGTACAATAACACTAAACATCTACATAACAATACACTATTTTTAAATAAAGTATGTACAAATATACCTATATGGAAATTAGTATTCTACCACTCCTTGAGTAAGTACCTCAGATAACCGCACGGTTACTAAGAATACCATTGTATATACAGTTAATACCTTCATTGCATGTATATTTCACATATGTATTATTCTTGATCTTATCTTCTGACTATACACAGGGTTGTGCAGGAGAGACTCTTGAATCCACGACGGGAGCTGAGGACTGATTCTCCGTCGGTGCTCTCTTAAAGATGGGATCTGGGTGAGTGGTGCCGAGGAGTTGAATAAATTCCAGTCACCACTCTGCAGAGAGTGTCCATCTATGCCAGCCCTGTAGATATTCTGGGGCGTGGAAAAGGAGACCACCGTCTCAGGTATGTTTGCCATGACGGGATTCGGGGGCTTAGGCCCTCCTCGGTGTCTCGGAGGATGATTTCTCTTACCGCATTCTCCGTGAATTGCAGGCGCAGCCAAAGCTGCATAATCTGTTGGGGCTGCAATTCTCGGTGTGTTTTTGTGACCGCGCCTCGTTTTAGATGTCGGAATGTGACTAGCTTTATTTTTTATAATTTCTATTATATATTAACATACTTACCGCTTCTTAACAACGTTGGTAGCTGCTAAAACCACTGATATGTATTATTATATTTTATCATTTCTCCTTCTCCCAATCTTCCTCTATCACCTCTGTTGTGCACTCTTTCCCCCAGGCATTCATCACATGCTGTTATATCATTGAATGACGAACCCCTGTCACCCCTCACGAAGGTGGGCAGTAGTCCATCAACGGGCCAGCCCGTTGGATGTCAACACTTCCTCCCGGATATTCCCTCTTCTGTCCGTTTCCTCCCCCCCCATACAGTATTCTTAGCATTGAAGTCCCCTGTCACCATTATCCTAATGATCCTCCTTTTCCCTTTTGACACCCTCAGATGGTCCTCCAATCCTGTCATGCTCCTCTCATAATCTTCCATGCTGACATTTGGGCTTATATACCCACTGCACATCGTCATGTCTCCCATTCACACTACCACTCATCTGTTTCCTTTCCTGACTTCATCCGCCCTCAGTTCATCTCCCACCACTCTTATTCCTGCCTCTCCTGTGTCATCCATAATCCATCCCTGCTTTCCCAAATATCTAGCATTTACCTCAGATCCACACAGCACATCCACTTCCCTCCTAAAAATCACTCCATCCAATACATCATACGCTATCCTGCATTGCCCTAAATTTATCTGCAACACCCTCCATCCATCCCCTACATTCCTTCTTACCGCGCACTGCCCTCCCCTTTCTCCTATTTGACCAGACTCGTCCCCTCTAGGGGGTCCAGCGGGTCCCTCCCATTTTCCCTTCCTGTTTTCCATCGTCTTCATCCACTCCCTTCCTTCCTGTTGGAGTTCTCTAATCCCAGCCATCTCACCAAAACCTCATTCCCTTTTTTTCTCAATACTTTTTCAACGATATAAACGTCTGTGTGCTTCACTTTTAAAAGTTCTTCGGTGTGAAAATAAGCTCCTTGAATAGGTTGATTACTCTCATCTTGTAAAAGATATGTGGTGGGATTGGTCAGCTTGACTTTATAGATTTTGAAAACTTCATTTGACCAGTTGGGTGTATACCCTTTGGAAAATGATTCACGATATTTACTTATGCGTACAAAATCGCCTTTTTTATATCTAGGTTTGTGGGGGTCGACTGTTTTCATGTGGTTGAAAGCAATAATATATATGGCATTTTTCTCGTTAACCTTACTGGGAATAGCACCCGTTGTTGAATGTCGTTTCAGAACATCCACCAGATGAGGGCGCCCCCACTAGATCACTGCACACGGCTCGGTACGTCGTTTGCCGGAATAGATCGGTTGCTCGGAATCCCGTCCTTTGGTGGATCCACCGGTCCGTGCCGTGCCGGGCCAGTATGCGTATCTACATTTGTTTGCATGGACTTTATGCCTTCTGATTTTTAACGGTTACTTCCGTGCCGTACCGTGCAAGTGAGCGACAACCCTAATAAGACTGTTGGCGGACAAAAACTGGCCTTTTCCCGCTCGCTAAATGGGGATGCAAATATTTCAGTTCTCTTTCCAATCCTGCCAGAGAAGCGTTTGTTCATTTCAAACCTTTATAAATGTAATCCCGACCTGCCCAAGGATTCTGTATTAATATCCAATGCACAAGTATGTGAATGGAGGTATCTTCTTTCATTTTACAGAATCTACATTCTTCGTGCTACACTAGTTTGAGCTCTCTTTGAGGTACCCATCCAAGCGGCAGTGTCCTGTCAAGACACCTATCAAAACTCTTAGTGCGATTCTACTCTGACTCTGGCATTCATTAATCATCTACTATTTTCCTTGATTTAGGTAAATGGTATTCTACACAAAGTTACATTTAAGTTAAATGTTGAATCCAAGAAGTTGACAACATACAGGATGTTATTTTTAAATTAACAAAGTTGATCTTTACTTCTAATAATTTTCTTCAAAATAATAATAATTTATTTCAAAACATATAGATGCAATTCATACAAATTGATTAATTACAATATAACAATTGAATGTAATCGCGCTTACTTTCATTTGAGGAAAAATGTGGAGAATGTAGAAAAATGGTTGCCAGCTTCTTGTCAGCCGTAACCTTCAGGTGGCCAAGTGTAAACAAGTACCTACATTATTGGTCGCGTTCATCCCAACAAAGTTGATCAGGAAGCGATTTTTAAAGTGATCCATCAGTTCGTAATTCTGCTGAACGTCCTAATAAAACCATCGACATGTATGTCAACAAATGTCAATTAATACAACTACAACAACTCAATTTTATTTGATATAAACGGTTATTACCAGTGTTTTGTGAGCTTAGTAATCCGTGATCATCGACAACGAAAAATTAGCCTGGTGTGTTAATAAGTTTCTGTTTCTTAAAAAATGGATCCTATTCAAGCAGCTATTGTAATTGCTGAAGAAGACGCTGTAGATGTAGGTCTAATAGTAGTTTTTAACATATGTCATAAATTGACAGTTAATGCATCATCAATCGGTAGCGTGTGGCGTATTTTAATTCTTATTGAAAAAATGGCGACTGATACCACAGCGCTCAATCTGATCAGTTAACAAAACACGCGTTCAACAGGAAATTGATGATCGCTTCGGTAGCGCTACGTTGTGATGAACGCGACCATTGTTTATTATTTGCGTTCATATGCCTTTCAATGAAATATTACAGTGAATTAAAATTCAGTTCATCCTTTACACGATAGTTTATGGTAGCCTGTAAGAAAATGGCCGCTAGCAGTTGCTAAGTAATGGAGTTCCACTACCAGCTTACATTATCTTGAAATGCAGAACTGTTCACTTTTTTACCAACCATAGCGGAATGGTATTCCCGTCTCTACATTTTCGAGTCGAATATACGCGTAGTGGTTTATTAAACCCAGTGCTGCAGTCAGTGCATATGTACTTTTTCAGTACTTTTTGGCATCTAATGAAGGATTAGTGCTACCATGGAAGATTCAAAATTGAATGCACTGCGATCTCTGAATTCACAATTTCCTTTTGTTATTAGGGGATGGGAATACACCTAATTTTTTGTGTAGCCCCATATAAAAAAAATCTAAAGGTGTTGTATCTGGTGAACGAGGAGGCCACCGAAAAGGACCATTGTTAGCCATCCACCTATCTTCAAACGTCTCATCTAAAAAATGGCTTGCCATTCTGGAACAGTTAGAAGGAGCTCCTTCGTAAAAGGAAAATATTTTTCTAAATTCATGCGGAGGTAAACGATCTAGATTATTTGTTTTTAATTCTTTCAATATCTCTAATACCAAAGAATATAGATAAAAATACTGGCATAATTTCAACTCAAATTTCAAAGATTATAACACATAATTCAAAGGGTAATATTGCATTCCGTACTCCCAAAAATATTGGTTATTCTTTTACATAAGCTAAAAATAATAGTATATTCTTCAACGAGTGTAGAATAATAGCCATTCTACACAAGTAAAAGACTATACTTTCTCCAAGACTATGCAATAATAGTATATTCTTCAACGAGTCTAGAATGATGGCTATTATTCACGCGGATGAAGTTTCCAAAACGAGCGAGCGCAGCGAGTGAGTTTTGGAATCATACAAGTGAATAATACCCATTCTCCACGACTATGCATTAAAAAAAAATCCATTGGGAATCGAACCCTGATCGCCCGCGTGAGAGTCAAGTATCTCTACCACTGAGCTATCAACCACATTTATTTATTGAAATGTCAAGAACATAAATATACAGTTAAAAAAATTGACCTTTACCCTGACGTCACTAACAATGAACAGTAGTAAACACAAACTTTATATACCTCATCCTTTTCTACTGACAGTAAAAACACATCATACAATATACGTACACCTGTCTTTCAAGCAATTCAATTCAATTCAATAATTTATTGCTTCTAAAAAAATATACATTTTCATAGCAAGAGTGAACAAATAAAATATAATACATTCAGTAAAAAATAAAAAGAAAAAAAAAATATACCTATACATACATACAATCACATACATAATATACCCATATAAACTGTGTAAGAGTAAGGAAATATTTCAAGATTATTCATTCAAGACAAATGCTCGGAGTTTTAAAACATTTTGAATGTGAAATGCTATAGCTTTTGCAGAGCTAATAGATAAATTATCCAATGCAAGGAGTAAGGAATTTGGACTTTGCAAGAGTGTCAAGTCAGGGGGCTTCATAGAGCTACATATTGGGCAATCTAATAGAAGATGATAGATGGTTTCGGGAAGCCTTTGATTACAAATTGTACAGATTTCGTCCGGATTAATAAGATATACCGCTCCCCTACAAGAAAATTTTATCATGTAATTGTTAGAAAGACGCAATTGAGCTATTGTTCTGGTGATATGGAATGGAAGTCTCAAATGGAGGTAGTTTTGTGCAGAAGTTGATATAGAAAATTTTTTAAATATTGTTAAGAAAGAAGAGTTATCTAGAAGGTTACAATCTTTGGTAAAAAGTTTATTTCGGAGACGAACTAGAAGATTTTTCTTGTTGTTTCTAATATTGCAATATGTAATGTTGTCCCAAAAATTCAAAGCATCAATTTGACAAAAGATTTGTTTAATTTGAAGGGCCCAGTTATACCTTTTATCGCACTCTTCCAACTGTGATTGTCTTTTGAAACAAATTTTTGGTAGTTTTGTGTTATCCATTAATAAAATCTTTAAAAGCCAGTTTAATGCTAATTTAAAAATGTTGTATAACAATTTTACCCGGCCGGTTTCAAGCCTCAGTGCGAAGTCAGGGGTGTTAGCAGGTAGAAGGAGAACCCTTTTTAGGAATGTGGTTTGAATTTTTTCCAGGGCATCAGTATAGCGTAAACCCCAAATTGGAATGCCATTGCTTATGGTACTTAAAACTAGCGAATCAAATAGATGCATGCGTGTAGTCCATGAATCAATTTTAGTTTTAGCCATTACTGGGATTACAGCGCCTATGGCTTGTGTTGCTTTTGTTATAGCGGATTCAGACATTATACGGAACAAAGAAGAAGACGAAAAGGTGACACCTAGATATGTGTATGATGAGGTTAGATCTAACCGATTAGAGTTAAATGTGAAGTAATGATTATCTCGCATATGATAAGTACCTCTCGCGAAACACATGATTTTGGTTTTTTCAGTATTGACTGATAAGATATTGTTAGATGTGTATACTTCTAACATTTTAAGTTTGTTGCTTACATCAACTTCAGAGTCTGCCAAGATCACTAAATCATCCGCATATAATAGCATAAGAAGGCCATTGCTGTTGTCGATGTTAATGCCGACAGCCCCACTTTCCCTGAAAAAATCTTCAATATCTGCTAAAAACAATGCAAAAAGAAGAGGGCTAAGAACTTCCCCTTGAAGAACACCAGTGGTTATGTTGTGCGAACTTGTGTATTGTCCATTGCATTTGACACGCATATTTGCATTAATGTAAAAATTTCTACAAATATTGATCAGTTTGGAACTTATACCAAGTATAAATAACTTATTCCATAAAAGGGAGTGATTTACACTATCAAATGCGCGTTTAAAGTCCACGAAAATAGCAAAAACCTTACGTCTACGAAGGCGAAGATGCAATTGTATAGCAGAACTTAGGACAAATATATTATCGTTACAGCCACGCTCACGGCGAAAACCCGATTGACATTCTGGGAGAATGTGACATTCTTCAGCCCATGTTGATAACCTGTCAAGTATTATATGCATGAAAATTTTGGCAATACAGTTAACCAGTGCAATGCCCCTGTAATTAAAAGGATCCTCTGTCGGGCCCTTTTTGTGGAGCATAATCATAACCACGTCACTCCAGTTTTTAGGTATTACGAGAGTATCTAAGATGGAGTTAAATAAGGAGCATAAATAGAGAACCCAATTATTAGGTAAGGATTTAAGTAACTCATAGGGAATACCATCTAGTCCGCTAGATTTGTTGTTTTTGCACGAGTTGAATACAGAATAAATTTCAGAAGATGTGACCGGGTAATCGAGAAACGGGTTCCTAGCATCAAAAAATTCAGTATTGTCAATAGCAGAGACAGGATAAAAGTTTCTGTAAAATAATTCCCAGGTTTCAACTCGTAGGTTAGAAGATCGAGAAAAGATACAACGATAGTCTTTAATAGTTTTCCAGAAAATTTTAGAGTCTCTGCAATTAGATAGTGTTTGTATAATATTTTGGTCATACTGTTTTTTCTTATTAGCGATCAACTTTTTGTATTCTTTTTTGGAAGTTAAATACACATCTTTTAAGTGATTTTCATTAAATGAGTTTTGTTTACAACATTTTAAATTATGAAGGACTTTTTTCTTTAGTGATATACATTCTTTATCAAACCAAGGGTTCTTAATATGTGCCTGCGATCCTTGTGAAACAAACTGCACAATACCCAAAACAGTAGCGGCATCATTAATTGCAAGTATGAGATTCTCATGAGATTTTTCTACGTCTGAGATAGGTATTACACGAGGAGAGTTCTGTAGAAGTAATTTATATGGTAATATTAAGTGATCTGGTAATTTAAACAATTTGGTAAGGACTTCTTGGCTATTTATGTTAGGAGGAGAATGTAAAAAGTCGAGGTTTAGAGAACAACAAACTGGAAAATGGTCTGATGAATTAAACAAATTATTTACATAAAAATCCCTTATCATGGAGAGATGCGGGTTATTAACCCAGACGAAATCTATAGTACTTTTGCCCAGAACATTCACTAAAGTAAATTTACCAGGGCGGTCCGAAATACTTCTACCGTTTAATAAAGAAAATCCGTTAGTATTCATGAAATCTATTAGTTGCCGTCCCCTTGAATTTATAGTTTGATCTAATGATATTCTAGTGTCAAACAGATTAGTGTTTTCAAAAATTTCAAGAGGAGCATAATCTACGTTAGATATGCGCGAGTTAAAATCTCCTCCAATGATTATTAGAGTGTCATTATATAATTCTTGTACACTAGATAAAGAATCTTGAAACATTTCCAGGAGGTATAACAGGTCCAAGTTTGGTTTGAAGTAAACATTACATACAATAAAATTAAAGTTACGATTAGAAACTAAACAAAATAACCACCAGGGAGAATTTTCAATTATAGTGCACGAAAACTTTTTCACACAGAAAGTCGAAATACCGCCACTAGCTCTTCCTGTAGACTTCTCCTTTATAGCAACAGAGCTAATTACATTATACATGGACAAGTAGGAGGGGGATACTTTCATATCAATTGTTAACCACGTTTCCGAGAGACATAAAACATCTGGCATGTTGGTATCGTTAACATAATCTAAAATGTTTCGGAATCCCTGACAGTTCCAAAAAACAATATTAACTGGATGCTATATTTGATTTTGTGTTTTAGAGCTCTTTAATCCGTTATCACGAACTGGTGACATTTCTTCTTCCCTAGTTCTTTTAGAAGTCCCCGAAGCATGATGTGTGATAGGAACAATTTTAGGAACTTTGTTTATATATCTAATTGTAAGGTTGCTATCAGTCTGTAATTTAATGGAGAGTTCGTCCCGTAAGTCCTTTAAATGTTGTAGTTGGTTGGGAGTCATATCTTGATTAAGCTTAATTTTCTCATGTGATAACTTTTTTTTGTTTTTTAAAACTTCAATGGCATATTGTGGAGAGCTAAATGTCAAACGATATGGACGGGTTTTACCATTAACTGGTTTGCCTAGACGAGCCCCAGCCACTACTTGCGGTGAGGCTCCAGAACAAATTTTGCTAATAATATCTTGGGCAGCATTCAGCTCCAGGTTTGGTTGGCTTTCCGGCAATCCAAATATTATAATATTTTTCTCTCGCTTAAGACGTTCTGTACTTTCAGCGAAAAGTTCTTGAGCATCCATGTTTTTAAGAGAATCGAATTTTTTCTCGAGACCCAGCATTTTGTTTCGTAACTCTGTCTTTCAAGCAATGACATACGTTCTTTTGTAACTCTAATTATTACCCCCAAATGTTGAAAAGAGATAGCGCCAAAAACGATTAATCGGTTGTATTCATAAGAATTTATTTTGACCTCATATGACTGTCATTATTTTGATACATCGAGTTTTGTTCAAAGCGTTTCATCATTTGCATTTAGATAAATTCTATAAAATCGGTTTTTGGAGTCCGGTCCTGGTAACAGTACCGATACCAGCTTTTGTAAGCAGCTCTTACATTATCTAAGTTTAAAGTGGGATAAACAAATAATTTAAAGTGAAAACAGTATATTACTGCAGTTTTACACAGTTTTTGAAAAAACCTGTAAGTTAATAAATTCCATCTAGAAATATAAGAGATATTCGAATTTAGAAATATCAACATATTAATAAAACACAGTTAGTTGTCAATAATACCAGTTTTTATTGTTCTCTTGTTATCGGTCAGGCGATACCTGACCACAATAGGACAGGACTGTAGTTGGAAACTTTCTGCGATTATCAATGTAAATCAGTTTAATTATGACCGAAAATTTAACGGAACCCCCTGATCACAGGGGTCATTCTTCGAATCAACCTCAACTGACAAATTTAATGAGTGCTTCTGATCACAGAGGTCCCTCTCTTACCCAATCACAAAAAAGTTCTTCTCAATCTTATTCAAATGTTGCAGCTAAATCACTCTTTCCCTCTAAGGATCAGGGTATTTTATTTCCTTCTATTGATGGAGTTAAATTAGAGGAGTACATCTTTGCCGTAGGAGCTAAAATTCTTCCTAAAAACATTACTTTTGCTTCAAGAATTTCAAATAACAGAGTATGTATCTACCTATCGAACAAGACCGTGGTTGATCACTTCATGGCAACATATTCTAGCATCACAATCAATAATCAAGATATTCAAGCAAGACGACTAATTACACCAGCAAGCAGAATTACATTATCCAACGTCTGCCCTAGTATTCCACACGGGAGCTTAGAGAATGAATTGAAGAAATTAGGTTTAAATCTAGTATCACCAGTAACCTTCATAAGAATAGGAGTTTCCAACCCAGAATACGGACATATTTTTAGTTTTCGTCGCCAGGTATTCACCTCTCCTTTATCTCCTGAAAGTAACATTCCTGAATCGTTTACATTAAACTATGAAAATACTCTATATCGAATTTTCGTATCCGTTGATGGCATGACCTGCTTCAAGTGCAAACAGCCAGGTCATATTGCTGTCAATTGCTGTAATGCACCCACCGCTCCCCGCACTTCCGAAAATAACTCAGAAACTTCACCTAAATCCTCTGATGAGTCAAGTAGTTCTATGGAAACCTCCAGTACAAAAGATCTTGTAGAAGCATCTCAATCTGATGCGAATTCACAAAATCAACATGATATAAATGATTCTCCCTCCGCGCCAAAAAAATCTGACCCAGCCATCAAAAGAACCAGTTCCGACCGGGAAACACCTGAAATTGAGGAAGAAGGAAATTCAACAAACAATATCTTTGTCACACCTGAAAAACCCCCCCCCAAAAAAACAAAAGCCTGCTTTACAGGAATTGCTTAAACCAGCAAAAGTTTTCATAAATTCCCACGAACCACCCTTTGTTCTAAATTTCGACCAATTGGTGGATTTGTTCGAAAACTGTTACGGTTCACCAAACCCCGACCAAATTGCTTTAAATTACACTAATGACTTACCCCTCCTTTGCTATATGTTACATGCAATTCATCCTCACTTGAATGATAGAAGCATAAAAACTCGTTGCACCAAACTTCGGAAAAAATGTGAACTTTTCGACTCTCAGCCATCAACTGACAATGAAAGTGACGCGTCATCGGAAGTTAATAGTTTTTAATTTTTATTTGTCTTCTTTTTTTCTCTTCCAATTAAATTTTTATATACACACATATTATGTACAAAAACATTCTCCAATGGAATATTAACGGCATTTACACTCACTTAGAATCACTACAATTACTCATGTCTGAACTAGATCCTTCTATCATCTGCATTCAGGAGACAAACTTTGCTGATAAAACTTACAGTAATAAAAACTATAATGGTTATTTCTTAAATAGGGTCGATTGTCTACGTGCAAGTGGAGGTGTTGCAATATATGTGAAAAAAGATATCAGCTCATCACTTATTCCTCTGAATACAGACCTAGAAGCCATTTGCGTTGCTTTACCTGGTGACAAAAAACTACATATATGCAATGTTTACATTCCATCTAACGTAGAACTCAATTCACACAATTTATCCAACCTTTTAAATCAAATTCCTTGCCCCCGAATTATTGTTGGTGACTTCAATGGACATCATTTAACTTGGGGTTCTCCATCAAATGATAACAGAGGTACTTTAATTTTGGATGTTATCGAACAGCATAACCTAAGTATTTTAAATAATGGTCATCCTACTCGCTTTAATGCCAGAAACGGTAGTTTTTCACACATAGATTTAAGCATATCGGATCCAGTTTCGAATATTAATATAACATGGAATGTTTTGTCCGATCTATATGGTAGTGATCACTACCCCATTGAAATATATAACAACTCATTTATTCCTAACAAAAACCCTGTTATGAACAAATGGAAGATTAAAACTGCAAACTGGGATCTATACAAACAATTAATGGACAGCTTTCTCGGTCAAGCTGATTTCGATCACAGAAACCAGTCAAAATGGCTAGATATTCTAACTTCTTTGATCATAAGAGCTGCCAATATTTCTGTAGATAAATCCACTAGTATGTCCCCACAACGCAGAAAAGTACC
This sequence comes from Lochmaea crataegi, assembly GCA_947563755.1. Lineage (NCBI taxonomy): Eukaryota > Metazoa > Arthropoda > Insecta > Coleoptera > Chrysomelidae > Lochmaea > Lochmaea crataegi. The sequence goes on along the minus strand of OX387425.1, from coordinate 42,421,489 downwards.
ATGGTGGAATCGCACTTGCGAGGAAGCTATAAAACAAAGCAAGCATGCCTTCAATAGACTTAAACGCCATAATTCTCCTGAAAACCTACAAATTTTCAAAAATTTGAGAGCAAGAGCACGTTACATTACTAAAAAATGTAAAAAGGATTCTTGGAAAAATTATATTTCATCTATTAGTGTATCAACCCCTCCAATGGAAATTTGGAGCAAAATGAGAAGGATTGGTGGTAAGTACTCTTATTTCAACATAAACTCCTTATCTATTCAAGGCGAGACTATAACTTGTCCTAAAGAAATCTCTGAAAGGCTCGCTGATACATTCGAATCTCATTCAAGTGATGCTAACTACAGTCAAGACTTTCTTCAGAAGAAGACCCAAATAGAAACACAATTCCCCATTATTGTAACCGAACATCAAAACGACCCTCTAAATATGCCAATATCACTAGAGGAACTCCAAAATGCTATCAAATCCACAAAAAATAGTTGTTCGGGTCCGGATAACATACCAGTGATTTTCATAAAGAATTTACCTGAACAATCTATTCTTTATTTGTTAAAAATATTTAACTACTACTGGCTTAACCAAAGTCTACCAATCTCCTGGAAAGAGGCATATATACTTCCAATTTTAAAAAATAATAATCCACCGCACGTTCCCACATCATACAGACCCATTTCTCTTACATCAAGCATTGGTAAGTTATTGGAAAAAATTATTAATAATCGCTTAACGTGGTTTCTTGAAAAAAATTCTCTTTTATCCAAACATCAAACTGGGTTCAGGAAAAATCACTCAACTTTAGATAACATAGTTGATCTAGAATCAGATATCCATGAAGCTTTTCTTAATAAACAAAAAGTTCTCAGCGTATTCTTTGACATAAATCGAGCTTATGACTCAGCGTGGCGCCATAATATCCTGAGAACTTTATCTGGGATGAGAATTAATGGAAATATGCTAGCTTTTATTCAAAATTTCTTCCAAAATCGTTGTTTTCGTGTACAAGCAAACGGTCAATTGTCACAATTAAAATCACTAGAGAATGGCACACCCCAGGGATCAGTCATTAGTGTAACACTTTTTTTAATAGCAATAAACAGCGTGTTATCCAATATAAATTACCCTTTAAAAGGTAGACTGTTTGCCGATGACTTAGTAATTTCTATTAAAGGCAAAAGTTTAGATTTCATGAAAACCGCAATGCAGCAGCAAATTCACCAATTGGAAATTTGGTCCAGAGAAACTGGATTTACCTTCTCCATATCGAAAACAAAATGTCTAATGTTTTCTAAATCTCCTTTGCTGGTTTATCCCAGCTTGAAATTGTATAATGAGAACCTCCACTTTCATGAAAACCTTACATTTCTTGGAGTTATTCTGGACTCAAAAATGACTTGGGAGTCCCACATCAATAATCTAATTACTAAATCTACCAATGGAATTAATATGTTAAGAGCATTATCGAATAAAAATTGGGGTGCTGATTCTGTCTGTCTACTTCGCTTATATCGTGCCATAATAAGGTCTCGCCTGGACTACAGCAGTGTAGCATACACCTCAGCTAAACAAAACGTTCTAAATCGCCTCAACTCCGTTCAAAACTCTGCAATCCGAATCTGCCTTGGGGCCTTCCGCTCGAGTCCTATTGACAGTCTGTTATGTGAAGCTTCTGAACTTCCCCTACATCTTCGACGTTATTATCTAAGCCTCTCATACACCGCATCTGTATCCTCAAATCTAAATCATCCGGTATATCAAAATGCACTGTCAAAACGTTTTAGCTCCGAGTATGCTAAAAGAAAACGAATTGATCTCCCTCTATATGAGAGAATAAATAGATCTCTCATCTTATTTGATACCTCCATTCCTCCAACTTTTCCGCTGAACATTAATCCCATTCCTCCCTGGCTAACGAAACTTCCGTACTGCGATACTTCTTTATTAAATTTCAACAAATACGGCACAAATCAAACTTTAATAAAAACAGCATTCCAAGAAAAAGTGTCCAGACTTAGTGAATACTCACAAATCTATACAGATTCTTCGAAAATGGAAAAGGGAAAAGGAGTAGGAATCTCAGTTATTACTCCCAGTGCCGTCATTAAATTTAGGCTACCTGAAATGGCAAGTGTCTACTCTGGAGAACTGTATGCAATCTTTCAAACCCTTATATATGCAAAAAACCACGAACCGAGTCATTTTTTGATCATTACGGACTCTCTAAGCTCTCTTGAAAGCATTCTCCAAATGTACTCCTCGAATTCCCTAGTACAAATTATCAGAAGAGAGCTGTTTAATCTACAAGAAGCTCATAAAGATATTCGTTTTTTATGGGTTCCGTCACACATAGGAATAATCGGAAACGAAAAGGCAGATCTTGAGGCCAAAAATGCAACTGATGACCCAAATTGTGCTTTAGTGTCAAGAACTACTGTGACAGACTGTAAAAACTTTTTTAAACAGTTAGTCACCAGCTACTGGCAAAACTGCTGGTCTCGATCTCCATCAAAATTGAGGATTGTGAAGAAAAGTGTAGCTGCCTGGAAATTCCTACCAACCAAGAGAAGAGATCAAATAATTTTAAGTCGACTAAGAATTGGACATACTCGTTTCTCCCACGGCTACTTGATGGCTCATATTACGGCACCCATTTGTGAAACGTGTCAGGCCCGGTAGTGCATGTGCTAGTGGATTGTACCCGTTTTGCTCATCAAAGAACAATGTATAATCTATCGAACAAAATCACAGACATTATCGGTGAAAACTGTGACGTTCAAAAATTGTTACTTTTCTTGAAAGCGGTTAACTTACTGTATAAAATTTAGTAATTATAGTATGTAAATCATTTCTATCAAATGTATTAATTGTTGAGCGCTAATAACCCTAGGGGTTGATGCGCATTAAAAATTTCAAAATAAAAAAAAATAAAAAAAATCGGTTTTTTTCAAAACCTCTAATTTGTTATTTTTATTTTACGGTAAGTACAAAATTTCCTGTTTTGCATTTAATTAATATTTATAACTTAACCTCACTTCTTAGACGGTGGCTGAATTTTCGTGTAACGGGAACATTTATGTTAAATTTATAAAGTCAACCAAAATAAGAATTACGTTAACAACCAAGAAGTAAGGAAGATACATGCATGTAAACACTTATACCCTTCTATAAAAAAGTTTATAAAGGCAGTGGTGTTTACATCAATGAAATATAAATAGTATTTATAGTTCAAAACTGAACAATATTTTACTTCAGTTAGAACATGCCAGGAAAAATGCTGAAATCACAAGCACAAGAACTTGTTTTAAACTTGTGTGAGTATTTTGAAATGGCCTTTTGATATTTCGAATGTTCAAGAGGTTTTTAAATGAAATTATAACATTATTAGGAATAATAATAGAGATACCATAAATATAGGTACTTAATTTAGTTTCATTCTTTTGCAAAATTTATGGTAAAGTTATAACAATTGCTTATTTTGCGTATTTAGGTATTTGACGTTTTGAAAGAGACGATTGGATTGGTTAATTTTAGCGTGAATTCTGATAATCAGAGAATGTGATTGGCTAACGAGAGTGAATTCTTTTTCATTCTTCACTGGTGTGATTGGGAATCGATCTCGATCTTCCGCGTAAGAGTCAAGTATCTCTACCACTAAGCTATCGACCATATTTATTTATGAAACTGTAAAGAACATTTCGGAAAGTTTTTTAAAATATACTAGAACGTTTTCCGAAAAGGGACTTACTTTATTAGAATCTCTCCATGCCATAAATGTTTCATAAATCTTATTATAGTCTTGCTTTGATCTCTCTGGTAGCAAATTCATTGTGGATGATTGAACAATTTGTACATATCAAATCGTCACTATCGCTACTGTTGTCCATTTTGTTCTCTATATTTACGTAAAATTATGATTATATGATTATTTTGACGTTTCAAACGACGCGCTGTCAGAAGCGATTTGCGTTGTTGGGTATTTGACGTTTTAAAAAAGACGATTTATTCATTTTAGCGTGATTTCTGATAATCAGAGAATGTGATTGGCTAACGAGAGAGTCACTGGTGAGAAGAATTTGTATCATTATTCAGCTATATATGTAAAAATAATTTGTGCATTATCATATAGTCGTGGAGAAATGAGCTTTCTTAGAAATATCAGGTGTATATAAGATCGAATGATCTCATTGTTATGCAGTTTATGAAACACAAAGAAATCTTGAGATAAGATGTAGTGAACATCTTAGTTGCTTTAGAAATAAACATCCAGATAAGGCAAATTATAGAACCAAATCATCATCCTACATCAAATAATACCATTGAACTTTTACATAGATGTCAAAATGATCACAGACTAAATTTCTTAGAAATCATCAGAAGTTAAAGAATATAAGAAAAACGTTCAGTATTCTCTCATAAAACAAAAAGAGACGTTCCCGATTGTTAGATTTTATTTTAGATATTATATAAAGCTATACTATAAGTATCTGATATTTTTGATAATGAAATATTTTAATTTGACATATTCTAGGCTACAAATCAAAATGAGGTATTTTAGTTACTTATCAATTTATGTCAATTTCTACAATTTATTCCTGACGATACAAATGTTAAATTTGTGAAACCGGTCGAGTAATCTAAGTTATATTTCTGTTGTGGAATTAGTTATTTATTGATTTTATATTTAATAAAATTAGACAATGGGAAGTAAACAGCAACTCTGTTAGTTTAAATATAACAACCTGTATGTTATCAACTTTTCTGATTCTACGTTGAATTTTAATGTCTTTTTGTGTGGATTACCCCAGACCTAAAATGTATCTTTTTCAAAATATTATTTTTTTAATTGCTTGAAGGAATTCCGGAAGTAATGCATTTCATTTTTACTTAATTATTTGTTTGTTGCCGGATCTTCAGCTATTAATAATGTGGATAGGTTGAACGGACAATTTAATAATATTTGTTTTTGAAGCAATACTTCTCAATTATTAACACATATTTACTTTGCATTAATAATAGCCACGGTTCAATGCGAGTAGAAGACTTAAGATAATCTACATCTATTCGACAGAGTGCTCACAAAATTAACAAAGTACTATCATTTGGAAGAAACTTTGTTGAAAATGATAAAAATTAACGTTTAAGAAAAAATAATGATCATATTTGAACAATGTATTAGCATTCTAAAAAATGAAACTATGTAGAGGGTAGATTATTGCAGGTTCAATGTTAATACTACTCATCTTCCATAGGGTCATTCCTGTTGCGACAAGAAAACTTGTCGTTCGTACTAATCAGATTAAGAGAGGAATAATACAACAAATGATATACAACTTAAAATATATAACGAATGTAAGAAAGTTGATTAAAGTAGATATCACATTGCAATTGCAGTCTTATTCAATAAACCTAAGGGAGAGGCACAATAATAAAAGGTACACAACAATTTATGTACTGGGTGGGCAAATAAGAACTGCCGTCGTCCATATCTCAGGATCAGAGTGCGTAATTGAAATGATTTTTTTCAAATCCACCTAATTAATGAGCATGACAAAAACAATAATCGTGTCAATCGAAAAATTCTGCGTATATTCGATATTACAAGTTTGAGCCCATCTGCTCTAATAAGAGGTGTGAAAGCAGATATTGTTAATTTTTTCTTTGAGCTTTGTAAAAACAGTTAAAAGTGTGTTTTATTCAAATGAAGCTGGCGTATCCCAGACAAATAAGAGGTACTGGCCACCGGCAAAGGCAACAATTCAAAAGGCCTTAAACCAGCGTTCCTCCATTTCCGTCCTTCTAACCGAATCAATTCACCAATTAAGAAAACAAAATACAGTCAACAGTCAGTTACCTCAATGTTATTCCTCAATTTTTTTTCCTGATCAAAAAAACATTCGTAGTACGGGAGGGAGAGTGCTTTAGTAAAAATCGTCTTATCACTTCAAACCATCTACATGATGTTTATTATTATTAGTTTTCAACTTCCTTTGTTTTCTTTTCTCAATACAATCATATTAATGATTATTGTATCCACTGTGGTATATTTGTTACTTGAATTTCAAAAAGATCGTTCAGGAGACTGATTGATATACCTAAATATTCATTTTATGCTATCACACTTTGTTACTCTCAAAATTAACATATACTTGAACAATTCACAAATAAACAGTTCATAATTGCAATTTATAAAATCAAATTTTGCATCTAGCAAATTTTACCATATAAACACATCTTCACTAACCTCATAATCACTCATATACGCCACTCTTCATGCGGGTGCGCAGGCTAGCTAGCCTTGGTACGTCAAAAATTTTGGCCTATAAACGGAAAAAGAGAATGCATATCCTGCTATCGTGTTAATCCGCAGCCATTATCCAATATTATGGGAGATCTGTCCAGCCCCCGAGTCACTGTATCTCGTCCATTTGCACATACTGGAGTGGATTATGCTGGTCCATCCAAACAAAAGGAGTCCAAATTCAGAAATCGTTGTTTTACTAAAGCTTACCTACATTTGCATTTTTGTGTGCTTAGCTACCTAGGCAATTCACATAGAATCAGCCAGCGAACTGACTCCGGAATACTTCATTGGCTTGTTGCTTAGGTTTACTTCCAGACGCGGATTTTGTGGTAGTTTTCATTGCGGTAATGGAACCGACATTACTGGAGCTTACGCCGAGCTAAAGGGTATTTTAGTTATCCTCCAAAGTGAAAAATTAGCATATTTTCATCAAGACAATAAAATTCGATGACATTTCAGTCCAACCAAGGCGCAGTAAAATCAGTGAAAGGTCACTAACGCCGAATAATTACCGACAAAAATCCGCTGACTTACGAGGAGTTGTACACATTTCTTGTACTGCCCTTAAGCAACGATCCCAACGACCTAGAAATGCTAACTCCTGGCCACTTCCTAGTTGGTAGCCCTATCAATTTTCCCCCTGACTTCAGTCTTGAAAATGAACCTATAAACCGACTGTCGACTTCTGTCAGTAGGTTGTTAATTTTTTTATAGGTTACTGTTTTGATTACTATACTACTTTTGCTATGTCCTGACTGTAGAATTTACCTTTTATCAAAATTTTATGCTCTCTCTGGTCTCTGGTTATGCATTACTATGAAAAGGATATCGCACAGAAAATATGACAACCAAATTTCTTTTCTAGTGTCATTTTAATATTTCATTTATTTTTACAAAATTTATTCTATAATTATAATGACTAATGTTCAAATTTTTCATATCATAAAAATTTCCCCAAAATTTATATTCTACATTTTTATATCTTATAGAAAAATTAGAATATCAATTTTAATTTTATTTTTGTTGCTATTTTTTTTATTTTATTTTATTTTATTCTTTTTTTAAATTCTAAACCTATATAAACTTTCAATGTTAAATATTCCTCTTTCTTTTCCATTAACTGGATATTTTTTAATAAATATTTACAGGTTCCTCATTTATTATCTCGTATGATCCCTCAAATGGTAGTTGTAATTCACAACACAAACCTTGTCTGATATTAGGTACTTTCAAATTCCTTATTATTACAAGCTTTCCTTTCTTGGATTTAGCTCTTTTTCGTCTTCGTTCATTCTCTCTTTTCAAATATTTTCTAGCATTTGGTTCTATTCTAATATTCACTCGTTCCAGTGTTTTTTGTAATATTTTATTATCATTCACCCATTCTCTCTCTGGCATAAGCCCTGTCATTACATATTTAGGACTTTCCTCAGTGATTGTGCATGGAATTTCATTTAAATATTTTTCTACTACTTCTAATTTGTCGTCCCATTGTCTATGATTTTCATAAGTTATTCATCTTAAATATTTCATTACTTCTTTTATGTACCTCTCAGTGGGATTTGAAGAAGGATGTCATACTCGTGTAATTTAACTGTATTCTATGATTTTTGCAAAAATTTTGTATTCTGTCATTGTTGAAATATATTGTCAAGAATGATTTGCTCTGGTTTTTCTATTTCCGCTATAAATTTTTCTAAATACATTTTGACTACTTTCACATTTGTTTTTCTAGTTGAATATAATTTAATGAATTTTGAAAAATAATCCACTATTACAAAAATGTGTTTGTTATTATTGTTGCTCAAAACTAAATTACAAATGAAATATATTGAAATAATCTGTGAAGGTTTGTGAGAAATGATACTTTTTGGCCCATTCTTGTTTATCATGTTTTTACTTTTTCCTAATTGGCAAAGCTTAGATTTATCGATTAATTTTTTCGTTATTTCTATATCCCTGTAACTTATAAAATTCTCTCTATAAATCATTCAAGTTTTTCTTATACCTGTATGTAAATACTTTTCATGAATGCTTCCTATTAATTTTTGTGAAAGTTGTTGTGTAACTACATATAATTCATTTTCATTCATTGTCTTTATTATTACACCATTTATTTCTGTTGTTCCCTTTTTTCTTTGTCTGTCAATCTTTTCTGATCTTCTATGATTGTTTTTAACGAAAATAGTCCTGATTTATTAACAAAAATATTGAGTCCTATTTTAAGCTGTCTAGTATTGTTATTTTATAATTTTACTATAAAGATCACAAGATAACTTAATAATTGACAAAATCACTCAAATATGCCTCAAAACAAGAACTAGCTTGCAATTCGAAAATGTTCCATGCTCTACCTCTAAAATACATACAAAAACACTTAGGAATCCTAAATAGAGTCTAAAACAATGTAACATGTCTATCGACCTGTTTCGATTTTACAGAATAAATCCTTTTAATTAGCGCTCGTCGTCACTAGCCACTTCCAATTATAGTTCTGTGATCCCAAACTCTTCAACCCTGACCGTAAGACAATTGACGTCTGCCAACGGACGTTTCCATTTTTTCCAACGCCACGTGAAACACCCCTTTCCGTTATCGACCGCCTACGATGAAAGATCATCTTCCGCTAACTTTCATCTCTTAAGTACCTATCTTATGAATTTTGCTGTGGTAAGTTCAAAATCATAATTTATAATTAATAAGCTTCTTCTAAAGTACTGTCTGATATAATTTTCGTATTCATTCTTTATTTTTTTTACAGAGATAGACGAAATTAAATTCAACACGTGGTCATAAACTGTTCTTTTATACTAATATGGTAGTTTTAAGCCAAATATTCTTTTATAATTCACTGTTTTACTTTTATACAAACATTTTCAAGCTCTTTCGGTTGCGAAATAACTCTTTTTATTATAAAATAACATTTTTATAAACTGTTATCTTATAAAATATTCTTTTGTAACGCCAGTGCCGGTTTCATATATTTCCTAAGCACGATATTTTTTCATATAACTAAATAAATAACTTTTTGCTATGATTAGTTTCTTTCGGATCATTAGTATATTTTTTTAATTTAGCCGATAATTGCTATTTTTACTATTTTAACATGGGACATATAATGTTGGACAGCTTTCAGTAAATTAAATCAATTTTCTTTCTTTCAAATAACTGCCTTCCTTTTTTTAACCCGAAAAGCTGACCAACATAATGTGCCATTACATTCAAGTTCCTATATATCCCTGATCCACCTGTACTTCTAGGTAAGCACAGCCCCAAGAATATAACCCTAGGATATAACCCAAGGATATAACCCAAGAATATAACACAAGGATATAACCCGAGGATATCACCCAAGGATATAACACGAGAATATAACCCAAGAATATAATCCAAGGATATAACCCCAAGACCTAGGCTATGATATAAGCCCTAGCCAAGAACAGAACCCCAGGATACAGCCCTAGATCAAAATACCGCCCTAGAACAGAACACATCAGTTCAGATCAATACCTGCCTACCTACTTCAGGAAACCACTCCATATAAGCTAAGTACCTATAGAAGTACAAATTCCGTTATTCATTTCCTGTGGCAGAATAAATTGAAAATTTGTTTTTAATTCTTTTTTTTATTAGAAATCCTCAACTATAAAAGTTGAGGGAGATATCGCCCGGGGTCACTTTTATTATTAATTTTATTTAAATTCCAGAAGGCGTTTCTACCTTTTTCGCCTTAGTTTTTAGTACTTTTTATCGTCAAAAAGGTAGTGACGCCCTCAACTTTTACAACCTTCCTGTAACACTTGTGCAGCATAAACTCGGGGTCGAATCACCCTTGAGAGGAGTCTCTAGCCGGAGCCCTTCGAGCTGGTGCCCTGTGAGGTTACAGCCATTTACCGTTACAACAATGCAAAACAAACAATGCGACGTTATTCCTCCAAATACGCGGAATTTCACGTTACAACTCTCCCAAAGGGTCAATGGAACTCGGAATCACTCAAAACTCCTCAATTCTACTATAAAGATCACAAGATAACTTAATAATTGACAAAATCACTCAAATATACCTCAAAACAAGAACTACCTTGCAATTCAGCAATTTTTCATGATCTACCTCTCAAATACAGACAAAAACACTTAAGAAGCCTGAATAGAGTCTAAAACAATGCAAAACACACAATGCGTCGTTATTCCATCCAAATACGGGGAATTTCACGTTACAACTCCCCCAAAGTGACAATGGGATTCGGAATCACTCAAAACTCCTCTATCACACAGTAAAGAACACAAGATGAATTATTAATTCACAAAGCCACTAAAATATACCTGAAAACCAAAATAAGCGTGCAATCGGACCATTTTCCATCCTCGTCCACTCATATACAGACAAGAACACGTAAGAACTCTCAATAGAGTCTAAAAAAACGCAAAACACACAATTCGACCTTATTCCATCCAAATACTCGGAATCTCACGTTACAACTCTAAAGGGTCAATGGAACTCGGAATCACTCAAAACTCCTCAATTCTACTATAAAGATCACAATATAACTTACTACTTGACAAAATCACTAAAATATAGGTCAAAACAAGAACTAGCTTGTAATTCGACCATTTTCCATGCTCTTCTTCTCAAATACAGACAAAAACACTTAAGAACTCTAAATAGAGTCGAAAACAATGCGAAACACACAATGCGACGTTATTCTATCCAAATACGCACAATTTCTTGTTCTAACTCTCCCAAAGTGACAATGGAACTCGGAATCACTAAAAACCCCTCTATCATGCAATAAAGAACACAAGATGATTTAATAATTCACAAAGCCACTAAAATAACCTGAAAACAAAAATAAGCTTGCAATCGGACCATTTTCCATCCTCGTCCACTCAAATTCAGACAAGAACACTTAAGAACTCTCAATAGAGTCTAAAACAAAGCAAAACACACAACGCGACGTTATTCTATGAAAATACGCGCAATTTCACGTTCTAACTCTCCCAAAGGGTCAATGGAACTCGGAATCACTCAAAACTCCTCTTTCACACAATAAAGAACACAAGATGACTTACTAATTCACAAAGCCACTGAAATAACCTGAAAACAAAAATAAGCTTGCAATCGGACCATTTTCCAACCTCGTCCACTCAAATACAGACAAGAACACGTAAGAACTCTCAATAGAGTCTAAAACAATGCGAAACACACAACGCGACGTTATTCTATCCAAATACGTGCAATTTCACGTTCTAACTCTCCCAAAGTGACAATGGAACTCGTAATCATTCAAAACTCCTCTATCGCACAATAAAGAATACAAGATGACTTAATAATTCACAAAGCCACTAAAATATACCTGAAAACAAAAATAAGCGTGAAATCGGACCATTTTCCATCCTCGTCCACTCAAATACAGACAAGAACACGCAATAACTCTCAATGGAGTCTAAGAGAACGCTAAACACAATTCGACGTTATTCCATCCAAATACGCGGAATCTCACGTTACAACTCTCCCAAAGGGTCAATGGTACTCGGAATCACTCAAAACTCCTCAATTCTACTATGAAGATGACAAGGTAACTTAATAATTGACAAAATCAATCAAATATACCTAAAAACAAGAACTAGCTTGCAATTCGACCATTTTCCATGCTCTACCTCTCAAATACAGACAAAAACACTTAAATAAAGTCTAAAACAATGAAAAACAAACAATGCGACGTTATTCCATCCAAATACGCACAATTTCACGTTTTAACTCTCCCAAAGTGACAATGGAACTCGGAATCACTAAAAACTCCTCAATTCTACTATAAAGATCACAAGATAACTTAATAATTGACAAAATCACTCAAATATACCTAAAACCAAGAACTAGCTTGCAATTCGACAATTTTCCATGCTTTACCTCTCAAATTCAGACAAAAACACTTAAGAACCCTAAATAGAGTCTAAAACAATGAATAACACACAATGCGACGTTATTCTATCTAAATACGCACAAATTAACGTTCTAACTCTCCCAAAGTGACAATGGAACTCGGAATCACTCAAAACTCCTCAATTCTACTATGAAGATCTCAAGATAACCTAATAATTGACAAAATCACTCAAATATACCTAAAAATAAGAACTAGCTTGCAATTCGACAATTTTCCTTGCTTTACCTCTCAAATACAGAGAAAAACACTTAAGAATCCTAAATAGAGTCTAAAACAATGCGAAACACGCAATTTGACGTTATTCCATCAAATACGCGGAATTTCACGTTACAATTCCCCCAAAGGGTCAATAGAACCCGGAATCACTCAAAACTCCTCAATTGTACTATAAAGATCACAAGATAACTTAATAATTGACAAAATCACTCAAATCAACCTAAAAACTAGAACTAGCTTGCAATTCGACCATTTTCCATGCTCTACCTCTCAAATACATACAAGAACACGTAAGAAGTCTCAATAAAGTCTAATACAACGCAAAACACACAATTCGACGTTATTCCATCCAAATACGCGGAATCTCACGTTACAACTTCCCCACAGGGTCAATATAACTCGGAATCACTCAAAACTCCTCAATTGTACTATAAAGATCACAAGATAACTTAATAATTGACAAAATCACTCAAATATACCTAAAAACTAGAACTAGCTTGCAATTCGACAATTTTCCATGCTCTACCTCTCAAATACAGACAAGAACACGTAAGAAGTCTCAATAGAGTCTAAAACAACGTAAAACACACAATTCGACGTTATTCCATCTAAATACGCCGAATCTCACGTTACAATTTCCCCAAAGGGTCAATGGAACTCGGAATCACTCAAAACTCCTCAATTGTACTATAAAGATCACAAGATAACTTAATAATTGACAAAATCACTTAAATATACCTAAAACCTAGAACTAGCTCGCAATTCGACCATTTTCCATGCTCTACCTCTCAAATACAGACAATATCACGTAAGAAGTCTCAATAGAGTCTTAAACAACGCAAAACACTCAATTCGACGTTATTTCATCCAAATACGCGAAATCTCACGTTACAACTCCGCCGAAGGGTCAATGGAACTCGGAATCACTCAAAACTCCTCAATTGTACTATAAAGATCACAAAATGACTTAATAATTGACAAAATCACTCAAATATACCTAAAAACTAGATCTAGCTTGCAATTCGACCATTTTACATGCTCTACCTCTCAAATACAGACAAAAACACGTAAGAAGTCTCAATAGAGTCTAAAACAATGCAAAACACACAATTCGACGTTATTCCATTCAAATACGCGGAATCTTACGTTACAATTCCCCCAAAGGGTCAATGGAACTCGGAATCGCTCAAAACTCCTCAATTGTACTATAAAGATCACAAGATAACTTAATAATTGACAAAATCACTCAAATATACCTAAAAACTAGAACCAGCTTGCAATTCGACCATTTTCCATGCTCTACCTCTCAAATACAGACAAGAACACGTAAGAAGTCTCAATAGAGTCTAAAACAACGCAAAACACACAATTCGACGTTATTCCATCCAAATACGCGGAATCTCACGTTACAACTCCCCCAAAGGGTCAATATAACTCGGAATCACTCAAAACTCCTCAATTGTACTATAAAGATCACGAGATAACTTAATAATTGACAAAATCACTCAAATATACCTAAAAACTAGAACCAGCTTGCAATTCGACAATTTTCCATGCTCTACCTCTCAAATACAGACAAGAACACGTAAGAAGTCTCAATACAGTCTAAAACAACGCAAAACACACAATTCGACGTTATTCCATCCAAATACGCGGAATCTCACGTTACAACTCCGCCGAAGGGTCAATGGAACTCGGAATCACTCAAAACTCCTCTTTCACACAATAAAGAACACAAGATGACTTACTAATTCACAAAGCCACTGAAATAACCTGAAAACAAAAATAAGCTTGCAATCGGACCATTTTCCAACCTCGTCCACTGAAATACAGACAAGAACACGTAAGAACTCTCAATAGAGTCTAAAACAATGCGAAACACACAATTCGACGTTATTCCATCCAAATACGCGGAATCTCACGTTACAACTCCCCCAAAGTGTCAATGGAACTCGGAATTACTCGAAACTCCGCAATGGTACTATAAAGATCACAAGATAACTTATTAATTGACAAAATCACTCAAATATACCTAAAAACTAGATCTAGCTTGCAATTCGACTATTTTACATGCTCTACCTCTCAAATACAGACAAAAACACGTAAGAAGTCTCAATAGTGTCTAAAACAATGCAAAACACACAATTCGACGTTATTCCATTCAAATACGCGTAATCTTACGTTACAATTCCCCCAAAGGGTCAATGGAACTCGGAATCGCTCAAAACTCCTCAATTGTACTATAAAGATCACAAGATAACTCAATAATTGACAAAATCACTCAAATATACCTAAAAACTAGAACTAGCTTGCAATTCGACCATTTTCCATGCTCTACCTCTCAAATAATGACAAGAACACGTAAGAAGTCTCAATAGAGTCTAAAACAACGCAAAACACACAATTCGACGTTATTCCATCCAAATACGCGGAATCTCACGTTACAACTCCCCCAAAGGGTCAATGGAACTCGGAATCACTCGAAACTCCTCAATTGTACTATAAAGATCACTAGATAACTTAATAATTGACAAAATCACTCAAATATACCTAAAAACTAGATCTAGCTTGCAATTCGACCATTTTCCATGCTCTACCTCTCAAATTCAAACAAAAACACGTGAGTAGTCTCAATAGAGTCTTAAACAACGCAAAACACACAATTCAACGTTATTCCATCCAAATACGCGGAATCCCACGTTACAACTCACCCAAAGGGTCAATGGAACTCGGAATCACTTAAAACTCCTCAATTGTACTGTAAAGATCACAAGATAATTCAATAATTGACAAAATCACTCAAATATACCTAAAAACTAGAACTAGCTTGCAATTCGACCATTTTCCATGCTCTACCTCTCAAATAATGACAAGAACACGTAAGAAGTCTCAATAGAGTCTAAAACAACGCAAAACACACAATTCGACGTTATTCCATCCAAATACGCGGAATCTCACGTTACAACTCCCCCAAAGGGTCAATGGAACTCGGAATCACTCGAAACTCCTCAATTGTACTATAAAGATCACTAGATAACTTAATAATTGACAAAATCACTCAAATATACCTAAAAACTAGATCTAGCTTGCAATTCGACCATTTTCCATGCTCTACCTCTCAAATTCAAACAAAAACACGTGAGTAGTCTCAATAGAGTCTTAAACAACGCAAAACACACAATTCAACGTTATTCCATCCAAATACGCGGAATCCCACGTTACAACTCACCCAAAGGGTCAATGGAACTCGGAATCACTTAAAACTCCTCAATTGTACTATAAAGATCATAAAATGACTTAATAATTGACAAAATCACTCAAATATACCTAAAAACTAGAACTAGCTTGCAATTCGACCATTTTCCATGCTCTACCTCTCAAATACAGACAAAAACACGTAAGAAGTCTCAATAGAGTCTTAAACAACGCAAAACACACAATTCGACGTTATTCCATTCAAATACTCGGAATCTTACGTTACAATTCCCCCAAAGGGTCAATGGAAATCGGAATCACTCAAAACTCCTCAATTGTACTATAAAGATCACAAGATAACTTAATAATTGACAAAATCACTCAAATATACCTAAAAACTAGATCTAGCTCGCAATTCGACCATTTTCCATGCTCTACCTCTCAAATACAGACAAAAACACGTAAGAAGTCTCGATAGAGTCTAAAACAATGCAAAACACACAATTCGACGTTATTCCATTCAAATACGCGGAATCTTACGTTACAACTCACCCAAAGGATCAATGGATCTCGGAATCACTCAAAACTCCTCAATTGTACTATAGAGATCACAAAATGACTTAATAATTGACAAAATCACTCAAATATACCTAAAAACTAGAACAAGCTTGCAATTCGACCATTTTCCATTCTCTACCTCTCAAATACAGACAAGAACACGTAAGAAGTCTCAATAGAGTCTAAAACAACGCAAAACACACAATTCCACGTTATTCCATCCAAATACGCGGAATCTCACGTTACAACTCCCCCAAAGGGTCAATATAACTCGGAATCACTCAAAACTCCTCAATTGTGCTATAAAGATTACAAGATAACTTAATAATTGACAAAATCACTCAAATATACCTAAAAGCTAGAACCAGCTTGCAATTCGACAATTTTCCATGCTCTACCTCTCAAATACAGACAAGAACACGTAAGAAGTCTCAATACAGTCTAAAACAACGCAAAACACAAAATTCGACGTTATTCCATCCAAATACGCGGAATCTCACGTTACAACTCCGCCGAAGGGTCAATGGAACTCGGAATCACTCAAAACTCCTCAATTGTATTATAAAGATCACAAAATGACTTAATAATTGACAAAATTACTCAAATATACCTAAAACCTAGAACTAGCTTGCAATTCGACCATTTGCCATGCTCTACCTCTCCAATACAGACAAAAACACGTAAGAAGTCTCAATAGAGTCTAAAACAACGCAAAACACACAATTCGACGTTATTTCATCTAAATACGCGGAATCTCACGTTACAACTCCGCCGAAGGGTCAATGGAACTCGGAATCACTCAAAACTCCTCAATTGTACTATAAAGATCACAAAATGACTTAATAATTGACAAAATCACTCAAATATACCTGAAAACTAGAACTAGCTTGCAATTCGACCATTTTCCATGCTCTCCCTCTCAAATACAGACAAGAACACGTAAGAAGTCTCAATAGAGTCTAAAACAACTCAAAACACACAATTCGACGTTATTCCATCCAAATACGCGGAATCTCACGTTACAACTCACCCAAAGGGTCAATGGAACTCGGAATCACTCAAAACTCCTCAATTGTACTATAAAGATCACAAAATGACTTAATAATTGACAAAATCACTCCAATATACCTAAAAACTAGAACTATCTTGCAATTCGACCATTTTCCATGCTCTACCTCTCAAATACAGACAAAAACACGTGAGAAGTCTCAATAGAGACTAAAACAATGCAAAACACACAATTCGACGTTATTCCATTCAAATACGCGGAATCTTACGTTACAATTCCCCCCAAAGCGTCAATGGAACTCGGAATCACTCAAAACTCCTCAATTGTGCTATAAAGATCACAAGATAACTCAATAATTGACAAATCACTCAAATATACCTAAAAACTAGAACTAGCTTGCAATTCGACCATTTTCCATGCTCTACCTCTCAAATACAGACAAGAACAAGTAAGAAATCTCAATAGAGTCTAAAACAACGCAAAACACACAATTCGACGTTATTCCATCCAAATACGCGGAATCTCACGTTACAACCTCCCCCAAAGTGTCAATGGAACTCGGAATCACTCGAAACTCCGCAATGGTACTATAAAGATCACAAGATAACTTAATAATTGACAAAATCACTCAAATATACCTAAAAACTAGAACTAGCTTGCAATTCGACCATTTTCCATGCTCTACCTCTCAAATAATGACAAGAACACGTAAGAAGTCTCAATAGAGTCTAAAACAATGCAAAACACACAATTCGAAGTTATTCCATTCAAATACGCGGAATCTTACGTTACAATTCCCCCAAAGGGTCAATGGAACTCGGAATCTCTCAAAACTCCTCAATTGTACTATAAAGATCACAAAATGACTTAATAATTGACAAAATCACTCAAATATACCTAAAAACTTGAACTAGCTTGCAATTCGACCATTTTCCATGCTCTACCTCTCAAATACAGACAAGAACACGTAAGAAGTCTCAATAGAGTCTTAAACAATGCAAAACATACAATTCGACGTTATTCCATCCAAATACGCGAAATCTCACGTTACAATTCACCCAAAGGGTCAATGGAACTCGGAATCACTCAAAACTCCTCAATTGTATTATAAAGATCACAAAATGACTTAATAATTGACAAAATCACTCAAATATACCTAAAAACTAGAACTAGCTTGCAATTCGACCATTTTCCATGCTCTACCTCTCAAAGACAGACAAGAACACGGAAGAAGTCTCAATAGAGTCTAAAACAACGCAAAACACACAAGTCGACGTTATTTCTTCCAAATACGCGGAATCTCACTATACAACTCTCCCAAAGGGTCAATGGAACTCGGAATCACTCAAAACTCGTCAATCGTACTATAAAGATCACAAGAGAATTTAATAATTGACAAAATCATTCAAATATACCTATAACTAGAACAAGCTTAGCAGTTCGACCATTTTCCATGCTCTACCTCTCAAATACAGACAAAAACACGTAAGAAGTCTCAATAGAGTCTAAAACAACGCAAAACTTACAATTCGACGTTATACTATCCAAATACGCGGAATCTCACGTTACAACTCCCCCAAAGGGTCAATGGAACTCGGAATCACTCAGAACTCCTCAATTGTACTATAAAGATACAAGATAAGTTATTAATTGACAAAATCACTTAAATATACCTAAAACCTAGAACTAGCTCGCAATTCGACCATTTTCCATGCTCTACCTCTCAAATACAGACAAGAACACGTAAGAAGTCTCAATAGAGTCTAAAACAACGCAAAACACTCAATTCGACGTTATTCCATCCAAATGGGCGAAATCTCACGTTACAACTCCGCCGAAGGGTCAATGGAACTCGGAATCACTCAAAACTCCTCAATTGTACTATAAAGATCACAAAATGACTTAATAATCGACAAAATCACTCAAATATACCTAAAAACTAGAACTAGCTTGCAATTCGACCATTTTCCATGCTCTACCTCTCAAATACAGACAAGAACACGTAAGAAGTCTCAATAAAGTCTTAAACAACGCAAAACACACAATTCGACGTATTCCATCCGAATACGCGGAATCTCACGTTACAACTCACCCAAAGGGTCAATGGAACTCGGAATCACTCAAAACTCCTCAATTGTACTATAAAGATCACAAGATAACTCAATAATTGACAAAATCACTCAAATATACCTAAAAACTAGATCTAGCTTGCAATTCGACCATTTTCCATGCTCTACCTCTCAAATACAGACAAAAACACGTAAGAAGTCTCAATAAAGTCTTAAACAACGCAAAACACACAATTCGTACGTTATTCCATCCAAATACGCGGAATCTCACGTTACAACTCACCCAAAGGGTCAATGGAACTCGGAATCACTCAAAACTCCTCAATTGTACTATAAAGATCATAAAATGACTTAATAATTGACAAAATCACTCAAATATACCTAAAAACTAGAACTAGCTTGCATTCGACCTTTTCCATGCTCTACCTCTCAAATACAGACAAAAACACGTAAGAAGTCTCATAGAGTCTTAAACAACGCATAACACACAATTCGACGTTATTCCATTCAAATACGCGGAATCTTACGTTACAATTCCCTCAAAGGGTCGGTCAATGGAACTCGGAATCACTCAAACTCCTCAATTGTACTATAAAGATCACAAGATAACTTAATAATTGACAAAATCACTCAAATATACCTAAAAACTAGACCTAGCTCGCAATTCGACCATTTTCCATGCTCTACCTCTCAATACGGACAAAAACACGTAAAAAGTCTCAATAGAGTCTAAAACAATGCAAAACACACAATTCGACGTTATTCCATTCAATCTCAGGTTACAACTCCGCCGAAGGGTCAATGGAACCCGGAATCACTCAAAACTTCTCAATTGTACTATAAAGATCACAAAATGACTTAATAATTGACAAAATCACTCAAATATACCTAAAAACTAGAACTAGCTTGCAATTCGACCATTTTCCTATGCTCTACCTCTCAAATACAGACAAGAACAAGTAAGAAGTCTCAATAGAGTCTAAAACAACGCAAACGCACAATTCGATGTTATTCCATCCAAATACGCGGAATCTCACGTTACAACTCCTCCAAAGTGTCAATGGAACTCGGAATCACTCGAAACTCCTCAATTGGTACTATAAAGATCACAAGATAACTTAATAATTGACAAAATCACTCAAATATACCTAAAAACTAGATCTAGCTTGCAATTCGACGATTTTCCATGCTCTACCTCTCAAATACAGACAAGAACACGTAAGAAGTCTCAATAAAGTCTTAAACAACGCAAAACACACAATTCGACGTTATTCCATCCGAATACGCAGGAATCTCACGTTACAACTCACCCAAAGGGTCAATGGAACTCGGAATCACTCAAAAC